>OX578136.1:96529219-97779219 GCA_951213105.1 Amaurobius ferox
TTTTGTTGTGTTTTAAATTTTATATACAAGGTGGTTTAAAAAGGTTTTCCAAAGATATAGTAGTACACAACAAACCAATCAGTTTTCGTCATAGTTTACAGGGTCGGAAATGAAACTTAGAAGCACCAGTGAGCACGTAATAGTGAAACCAATGAGATAACGCGAAAACATAAGAATGACTAAGAAGTTATAAAATGAAATTTATTAAACAATATGTAGAGTAATGGCTCAAACGAACGACCGCCATTCGGAATGCGTATCTCACACTGGCGATCTAGGGATTGGTGAACTCTCTCAAACAGACCAGGCATGTCAGGCATTTCGGTAGCAGCTGCCGAAATTTTGACATGAGTTCCTCTTCAGATTCAAAGGAGTGTCATAGACGAGACTTATGAGATATCCCCACAAAAAGAAGTCAAGGCACGGCAGTCGGGCGATAAGCTATGGGACCACCTCGCCCAATCCAACGGCACTAAAAAATAAATTCTAGCTAGTTCCTTTCCGCTAGCTCTAAATAGGCTGGTGCCCCATCGTGCTCAATCCATATACGCCACCAAATGTCTATTGAGACAACCTCTAGCAATTCCGGTAATACCTTCTGCAGGAAAATATGGTACATTATCCCAGGAAGTCGTTCAGGCCAGAGTGTTAACCAGTTCCACATAGCTTTCGGACTTACGATTGTCCAAGAAGCCCTTAACTACGAAGACAAAGCTGTTACAAGCCGCTTTTTCATTCTTACAGAGCTTCTTGGGTAATTCTTTGCACGTCAGGAGCTTCTGTATCTGTGGGTCGAAGACACTAGGTTTGACCTTTGCCTCAGACAGCTTAGGAAGGAGTTTTGAAGGTACTTGAAGGCTGCTGACTCCTTATCTAAAGCTTTGACATATTGTTTAAAAAGGCCCAATTTAATATGGAGTGGAGGCATTTACACCTTCTGGAGGTCTACCAATGGCTCCCACTTGACTCTCTTTCTTCCCATAGAGAATTCGGTTTTCTGTGAACAGTCTCGCGTGTTGTAGTGCGCCTTAGTGTCTCTGCTGTCCCAAAGGCAAAGATGACGAGGAAACTTGGTAAAACCGCCTTGGAGACCCATTATATATCCTATCACTTTGAAGTCTGAGATGACTTCCCATCCATACTCATCATATTTTAAGGCATCTAGCAATCGCTTTATGTTGTTGTAATCCTCTTTCAGGTGAACAGAGTGAGTCAGTGGAAGAGACGGGTATGTATTTCTATTATGAATAAACACGGATTTAAGACTTATTTTTGAACTGTCAATGAAGAGGCGCCATTCATTTGGACTACAGTCAATTTCAATTTCTTCAAACAGACCGGTTACATTGTTGCAGAAGCAGAGTTCATCTTGACTTATGAAAAAGCTGGAAAAAGTTTGATGACGCTTCCTCTGATCTGTGATTTGCACAGTTTCATCCAATAAATTCCACAGCTTAAGCCTCGATGTCAGGAGTTCGGCATTGGACATGGTGAGACCATAATCTCCAATTAAGTTGTTAAGATATTTTTGATTGGGGTAGTATGGGTTTCTCTACTCGTCTCTAAAGTTGTAATTTAGATCTTCAATGTTGTCTTATATCTCTGACTTACTACTCTCGTCTGAAGACGGCAACTTTTTCTTCGGAGGAGTAGGCACTGTAAACTCAGAGCAATGTGGATCAGGGACGGTGGACGAAGGTAGATCCGCATATATAATGACATGTGCATTCTTTCCAGCGTGACGTTTGGAAGGATTCGTCATGCAAAAGTAGCAATTACTTGAGTGGTCAGTGGGTTCCCGTCAAATCCTTGGGACACTGAACTTCACGGCTCTCTTTTCTCCTCTGTACCATCCTGCAAATAACCAAAATTAACATTTTAAATCAGGTACACCAGTACACCCAAACATGTATTTACATATTATTCCGGACTCTAGATAAGATATTATACTATATTATATTATATTTTTCAATAACATTTTAATTTTCCTTTCAATCTTCCAGAGTTCTTTTGCAGTTCTTGCAAATGAAATGAGGTGGCCAGGTTTTGTCTTGATCCCCAACAGACATGCCGAAATATTATCTGTAGGATTCACATATTTTAGCAGATACTTTCACAAAGTACTTATTTCCTCTTTTCTTGATTAACTGGTCACAGACATAGTAAAATACGTCTGATATACTTGCAGCTTCTTGATGCCATTTTAAACGTGTATCCAATTAAGCAGTTAGAGTTAAACTGAATTTATGGGCTTCAGGCTACACGATTTGCACTATTTTTGTTGACAGAATGTCAAGATCTGTCCATTTCAGTTATAAGGAAGACTAGCATATTGCTACAGCGCGTAATATGAAATGTTATTTATATTATTTCTTCGTAATGAGAAAACACCTGTACTGGAAAAGGGTAAATCTCAAAATATTATTGTCCTGGTTACAGAAAAAAAGTTTATGAGGCATAATAGCCATTTTCTATACTATTGGAACAGAAGAAATTAGGAAATAACGATTATCACCCAGGAACAGGAAAACAAATTTTTTGTTACATGGTGAATCAAAACACTCAAAGACACTCTTCAAAATTATCGAGCACTTCCGCTTGAGCCAGAGTCTTTATCGTGGTCTCATTAAATTCATCTCAGCTTTCAGGTCAACAAAAATATAATATTTAAAATATCAAAACTGTGGGCCACAAAATGAAAAAATAATTTAAAAATACAAAACCACTTATGAAAATGATCGATCACTTCCACTCGAGCTAGGATCTTGATTTCGTCCTAATTCGATCCTTCCAGATTAACAAAAGAAAAAATGAAAAAAAAAATAATAATTAGAACTGATGATATAAAGCGATTTTTGAAAGCTTTACATTTTATTGCGTTTAAATCAGAAATATTTTTTGATATACAGAACTTTTAAGTTCGCAGGTGTCACATTTAGTGGCCACTACCCATAAAGAATGCGCGAAGTGCGAGTAAAATGTCTAGGTAATAGGTATGACCTACAAAAAGGGCAAAAATATCCACGGATGTTGATCTCTGCTCTAAAAACGTGATTTTGCGGGTATTCATTTCCTCATATTTAAACTTATGTGAGACATTAAATAACATTTCACACATTCTTTCTGCTCTTAAAAGCTCACTGTAAAGTAAAATAAATGCTTGTTTTGTCGAGAAAAGTTTGTAATTTTTTATGTAACGTCCCATAGGACTAACAGACGTTAAAAACTTAGAGTCGTAAGGATGCTCTTTATGCTTGAATGCAGATTTTGTTCTTCCTAAAGTTTTCTTTTAGTGCTCTATGTATCTACTACTTTTAGTACCATTAAATTTTTGAATCCTTTGCATTATTCTCTAGAGACTTGCAAAATCGACTACAGAAAGGTGCAAGAAACTTTTTAAAATATTGAAGAATTATAGTTGAAATTGTTATTAATGACGTAACTTTTGGTTTCAAACTTAAAATCCTTACGTTTGAAAACATGTAAGGAACATCACCCATCATTTATAGATTTCACGAATTTGAATCTAAAATTTTAAATTATTTATTTTAATTTACATTTCTAAACGATTGTATAAAATATGTATATACATTTTAAAACACTCAAAAATATTTTATAAGGTAAAATCAGCATTTCTGTATTACCTTGGACATATTTGTTGCAATTTTACAATAGGCGTTATAAATGTCTGTGCTTCTATTGTAAAGTACTTTGCTGCCTCAACCGAGAATTGAAACCTGGTTCTTCAAACTGACCGTTGAGCTACTAGGACGAAATTGTAACTGACAATCTGATTGATCAACGCCTGCAATGTTTACCTCAGTTTAGCCTTCTGATGCTGTTTTAATGATCAAGGTTAGCGTAGTGTCTGGTCGTTATCCTCTCGAGGATTTAAAATCGGCGCTCAATATCCCATAGTCCACTGAGTCCGTGTTAGTCGTACTGGGATCATTTTCAGACTTCCGACATCTTTTCACTAACCTACAGGGTTGATTTGCTCAGGGTTTTTATAAAGAACCTTACTGCCCAGCCGGAAATCGAACCCTGGATCTTCTAGATGGCCTGTCGAAGTTCAACCGTAGAACTACTGGGACGAAATTGCAAGTTCTTATTGTCTTAAGTGGACTGTGCATTATCTCTCGATATAAAACTTCAGATTTGCCGCAAAAACGACTGGTGAATTGAGTTCAAATTACATTGTGGTTCGCTATTGCATTGGAAGGGATAAACATAAACCAGTGATATCATTTTAGAGTAAGAATACTCTCTAGGCATACGACTCAATGAATCTAATAAATAGTATTAGGCAAAGTAAGCATAAATAAAATTTCGAAATCGTGACTCTTCTAACATGAGATGTACTGATATTTGTACGCGCATAAATGATTCGAAAATACTGTGGTACGCATTAAAAAATAAACATTTGGTTGAAGTGTAAATCCTTTATAAATAATAAATGTATCTTTGCGTTGAATTACTATTCTTAATTATCATCATTATTGCGAGGGCTGCCTTGAATTGGTGCCTATGAGTTTGCGCTTCTCTTATATATGTATCGTAAATCTTCGTAATATTAAAACTGTCTACGTATCTCCTGATTTCACAAATACAAAAATAATATATTATTAATTATTTGCAAAATAACAGACCATTATCGTACAAAATGCCAATTTTCTGCATCATATACACAATTTAAATACGTCAGATCATGTATGGTATTATTTATATATAAATGTATGTATTTTTCGAGAAAAAATTTGAATATTCTCAATCTATGACGTCGAATTTTTTTTAAATTATAAGTCATTCTCTAGACATATGCACAAAATATTTGAAAGAAAATAAAGGAATTTTTATCTATCTGCAACATATCTCACATTATCTATCTGCAACATAGTAATAATAAAAAAAAGTAGTTTTGACATCATATAATGGCGTGATGATTATCATGAAAATTAATTAAAATTATAAATTTAATTAATTTTCTTGTATTTAAGTAGTAGGTTTTAGATGTGTTGCGTAATTAAGAAAATCAACTCAATAACCCACATGCTATGGTTCTGGTTATTCACAGCTGAAATCTAAAATTTGCTGAGATGTAATCCTATATTTTTACAGTTTCAATTAAAGAGAATTTTGCTTCCTAAAATATTGTGCCGTTGAATTTTATGGAAAAATAAATAGTAAAGATTTTGAAACATAATTTTTATAGAAAAAAATATAATAGTCAAATCATTAAATGAGTAAAACTTTCTACACATGTAGAATCGATGTAGTAAGTTTTATAATTTGCAAAATCGCATCGTATAAAGTAATATAGTAAACTTAATACTGTGATTTAATAGACTAGTAGATAAAACTTTCTACAGAAAAGACAAAAATAAGAAATAGGCAATTTTACTTCATATATAATGTGTGTTTGTGTGTTGAAATAATCTTTTGCAAAAATGTGTTCCTTTCCCACATTTCAATGCAAACAGAATTATTTAAATCTTTTGAAGGTATTCAAATGCAAATTTAGCACCATTAAATTTCACAACCGCCGTGAGTTCATTCAATTGTGTCATTTTCCATGATGTTTTCAGTCTCTGTGTCGTCGAATTCTCGAAGTTTAACATCTACCACTTTTGTAAGATAAATCACTCTTACACATAAAATTGTTGCATATACTTCACATTCTGGCTCTTACATTTAAGGAAAAATATATGCTTATTTCTTCGTTTAACCGATTTGGTAAATGAAATCAATGTCATAAAAATGATGTAAAAGTGGGCATTTAATTCAAATAAAATTCAATATTTTGGATGAAACACATTTTTTGTAGGGCACATTCCCAACGCATGCATGGACAGTATGACTAGAATAGTAATAAAAATGGTTAGATAACCAAATTTTATATATAGCAGTATTGCTAACTTAGCCATTTTATGGCTAAATGTAGAAATGCTTTGTGCTAAACGCTCTAAAAATTGGCTATAGTCATAAAATGGCTAAGTCGGCTTGCACCATATATACGGTCGTAATATTGAATGCCAGTTGTAACCAGCAAGCTCAAAAAATTTATTAACTTCAATATTTTCAAAATTAGAGATATTTCTGTATTCCCTTAATATTACTTTGACTGTTATTCATTTAACATTCTCTACAAATTAAATAAATTAAGTTGTGATTTATAAAAAAGATCAAAATGAATGAAAACATATTCCCTATTTACGTGATATTAAACCAAAATTTATGTGATAACATTTATTCATACGAATTTTAATTCAAATGAATTTTAATTCAAATCCACTAAAAACAATTTGATTGGAATGATATTGAATATTTGATTAAATTCTCAGAAATTTATATCATAAAATTCCTGCAACATTTTGGCTCAGATAATGTTATTTATACACACATATTAAAGATAAAATATTCGTGTGCAATTATGGCATTTTGTATTTAATTACTTTTTATTAAATCAATTTATTTTTTGTCCTATCTTGTAGTGCGTTATACGTTATTTTTATGCCGTTCCCTTAATTATAAATATAATATTTCGCTATTTAAAAAAGTCATTAATAATTATCATTCTAAAACAATGTATGCATTCAAATGAGACTAACAAATTTCAATCTTAGCACAACGCACATCAGACATAATTTTTGTAATTCTTCCAAAAACCCCTCTGGGTAATTTATTTTGGATGATTCGCTTTAATGAATTTAAAAAAAAATAAAATACAACGCATGTATCAAGTTCCTATTGCCATGATTATGGTTATTATATTGAATTATTTCCCTATAACATTTCCGCCTAAACTGAAACCATTTTTATTTCAAGGCTGCACAATTATATATAAAATTTATATTTCCTGATCATTATTCTTAACTACTGTTGTGTTATGGTATTTTAAACTTTGTACATAGCTGCAATAAATTCAAAAATATTTTTCTGTTATATTTAATCAGAATTGATTTAATAGCAGAAAAGTTAATAGTTTTATGTCATTGCTACCGAGCCTAAAAATATGGCGATTTTAAAATCTTGGAAGCGTATACGGAATTATTAATCGTTTAGAAGTAAATTCAATGAACACAGACATTATGAATGTAGAAAAATTAATTTTAAGTATTCCTATCTACTGTCTGTTTCAAACAATTCATTCATACTAGAATTTAGGCAGTTAAAATTTATTCAGAACATTATTTAAGAAACCCATTTCTCTACTTCAATTTCTATTCCACTAAAACTATTGAATTTGAATTATGCAGCATATTATATTACACTCCCCTCCAAAGAATAAGCGCGACATGCAAATTCTCAGATCACGAGCAAACGACGAATCAGATCATGAGCAAACGACGAATCAGATCATGAGCAAACAACGAATCAGATCATGAGCAAAGCACGAATTTTATTGGACGAAACTTTCTGTATAATTCGAGTACAATAAGCAGATAAAGAAACACGTGCGTAACAGCAATCGGCTCAGTGCCAAATAGTAAATCAGTGTCTTGGTAAAAGCACGTGTTTTACTTTGTGTGTCCTTACTTCTATTACGGAAGTCAGGTTGAAAATACGAAATAACCAACTCATTTGATATGTCCCAAAGGAGGCGATTCGATGATGGTCAACGATGACGAGCAGCGGACTGGTTAGAATCCGACCAATCTTCTAGAGAATTTGGTGAATTTTTCAGAGTCCACCGTTCTGTGATTTCACGCTTATCGACTCGAGTCAACGGCCCTACCGTGCTGAAAACACCGGCTCTTGTTAGATCACCGAAGTCAAGCAGCATCGGGCACGGTTAGTACTTGGGTGGGTCACCACCTGGGAACACCGCGTGCTGTTGGCACATTTCGGGCGCGGAAGCCCGGTGGTTTGCCCGCTGGATTTGCACGCTGTTACAACTGCCGCCGTGTTCATGTGGAGCACGATCACGTTAAATATGTGGGTCCGTAAGTCCTTCCGAGAGTTTGGTGGTAGGGGAAGGAGTGTACGGTCTCTGTGGATGCCTCCCCCACTGGGCTCCGGTCTAAATTGGGCGGCACTTTCCGGCCGTCCAAACAGTTTCCTTACGCCTTTCTGGTAGGCCGGACGGTCTGGGTCTCAACAACAACGCTTATCGACACAATTCCAAAACAGCGAAACAATATGCTGAAGGCCAGGCTCGGGTCGCCCTTGAGTTATATCTTCCGATGACCACTACTTAACGTTATTTGTCAGACGCAACAGGCAAACAACAGCACCTTATTTATGTTCTAGCATCCCTGCATCTACAGATAGGTCTGTATTCTTTACAACTGCGCATCCGTTACATATTTGCATATTGGACTGGAAGTATATGGAAAGTTTCTTCCATTAAAATTCATTCGTTCTCTCGTCATCTGCGAATTTGCACTTTGTGCTTATTTTTGGGGAGTATACATTGACTTTGCTAATATGATTTTTGATGTAATGAACTGTGTGTTTCAGGATAATTACATTTGATGAGAATATTTGGTATTTATATAATGGGTTCTTAGGAAAGTTTTTACGAACCCCAATAACTTAGTGTGGGATAGCTGGAAAATGAAAAACATTATTGAAGTTAGTTAAACACATTCGTTGATACTTTTAAATGCCACTAATAACCCACCATTAAATATTTAGTACGAGTTAATGGAATAACATATAGTAGCATAATGCCACACAATTATCTTTACCCATTTTAACTTTAAAATATATATTTAGTAAACGCCTTATAATCATAATTAAATTATAACAATTATACTTATATATTTACGGAGGAGACTGGACATGTAATACCAGGCATACAAAAATTCTTAAACTGTCTATGCCCTTTTATATATGTAGTTAAGCACATACCTTCTTCTTGCCATTAGACATTTATGGGTCATTGGTTGTTGAACCACTGCAACCTCACTGCACTGCATGAGAGCCTTGATGCACCTCTTTATGCATCTGAACCGACTTTAATGCATACCTGCATCCCGACTCTAACTGCACTCTCCATCTATATTCTCCAACTATTCTGTTCATCTCTGTAGAACTTTATGCATGTCCATATTGATTCTAACTGCTATCAACTATATTCTCCAACTGTGTCTTTCCTCTCTGTTTCTCTTCTGTTCTGTATCTTTCTTGCGTATTTCAGTAGCTATGTGAACCTTCTACCGGTTGCCACCTCTTTTTGCCTGAGACTCCTCTTTAGCGACCATTGGTTGACCTCAGGACTACGCGGCAACATTTACTTATTGGTTAAATTGTAACCAATCCCATGGGTTTTCCTTTAGCCTTTAGTAATTGCTCTGGCTCAACCAAACCTGTACTTGAACCCCTCTTATTTATGGCATTGCTGACCTCTTGGGTCAGGGCGGCAATACATTGGCGTCTTCCAGTCTTGTGCCACTGTCTGGCCTGCTAGTTATCATAAATCCACATATAAACCTGTCTACGTGAATCCTGGTCTCACACTTAGTAAGGACATTTTATTAGAGTGTACAGTATAGGTCTATCTACAGTATATTAGCCACGTCCGATTGAATAAATGTGATTACAGCGCCCTTAGTGGAGAATTTTAAAAGTTACGATAAAAAGTCAGCAATAAGGAGATTAGACGAAACATATCATTTACAAAGTTATAGAGGATTGCTAATTCGTAGGAATCAATACCAGGTCTGCTCAAAATCAGGGACTGTAGCATGGTGACAAATGCAATGATTGTTAAAGCCTACGATAATATTATTTCTTTAATTAAAAATGTGCATTGTCGTAGACGGAGGGAATTTTAAACATGATGTGAATTAGATCCTTGTGCATGTAAGTGTTGCTTGTTTTAGTATTTCTGAATAAAACAACAATTCTCAATTTACGCAATTGTATGAAATAAATTACTTCTGTAACAGTATTACTGTCGATTTTAACTAATTACACAATATTCTATAACTTTGTAGTTGGCTTTTATATTTCCCTTTATTATTCAATTCACCTTCTATTTTTTTTAATTCTTCAATTGCTTCAAACGCTTTTATTCGAACGTTCGAAAGTACATGGTAATTTTACTGTAGATAGACCCTACCAAGCACACTCATGCAAGAGTCATTGGAGTGCATCTTTGAATATCAATTTGGCTCTTCCGGGTATTCATTCAAAATATCAGTTGACCTGCAGACGACTGCAGCAGATGTTTTCCCCTCAAGAGAGACAATTAGTACGGAGATCAGTGATCCACAAAAGGGGGGATTTATCACTTATCTGAGGGAATAATTTTTGCAATTCTGTGGACAAATGCTATCTAGGAGATACTTCAGTGGCAAAAATGGATTGATAACTGAATTATCTTCCATAAATCCACGTGGAGAAATGGAACCCATACCTGAAGTTCAGTTGGTAATGGTATTCTCAAGCACCTAATTCAAAGCCTTGTTGGTAGTTAAAGGGTTAAGGACTAGGAACCCTTAATATTTACTTGTTTAGAAAGCGATAAAACGGCCTTTATTACTTCTTCATAAAAAGTAATAATATTATTTTCTGAAAAAATTCTAATTCTGGATTTTAAAGCAAGATATATGAATTTACCTAATCGAACTTGCATGCAATCTTTTAATTATAATGGTCATCTATACGTCGCAAGCCCAGACCGTCCGACTCGTCCTTGGACATGAGCAGCAATTTGGACGGCCGAGGGTCATCTATGCTTGGGTATATCTTTAAAGTGTGGACACAATTACATAAGTCTTAATCCACGTATAAATATGTAATTTTATAATTAGCTAGATTTTTGAGAAGACTAAATCTAGAACCTAAACTTTGAATTAACTGATTAGAATAATATTTGAAATTAAACATTTTTCTCAATATTCTCTTTACAATAACAGTTATAGAGAAATTGATAACAGTAGCAGAATAAGCATATTTTAGTTAACTAATAAACAGTTATCCTCTATTGTTTTGTACAAACTATGACATGTTAGGATCGTATTCCTACTGCAAATAACATAATTTTCGGAAGCAAAAACGAACATGGTGACACCGGAAGTGGAACTCTTATTAAAACTTGCAAAAGTACGCTTAAGATATCGAAACGACATTCGAACATATCTTCTGTCTTTAGATGTGAACTTATTTACATACATGAACCTTCCACAATGTCTGTGACATCATCTGAATATTTTCAAACAGTTTCAGCTCCATGCAGTATCTCAGTAATTGTAGAAATATTGGCGATAAATCTGGACTTTGCGCATTATTAACAAACTTAAGGTATTGCTTGTTTTCCAGCAGTGAAATCCACCTACAAACGATCTTTTCTTTAATTGATATCTACTATAATGACATAGCGCATAAATTAGCTAGAGAACGATCTTCAATTATAGTCCTCTTGCTTATCAAGAGATTTTCTCAAAAATGAAAATTTTGAAAAAAACATAGGCTATTTCCACTGTTTACGTTTGGTAATTTAGACCACCTTCTGATCGAGTGGATGACAAAAAAAAACCGCAAAGTGCTACTTTGCGTATTATAAGTAGTCATACATGGTCTCTCATAAAGATCTTTAGATAACCTTATGCCTCTCAGACTTCTCCAGAGACATAAGGTTATCTAAACGGGCTTTGAATATAATATTAATCAGTCTAATATTAATCAGTCAGCTGATTAATATTTGAATATAATATTAATCAGCTGTATCCCAGTCATCTTCTTGACTGTATAGAAAGTAAAAGAGGGATCTCGTGAACCCCATTCTGGGGTACAGCTTTTTAAAAGTGCATGCACTCATGGACTTGGTCTAGGCAAAGCTAGACCAGGAGGAATAAGCCACAATTGCAACAGAATCTATAAAATTATATCATCCATATTAAGCACAGAATCGAACTACTATATAACTACATTTCAGAATTCAAATTTTATTCAAATGAATTCAAATTTTATTTATGATTGCATTTGATTTAATTTATCGTTCTTAAAATGCAAATGAAAAAATTATATGCATTTTTAAAACATCCACTTAAATAGTTTTTGCCATTCTTTAAACATAACCTTTTAATTTGTTTGAATATATTTCAGTGTCTATAGTACAAATCTCTTAAACAGATAAAATATCATAAAACCAAACATTAATTATCTAATGGTATTTTTCTTTCAGTTAAATAAAACCGAAAAGAATAAAAAATACATTATGTTTTAATGCTGACTTTGTAGATAAAATACTCCGCAGATTGTTCTGTCTTTCAGTTTTATTTCCTTCTAAAAATGTTCTTTACTGTGCATGTTCCGCTGACTTTTCAGTTTTTGATCAATTTATCCTTTATTTTGATACTTAATGAGTATCTTAAGTAGACCTTAGTTAATGATAGATGGAGACGGCTTAGGAATAGGATTGAAATATAATGTGTAATGTAAAATGATGAATATAATTTTATGATTAATGAAATGTAGATTATCATTAATGTATTTTAGCATTTTCGAATTTTTTGGAAAGTTTTGTGGTAAAAAGTTGTATTTATATTAGGTAATAAAATAATATTGCGTTTTAATATAAATCAATTGGGATCGATATAATATTAATACAGATATGAGTTGGCATATTCCGTTTAAATTTATACTCCTTTAATATATCACTTATAGATTTGAACAAAATATATTATATTAAACTTTGTTGTATTTAATGAATTATGAAAATGTTATCAAAGAAAAGTATAAAATGAAAACGTAATTAAACTTTTACATTTTACCTGCATAAGCAGTCCCAAATTAAAAAAGTTGATCTGGGCACCACATGCTTTTCGCTACATAATAAAAAAACCCATTTTTTTAAGTCATGATGCATTAAATTGAATTTAATTGCAGGAAGAACGTGAATATTTATTTTATATTTTATCTAGTTTTCATTTTTACGCATCTTTGTTTCATTTGACAATTTGATGCATTTAAAACGTCTTCATCTCATTAAAATAAAAAAAGACAATGATATATCTCAGAAACAGTGTTTTTTAGAGTAATGAAGTTAAAATGAAGTTATGAAGTTAACCTTTGCCCTGCTGACAAAAATTCCGTGAAGACAAGTATTTAATTAATATATTTAAAACAATTTTAGTCATTTATTTCATCTTTGGCCGCTTTTTACTGGTCATTTCTCAAAAGAAGATCAGTCTTATTTTTCTGAATCATGCCATCGTCTGAACCCGCCACTGGTCGATGATCGTCTTCAAAGTGAAGATAGTGAATGTAGTGATTATTGATGTGTCCGGATATGAATCTCACTGAGTATGCGCATGCGTAGAACGCGCTCCAGGGACATGAATTGCTTCCGGTCGGCCCCCAAAGACCATTCCGGGGATGAACAACTCTAATTCAAGAATGGCACAATATTTGCCCACACATCGCATGGATAACCTCATAGAAGGGAATATTATTTAACACAAGGTTGAGTCATCATTCCGGTAACCAATCAAAAAGTTGTTAGCTTGATGTCAGTGAGCTTAGAATTTCGTCATTCCTGACGCTACGAACCAGCATTGTTGCCAAACCACAGCAAGTTTTCCCGTTATTACAATTAAAACGGTTTGTTAATTTTGAAGTGGCAATATTCAGACGTAAATAACCTGCACAGAGTGTGTTAGTCGTGCTGTGAACATCTTCTTTAGTGAAACCCATGAAGGTAGAG
Source organism: Amaurobius ferox (assembly GCA_951213105.1). Lineage (NCBI taxonomy): Eukaryota > Metazoa > Arthropoda > Arachnida > Araneae > Amaurobiidae > Amaurobius > Amaurobius ferox. The sequence goes on from OX578136.1 coordinate 96,542,874, forward strand.
GTGACGTCCAAAAAGATTTTCGGTCACTTCAGAGAGCCCAAGAACATAATGCGAGCATTTGCTATTCCCGTGACATCATATGCGCAGAGTCAGAATAAAAAAAATTAAGTCACTTATGCACGGGAAGAATCCCATTGATATAAAGCATGAGAAATCGATTTGATGAAGTGTACCTGCAAGAGGTGACCACACACTCTTATGTACATTCGTTGATTCAGTTTTTTCTCCTAAAATAAAAATCGCGCCTCTGCATCATTGCTTAAATCCTGAATGAAATCGGTTTTTATCCTTATTTTTCCTGTTTTATACTTGCGTTGCCTTATTACGCGTATATACAAAATGTCATTACATTACGATTTGCATTGCAATTATGCTTTACTTGCAATTACGCCAGTCTTTAAGCTGTGATAATATTCCTTCTTTCATTATCAAAGGTTGTGCTGATTCTCTAACTTACCCTTTGTTTATTTTGTTTAATCTTTCGATTTAAACTATGGTTTTTCCCAATGTCTGGAAATATGGTCAAGTTATTCCTGTACATAAAAAGAACAACAAGCATGATATTTCGAACTACAGGTCTATTACCATTCTTTTCCCATTTTCAAAAGTTTTTGAATGTGTTATGCATGAAAGGATCTTTTCCGAAATTAAGCAATGGATTTCTCCGTACCAGAGTGGGTTTATGCCAAGACGATCAACTGTAATGAATTTAGCTTGTCTTACCAGTGATATTGTTGATGTTATTAAAACCAAGAGACAACTTGATGTTATTTATAGTGACTTTAGTAAAGCTTTTGATCACATCGACCTGGGGTTATTTACCCGTAAACTGATTACCAGCGGTTTTAGTGTTGATTTGTCGACTTGGTTATACTCTTATATTTCAGATAGACTGTATTCTGTAAAGTACTGTGGTGTAAACTCTAGACTATACAGTAATTCCTTTGGTGTTCCTTAGGGTTCTAATCTGGGCCCACTCCTTTTTTAATTTTTATTAATGAAATTCCCCGGATTTTTAAAAGAGCTAAATGTCTTATGTTTGCAGACGATTTGAAGCTTTATATGAAAATAAACTCATTAACTGATTGTAGATGAACTGTATAACTGGTCTGTACTAAATAAACTCCATTTAAATATTTCTAAATGCTATGTTATGAGAATTGCTAGGATCCATAATGTTCTTAATTACAATTATATTTTAAATAATTCATCTCTATTTCGATGTACTCATTATTGATTTAGGTGTAACTTTCGATGATACTTTTAACTTTCAGAGATATATGGATAATATTATTAAAAGAACCTACCAAAGACTTGGTTTCACCTTAAGACGATCTTGTGTTTTTGCCAGCTCTGATACGATTATTTGTATTTATAATACCCCTGTTAAACCAATTTTGCAATATTGTGCAATGATTTCGGGCCCTGTTTACAATCTGCATTCTCAACGGATAGAAATCGTGCAAAATAAACTATTATGTAATATTGATTACAGATTAACTGGCTATTATCCTTATGATATGCATACAAGGGAACTCAGACAGAAATATGGTTTAATGTCTCCTAAAAAAAGAAGAAGCTGGCCCTGCCTCTTGTTTTATTATAAGGTTTTAAATAATACTATTGATTGCCCTATTTTACTTTTTTGCCTGGAATTTCACATACCTGTCAATAATACCAAGAAAAAAAAACTATTTTTCACAATACTACTGTTAAACACAACTACATTAAATGCTATTCTATCTATAAATTTGTTGATCTATATAATACGTATTGTGTTGATATTGATATATTTAACTTGACTCCTGCCTATTTTAAAAAAAACCTGTTTCAATGCGCTTGACATGTTTACTACTTAGTATTATTGTATCCTATGTTCTGTACTTTTTAATTTCTTGTGTGGCTAGTGTAACTGGATTTCATCTCTAGTTGCCACGTAAATTGAATAAAATAAAATAAAATAAAAATAAAGTAAAACTTGGAACAACGCTGGATTTTGATATCATTGTACAGTGCAAAATGTATTTAAAAATGGAAAATGTTATTCTAAATATTATATTTTTAGGAAAAAAAAATAACTCATTAAGTCTTACTAATAGCTAAATGAGCCGTAAACAATATTTATAATTGTTGAATATTACTAAAAATTACTGCATGTAATACAAATTTCGAAGCATATATTTTATTTTCTAAAAACATACATTTATAGAAATTTTATTGGCTCACAATACATTTTTAAACTTAAAAAAGCAAATATATTTTAAAGAACAATTCCGTTTAAATTCAGAGGGTTATCTGAGCCCATATTTCTTGAGCCTGAACTGAAAAAAATATGCATTTAAAGAAGAAAAACGCTGACATTGCAAAAAACATGTTCAGGATTTCTTTTGTCTTATTCCCTTTTATTCTACACTGAAAAAGATTTAGTCGAAATTATTCGCTTTTGTTCTTATTTTGTTTTACTGTTTAATACATTTAATATGTCTTTTGGGTTTTATGTTGTATTAGATTTAAATTTTGCTGATAATAGTGTCATCAAAAAGTAAAATAGTTTTAAAATGTTGGCATTTAAAGTAAATTTTTCTATGTTTATGAATTACTGTATGATAGCTCTCGTTTTTGAACAGGTACGTATGCTCTGGCAAGTCACGAAAATAATGTCCGGTTTCGTCAGCATTGTAGATGTTTTCGGGTGAATAATCAGCGATTATTTTCGGCCATTCTTCTGAAATCCATGCCTTTGCAGCTAGAAAAGCGGCATCATTTTCTTCCCCATGGGTACGTTTGAACACAATGTTCTCCCTTTTTCTCCAGCGATTACCCCACCCGTCCGTTGCGACGAAATTTTTTTGCTCATTTTAGAAGCAAGATCTTCAATTTTCTGCCGCATTAAAGGACCGTTTATGCGTGCATTACTTTTCCCAACATTGGCAAACCACAGTGTCGACTTCTCCATATTTCCCAGTACGTTTTCGCTTACAGTTCAAATTTGCGTTCAACTTCGCTTTATTTTCAATCTCGTCGCGATTCTTTAACATTTTACAGAGTAATGGCTGAGAAATTTTTAGTGCAGCAGCAGCATTTCTTTGACTCATCTTGGGTAAATTATCAAAACGTTTCAAAATGCCAATTTTGTCCTTAACAGTTAAATCATTGCGTTTTTGTTTCGTTGCTAAAATGCTTGACCGTCTGCAATAAAGTTTGAAATGCCACTTGACAGAGAGAAAAAATTCTACAGCTTATAACAGTCCAAGCACTTTGCTTACCGATAAGAAAAGAACTTTACGCTTTTCCTACGGCCCAACCATTCTCAAAGTGAGGAAAATGGGAGGATAATCACCACCTGCAGAGCCAAGCGCCGGAAGCCGAGCCTGAAGGACGGGCTTGCGGCAAATTCCAGCACGTGCAAACAAAAGGGGCCCTCTTTGGAGTTTTGGGGATTCTCCCGTTGCGTTTACGTATATATAGTTTGGATTTTTTATTGAGAGAATGAAAAAAAAAATCATGTGTTACTATACAAGTGTTCGGAACTTCGCGATTCTGATAACATTAAACGAATGATAACATTATCCGCGATCACATTAAATGGCACCTACTGCATATATATATATATATATATTTATATATATATATATATATATTTATATATATATATATGTGTGTGTGTGTGTGTGTGTACAGGGTGTTCCATAAATTCCGAATTAGTTTTAAAATTCCTAAAAATTGAAGGAATTGGTATATTTGAATGCGGTTTGCGACAAAGTTAGCCTCGTGAAGGGGGATTTTTTTGGTAGAGAGAGAAAAAAATAGTTCAAAATTTTGTCAATAGAAGCGCTGCACGCAAGCAATCACAAGAAATATTCAAATCAGGGCCCTATAAATTGCTGGGTGTATGATTTAAAGCTCATTTCTGAATTTCCCTGTTACTGGCTTTCATTGTGATGTTGACATTGGTGGATAAAGCACTATTGGTTAAGTTGTTTTACCTTCTCTCACCAGCCTCGATTTCTTTCTCTGGGGATATCTAAAAAGCCTGGTTTAAGCGACGTCCATTTTACTCTGCAGAAGACCTTGTCGCCAGAATTAGCGTCGCTGCTCCAGAAGTTCGTGACATGACAGGTATCTTCGGGCGTGCAAGAGCCTCGATGCATATGCTCTGTGAAGCTTGCATCAATGTGTTGGAAAGAAATGATAGCATTTCCCCCCAAATACTCCTGAAAATATTCTAAACACTACAAAGTTCCCAAAACCTAAAAATAACCTGAAAACGTTTCAGAGAAGTGCCATATGGCCCGTTTCTCCCTAAATAACAAATATGTAACTACCTAAAATAAGAACTCAAATAAACAAAAAATATCAACCATGTATAAAGCATTTATTATGAAACACTTTCCAACTGCAATGCAAATTTATTTAAAAATCTCTAAAATGCGATACATTCAGCGGTAATACTTTTAAAATTATTACACTACTACAATAGTTTATTATATTTGAAAACTTCATAGAAAAATATGAACTTTATTTTAATGACGTCATTGAAATATAAATTGCCTGGCTCTCTATGAAAAATCAGTTAAAATTTCATTCATAAATATTTATTCTATTCCTTTCATTCATCACAATACTACAATAATTGATTTTACTTAAAAATTTAAAACCATGGAGGTAAAAGTATTTTAACTCTGTGCCTAGAACTTCACCGAAAAAGTTTGCTATAAAATCGTCTGTTCTCTATGTAAAATCAATGACGGTTTCATTCATATCAACTATATTGCAGACATCAGTACCGCTACATAACAGAAAAAATCAAAGAAGAAATAATCAAAGAAATAATCAATCAAAATTTAATGATCATTTAAAATCAAATATATTGTAATTGCGTTATTTCAGAACATTGTTGCACAGAAATGAAGCAAAAATAAAGCGATTTTAGGATGGACACAACACTAAATATAAATTAAAAAGAACTTTAAAAACCACGAGTTTGACACAAGATGGATGCCATATTTTATTTTGAAGCGGATCAAGTGATCGCTTCATATAATGGTCACGTGATCTCTTCATATAATGGGTGTAATTATTATTTAAATATTTATTTAAAAAACTATTGAATATATTTTTCTGAAATTTTTTTTATATATATTTCATGGGATAATTTGAATATTTTCTAAAATTTCCGTAGCAACTTCTGCTATTTTAAATGTGCTTAAAAAATGTTTGAAACATTTGGTGCCATAGGGTTCAATGTACTTCAATTTTTCAACCTGGGTTTAGGATAAAACTAATTGGTTGATATTCATTTATATTCCCATAGGCCCCACAGACAGTCTGAACAACATACTAAAATTTAATTTTGATAAAGTCATTTTTACGGTAGTTGTACTAACGGACAAACAGACAAAGAGATAGACAGACAGACAGAATGAATAAAGTCATAAGCACGTTTCAAGTATGTTGTAAAGTGTTAAAAAAGGAGAGAGAAACACAAAGTTTAAGTTTTTCCCAAATCTAACGTTTATTAACATTTAACTTCACCTTTAAAGTACCATTAAAATTTGCATCTCATTAGCCAAACAAATCAAATTAAACATTATAAATAAATTATATAAATAAATTGTCCGAACGTATAGTGGTATACAAAACGTTAGAATACTAAAAGTTATAAAGAAAACATCATTTAATATTTAAATTAAGTAAGTTATGTTAAAATTATAGAATTATTTGCCAAACTAGAACTTAGAGTAAAAAGGAACATCAGTTAGCCAAAAGACAAATTTAGAACAAAATAAACATCCCAACTAAAAGTTAAAAACCCAAAGAAAAGTCCCAGGTTCTGGAGACTTACAATTTATAAATGAAGGGATCTTATTCATATCAAATTAGAAAAAATTCTTATTTTACTGTTGAAGAATAGAATTAAAAAATATATCACTCATATACGGGAAGACGCTGAACGGCCGAAATAAAGTATAGAGAAGGAAATCGATGGCATTCATCATCAGCTCGGGTGTAACCTTCTTTTGCTCCAGAAAAAGCTAATGGAAACTTATCTTCCTTAAAACATCGGTTCATCAAGTGAGTCCAGCCATTTAAGTGGAATATGGTGATCCAACACCTCACGAAAAGAACACTCCCGAACTTGATCAGCACAAATACGAGCAGCTCCTTCACATTATAGAAAAATTAGTTGAAAGTAGCAGATCGCCAGTGGATATCTTTCAGAGCAAAAGCACAGACGATTCCATCATCAAAACCCGAGTAGTAAACATTTGGAGGTGCGGTCCTGTGACTCGGAAAATTAAACGATTCAATTTATCATGAAAGAACACATCTGACCTACCGTTACTAAACATTTATTACTTTGGTAGACACCGACTACATCGCTCCCAACATTATTTTGAATATAGGAGAGGCAAGAGAAATGTTAAGAACTATAAACGTATAACATTGAGGTTATTTTCAGATTCTTGCTAGTGATATGAAGACTTGTCTGTCTTATTGGATTTCGGTTTTTGGTTCAAGTAGTGCATAAAAAAGAGCAGGTTTTATTGCTTTCCTATCGACCAATTTACATTGTCCAATAGATTTATACTATCTGTCGTGGGACAGTATAGGGATTTTCCTGTCGCCACTTCACTTCTAGAAAGTATTAACCCCCCCCCCCCCCACCTTCTCTTTTTGGAAACGGTTGACATTCCATGGCTATGAGTAAGAGACCAGCTGCAGTGGTGAGAAAATGGCAAAGGACGCTATCTTATTTTTAAATAAAATGGACACCTGCAAGAGGGCTGGAGCCCCCCAATTTTTAGCCAACCCTTTGGAAGGGGCCAAATCCAGTGATTCGAGGGAGCCCGGCCGCGTCACTGAATTTATGGGTTTTCGAACCTATAGCGGCCAAGCGTCAGCTATGGAGCCCGGCCAGGGGGCTGTCCGAGGTCCCGACGAGGAGAAGAAGAGCGGAGAGAGAACTCAGTTGGTAATTTTCAGAGTTAAGTGCTGGTCGTGCTAAAAAATCGACGGAGGTCATTCTCGATGCCGTCCTACCAGTCCCTAAAAGGGGTAAGTCCTTTTGTCCTCTCCCACTGCAGACTAAGTATCAGAGAATATAATTAGAATTCAATAAGGAAGTTAACTGACTAACTTCAGGGCTAATATGATATTTAGTTAAACTAGAGAGGGGGGAATGATCAGATTGATCATTATCCAATACCTACTACTTAGCGAATGTAAATATGTTGTATGTAATTAAGATGACATTTTGGGGTTTTTAAATTTTAAGTAACAAGTTTTGAATATAAGTATTTTAAAATAAAAGCTTTATTAACTTTTAATTAGTATTTATTGTGTGTTCTCGTGATGCATTTTCCAATTAATCAGAACCTGGAGATATGCTCGGTAATCGAGCAAGTGGCGTGCAGAAATACGATTAACGGCCAAAGTGTAATTGAAGTTTTTCAGCGGAGCCACGCCACATATTATGGCGCCGAGACCAGTCTTGCGCACAGTTATCAAAGTGCCTCGATTAATATCTGACTGGATAATTCAATTATTCAAAATTCAAAATTCAGAGAAATTTTTTTTTGTGAAATGAATATGCATCATGGGAAGATCTTTGTAATATTGTAAATAAGAAATGAGTTAATATTTAGTAATTGGAAAGTATATATAAAAATTGTACAAGATGCCGGATACAAATAATACAGAAGCGCCCGAGCACGGAGGCGAAAATCAAAGTCGTTTACAGGGGTTAACCTTTTTACTTGGGGTATTCGAAGGAAATGCTGAAACAGACTGTAAAATATTTTTCGATCAATTTGATTCGATAGCCAAGCTAGGAAAATGGACCGAACCAGAAAAACTCGTAGTATTAAAGTCGCGTTTAAAGGGAAATGCACTAAAATTCCTAGCGAGTTCGGCGGAATTACGTAAAGAAAGTTCGTACGAAGTACTAAAAGAAAGACTACTAGAATTTTTTTCACAGAGGACTAGCATAACGACCCGCCAAATGCAATTTACGCTAACTAAACAATTTGAAGGGGAGAGCGTCAAGGCATTAGCACACAGAATCAAATGTATCACGCTGACTTATCTCGAAAGTGCAGGTGATTTGAGTAGCGAGGAGTCGAAAAAAATCATTGACCAATTAAGACTAGGAAAATTTTTGGACGCACTAAACATGCAAATTAAGAGAGAGGTGCTAAAAGCAAACCCATTATCCTTCGAAGCGGCGATTGTAATAGCAGAAAATATTGAAAACGCAATAGCAATTTCTCCACCTGAAACAGAAGCTGTAAACAATATTGTCGCGCACCCTGGACCACCGGCTTTACAAACGGAAATCGAAAAACTACGAAAAGAACAGGAAAATACTAACAGATATCTGTTAGAAACATTAGGCGAACAAATTAACGCACTTAGATTGGAACAAAACACACCTAAAGCTAGAACTTCTAATAATAATATCCCTAATGATATGTTTTGTCTATTTTGCGGACGCACAAACCATCTGATGATAAATTGTAGACTATATAACCGGCATAACGAAATGCGTAGATCTCAGACTTCACGCCCACAGGAGTTTAACAACCAGAGCGAAAGGCAATATACTCAAAGAGAAAGGCAGGGGCCAGCTAACAATTTCAGCCGCGCTAACAATTTCCCCCGCGGAGAATACGCAAGGCGAAATCCGGGGTTTTCACGTACATCTAGAGAGAATACATTCCCCAGAAGGTCTTTAAACTAGAGAGGGGTGGCAATTATCATAAACTCCCAGAAAACCCGCCCCAGTTAAGTTACGATGGATTTGGTTATGTTGATAACCAGGGAGAAATAAAGAATGTACAAATTCATAAGGATAGGAAGGTGTGTAAATACGAAGTGATTTCTGCTTTAGACAAAAAATTAGGAGAAAAATCTATAAAATTACCTACAATACAAGTAATATTTAATAAAAGGCCCGTTGCAATGATGATAGACAGTGGAGCGACGATTAGTATAATCGGAAAAGAAGAATTCCAAAAAATAAGGGAAACATGTCACATTAAATATTTATCTAGATCAGTCACGATTAAAACGTTGGCAGGAGAAAGACTAAATTATATAAACGTTATACAAACGTCATTTAAAATTGAAAATAAAATCTTTAAACACATATTCTACGTTACTACCGCAAAATTTCCGCATAATTATGCTGGGATAATCGGTTTTGATTTTTTGAAACTTCATAACGCCATCATCGATTCTAAACAAAACATAATAAAAATAGATAATATAATAATCCCTTTAGGAGAGCAAGAAAGCGTGCTAAATATAAATTCAGATACAGCAATTAGAACGCGCAAGAAAATTAAAATAGACCCGCAAGAATCTAAACTAGTCGAAATTAATTGCACTTACACAGAAAATAAATTAGAAAATTATAATTTTGAACCAAAAATTTTAAAACAGCCTTTAAACATATACCCAACGATTTTCCACTTAGAAACCGAAGAGACTAACCCAAATAAATTCATATCAATTAAGAATGAAGGGTCACATAAAATTACACTTAATAAAAACACTTTGATAGGGAAATTAAAACACAATATTAAACAGGCTAATGAGGAAATTCACCTTACAGATACTACTAGGAATAAAATAGAATTGGAAGATAGAATAAATAAAATAAGAGAAATTAGACGGAACGAATTACTGGAAATAGACTTTAACTTAGACCACATGCCAGTCGATCAGAGGAAAGATTTATTGAAATTATTAATGGATTACGGAGACGTATTCTCCAAAAATTTAAACACTTTAGGATGTACTGAAGTAGTAAAACCTAAATTTATTTTATCGCACCAAAATCCGATAGAAATTAGAGCTTATGAAGTGCCATACGCATTGAGAAAAGAATTAAAAAGACAAATTGATGAAATGTTGCAAGCAAACATAATTAGGCATAGCGACTCTAATTATAGCGCAGGAATGGTTCTAGTGAAAAAACAAAATACAGATAAATTCAGAATTTGCTTAGATATACGACTCTTAAACAGTATCTCACAGAACTTTAATTATCCAGTACCAAAAATTCAAGACATTATGACAAAACTAGCAGGTTTCGAATTTTACGCAAAATTAGATTTCCAGAGCGCATTTTCACAAATTTTATTACCAGAGAAAGAAAGACATAAGATGGCATTCACAAGCCCATATGGAAGATTTGAATACAACAGACTAATATTTGGACATAAAACTAGCGGCGCGTGGTTTCAAAAAGCTATAGATATCGTTCTTAAAGATTTACACGAACATGACATTTACGCATATTTTGATGATGTGGTTTTAGCGGCACACACATATGAAGGATTAAAAGAGAAATTAGAGCTTGTTTTTCAAAGGCTAAGAGATTTTAATTTAACATTGACACCGACCAAATGTGAATTCTCTAGAGAGAAAATGGAATATTTAGGGTTTACAGTGACTAAACAGGGATTAAGTCCAACTGATAATAATACGAAAAAAATTGTTTCTTTCCCCAGACCCAAACACTGTTCGAAAACTTAAAAAATTTTTAGGCCTATGTAATTTTTATCGAACATTAATCCCAAACTATGCGCAACTCACCGCTCCATTAGTTGAGCTAACGGCTAAGCGGAATAAATTTTCATGGTCTCCGCAATGCAATGACGCATTTCAAGAACTACAAAATAAATTTTTTCAACATCCTTTAGTGCTACAACCGGATTTAGACAAACCGTTCTACCTTAATACAGACGGAAGCTCGACCTCTATTTCTTCAGTTCTGTTACAAAAGAATAATGAACGCTTACAACCTGTACTTTACTACAGTAAAAAACTTAAACCACACGAGCAAAGATATCCCGCAGTAAAAACGGAGCTCATGGCTATATTCTATGGAGTAAAAAATTTCCACAATTACCTTTACGGGAAAAATTCTATATTATTTCCGACCACAGACCCCTTAAGTATCACTTAAAAATTTCTAACCCGGCTAATTTAGAAGCCCGCTGGCTATTAAAACTATCTGAATATGATTATGACTTTTTACACATAGACGGAAACTCCAACATCTTAGCAGACTATCTCTCCAGAGAAAATTTCGAGAACAACCTCAGTAACATAGAAATTGTAGGGAATAAAAATAATATTGAAACAGTAAACAGCTTAGAAAATAAATCCCAACTTCCAAATATCGAAGAAATACACAGAGAGCAAATTAAATACGAAATTTTAAATAAACTTAGGAATAATATTAGGGAACAGCAGCATAGTAAAACTAAGGATTTCGAGCAATATTTTATTGACCCAGAAACGGATCTATTGATGTATGTCTCGCAAGATAAAAATATCATCCGCAATAACGCAATAGAACGGGTAGTGGTTCCGAAGACTTTACAAAGTAGAATTTTACTACATTTGCATAGCCCTCATCAGGGAGTAGGAAAACTGTACGATTTGGTTAACAAACGCTATTTTTGGATTGGAATTTATGGAGACACAAAAAATTATGTAAATTCGTGTGAGGACTGAAGGGGACTCAAAGGAGTTCACCCCCCCCCCCTTCCCATTAGGTAGGAATGTAATCCCGCATTACCCAGGAAATTTGGTGTCTCTTGACATTCTGGGACCTATAAGAAGAAGTAAATATGGGAACCGGTACATTTTGACTGTGGTATGTCATTTTAGCAGGCACGCGGAACTTTATCCGATAGATAATATTACGGCGAACACCATTGCAACAAAATTAATTACGTATGTAACTACTTACGGCAAAAGTGAATTTGTATTGACAGATCGTGGCAGCCAATTTACCAGTCAATTATTTAAATCTATACTTGATAAACTAGATATAGATGCAAAATTAACTTCAGCAGCAAATCCGAGAACAAACGGAATCTCAGAAAGAATAAATTCAGCCATAAAACGTGCAATCGAGTGTTACAAGCAAGACGATTGGGAAACAGCCGTAGGAATTCATAAAGCATGTTATAAAGCAGTAGACCACCCAGCCACAGGTATGTCACCGAACTTCTTGTTCTTTTCCCGGGACCTACCATTATTTATGGACATCGTACCAAATAACGCGGAAGAGACTCAAAATTATATAAGAAACCAACCTCAAAAGCTGGAAACTATGGCCGTAGCATACAAACAAGCCTACGAAAATTTAATCCGCACACAAGAGATACAGGAGGAAAAATATTTACAAAAAGCAAAATTTAGAAAACTAGAATTAGGCCAAAAAGTTTTTGTCAAAAACATTCCAAACTTCGGAAAAAAAACGTTTTAGAGGCCCGTATAGAATAATAGAAAAACTAACAACCCACTTATTTTTATTAAAACTAATTAAAGATCCTAGGGCAAAGCCAATCAAAATAAATATAAATCGTATATATGAAATGCCTGATAGGAGACCGCATTTATTACATGAAGCACGGTTCGACGCGGAAATCCAACCGTTTACGGAAAGAGACTCTCAGGGCGTCTTACAAAACATTGCGCCGAACATAGGTGATGCCACCGGAAAGGCGGAAGATAGCTCCTTCGATGGAATCATTCCATTTCAACTCGAATTGGAAGAAAGCCTCTCTCCGAGGTGGGAAACGCAAGTCTGCTCCCCCCTCCCGCCGGGACGGAAACAGGTTCAAGAGAGACAGCAAAGTGTCGCAGACAGATCGGTAGAAGGGCCCGGTCAATCGACTATTCCTATCACAGAGGATACAACGAACACTGACAAAGTTAGCTCAAATAATTTAAATAATCCCCAAGAGGAGGAGAATGTAGAAAATATACATGAACAGAAATCAACCGTTTACGGGAGAGTATTTCACAACTCTCGTTATAATCTGAGGCCACGGAAAATAAAATAACGTGAATAGGTCGGGAAAATAATTTAAAGTTACACGTAGGTCACGTAAATATAAGTTAAAATAATACCGATTAAATTAAATCCAGAGAAAAGGTTATCTCAGTAAAGACTTAGAGGAGTAAAACGAAATGTAACAAGAATTTTTTATGATTAACGTGCCATTATAAATAATATTTAAAGAAATAACTGCAAAGGTGAGGCAATTCAATTAAACTTTCACGTAATTTAAAACTTAGGGAGTTAAGGTAAGATAAACTGAGATGCAGGCGTCTAAAGTTTAAATGACCGGACAGACAGAGCGATCGGCTGTCAGTCGAACAACCTAAGCAAATCTAATTCCTAAAATAAGTAATTTAAACTTTAAGTAAGCAAATTTAAGCACCCTAGCGAAAGAAGTACATTAAACTGTCATCCTAAAATAAATAATTAGAGTAATTTCACTCACGGAACTTCCAGAAAAATTAATATGTGTAATCCAATTTGTGAAAATCCGTTGTGCAGCACACAAAGAGAAAGTACACTGCCCGCGCTGACTTTGAATTTTTTTCGACCCTACTCGCTCTCCGGTCACATGACAAGCGGAAGCAAATCACAAACGCGGTTTCAATTAGAGAGAATTACCTCAGGACAGAATCAAAGACAGCGTCTGTTATTGGCCCACGTAAAGAAAAATAAAAGAAAAAAAAACTTTTGTCAGGTCGTACGAAAAGTGACCGATGCTAGAGTAGAAAGTATAGCGGTACAAGCCTGTACCAGGGATGGCAATTTTAAACCGGACAGCCGGGTGTTACGTAAGGAGGGGAATCAAAAAATGATTAGAAATGAATAGAGAAATGGGTAGAGAATTAAGTAGAAATTAGTAGAAAAATTATTAGAAATGAATAGAGAAATGGTTAGAGAATTAAGTAGAAATTAGTAGAAAAATTATTAGAAATGAATAGAGAAATGCTTAGAGAATTAAGTAGAAATTAGTAGAAAAATTATTAGGAATGAATAGAGAAATGGTTAGAGGATAGATTGAGGTGATTGATTAAGGTCTAGAATGAAATAAGACATTTAAGAGGGCTCTTGTAAATAAGAATAAATAATTCTTAAGAAAACAAAAATTCCTCGTTCAATAAGAATTTCTATAAAGAATATGTATATAAATGATTAATGTAAAATAAATGTGATTAAGATAAAATAAATGTATTTAATGTAAAATAAGCAGGGTAAGAATGTAGAAAACATTAAAAGTAAAATGTTCTCTGGTACAATGCAGTGGACAGAGTTCAAGGACTCTAAACCTCTTAAGTATAGTTGTATATTAAAGTACGAATAGAATGTCTAATCTGAAATTACATCAGTTTTTTTATATTGATAAAGTACATTGTGGAAAAAAACTATGTGCATTTACATACCCTAACTATGATTACTGCAGAAGTTTGCAGACACGGTTCCGGTCTTCAAAAACGAAAGTTGCCATTATAAAGACTTTTGCAGCAACAAAGGCGTAGTTTTACAGCTTACATAAGCCTTTACCAGCACATGTATGCAGCATCATTAACCGAAAACGAAATCATGCCTTCCTTGGACCAAAGGGTACCAAACAATGCAACTCCATTTTCGCAGTGTTAAGTGCAACGTCATTTACACAGTTAGTGCAACTTCTTTTTATAAAGTGATGTCACAGCTGATCCTGCTCAGAGAATATTCCTTCCATATGGAATATCACTAATTTTGTCACAGCCTACAGAACAATATCAATCCTTTAGTGTATAATGTGAACGAACAATTGTTCCCAATTCATGTGTTCTCATGACAAACTTTCATATTTTGTGAACACACTTAACAGACTGGAAAGTACAATCAGTATGCTACATCGGACAGTGACAATATTGCACCTTAATTAGTCTTTGGACATACTTGGAGAGACAGAATATCTCCATACCTATAGGGCGTGTCATTATGTATATAATTTGATGTATAATTTTATTGTTAAATGTTATTGATATCTCTTTTTATATATGTATACTGTGCATAATTTGTAACCTTTTTTTTGGTAGTTTAAGCATTTGAAAAAGAAACTTGGTTTCTTTTCCCTTGTTGGGGGGAAGCCAGTGTCGTGGGACAGTATAGGAATTTTCCTGTCGCCACTTCACTTCTAGAAAGTATTACCCCCCCCCTTCTCTCTTTGGAAACGGTTGACATTCCATGGCTATGAGTAAGAGACGAGCTGCAGTGGTGAGAAAATGGCAAAGGACGCTATCTTATTTTTAAATAAAATGGACACCTGCAAGAGGGCTGGAGCCCCCCAATTTTTAGCCAACCCTTTGGAAGGGGCCAAATCCAGTGATTCGAGGGAGCCCGGCCGCGTCACTGAATTTATGGGTTTTCGAACCTATAGCGGCCAAGCGTCAGCTATGGAGCCCGGCCAGGGGGCTGTCCGAGGTCCCGACGAGGAGAAGAAGAGCGGAGAGAGAACTCAGTTGGTAATTTTCAGAGTTAAGTGCTGGTCGTGCTAAAAAATCGACGGAGGTCATCCTCGATGCCGTCCTACCAGTCCCTAAAAGGGGTAAGTCCTTTTGTCCTCTCCCACTGCAGACTAAGTATCAGAGAATATAATTAGAATTTAATAAGGAAGTTAACTGCCTAACTTCAGGGCTAATATGATATTTAATTAAACTAGAAAGGGGGGAATGATCAGATTGATCATTATCCAATACCTACTACTTAGCGAATGTAAATATGTTGTATATAATTAAGATGACATTTTGGGGTTTTTAAATTTTAAGTAACAAGTTTTGAATATAAGTATTTTAAAATAAAAGCTTCATTAACTTTTAATTAGTATTTATTGTGTGTTCTCGTGATGCATTTTCCAATTAATCAGAACCTGGAGATATGCTCGGTAATCGAGCAAGTGGCGTGCAGAAATACGATTAACGGCCAAAGTGTAATTGAAGTTTTTCAGAGGAGCCACGCCACACTATCTATACTGGGGCGCGACAACCCAGTGGTGAGCGCGAGGGCATTGCACTCTGACGACCCGAGTTCGATTCCCACTTCTGCTCAAACTGTCGCCTTGTTCACGCGGAGTACGATCACGTTAAATATGTGGGTCCGAGTTCTTTCGTAATAAGTTCTTCCGAGAGGTTGGCGGTAGGGGAAGGAGGGCACTGTCGCTGTGGATGCCTCTCCCACTGGGTTCCGATTTAAATTTGGTGGCACTTCCCGACCGTCCAAACAGATACCTTACACCATCGAGTAGATCGGACAGTCTGGGTCGAAGAATAATAGTAATAGATCTATACCTGACAAACACCTAATCTTTAGTGAAGTAGGTGGTACAAGATTTAATCTTCCGAAAGAAATAGTGTGCCATAAAAGTTGATAAAATCATTTTTAAAAAAATATGATGATTTTAAAAAGCCCTATTAAGAAAAGTACCTAGATTTATACACTCTGGAAGCGATATTGGTTTCGTGTCGCTTGTGAAATGTTATAAGCCAAAAAATATGCTGACCATCACGGGGTTATGAATGGTGAAATGCATGAAACCTGAATCGGAAAAACATTTCTTCCGAATATTGAAAGAAAGAGTGTGAACGTTATTGACAGTGCTCTTTATCATAACGTATATTCAGAAAACATTTTAAAGACATCCACAAGAAAACAAATATGCAAGCATGGCTGAACAGTAAAAATATCTCAAAAGTAAAATATACCACAAAAGAAAACCGCATACTAACTGTGGACGTTGTATCTGCTCCGGTTCTCGAGTTATTACCCAAACTCTAATATATTCATGTGGCGCATGCTGTACGGGTTAATCCGATAATGTTCAAAATGAAACTAAAATGCACCGCAAAAGATAACAACATACCAAATTTCATATTAGTATGAGCAATGAAAAACATGGTAAGCATGAGTTCTAAAAATCGTTGAATTGACATATATTCGCATTTTTAAGCAAATGTGATTATATTATATTCGGTATGCATATCGGTAATCATATATTAGGAATATTGCGGGAGTAAAAAGTTTTTTCCAATAATTCTCTGTCGCCAAAAATTCACATCAGAGGCATGATCTGGCAACCCAATCATCAGTACTATCAATCTGGCAACCCAATAACTGCGTGAAAAGTCCCTAGCAGCTTTTACAGTGTTACAGGTTAGGTCTTCGGTGAGTATAAGTGAGTAGATGTATGAATACAGCTTTATAAAGGCATTATTGTCTTTATTACTCTGTCTTTATTTACTGTGAAGGCTGCTAGGGACTTTTCACTCAGTTGTTGGGTATTGGGTTGCCAGATCAGGCCTCTGATGTGAATTTTTGGCGACAGAGAATTATTGGAAAAAAACTTTTTTACTTCCGCAATATTCCTAATGTATGATTGATTGTATGCATGCCGAATATAATACGATTTGATTTTAGAAATTCGATCCTTCAATATTTAATATTTTATTGACTATGTGTTAATATTTCTATTTAGCAATATATGTCTTATTTTATAAATGCTTATATATTATTTCTCTGCATAAGTACATTTAAGGCAAATTTCGCAATCATCATTATATGTCAACTCACAGAGCAGGATTGCCCACTGCAAAATTTGGGATAAGAGACAGTAAAATAGTTTCGTAGTCTAAGCACAACTGTAAACAAAAGCCGAAATACAATCAACTGGAAAAATATTTCCCTTTTCTACGACTTGCAAGGTTATAGAAGGTCCTTCTTTCTTGCACTGTTATCATTGTAGACCAGAGCTTTCGTTTTTCCCCAAATCCTCGCATTTCAGTAAACAGATGCATTTGCTTTTGTATTACCTACAGGTTTATGGAGATATTTGTATATTTAATAAAGGTATTGATGCAATGTTAAGGTATTAATTTTAGTGCTTGCGAAATGCTTAGAAATGCACTGTTTAATGTAAATTAATATAACAATATTAATTTACATATTGATATAATAATATTAATATAGTAATAAAAGTAATATTAATTTACATATTTATATAGTAGTAATACTAATATAGTTATAAAAGTAATAATATAGTAATAATACTAATATAGTAATATTAATTTACAAATTAGTATAGTAATAAACGTAATAATATAATAATAATATTAATATAGTAATATTAATTTACGATTTAGTTATAGTTTCTAATGATAAATGTAAATTATATATATATATATATTTATTAATACTCAGTAAATCAAAATATTTTATAATTCTTGAAATTTCTGCTAAAATTTAACAAATAAGAGTTATTCAGATATGCTAATTATTTTATACGACATATATAATATAAATATTACAGCACATAATTATTTTCCCTATATAAATAGCATAAAATCCAAGAAAAATGAAAAGCACGTTTAAAGCATTTCTGAACTCAAATCAAACATTTTAAGGTGATGTCTGTGAGTGTTTGTTAGTGTGTATGTATGTATATAAGTGTGTGTGTATGTCTGTGTGTTTCCATGAGTGTGTGCATGAGATATCCCACAAACTAAATAAGCATTTTGAATATAGTTTGGCACACATTTTACAATCAATGTAATACTGATCAGTATTCATTTTAAATGCAACCGAATATTCAAAATACTCAAGGTTTGAATGAATTTTTGAAAAATGCATCAAAAATCAGCACTTTCAACAATGATAGAAAATAATTATTTCAAACGCCTTTTTGTATTAGAAAAAAAAAGAACGATACCAACTTTAGAACGTTCTCATGATATTGCACAATTTTCGAATAAAAATAATAATAAGGGATTATTATAATAGGACTTCGAATATTGTTAAATAAATAAAATCTTGGCATACGTAATTTTAAATTTGTAAAGAAATTTGTCAAACTGTAGAAACGTGAGTATAAACACTTCTCGAGATATTACAGCCTTTTCAAATAAATTTTTCAAAAGAAATGTGTAAAATTATTTAAAAAAGTGAGTATCGCCAAGTATGCTCACTTTCCATACGCAAAAATGTGCAACATCATTCTTGTGAATCTAGATAGTTTCATTCGAGTGAGAAGAAACTTTTTGAAATAGCCAAAAATTGACCAAGAAACGCCATCTGAGGACAAAATTCGTCAATGTTAATTTATTTCTTTGAATTGATATTGAACATTGATTACATGTTACTTGCATTTTGATGACAATTTGACAGAGTATAAATAAATCATTCATTTGGACTTGTAAGTTGCTAAAACGACCTATTATAATTTACTTTGTGTACCATACACTTTTGTGTACCATCCATTGTGGCTTTTGTGTACCATTATTCCACATTGAAAGAAGTATAGTCATTGCATTATGTAGTGAATATCATGTGCTGACCACATCAGATTTTTTGGTTGTTGTTGTTAAGACCCAGACCGTCCGACCTACCAGAAAGGTGTAAGGTTTGGACGGCCGGGACGTGCCACCCAATTTAGACAGGAACCCAGTGGGGGAGGCATCCACAGGAACCGTACCCTCCTTCCCCTACCACCAACCTCTCTAACAGCAGATTTTCTGGTTGAAGACCCTGGCCGTCCGACTCATCCTAAGGACTCAAGCAACCATTTGGACGGCCGGGCAGATTTTCTGGTTGTCGTTTTAGATAAATATTGCTTGTATTTAACAGTAATAGAGTCACACAACATACTACTGTTTAAATACCGAACTGCAAAAACTACACGACAATAACATTTCGTCTCTATATATTATATTATAACTTGCAACACAAAGTTATCTGTATTATATGATATATGATAAATATTTAACTTTCATAAATATGTATGACGTGTGCTAAATTTTTATAAATCATTGATTGCATTTCAGGAAATAGAAATTATATGTACGTTGTAGTGACAGTTGTTTTTTATACAGTAACTTGATATTCTATGAATGAAATACGTTGTGATTATACACTTTCATTAGTTAATTTATATAATATCCCATTTTTTTATACAATGGCTGTTGTTATTGATCAGCTGAAATGTAGAGATCTTACTGTTTAAATTTAATCGTAATTAAATGATAAGAAATGATATGATAAAATTATAAAAATATTGAATTTTAATGTAGTTTTTATTGTGTTTAAACTGGATTCACACCCTCTTCAATTCACTTCACACTCTTCACCTTACATTGTACCCTCTCCGCCTTACATTATACCCTCCTTACCTTACATTATACCCTCTTCATCTTAAACAAACAAACTAATGCAATATTAAAATTAATGCAAAGTGTTTAATTGTATTTGAAATGAGTTTCATTTAGTTTTTCATATTTTGATCCACATATTTGATAAATACTGATGTATTTAGCAGCTGAATGGAGTAAGGGAAAAATGTATAAAGTACCGAGCTTAAGTGTTTAAGGGTTTTGTTTCATATTTAAATTGAAGCATTTAGTTACTCTACAGAATGATTAATTGAGGCGGTCAACTTGGAAAGAATCACAAAATACAAATAGAAATATGATATTACCAGGAAGAGAATTTACTCAAAATCCTTTAAGTTTTTTTGTTTAAAGCTCTGGAAACACACCTTAAATTACTCGCGAAAATTACGAATTTTTTTTATGTATCAAGAGAGAAGAAAATGTACGGTAAGCATAATTCTCACCGAAAGTACTGTATCGGCTATCGGACGGACTTTAACAGATAACCGTTAGAAGAACGCGAGCTGAGAGTTAATTTGTCCGTTAAGTTATTCGAACTCTGGTTTGCAAAGCTTTAGTAACTTGAAATCCGAATTTCATAGTAGCTAGAAGATTGCAGATGCTCTTTAAGCAGAAATTGGAGAATTTAGTGTAATTAGGAGTCCTATGAGAGTTTATTTCTGCAACGTGTTTTTTGCGGGGTAAATCCAACTGAGGTGAAAAAATACTTTTGATTAGGTTTACTTTTAAGATGCATTTTGTAGATTAAATTATCAATCTTCATTGAAGTGATCGTGAATCGTAACATTTGTACATTGCTCTCATGGCCCCAAAAACCACCATTACGTCTTTGTACGATTATACACACATTAAAATCCACATTTTTGACTTTTAAAATAAATTACCATTTATTTACACCTCTATTATTGTTATAATATGTTAGGTCAAATTTTGATCTTTGGAATAAGATTCAAAAGGTCTCACAAGGTGCATTTCTCCTACCTTAAGCGTTTGTTAAAATTGATGCAATTTTAATTATAATAGTAATAGAGGTGTAAGTAAAGGATGATTTATTTTAAAAGTTAAAAAGTGTGGATTTTAATGTGTAGTGTTTTGATTCAAGGATTATGTTAAGGAACTCATGCAAAGAAGTGATGGTGGGTTTTGGGGTCATGATAGCAATGTTCAAATGTTACGATTCATGACCACTTCAATTAAAATAAATAATTTAATCCGCAAAATGTATTTAAAAAGTAAACTTAATCAAATGTTTTTTCACCACATAAACAACAACAACAGAAGTTCTGCTGTAAAGGCTTAGATTAAGTAAATTCAATAGAATTTCAGAAACCCTGTGAACCTCCCAAGGAAAATTGAATGCGAGACTTTCGGGAAGCTCTTTGCAAGTAATTTAAGAGCTGTTACTGTTCTTCAATTTCCAAATGTTTTTGCATGTACCAATATATATCTTCCATAAAAACACGACTTTATATTTATAAATCTCGGCACGCACAAGCATATTATCACACATGTTTGGGCCTGCTTCAATGACTTATGGCAACGGTGTCTACAGCTTTAAGTTACATTTTTCAATCACATATTATGACGTAGACACTGGAATAAACACATTGAAAAGCATACACGTGGTTCTCTTCCGGACTAAAATTTTGTACTACATTTTTGTATTCAAGATAGATAATTTAGAAGTGCTTTATATTTGTAATTGTATCTGCAATCAATATGGAGATGTTGATCATTGCATTTTTGAAATTAAATTTTCAATAATTAGTTAAATTTTCATTTAACTAAGCCTTCTACTGTAAATCAACCACTAAGGTTTACTAACATCTTCAAAAATAAAAAATCTATTAATAGGATTGTACACTGCATTCCTATTGTAAAAGGTATCCCAGATGGGGTTTGTTAATTTATTTATGATTAGCTTATATTTTCAATGTTGTACTAGTAAATATTATTTTTTCACTATCTACGCTGTTAAATCCAGTCTTTGTGTTTTTATATTCATTAACATGCGTTTCCTTTTGTGTTTTTAATCAACTTTTTCTTTCTCTTAAAATATTTTCTTTCATAGTTTTTTTGTATAATCCGGTATTAGTGTTTGATGTATTATTGTTTTTGTATTATCTGCTGTTATTTGGGATTGAACGTATTAACGTATTGTATTTTTATGTATATCTATGTTTTTCTATGTGCTTTTTGTTTTTTTGTATTGTCTTGTTTACGTGTTGTTCTGTATTTTTTTTTTGTGTTTTACCCGGCCATTCTATGTAACTGCTCTATACCGTTTGGCTGCTCTATACCGTAAGCAGGACGACCTGGGTATTAAATAAATAAAAATAAGTACTTTGCACCCCATAAGATTGCCGTCCCTGTAAATGCTAGGCCTTTTTAGTCACGATTTCATAATTTAATAGTGCAAACATTTCAAAGCACGTGACCATCAAAAACACTTATGTTTTTATACACAAGGTAAGAGAAAGAAATAAGCACAAAGTAGCATGTATTTGCAGAAAAGAAAGCATGAAGTACGCGTATAGAACAGTGAAGTAGGAAGTGATGTGCGTCCAAAAGAGTTTTCTCGAAGTAATGAATAAAATGAACCAAACAAGCAATAGAGAAATAACGCGAAAAAAGCTTTATTGTGATGCAAAGTAGCACAGTTCTATTTGAATGCCTCTCATCATTTCTTTTGATTCCCTTCGAGGTAGTGTTTGATAACATAAGAAAGGAAAATGAATGCAGTACATTAATGTTTAATCATTTTTAATCATATGTGCATTTCTGGCAATAATACGTTTATCAAAATTTTTTATTTTTGTCAACTTGGCGCACGTATAGCTGATGTACTCAATATTTTTCTTATTCTTTAATAATTTATATGGTTAAGCTTTTAAACTCAACCTTGATACAAAGGATATTTCAACCAGGATACAAAGATGAGTCCAAATTTATGATTACCAAAAGCTTTATTAAAAGAACCCATTAGCGCACATATGAACAATATACAGCTAATAACTCTTTAGCTATTTTTCATGGCCACAACACAGCTGTCAGGTGCAATAAAACATCAATTCAATGTTCAACTAATTCATAAACATAATATATTTTCAAGGTGTCTATATTCGAATTCACAATTCACTTTTTCTCGCATCATGCCAAAAACTTCATCTGAACGATGGTCACGTTATATATCCTCAACGGACATTTCTTGAAAAATCAGAGAAACTGGAGAAGTTCCTATCTAAGCTGCAGAATTTGGGTAGTTTCCAAAAGTCACCAAGAAGTCGATATTTCGCAAAATTTGTCGCCAAGACAACACGTCCTTGACCTTCAAATAATAAGAATGATTGCTTTTAAAGGTATTTTTCCGTCTTGAATGGGAAATATGATGTGGATATTTTAAGTAATCATAATAATATTTTTAATGTGATACATTTTAAAGTGATTATTCTTCATTAAATACTAGTTGAATTAATGTTTTAATATTGTCAAATCACAAAAGAGAATAAATCATTAAATCAACAACAATATTTGCGGTAAGGGATCAGACTTATTAACTTGTTATCTATATAGCGGAATTATCCATATTTGCTTAATAAATTTAAAGATAATAAACAATATTTTCAGATATATCTAATAATGAGCATATTTTTATGATACATGTCGAACATATTCTAAGTCAAGCTGATATACTAGATTCATTATTTTTCTCTGTAGAAAGGAAAAATTAACGAGAAAACTTTGCAAGCTTTAAGAATATATTAGGATACATCGCAATCTAAAATTTACAAGACATTTCTGTAGTTTATTAAACATTTACATGTGTTTAATCTATTAGTTTCAGATTAAAACGTGGAGGGGGGAATTAATTTCAAGGCATGAGTATTTGTTTATCACTTTGTATGCAAGGGAACAGAATCTTGGAAAAATAGAAGATATTGATATACCAAATTTAAATTATCTGCGATTATTAGCTATAAAAATATACAATTTTTACCCTAAAATTCAATTTAATTCGGTAATGTAAAAGCATATAATATTTATGTTACTTTTTTATTTTGACATTTTGAGCCTTTTTGCTTGAAAGGAAAATGTTAATTAAAAAATTAAAATTCTACATACATTTTAGTAAAGGTAACTCACAAAACTTCCGCATTATCGCCAATAATTCTTCTGAAAGTAGATTTTTTGTTATACACTGATATATTATTTACTCTCTAAGTAGATGAATTCAATTCCAGGGTATCAAAAAATTACGCCGTAAATACTTTATTATTTAAACCAAAATAAATTTATTAGTATAACTAAATAAGATTACTATAAAACATATTTTTTCTGCCATAGACAATATTATTTATTCAAAGAATGTGTTCGAGGCTGTAATAGAATCCCATCTTTCTAATACACAAGGGTTTTTTGAAAAAAAATGATAACATTTGTATGATTGAATTTTATATACATTCTAAAGCTCCAATCTTCACTTTTTAAGAGTCTTAGCCTTTCACGGCAAATATCAAAGCTCCAATTCTGTGACATTTTTTGCTAAATTGTATGATCTCTTAACCCATTAACTTATATTCTACTAGAAGAAAAGAGAAATGAAATAAAAATACAATAAATAAAATGCATGCAATAATTTACCATTACAAAAGTATAAAATGGAATGATAAACTACTCATGCATAAAACTGGATTGATATTTAATTTTGTTTTTAAATTCTTAGATTAAATTGCAAATAAATGGGAATCTAAAGCCTTACATCTGACATTTGTATCTGAATGAATTTGAATCTGTAAAATGAATATACATTTATATTCATAAAAAATGTAAATATATTATTTTAATAATGGAACACCTAAGTTAGAAAAATAAATGGAAGGAGACACAAAAAGTAATAAACTTCACTTAGGAAGTGCATTTTTTTTTCTTTTTTTTTTCTTTAAGATTTATTTTCCAAAATCGCTTTAAAATGAAATCTATGAATCAAAATTATATGTTCTTGATATCTATTTGGTTTAATATACATATTATATTTATTTTCATGAATTTAAAATATTTCATTTCTGAAGTGATCTGCAACTTAATACTTCCGGCCCCAGGAACCAAAAATTATTTGTATACTCTTGTTCAATATTTAGGATTATTTCCATTTTCCCATACTATAGTATATAGTATAGAGAAAGAATAATTTCCACGAAAATTTTCGAGTTCAAAATTTTGATGCCAATATATGCTTTAAGACCCCATGAGCACGTTTTGCCTGAGCACGTTTAAAGTGATGTCTGTCTGTCTGTCTGTGGTCGATTTTTCTGTACAAGATAGCTGCCACAAATTCTAAAGAAATTTTATGAAACGTTTTATCCGGATTTGTTAACGAAAAATATAATACTTAATAGTAATTTTTAAAATTCGAGTGAAAACTATTTATAAAAATTTTATATTTTCTTAACATGGCAGTATAAGACCAAAATTTGACATAATTATGTGTAAAGGGGTTATTTATGGCTTAATGGTCACGATTTAGTAGTTTAGTCATTGCATTCAAAAGTAGCCGTGATACAAGAAAATATTGATGTATTGAAAAATATTGAAAAGCAGCTGTGTTGAAATTAGTTGGTAGCCTCTCTTGGGGGAGGGGGGGGGTGTAGCAGAAATTCCTCAACCGCCGAGGTGGTAAATTGTCATACATAATATCAATCGAAAGATTTTTGAAGCCCTTTGAAATGAAGGGCAATATGTTATAACTGAGATCTTGTGGGACAACAATGCATCTGTTCCACTTTCAATTTTTTCCCTTTTATTTATTTATTTTGCAAAATTTGCAAAGAAAAACTAAAAAATAAAATCAACAGGACATTATAACGTCAGAAAGCGTCCTGGACTTTTTGTAACTTTTTGTAAGTCTTAAATGGTGGCTTATTAAAGACATTTCACTGAAGGTGTAGTTTCCACTGTAATTATATTTTAAATATATTTAGACGTGTTTCTATACTTTTTAATTTCACAGTATCTTCAAGTTATGAGTTTTAAATATCATGGCAACTGACTTCTCTTTTTCAAAATTCAAAAACATCTGTTTGACAGGAATGTCTTTATAATAATAACTCCTCACTTGGAAAAAGTTAATTTCTCACATGTAGTTATTTACGGTGATTTTTTTTTAACGCGCAGTAAGTGAATTACTGAGGGTAAAATACAATAGAAAGGAAATTATATGTTGATGTGTGTTACTTTTAAGTATATCATCAGTGATAAGAGTTTATTGGGAATATGCAATAAAAGTAGGAATCATAAATAAAATTTAATTGAGTCGCAAGTATTCACTCAAGTAAACGTACGTTATCCTTCGTAGCTATTGATTTTGTTAATGATGCTATTTTCGGTTTAACATGTTTTTATTGTTTATTAGAAAAAGAACCCGACATTGCCTTGTATTTAAAATGCAAATTGATAAATGCTACATCAGGACTCATAGCAAATTCCTGAGCGAATTTCCGAGCATAATTCGTCCCCTCGTATATGGGAGTATCCTCAACAGGTCATCTCCTGAAAAAGATTCGCTCCGTAATCGGGTTAAGCGCTAGATTGATTCAAAAATATAACATATGGCTCGGTAAAAAAAAATATAATTAATCAAGGGAAGGATTAATGAAATTATTCATTTTTTGGAGTAGTCTGTGATATATTTATGAGCTGTTGTTAAAATATAAACGTTGGATGGCAAGTCAATTTTTTTATATCGTAATAGAAAAATCTGAGCGCTTTAAAAAGCACGAAAAGAAATTCATTCAAAAATATAAGACTTGGTTCGGTTAAAAATGTGTGATTAATCAACGGATGGGTTTATAAAATTATTCTTTTTCCTGGAGTAGTCTGTGATATATTTAGGCGTTGCTGTTAAAATGCAAACTTTGGATGGCACGTTAATTTTTTTATATTGCAATATAAAAATCTGAGCGCTTTAAAAAGCCCGAAAAGTAAATATTTATAAACATTCATGAAAGTCCGTCTATTATTTGTACGGATTCCGTTTAACAGTTTCTGCGAAAGAGAATTTTGCGATTTTTCCGATGGCGTAAAAGTAGATATTCTGTGATAATATTTTACTTCGGTAAGGAACGCATTTGCTTGAACATCGCCTAAAATCGTTATAAATCGCACTAAAACATAAAATAGCTAAAAACTATTTCGAAATTAAAAATAATATAAATCCGAAGGTGCACCTATTCGTGTTTCTAAGTACCTGTGTAAGAAATTTCATGGTAGCAGGACGTTTAAATTTATCGCACTGCACACGCGCACACACGCTGACATCATCTGTTATTATGTAAGATAAATGTAATATACTTTTGGAATAGACATTGTTCCAAGAAAAGTCCTTAAATACCCCGATAACATCATCAATAGGGGACAAGTATTAGTAAAGTTATGAAATGTAGGAATATTTATAGTAAAGTAACTAGGCCTGATCAAATAGAAATAATTGCAGCGCCACCTAGTTTAGAATTCTAAAAGTTAGGATAACAAAATTGGCAACAAAAAGAGATAGAAGAAAAATATCAATTACAAAGTTGTAGATGATTATCGAATTAGTATTATCGAAATCAATAACTGCCTATCAAAACGTCGTATCATCAGGGATTGTAACACGGTGACACCTGCAATGCTTGCAAAGTACACTGTATATTATTTTCTTGATTTCAAATGTGCGGTATTGCTGACGAAGGGCAATATGAAAAGTCTGAACATTCGAGTCCTGTGCAAGGCAATGTCTTTTAGTGTATAATTACTGAAAATGATAGCAATTCGCTAATTATCATATTGTGTGAATTAAATTTTTTCTCTAACAAATTTGTTATCCATTTCTACTGATTAGACAATGCTTTATAACTTTATATATGGATTTATTTGTCTATCTCACTGTGTTGCCACGTTTGTAATTCTTTTAAACACTTTACAACATAGTTGAAATGTGTTTATGATTTGTTCATTTTCTCTGTCTGCTTGTCTGTCAATTTGTCTGTCTGTAAAAATTATTTCATCAAGATGGAATTTTAGTATGTTGTTGAGACAGTTTGTGGCACATATGGGTATGTAAATTAAAAATGTATCCACCATTAGTTTTGAATTGAACCCGGGTTGAAAATATGAAATATGTTGAACCCAAGGAAACTAATTTTTTAAACTTTTTTTAAGACAAGTTAAAATTCACAAATTGTTTTGATAATTTTAGGGCATATTTAAATTATCCTACAAAATATATAAAAATAATTTCAGTAAAATATGTTTGGTAGTTTTTTAAATAAAAATTAAGATAATAATGACACCTATATAACATGTGACCCACATATAATGACACTCATATTTTGAAGAGGTCACATGACCCACTTTAAAATGAAATATGGCATCCATCTTGTGTTAAAATCGTGATTTTTAAACTTCTTTTCAATTTATATTTAGTGCTGCATCTGTCCTAAAACCGCTTTATTTTTGCTTATTTTCTCTACATCTATATTCTATGCAAAGCAATTACAATAAATTTGAGTTTAAATGATAATCAAACTTTGATTATTTAAACAACAAAACCTAATTTTAATGGATGCAGAATGTAAAGAGGTGTTTGTAAGATGAGTTGCATAAGAAATACTGATTTTTTTCACGCCACATTATTTAATTCTGGAGTCTGGAATAAAAGAGTTTGAATAAAATATTATAACTGCTTTTACGTAGAGAGCCAGACGATTGATATTTCGATGAAGTCATTTGAATAAAATTAATTTTTCTATGAAATTTTAAGTTTTCAATTATGAAAAATTA
This sequence comes from Amaurobius ferox, assembly GCA_951213105.1. Lineage (NCBI taxonomy): Eukaryota > Metazoa > Arthropoda > Arachnida > Araneae > Amaurobiidae > Amaurobius > Amaurobius ferox. The sequence goes on from OX578136.1 coordinate 96,571,725, forward strand.
CTGCAGTACTGTGATTATTTAAAATATATCAGAGCTGAATGTTGTTGTTGTTGTTGAGACCCAGACCGTCCGACCTACCAGAAAGGTGTAAGGTAACTGTATGGACGGCCGGGAAGTGCCACCTAATTTAGACCGGAACCCAGTGGGGGAGGCATCCACAGGGACCGTACCCTCCTTCCCCTACCACCAACCTCTCGGAAGGACTTACGGACCCACATGTTTAACGTGATCGTACTCCGCATGAACACGGCGGAATTTGTGGCAGCGTGCAAATCTAGCGCGCAAACCACGGGGATACCGCACCCGAGATGGCCAACAGCACGCGGCGTTCCGAGGTGGTCACCCACCAAGTACTAACCGCGCCCGATGCTGCTTGACTTTGGTGATCTAACGAGAACCGGTGTTTTCAGCACGGTACAGCCGTTGGCCTTCAGAGCTGAATGTATCGCATTTTAGAGATATTTAAATAAAATTGCATATCAGTTGTAACGTGTTTCATAATCACTGTTTTATGTATGACTGAACTTTCTCATTTATATTATACCCTGGTGGGTCTGTAATCACTTTTATTTGATCTGGCATCCTTACTACATATTAGATAGAAATAACCCATACACTCATGGACCTGTTCTTACATAGTTATTGAAGTGCCTAATGACCTTTCGATAAACCTTGCATATATAGCATATCAGTCAAAAAACCAGATGGTATGGATTGTTTTCAATTGTTTTCTAAAATTAACACACTTAAATTACACAAAAATATTAAGTCAATGTTTTCAAACCGATATATAATTGCTTCTCTGTAGAACTAGACACGGATATAGCAACAATTATACAGCCTTGATCAAAAATGTTAGGCACCCAAATTTCCCGACTTTAACTGCGGGTGCGATACTTGAAATCACCTCATTTGTTTATGACTACATACGTAATAGGAAGTTGGAGTGAATGTGCAAACGTCATTTCAATAGATAACCAATGAAACATTTCCAGGACGATAACTGGAAATTCCAGGATTGTATGGAAGCAGTCGGTTGCATTCGCTGTTCTGGTTTGTGCACTTACACGCGGTTGTTGCTTATCTCATCTAAATTTCAGGTCTTGTTTGTATGAAATATCGAAAAATAAGGAGCTTAGCAACGAACAATGGTTGAAAATTCAATTTTTATAAGAGCAAGGCAATAGCCAATGTGAAATTGCCAGAAAAGTTAAATGTTCGAGATGCGCAGTGGAATACACTATCAAATGTCTTAATACAGGTAGTCATTTAAATCGTTGAAGTAATGGGAAAAAAAGATCATTACACTCAGGGCTGACGGACTTTTAAAACGTTTTGCATTGAAAAATCGTAAAAAATCCTTTTCAATTAGCTGCTGAATTGTCAGAGTCAACAAAAAAAATAATCTCTGTTCCTACCACTAGAAGACGGCTTGTAGAATCTGGGTTGAAAGGCTGCAAAGTCAGGAAGAAGCCATAGATTTCCGAAATAAACAAAAAGAAACGGTTGGAATGAGCTCTTAATCATCGTCATTTTACTGAAGGAGATTGGGCGAAAGTTTTGGGTCTGATGAATAAAACGTTCAGGTATGTTTCATTTCACTTGCTTTCATTCAAAACTAGCGTGGCATTGTCAATATGCAACAAGTTTTTTGTAAAGGATGTTAGTAAAATAATTTCAATACTATAGGTATTTGGAACACTTGGTGTGTCTTATGTGAGGAAACGTGTAGGTGAGGAATATAAGGAATAGTGAATAGTGCCCACTGCAAAACATGGTGGTGGGGTCATCGTAATGATTTGGGGATGCGTGTCAGTCGACGGTGTAGACGAAATGTACATCTGTGAGGGACGAATGATCTTTTTGACGTACATAAATGTACTAGAAACAACACTGCAAGTATCTTTTTCACGAATTTTTTTACGAGTTTTTTCACGATACAAACATGGATGGGGTCAGACTCCAACAAGACAATGCAACTTGTCGCACATCTGCTGTGACTATGAAGTGACTCAGTGAAAATGGTGTGTATCTATTGCATTCTCCTCCACAGTCTCCAGATCTCAACCCCATTGAACAGTTGTGGATTTTTCGCAAACGCAAGATGAGGAAGCATTCCATTACTTCAAAAACAACCTTAAAATTCATATTGCAAGAGGAATGGAAGAGGATACCGAGAGAGAAATGCAGTAGGTTAGTACGCTCTATGACTAAAAGAATGAATGCAGTCATAAAGGGGAAAGGAGGTCTAACTAAATATTGATAATTTTTAATAAAAAATTATTATTTTGAATCTCTGCATTTTTATTTTATCTCAACATATTAGTAGTTTTAAATAAATGGATTTCAGTAGGGTGCCTAACACTTTTGATCAAGGCTGTATTACTTTCATTTAGATTACTTTTATTGTACACTACAAGTGCAATTAGTATACACTGGAAATATATGTTTTGCATGTATTTGTACGTAAAGTTATATAAGTAATTTTAGAGTTATATTTTTGAATAAATTCGAGTAACTTGAGTTATATCTTGCAAGAAAATAACGCTAAATCAAATTCTATTATAACCAGAAAATGTCGATTCTGCAATGAATGGTAATGGTTAGGGATTTTGTGTTTTTACAGGGTTTTTTGCGTTTTTACAGGTTAGGAATTTTGTGTGTTTGCTTATATATGCATGTAGAAGCATTACATGCAAATAAACGCATTTAATATTGTACTAAAACTTTTTGTGTAAAGTATTATATTATACATGAAACTTTAATTCCACAAAACACAATAAAGTTGATCGAAGAAGAACTGATAAACCTTTATCATAGAAATGAGAAGAAATAAGCAAACGATTTTAAATGCTTTGTGAAGTTTTTAAGAAATAACCGTGTTGCTAAATGTGTTTTTTCCTCACATTTAAATTGAAACTGCACAATTTAAATATCTTAAATGTATTCACATGTAAATTCAGTATCTTTAAATTGCAAAACTGTCATATGTTCATTCAGTTTTATATTATGATTAATTTCATTGATGTATTGATGTTATTGATGTATTGATGTCATTGATGTATTGATGTTAATGATGTTATTGATGTATTGATGTTATTGATGTTATTGGTGGATTAATATTATCAGTCAATGAAACATCGAAATGTTTAAGTCTAGTATTAATATATCATTAGCAAGATTTCTTGGAAATGGCACTCTGCTGGAAGATGCTATATGTTATTTTTGCATATAATACTATGCATCTGATTAGAAAAGTGTTTGATATTTATTGGATTTAACCCGGCTAGTTTTGAGAGCTACAACATTTAATGAATAAATTGTATGCTTGTAACTAAATCATGGGAATTGTAATATTTTTGTTAATGCATCATATTTTCATGACTTTTTAAACAGCGGTGTAAGATGCTGCTTTTATATTGTTGTAGATATGATGACCCAAAGTTAAAGATCTTTTTTTTTATTATTTACATTTTTATAAAGCTGTCGCACACATTTAAAAATGAACATTTGGTTAAAGATTAACTCCCTGATATATATATATATATATATATATATATATATATATATATATATATATATATATATATATATATTGATTGATTGAATTGAATTTATAATTCTAAATTATTATTGATCGTGAATCGTATATTCGTATATTGTATCGTTATCGCATTAACCCACCATAAATTCTTTGTGCGAGTTCCCAAAGTATAATTATTGATTAACATACTACACAATTGACGTCCACAATTTTAAAATACACATTATTTATTGCACATATAAAATTATGATTAACTTACATTAATTATATATATATATATATATATATATATATATATATATATATATATATATATATATATATATATATATATATATATATATATATATATATATATATATATATATATATATATATATATATATATATATATATATATATAAAGGAGAAGAACCTGCATGTGTGAGATAAGGAATATATTTGCTTAAAATCATATAGACCTACATTTAATGTAGATTGGCACATACTCTGTTGTCGTCTTGAACATTGAACTGCATTGTGGCTCTTCGTTGCCTTTCGTCATGGCAACTGGAACACACTCCACGTGTCGAAATCCACCGTTACTTGCCATCATTTTTAATGTACATTTTTAATGCCTATATAGCCTGCCAATCTTAAGTGACTTTCTCACCATCTCTCTGAATATTGAGTGTCAATCATTCTTGATTCACTTTAACCCACCTTTTCCGCATGCATCATCTCTCAATCTCTCAATATAGACTGTTGAACACTCTCTGCTTGTTGCCACATCGTTTCGCCTAAGGTCCAGATACGCTGTCCGTATCTCATTAGTTGTCCTCAGCGCGATGTAACAATACTTCTTCACTGACCTTTTTTTAACCAATCTACATGGTATAATTTTCAGACTAACCACACATGCAATTTATGTGCACTGGAGTTATTGCTGTCATGACATCCGGTCCAGGACGCCTACGAGTCTGCGTTTTTATTTCGCAGTTATATATAGTAAATCTTCGTAATATTAGAACTGCATAAATATCTCCTGGGTTGAACTCTATCTGCTTGTTGCTACATCATATCGCCTGAGTTCCAGATTCGCTGTCCGTATCTTATTGGCTGTCCTCAGCGCGATGTAACAACACTTCTATATTGACAAACTTTTTAATCAATCTGCATGGTATAAGCCTTGTTCCCAAGGAGATTGCTGACCCAACCACACCTGCAATTTATGTGCAATGAATTTATTGCTACCATAATATCCTGGGCCAGGATAGTCGTAAACTGGTGCCTATGAGTCTGCGCTTTTATTTCGCAGGTATAGATTGTCAATTATCGTAATATTAAAACTGCATAAACGTCTTCTGGGTTGAACTCCCTCTGTTTGTTGCCACATCATTTCACCAGAGGTCCAGATAAGCCCTCCGTATGTCCTTGGTTGCCCTCAGCGCGATGTAGCTACACTTCTTCATTGGCCAACTGTTTAATCAATCTGCATGGTATAAGTATTGGCCCCAAGGAGATTTCTGACCCAACCATACCTGCAATTTATGTGCACTGACTTTATTGCTGTCATGATCTCCCGGGATAGGGCTGCCGTAAACTGGTGCCTATAAGTATGTGCTTTTGTTTCGAAGTTATATATCGTAAATCTTTGTAATATTAAACTGCATAAATGTATCCTGGTATCACAAAAGATTTAATTTTCTACATCATAAACTATCAAGGGTTGTATGGAAAAGAAATGAATGAAATAGTCATTCGTAAGAAGCTTCTTAAAATCCTTGTGTGATTTTGTATGAGTTATAACTCATTTTTTTCCAGTTAGTACGTTTTTTATATCATGAAATACTTCTATCATACAGTTAGAATTGCACTCGGTTTTTGATTTGAACTGAAGACAGATAAATTGTGAAAAAACTCTAGAAGTTGGACTTTTGATAAAGTACTTGATCGCTTTTTTAATGTAGAGTTTTAAAAACTGCAAACACCCCGTAAAATACATCAATAACAAAGACAGACGTTCGTAATCATGTTTGTCACTCGGCAAAGATCGGAATTTAGAGTGGGCAGACACTTGTCGCCTAGTTCCGTCGCGATTAAAATGAAAAATTTGAATATGCAAATTTAGCAGATAAAGATTTGTTTTTTTAAATGTAAGATTTTAATATTATTATAAGCATTTTCTGCAAAAATCACATTTCTGCACAAAAAACTTTAACAATTATCCATTCAGATTTTAATTCTACTTCATCTTAGAATTTTTTAATATACTCCGCTTTGCTTATATTGAAATGACTGTCAAAGAAATATCTTCAAAATGTGTCACACGAACCCTCTTTTCTTTATTGGGGAAAACTGAAGTTACTTTCTTGTTACTCTAATTGTTAATTTTTTATAATTAAATCAAGGGTCGAATAACTTAATCATTTTTATTGCAATTTTCGATTATTCTAAATATTGCTTATTCTAAGAATTTTTTTCTAAGTGTGGTCTAAATTTGTAGAAGTGAACCATTATCCTTCAACTGTGGAAAACCTCAAATGTTTCCATAGTCACTTAATTTGTTAGATATATACAATTAAATTAATATTTCCATAAATTTCAGTTCAAATCTTCATTCCACACATCTGGAAAAGATTTCTATTTCCTAAAATATAGCTCCGTTATTACCTGTAGAGAAGCAGTGGTAGATGAAGAGGGCCTTCCTTATTAAAAGCTTCGGTTTCATCTATATTAACGATTTTTATTCCGATTTTGATGGAATTTCCACGTTATATTTTCGACTCTATAATGGACTCACTTGACCTGTTCATACTACACTTTGACCCATTTTTGTTGCTTTGAAATTTTTACGCCCGCAAAACATGCTAAACACTTATCGCTGTACGAACTGATTGCTATATTTAGTAACCTCTAGTAGGAAAAGCCCGCTAGTAGAACGAAGGAAATTTGAAGGACTATGTTTTCAGATATTCGATACTTCATTCAAGAAAACCGCATGGTTCAACGGCTTTCTCCTTGAATGAAATTAAGAAAGAATAAAGGGAACAGCAGGGAAATAATGAAGGTAATAAGATATAGAACACATAGAAATTATTTTCATTTTTCCTACTAAAATTCACGCATTTGAAAGGATTAAGGTAACACAATGTTTAACACTTTCCAAGAGAGTTGAAAAGTGTTTATGACTTTGGTCATTCTGTCTGTCTCTCCGTTCGCGCGATAACTGTCTTAAATATGACGTTATCGAAATTAAATGTTAGTATGTTATTGAGAATTGCCTGTGGGATATTTGGTAATTTAAATGAATAATATCACCTACTTGGTTTCGGATTTAACCCGGGTTGAAAAACTGAAATACACTGAATCCTATGGGACTTAATTTCCATATAAAATGTGTAAAAAAATCAGCCAAATATAACTGGATTGTTTTTAAAACTAAAATTGAAATAATAATTACACCCATATTATAAGAACCGATATATGAAGAGATCACGTGACTTATTGCAAAATAGAATATGACTTGTCCATTTGAGTGTCCATTTTTTGTAGATATTTAGAGTTCGTTTAAATTTACATTTAGTGTTGCGTCTGTTATAAAACAGCTTTAGTTTTGCGTATTATATGTGTATTAAATTTTGTGCCAAATTAATTTCAATATATTTTATTGTAAATGATCAATAAACTTTTTTTATTCTTACCTAAAAACCTAATTTTAACGTTAAACTATAGCACACAGAATTCAAGCAAATCCAGCGATTGCAAGGTGTGTTGTATAAGAATTGCTGAATTTTTTCCCACGCAAAATTATCTAGCTCTGGAGTTTGTAATATTAGTGATATGAATAAAATATTCATTGGTTTTACATAAAGGCAGACGATTTATAAAATGAAATTGTTTGTCATAGGTACAACAATTTCAAAGAACTAATTTAACATGCGATAAGCAAATGATGTTGTTTTTATAAAAATGAAATATTACAACTGTGACGTAACATTAATTACAAAAACATCGTAAACACTTCTCAAAGTATACTTTTGATGACGTCATTTGAATAAAGTTCATTTTGTTTAACTAAGAGGAATCACAAAGAATAAATGAGTTTAATGGAGCGGATATGTAATACGAGTTTAATGGAGCAAAAATAATTTGGGGGAGACTCTTTGGAAGTATAAGAAAAATGACATTCTATTCATGAAGGCCGTACGCTATAACGGCATTACGAGCTGGACTCCTGCGTAAAGGCGCAAGGAAGTACACATTTACATATTTGATACATCGTATTTTCTAATTTTAACATCATTTTGTAACTTACTGAAATAAAAAAATAATTGATTCCAATTACTTTTTCTTACATTCATTTTATTGCCAGATATTTAAAAATAAAATAAAAAAACCCTGGTTTTAACATTTATTTTAGAATTTGGATTTGATGTTTATATCAAAACACTATTTTATTTTTTTGCGTGCATGTTATTTTGTGAACAAATTACTAATATATCCTAAACACTTTATATGTAGAAGAATGATTTAATTATGTTTTAATTGGGCTATTTAATAGCTGTGCTTTAGTTAGTAAAAAAATATTATTTATATTGTCAAAAAATAAAGTTCAAAACGGGTTTTTTTACTCAATTACCTAAATAATGCACTAATATATATATATATATGTGATACAGTGGTAGTAAAAATTGCTACAGATTGCAAAAGCAATAAGCGACAGATTTGCACCAAACATTAGACATCAATACGCCAATTTTTATTATAGGGAGAACATTCTTTTATGTTCAAGAAAATTAATGATGACATCACGGGACTTGAGTTTCGTGTTCTCAGTCAAGTCCGCGAGGCTCTAGGAGATTTTCCAATGGCAGCATAAACGGCTTCTCACAGCCCTGTGAGTCAATTGGCAAACATATCAGGGAGAGAGAACCAATCGGAACCAGACGGGTAGTTAGTTCACAGAGTGTCTCCTCCGTGCAACAGAATGGGGAAAGTTAGTTGAATTGAAAAGGAGAAGTAGTGCACTTGAAAGTGTGATGTAGGGTCAGTGTGATTAAGGTTTTGGAGCAGTTCTACCAGAGTTCAATTGAAAATGCCAACCCGTGTGCAGTCTATAAGATGCAGGCTGAAGTCCTGTCTAAAAGTCAGTAATGATTTGAGTGCAGAGAGTTACTGAGAAGTTCAACTGAACTTCTCTGTAAGTCTGAACAAAGAGTTCACGCCAAATGCGGTGCACAAAAAAGAACAAGGTAACATTTTATATATATTATACTTGAGGAAATAAAATAAATTAGTAACAAAGCGCCATTGTATCACACCCGCCATATTTAAGCAAAATACTCTGTAATAATGCTGGTAACTGATGATTTGTAAATATAAAATAATAATGGCGAATTTAACCTTGCAAGAGTTTAACATAAATAATATTTTAATAGACATTTTATTTGACCGAAAAGGTCACCCCTTTGTCTCCTAAGTTAAAATTTTCAATGTATGTTTATTAATCAATTGCATTTTCAGATAACACCGGACAACGCGCAACATAAGGATGGGTTAACATAACGGCAATGTGCTATTTAAATTCATGACTACTTTTCAAGGCTATCACTCTAATAATAAATTAACACCACAATAGCAAAATTTCCGTAATTTATAAATGCAGCCCTTATGAGATCATTGTTTAGATGTAATCATCATTTAAATTAAGTCATGTCAACAATGATTATCTTGCAATAAAATATAGAAATTTCAAAAAATTTTCCGCCAATTTAAATATACTTTAATCTGATACATATTTTCCTGATAACTATCATTTGAAGGCCTCTATTTCACTTAATGAACTTATTAAATAGATTATATTTCACATTATAATTTATCGTTTATGTATTTTGTGCTTTCGGCAATTCAAATAGATCTGAATCTGATACATATTTTCCTTATCACTATATTTGAAAACCTCTATTTTGTTTCATCGACTTATTAATTTTTTTAGAAAAAACATAATAATTTATTGATTATATAATCTGTGTTTCCGGTAATTAAAACAGACTTTAGTCGGATACATCTTTTATTGATCACTATTATTTGAAGTCCCTTATTTTGATTAAAATAAATAAGTAATAAATTATAATACTCATTTACATAAGTATTATAATTTATTACTTATGTATTCTGTGCTTCGGGTAATTCAAACAGATCTTAATATGATACATCTTGCCCTGATCACTATTATTTTAAGGTCTCTACTTTGTTTCATTAAGAGAATAAACTTTATAATTAAATGCTAGTTTAGAATAAACTTTATAATTAATTAATTATGTAATCTGCGCTTCCGCCAATTGAAATATACTTTAATCTGATACATGTTTTCCTGATAACCATCATTTGAAGGCCTCTATTTTACTTAATGAATATATTAAATAGATTATATTTCCCATTATAATTTATTGTTTATGTATTTTGTGCTTCGGACAATTCAAATAGATCTGAATTTGATACATGTTTCCCTGATCACTATATTTGAAGACCTCTATTGTGTTTCATGGACTTATTATATATGGTTTAGAATAAACATAATAATTTATTGATTATATAATCTGTGTTTCCGGTAATTAAAGCAGATTTTATTCTGACATATCTCTTATTGATCACTATTATTTGAATGTCTCTATTTTGATTCATGAATTTGTTAAATAGTTTAGAATAAGTATTACAATTTATTGCTTATGTAATTAGTGCTTCCGGCAATTTAAACACATCTTAATTTGATACATATTTTTCTGATCATTATTATTTGAAGGTCTCTATTTTGTTTCATGAACTTATTAAATAATTAAGAAAAATACTTCATAATTTATTGCTTATATATTCTGTACTGTCGACAATTCAAATAGACCCTAATTTAATGCATATTTTTTTTTATCACTATTATTTGAAGGCCTCTATTTTTTATACTACATTTCATGTTTTACTCGAGTGCTTTAACTTGCATGCTACAATGTTTCATTGACGTTTTTCTTGCAAAGAATTGATTCAGCTGATCTCTAACTTAATGAACTGTTCATGTCAGAAAAAACTATTTTGAAGAGAAGCACTCTTTGGTTCTTTATTTGAAACCAATCATTTTCTTGTTAAAGATCCGCTGAAAGAAAAATTTAATATGTTCTTAAGAATATTTTTATTAAAATACACGCTCATGTTAGAGATAATTTCGTATGAAGAGTAATGCAATTTTAACATGATTTACTGATGTAACAAATACACTATAGAAAAACAGTTTGTAATTGCATTTAAAAAAAGTATCCCTTTTATTTATGTATAGTTTTGTTAGATTAACACTATAATATCTACATTTTCCTAGTTTAAATATAAGGCATTGGTCCCATATTCGGAATTCACGACATCGAATATGCTATCCTGTGTTATACAGGATGCCATATTCGCTGTCGATGCATATTTACAATAACTTCTGGTATAATACCGGGCAGGTCAAGTGATATATGTCATTGCGGACAGGAAGGGAATTGGACATACAGTGTCTCATCAAGATGAAAAAAATGGACTGGAAAGCGAAAATCATTTTTATGGGGAGCGGGAGTTCCACTGTGAAAGCGAAGATTGCTGTATTAGTCTGGTAAAAAAAATCGAGGTATATATTGTTAGACACAACCTCTCCGCGTAGCGTACAAACACTAAGTTGGGCGTTTTAGCGGACTACACTCTCTATCGTTCGACAAGTACATCAAGAATGTTACGCAGACGAAGTCCGCATTACTGTTTCAGAGTGAATAACCATGGTGTGTGCCTTCGTTAAACATAACATGTCCAGATAGTTGTATGGGCATGTAACAGGACGTAGTGGTCTAGGCTCGCGTAGTGGCGTGTTTAAATATGCATTTTATTCAATTTGTCAGACTTCAGATATCAAGGTATCTATCATTATTTGAAAACAGCGCAAGCAAACTATTCACAAACGTGAATGCTAGAATAAGGCTATCTGCAAGTTAGTATCTATATAAGAGCAGTATTTCGCAGTCCTACGTTGAATAGCCTCAGATACTGAAAACGAAGCAAGATATTTGACTCATTTTTAACTTATTTACGACAATGAATAATTCTGGAGCTTTACGTTGCATATGGCATCACATATTGAAAACGACTCCCGACATTGGATTGAGTTTTAATTTATTTACAACTAGACGTAGAAATTCCAAACATAGACTAAATTTTTAAGTGGAGCTATTTCCAGGCTACCCACAAAATTTCATCAAAATTCGGTTCAGCCGTTCTCCCGTGATAATGGGACAAACAGACAGACAGACAGACATATTTTCAGTTTTATTTATATAGATAATGGATTTTGTAATACCTCCATTTTAGTGTTGTGACACCGCAGACAATGATAGACTGTTGCATTTTATTACCGAAAGATATTCAATGTATAAACCAGTTTTTTAAATTACTAGCGGACAGAAGGCCTGAAAATGTCTCTAGCCTATATAAATTCATTGCGCTTTAGTGTCTTTCTGCTCTACATTAAAATATAAAATTTTAAATATTGGCAGAATAAATATTAGTTTAAAAATTTCAAATAATGAAAGAGCAGAATATTTCGACACTCATTTTTGAGGAAAACCATTATTTTTTTAATGCTGACTTCGTAGAAATAATATATATATCAGATCATTTTATCTTACATTTTTATTTCTCTCTGAAAATGAAAATCGTAGTAAAATGTTTCGCTGACTTTTCAGTTTTGAATCTTTTATCCGCCATATGAATATTTAATGAGTATCTAGACTACAAGCCAGTTAATGATACTCGTAGATCTACACTGAATATAAATGAAACTGCAAAATCAACGTGTAATATAAATTGTACGGATTGACTTTAATGAATAAAAATGTGTAAATTTTAAATAATACTACTTTCAGCATTTTTATATGTATATATATATATATAACAGATATGCTAGAGATGGTGTTTTTTGTACATACAGTAGTTTATGCATAATTTTCGATTAAAATCCTTCAATTTTTATTTATATATATATATATATATATATATATATATATATATATATATATGTGTATATATATATATATATATATATGTGTATATATATATATATATATACATATATATATATATATATATATATATATACATATATATATATATATATATATATATATATATATATATATATATATATATATATATATATATATATATATATATATATATATATATATATATATATATATATATATATAAATTTAACCCTTCATTGACGAATTCTGTGGATGTAGTCATGGTAGTATTGCGCTGTTAGAACCAGCTATGTATTTAAATTTAATGCTAACTTCGTGGTATGGCCTCCTGATATAAAGAGTATCTGCTGTTTGATGTCAAAGAGCGAAAAAAATCCCTAAATCTACGTCCATCTACGTCCAATCTACGTCCATCGTACGCTGCACTAAGAACATGATTCAAAGCTTTTGAAGCGATCTTCTTTTAGTGTATTATGTGAATATGAGATAGCTGTCATGACGGTAATTTAGTTTAGTCAATAGACATGCAAAATAAAAGCCAAATTATTTTTTTAATTAGTAGATAACATTCTCGACAGATATTAAGAATTATACAATACAATTTAAATTTAACTATGGCAAGATACGATGTGTCTCTTTATTGTCAATAAACGGTCACTGAAATTTGTTAGGGGAGTATCAGGTGAGAGTCACCTGCATTTAAGGGTGAGCGTCAGTAAATCTTATGTCCTATCTCTTCTTTGTTAACTTTTGCAGAATACGTTTTTCGCCGAAATTCTGCTCAAACAGTTGCGAAATATTTTCTGAAAAATAAAATGCATATATTTTTTATTGCAATTCAAAATGTTTTTGGTGCTGCCGTAGTTCATTAATAATGCCACAATCCCGAAACGTAATTGAACTCGGAGTTGAAGACAAAGGAACTTGAAGACTACGCTGCAGTCTTCAGTGATGTACATTCAGATCCCCATTATCAAATTTATAGAATGAGAAATTACCGTTCTGTAATTGTGGTATTATTATATATGATTAGTTGTTGTATTTAATACTGTATTAGGAGGAATAGATATTTAAAAATGTCCATTAAAAATAAAAATAGTCGGTATGAATTAAATTACGACAACAGATGGCAGAACAAAAAATATTTTGGATTAAAATTAAAAATGTATTCTATATTTTATTGAGAATGGAATTTAGTTTTAATATAATCTAAGCATTGCATTTTATTTTTCAGAAAATATTTTGCAACTATTTGAGCTGAAGTTTGGCGAAAAAAGTGTTTTGCGAAAGTTAACAAAGAGCTGATACGCTCTTTGTTAACTTTCGCCAAACGATTGAGATTTACTGACGCTCACCCTTAAGCAGATGACGAAATGCAGCACTTGGAGGAATCAAAAGTTGCACATCTCTCAGCGAATGTATTTGTGAAAGAAATTGATGTCAGACTATGAAACACAGTTCCTAGGCGGATAGCTAGGGGAAAAGGGACGATTGAAGGGAGTTTAAGAAAAATACACGCTTTTGTAAAAAATACATGTTCATTCAGACTTTCTCTTTCGCTATGGATGGTGGATGGTTAAATTCTCACATAATCTCTTTAACGATTGTCAAGGATGAACTTCGTCATGAAGGTTATGAAAAGAATCGTGAAACGTGCAGGATAATACTCAGTACTCTTCTGACTTACACCCACAAATGGAAAAATGTGATGCAGAGACTCAAGGTATTTGTTACCTATACACTTTATGTTTAGTTATTTCAGATTTGAAGTGGGGATTTTTTGGAAGATCTGGTACCCAGACACGCTACTAGTTTTTAAACATCAATATACTACTTAAATATTTTGAGAATATTTGTAGGAACAGTGGATGTAAACAATTGAACGATGAGTAAATTTACTAAAATTGGTTTGCGCAAAAGTGAAAATAATGTTTCTTTAAAAGAAATATTTTAATATTAAAACTTAGTTAATTGCCTTGTTATTTTGTAATTTAATGTTATTTTTTTCAACATGTGTTTAGAGAATTACAAGTGAGTTTTTCTAATATTCGGTGCAATTGGCAGGTTTCTGTGGACCAATATAACGAGATGTACAATTTTTACTTTCCTTATATACATAATGTATAAGGAAATTATTGTGACGGGGTCGAAAATTCGAATTCGAGTTTTCGACGGGAGAGCACGTTTCAAGCATTCCTGATTACGAATCAAACATTTTTGAAGTGATGTCAGTGTGTGTGTGTGTGTGTGTGTGTGAAAGTATGTGTGTGCGTGTGTCAGTGGGTCTGTGGAGACGATAACTGACGAACGAATGGACCGATTCGAACCAAATTTGGTACAAAAATCACAATCTATAAACACTGGAAGCCTATTGTTTTTATACGCAATCGAATGTTCAGAACCCCCCTAAATTTTCGAATGAAAATTTGAAAAAATCGTCAAAAAATCAAAACCAATAATAAAGTTACGTAAATAGACATTTCTTATGTAATTTTTCATTAGAAAACGATTGACATAAATTTTAGAACCCTAACATGAACCGTTCTCGAGATATTGCACATTTTTCAAAAAAAATATCAAAAAGTCATATAAAATAGAAAAAAAAAATATTTCCTATTGAGAAACATGTTCACTTTTCATCATGCTATAAATTGGGTGACATCATTCTCGTGGATCTAGCTCGTTCCATTCGTGAAAAAAGATTCTTTGAGTAATACTTTTGCATTTGAACGCCAATTTATCTGCTGTAAGAATAACTTATTTCTTCGTCCATAACGCTTGGCGAGATTTTGGCGACGAGATTGGCGGAATGTCGCCAACTTGGCAACTTTTTGAAATGTTGCCAAATTAACGAAAATCTGGCCAAATGTATAAAAATGACGCTAAATCAATGAAAATGACGACTAATTGTGGAAAATTCAGTATCTAATAAGTTATATAATATATAAATATATAATAATAGTTATATAATATGTGTCGAAAATCCAATATCTAATAAGTTATATATATATATAACTTATTTCTTCGTCCATAACGCTTGGCGAGATTTTGGCGACGAAATTGGCGGAATGTCGCCAACTTGGCGACTTTTTGTAATATTGCCAAAGTAACGAAAATCTCGCCAAATAGACAAAAATGATGATAAATCAATGAAAATGACGACTAATTGTCGAAAATTCAATATCTTGGAAAGGATATTAGTATCTACTAGAAGAAAAACCTATTTATTTTACTGTGAAAATAGTAAATTCATTTCATTATGTAAGGAAAATCATGTGTTGCCCACATCAGATTTTTACAAATGTAATTATATTTAATTCAAATTCCAACGCTATATTATTACCAAGCAAACCTCCTTAATACATTTTGGTGCCTAAAAGCCAAACCGTACAGTAGAAATCTATACACATACTGGTATACAGATAATTGTGTATAACAATTGCATACAAATATTAACGTGTATCAGAAATCGGTTTTAATATAGGGTATAATAAAATCTGTATCACAACTATTTCTACTAACTATATTAAATTTGAAATGGAATAGCTTTAAAATCCACAGTAAAACATAATATTTAATATTTTGGTTGCATAACCTCCTTTGTATACGTGTTTCTTTTCATTTTCATCAGCATGCAAAATAAAAATATTTTTAACTAAACGAGAACTCTGTAAATTCCCTTAGTCGTGAAAATCCCAAATAAGCCGGTGTCTAACGAAGCATAATCATATTTGCTTTCACACTTGTATGAACCCATTTCGTAATAATCATTCATGTCCTACTTTAGAGTACTTACGCCTTCTTGAATTTGATGTATGGCAGGATGGATTATTTCGACGCGATAATAATCCGAGATAGGACGTAAAACTGAATTATTCTTCGTTTCGAAATTTAGAAGAATGTTACTTTCTTAAATTCGATTTTAAATTTAATAGCAAGCATTTTTTACTGTTTTACGAAATATATTTACTATTAAACTAGTAATATGAACTAATTCTGATATAGGTAAATATTTAGGTTTTTTAATTTAAAATTAAAATTTGCGTAGTGACTGAAGTAAACTGTTAATTTAGCCAATATTAAGTATTACGTTTATTTAATTTTTGAGTGTATGTATATTTGTCGCATTTAAAATCTTTGAGGCCCTAGCGAACTAGGGTCCAATAATCGCAGTGACATAAAAATTGGCAAGTTGTCTTTTGTAATACATTTTAATTCTTTGGATTTTGAACCTTAACAGATCAGTTCATCCGCAATAGGAACGTACAAGTGTTTTAAGGACAACTCGAATGCCGATGTAGCAAAGTGTTGTTGTTGAAACCCAGACTGTCCGACCTACCAGAAAGGTGTAAGGTAACCGTTTTAGACGGTCGGGAAGTGCCACCCAATTTAGACCGGAACCCAGTGGGGGAGGCAACCACAGGGACCGTACCCTCCTTCCCCTACCACTAACCTCTCGGAAGGACTTTCGGACCCACAGGTTTAACGTTATCGTACTCCGCATGAACACGGCGGCAGTTTTCGCAGTGGCTGGAATCGAACCCGGGCCTACCGAGTGCAACTCCAGCGCGCTAACCAATGGGCTACCGCGCCCAAGTAGCGAAGTGTTGAGAGACCCAGACCGTCCGACCTACCAGAAAGGTGTAAGGTAACTGTTTGGACCAAGTAGCAAAGTGTGTCAAACTTGGCTTTTTCACACTCTACAACATAGTTGAAAAGTGTTTATGACTTTGTTTATTCATTCTGTTTGTCTGTCTGTCCGTTCGCACGATGACTGCAGTAAAAAAAAAATGACTTTATCGAAATGAAACTTTAGTATTTTATTGAGACGGTCTGTGGGACATATGGGAATGTAAATGAATGAATGAGCACAAAATTAGTTTTGGATTGAACCCGGGTTGAAAAAAAAAAAAAAAAAAAAAAAAAAACATTCAACCCTATGGGACTTAATATTTAAAAAACAATTAAGCACATATAAAATTCACAAATTGCTTCGAAAATTTTAGGAAATATTCAAATTTTCCCAATGAAATATATTTAAAAAAAAAAAAAAAAAAAAAAAAAAAATCGGCAAAATATGTTCGATAGTTTTTTAAATAAAAAAAAAAGAAAAAAATTTATAATTACATAATACGAAGAGATCCCATGACCCACAAAAAAAAACAACATATGGGAATGTAAATGAATGAATGAGCACAAAGTTAGTTTTGGATTGAACCCGGGTTGAAAAATTAAAAACATTCAACCCTATGGGACTTAATATTTAAAAAACAATTAAGCACATTTAAAATTCACAAATTGCTTCGAAAATTTTAGGAAATATTCAAATTTTCCCAATGAAATATATAAAAAAAATCGGCAAAATATGTTCGATAGTTTTTTAAATAAAAAAAAAATTATAATTACATAATACGAAGAGATCCCATGACCCACTTCAAAATTCAAAAAATGGGATCCATTCTTTTTCTCAGAGTAAAAATCGTGAATATTAAAGTTATTTTAAATTCATATTTTATGTGGTATCCGTCCTAAAACTGTTTTTTTTTTTGCGTAACTTCTGTGCATCTAAATTCTGCGCCAACGCAATTACAATATTTTTGAGTTAAAATAATCATCTAACTCTGATTATTTCTACAACGACGCCTAATTTTAATAGATGCAGAATGTAAACACATCAAGTTTTAAGATGAGTTGTATAAGAATTGCTGAATTTTTTAACACAGAATTAATTAGCTCTGAAGTCTGGAATACAGATGATAGGAATGAAATATTCATTGATTTTACATAGAGAAGTAAACAATTTTATAACATTGCCTTTTTCAAAGTTTTAAGCATGAAATTAGAAAGTATTTTTACCTCTTCATGGTTTTAAGATTTAAGTAAAATAAATTATTGTAGTTTTGTGATAATCTTAAATATATCACAGCTGAATGAAAGGAATGGAATAAAAGTATATGAATAAAATATTCATTGCTTTTCCATAGGGAGTCAGATGATTTATATTTCGATGACGTCATTTGAATAAAGTTCACTTTTTTCGATGAAGTTTGAAGTTTTCAAATATAATAAATTATTGTAGTATTGTGATAATTTTAAATATATCACCGCTGAATGTATCGCATTTTAGAGATGTTTAAATAAAATTACATTGCAGTTGGAAAGTGTTCCATAATCAATGCTTTATGCATGATTGATCTTTCTTGTTAAAGTATATTTTATTTCTTTGTGTTTTGCACCTTATCAGGTCAACACGGAATGGGAAATAATGTTTTTTGGCAATAACTTGAGAAGATAGAAATCTCAAATTTGGTGTACCATTGCCTTTCATAGTACGCTTTCATTTTTTTTGGATTTTGAATTTTATCGGATTGGGCCAGTCTGTTCTGGCCACAAAAAAGTAATGTAAATGTGTTCTGGGGATTAACTCAATAAACGGAGCAACTAGAAATCTCAAATTTCGAATATTATTGCCTCTCGTAATATATTTTATTTTTTTAGATTTTGACCCTTGTCGAGTCAGCCCGTCCTGGGCACGCATTAAGAATTGCACGATTTTGGAGAATTAATCGATAATCGAAGTGTATATGAAGCCCAAATGTGGACTATCTTTATTGCATTAATTTTAATTATTCGGAACACAGAGTCTTTTACACAAATACTACATAAAAATTACGACATCGGCAATTTTTGAAATTATTACAAGAAATACAGAAATTATCGCTAGGCGTCTGAACAAAAGTCATTCTTCTGGTTATTACATTCAAGTTTATAGTATTTAAATTTCGTAGCAAATGAAGGAAATTTATTGGTAGATTAAAAATAAAGTTTAATTTTTCATTTTTACCGTAAAAAATATAGGGGGGGAGGGACGGTTACACAAATACTACATAAAAATTACGACATTGGCAATTTTTGAAATTATTATATGAAATACAGAAATTATCGCTAGGCGTCTGAACAAAAGTCATTCTTCTGTGTATTACATGCAAGTTTATAGTATTTAAATTTCGTAGCAAATGAAGGAAATTTATTGGTAGATTAAAAATAAAGTTTAATTTTTCATTTTTCCCGTAAAAATATAGGGGGGACGGTACTGCTGTCAGTTTTCAGTATGTTTTCCTAGAATATACAAGCTTCCATAAAATCTAAATATCATTTTTGTTTGAACTAGTTTCTTCGAAACCACATTTTTGACTATTTCTATTGTAGTAATTACCAAATCGAAAATAACAGATTCGCATTAGTTTTGCAAGTGTAACAATATAATACTGATTCCAACCGTTGATTGGTATTAACCTTGTTAACTTACATTTATTATGATGTAAAAGTGCACATATAAGAATGTGAAGTAATCCATAGTAAATTGAAGTGGTAAGTGATCCATAAAGTGTTGGAATTGAAGTTCCCGAAGAAACGAAAACAGTATAAAGGACTGTACCTGACCCCGATGTGAGGGGAGAAGCTCTTCCAGTTGATTAGATTTTTCTGTTTACACAGTCAAAATAACTTCTGGAATTCATTTCACTGCGTAGGTTTTCTTTTAAGTCATCTAAAATATTTCCGTTATTGATAGAATTACGATCGTGTGATGTGGAAAGATATAACTAAATGTAGACTATTTTTGCATTGACTAAATTGTTTTTGCATCGTAATGTAAAAGTTCAAAGTTAGTGACATGTAATATATATTTATAGTTTTTTTTGTACACGTTGTTTATATTAGTAAAGTAGACTTTCGAAAATGAAATAAAAACTACGTATACTATTTATACCTAAAGGCGCCTTTAGTCGATATTGTATCGTCACATTACAGCTGAATTGCACCAATTTTGTAATATCTTTAGAGGTAATCCAAATTGCAGCCTGTACCATCAAATTATATATTATCAAATGTCTCTCGAATCCCCAAAGTTGATCTTTCATGCTAGTCATTTGTGTTTTATGATCCCATTTTTTATTATTCTACCCTTTATGTGTTCTATTTTGAGCTGAGATCATAGAAATCGATCACAGATTGCAGCACTACCGTTTTGGGACGGACTCATTACAGAACATTATATTTATATTTTCAATTACACTATTTAATATTCATTAAGCATTATTTTATGTAATCCTATCATTTATATTTCACTTCGTATTTATTGTTATTAATATGCCTCTTTCATATTATTTGATCCACGCTACATTTGACCCACGCGAACTTGAGTGTCGTTTTAAGGAATGTGGTAAGTGTAGCGCTATGAGCCATGTGTTAAAAACAAGAATTAAGTCTATCTGCGAACCGCTATAGGCGGTTAATTATTTTTTTGTTAATAAAAATCTCAATTCTTATCCATGATGTGTAACAATAAATTCTTTCGAAGTTGAAGGAGGTGTCCTGCATTCTTGTTGATGGATAATTAAATCAAAGGTGAGTGCTGCTCACTTATTCCCTTTAAATCTTGAGCTTTGCATTCAAATCGCTATATGACTGTAGAACCAAAATTCTGAAAACCAAAAACAGGCTATTCTATACAGTCCACTGATCTCTAATGAAAATAATTCTAATTCTAATAATATTACTTTTGCATTTTTTATTTCATTATGCACTAAAATAATTGAGTTTAATGGCAGAATATTACATGGATACTTTTCTGATATTTCCTATTTGCCTTTTTATCGCACCTTCATTTCATTTAGCAACTTAATTTACTCTAAAGCCTTCAAGTCCTCAAAATTAAAAAAAAACTAAAATATCTCATTGACGGTTTATTCTACAGTTATGGGGTCAGTCTTTGGCTGAAGAACTAGGTCAGCTTTTACTGGTCAGTTTTTACCCAGTCTTTATCTAGTTGTCAGAATTTACCTAAAGAACTAGAGCTTAATTAATATATTTCAACAAGTTTAATCATTTATTTCGGATTTTCACTATCTTTCCGACCCATTTCTGAATTAAAAGTAGGTTATACTTTTTCGAATTATATCAACACCGAACCATACCAGCATCAGGATAATCACCATCAAGGTACTTAGCGGTTTAAAGAAATGGCATTCAATATAGTTTTTAACTACAGTAAAAAACATCTTCAGGTCTTCAAAATTGAAAATTTATATATCTCAAGAATAGTCTATCTTAGAATAAAGGGTGATCTAATTCCGTTTGTCGTCAAAAATTACGTATAAAACATGCATTTAATTGATACATTTGTACATATGTAATATTTTATTTTAGATCGGGCATTTTAGATTTTTGGGCTATTTTGTAAAAATATGCAGATTGTTGTTTTCCGAATCGTATCAAATTTTAACCAGCACCACTATCAACTTATCTACAATATTTTATAGAATTTGGTCAATTAGTTTGTGAGATAGTTTGTCAGATACATTCGATTTTTGAGGACCATTTCGCAAAAAAAAATGCTGGGTTTTTTTTCTCCATTCGTACCAAAATCTAATCAGGACCAAACTAACTCACATGTGACTTATCTACCAAATTTTGTAAAATTTGGTAAATTAGCTTTTGAGTTAGAGTGGATAAAAACAATTTTTGCGGACCATTTCGTAAAACAATGCAGATTCATTTTTCCCGCATCAAACCAAAATCTTATCAGCACCAGGGTAACCCACATATGACTTATGTACCAAATTCTATTAAAGTTAGCCAATTAGGTTTTGAATTAGAGTTGATACATACTTTGCACAGACACACATACAGTCGTAACGTTAAAAATAATTTTTTTCGTGTTATAGAGGTCCCAAAACGTGTAGATCTGTCGAAAACTTGAGCTGCGATTTTCGACATGATTCCATTATTTCCCCTATACATCATCATGTATTGCATGGAAAATAATAGTGTATAAAGCATCAGTTTTACGTCGTAACATATGTAAATAATTTTATTCAATTGTCTGAGATTTTAAAAATATTTAAATAGTATGTAAATATTAGCTATGTACAGAATTTCGATGAATGTATATATTATATTATATTATTATGTGCTTACACACACACTAGAGATTTATAAAAGGCTTTTATCTAGATCTTCGAATAAAATAAAAGAAAAGTATGTGCACGCTGAGGTGCAAGGATTTAGGGAAAGGAGAAATCCCTGTTATACAATGATAACAGTATAAGAGTGAATCACCTTTCTGACTTTTACAAAAGGAAGAAAGGAAAGGATTTTCCTGTTGATTGGATTTTGTTATTTATTTATATTCCTTCTCAGGTTACCAAAATATTTTATGGTTTTTATAAACATCATTTTATAGTGTCTAATAGTTTCTGTAGATTTGCATATAAATATGAGTATGTGATTTCTTGTGCAAAAATAACTTGGAACAGATTTTATGTGGTTACTGCAAATGACATAATGTCTTGTTAAAGACTGTATTTAGGCCCACAAACGACAGGAAAGCTGACACTTTCAAAAATTTACAATATGAAATAATTTCAATCTACAATATTAAATAATAAGCTTTACTTGTTTAACAATCTATGGTGTTTAGCTTCGATAATTGGATCTAATATGTTTTATATCATATGATCAAATTTATAAGTGTTGAAGACCCAGACCGTCCGACTCGTCCAAAGAACTAGGAGCAACTATTTGGACGGCCGGAAATTTATAAGTGTGAAATTTTTCTGTTTTCTAGGACATAAAGGGGCTTTTAGTCTGACTGGAATGTCTATTTGCCCCCTCCTCTATTTTGCACGTCTGACAAGGAAAAATCAAAATTATGGATGTGGTTTTTGTACCATAGACGACACTGTAAGTATGGAAAAATTTAGGACTCTGTGTCATTAGTTTGGATGCTTTGAAAGTAATTTTTGAAAGATTCCATTTCCTTTAGCATCCCGGGGGCGAGAGAGAAAACACGTTCGGTACCGTGGATGATGCAATAAGTTTGCAAAAATTCAGTGTTCTCGCCATCGGATTATTGAGGATCTGCAAAAACAAAAACACGCTAGGTAATTAATATTATTTTATATTTTAATACGCATATAATTACTTATCCAGATTAAAACATATCTAAATGTACGTTAATAAATAAATATTTACAAATGTATTATTTTAATCGTACTATATGTTGTTACTGCCATATTAAGTGGTGCACACAATTATATAAAATATTCCCTCCCATATGTCAGCCTGCAGCGCCTGAACTTCTAAAATACCCAGACTCAGAGTGACCATGCATCCACATCCAATCAATAATATTGATTTATTTTTAAAGCCGTTTTAATCCCCTTCACCACGAAATGTGAAATCCTTAGTCTAAAAGCGTGAGTAAGCCAATGCGCTACACAAAATCAAATCATATCCACGAACTCTCTCTGGAAACAT
This sequence comes from Amaurobius ferox, assembly GCA_951213105.1. Classification (NCBI taxonomy): domain Eukaryota; kingdom Metazoa; phylum Arthropoda; class Arachnida; order Araneae; family Amaurobiidae; genus Amaurobius; species Amaurobius ferox. The sequence continues at coordinate 96,595,629 of OX578136.1, forward strand.
GGAAATCAAATATTAAAGAAATTAAAAGAAACGTACAGGGCAGAAGGCGTAACTTAAAATACACCAGTTATGCACATAAATATCGAGAAAAACTCAAAATAATTTCAGTCCGCGAGATAATTTCAGTCCTGGAGAAGTGGGTTTGTTGCCTTTATCCACTTGAAAAAAAAAATCCTAAAATAATGAATTAAATAAATGTTTTTAGTAAAAGTCTAAGACATACACGTATTTTTTGTACAACTATTGAATTATGCTAATCTTTGTTTTTTGGATGCAACGATATAGATATCACATAACGTAAAAGATATCAATATCGATGCATTTATAAAATTAAAAAGAATTCACTATTTTACGGATCCAGTTTAAACATCGTTAGAAAGAGCGTTTTATGATCTTTTCGATGGTGTCAAGATGTAAACTCTGTGTTAAAATACTTTTGGTCGCTAAGGAACTGATTTGCACGAAAATCTTGAAAACCGCTCTAAATCGTGCAAAGACATTAAATAACGGAACACTAATTCAAATTAAAAAAAATTCACCTAGGAGCTTCGTCCTGGGTCTTGAAGTACGTGTGTATAAAATTTCATGACCGTACCATGCTTAGATTTAGCGCTACAGACAGCAAAACGGCACAAACAGGAACAGACATGCAGTCACATGAAAAGTCAGTCAGACATATTCTTTTATTATTATAGATTTCCTTGATGGTTTATTTTAGCTATAGCAAATAATTTGGGGTTTATACAATATCAATCGCTTCTAAAAGTTTCTGTTGTTTACTGTTATTTTATTTCAGAAAATTGGCTGATTCATGTAAATAAAACTATTTACATAGGCTGAAATAACGTTCGATGTGAAATAAATAATTTAATATTTTCAATTAAACACACATTATTAATAAATCATATTCCCAAATATCATTTAAACTAACATTCACAGTGATGGCAAAATGCATAATTATGCTTATTGCACATTATTCTAATTGTATTTACCATATATTAATATAAGGAAACGCAGCTAATGCTAATATGAACTTAGGAGATGCTATAATTCTCTCCAATTTTGATTGTTCCTACGGTTCTGTTGAATTTTTTAAAATTACGATTGGTTAAAATGAAGTTATTTTGCTATATATATATATATATATATATATATAATATATATATATATATATATATATATATATATATATATATATATATATATATATATATATATATATATATATATATACATATATATATACATACATATACATATATATATATATATATATATATATATATATATATATGTGTGTGTGTGTGTGTGTGTGTGTGTGTGTGTGTGTATATATACAAGCAAGATAATTACTCATTTTCAATCGATTTGCAAGCTATTGCAATTATACAGCATTACTGAAATTTTAACTTATACAATATACATAGACCCATTATACTTGTGGGATAAAACCAAAGCAAATGCATCTGTTTGCTGAAATGCGAAGATTTGGAGAAAAGAGAAAGGTCTGTACTACAATGATAACAGAGAAATATACAGGACCTTCTCCCTGGCTTTTGTAAAGGCGATTGGGGGAAGACTTTTCTGGTTGATTGGATTTCACCTTTTTTGTTTGCAGTAGTGCTCAGACTACGGAAAGGCTTTATTGCCTCCAAATCCAACATTTTGTAGTGTCCAATAGTTCTCTGTGAGTTGCCATATAAGCATGAATATGTGATTTCTTGTATTTGCTTGGGAAAGCATATATAGGAAGAAAACGTGGAGAAATATTTTCAGTGGAAATATATTGGCAGATTTAGAAATAAATACATAGTTAATGATTGTTACAATTTGAAGACAACTATACAAATTGCATATAAAAGCGGCACATATTGTTATATGTTTGCATGTTAATAGAAATTAAAATGAATTTTAATAAACTTTATTGTCTATATTTTTATAACTGATTCATAATTTAAATTAATATTTCAGTTTCACAAAAGAAAGAATGAATTTAAATACATTAGAAAAAAAGTTAATACATCAGTTCTTTGATTATAAAGAAGTTGTTCAATATGTTAATCAATATATTACTATACATCATTACGTGTAAACTTTAAATGTAAAATTGCATGTAAAATTTGGTATCAAATGTTTTAAATATCCAACTTTTGTTCTATTTTTTTCTAAACGTTACAGCTACATTAGTTGATATACATCTGCATCTATAACTGCATCCGTAACGGCATTTATTTTAAAGCCCCACATTTTTAATATTAAAGTAAAAATTATGCCTTTTATAATCATCTTTCCCTTTAAGAATATATTTGGGAATAAATGATATCAGAAAATATAGCGTTTATGATTAGGTATTAAAAAAAAATGTTAAGGAGTAGTACTTGTGGTGCGCATTTTAAAAAAGAAATTTAAAGTTGAACTTTTAGCTTAACTATCATTAATCTATCATATCTTAATATGGCCGTAAATTCGTACATAGCGGATTTATCATTAAATTGTACATTGATTTGTTGTGCCGCTATATAAAACCCTCCAATTATTTAACTTTCGCGCCAGTTCTGTAAAGGAATAATTATTTAATATAGTATTAAATGGATTACACCACTTTAACAATAAAACATTTATTAGCAACATAAAATACTTATTACACAATTACAATAATTCCTCTGCTTATTAATTATTTAGGAAGATAGCATGTGAGACCAGTATTAAAATGCCTAAAGTATCTTGATAACCTGTCAATATTTGAGGAATATGTATCTTTAAATCTGTTTTGTACTTTGTCACCACCAGGTACTTCACTGATCATATTACTGGAATAGACTCGAAGTACTTATTCACCACACGTAATTCGACGATTATATTGTATTGCTGGCTCGACACTCGTACTTGTGTCATTATCGTAGTCGATACATTTTTCTAAGTTTCGTGCTCCTTGATTTCGAGCTGTTAATGCCTTACATTTTTCACCAAGTCTATCGTTCTTGTTCTTATGTCTCTGGTTGTGGCTCTCTTCGCCTCCGGACTGTCACTCCCTCTTTGCTCTCATTTGCGCCCTTGAGGATAACACTGCAAGCTTCATCTTCAAGCTGGCTTGTCTTTTATCCAATGTCGTTCTTTACATTAGTTCGTCCGACCCCTCTGTCTCGAGGCTCCTAAATTTATGAGTTTCTCTGACCTTTGAGTCCACGTGTCGTAAACACAGGCGTCATAGAGACTGGGGTACTGTTTGACGTTTCAGACACAATAAATTTACTGGCATAAAGCTGTCTCATTAATAACACAGCACTTAGTGTAAGATCTACTTCCGGTCTCACAGTACTGAATCTAGCAAATAAAAATACATTTTGTGAGAATTATTAAATATTAATAAATTTATATTAAATTAAAGGTTCCATATATTACATACTAAATATATTAAATTAACTATTCTATACACTATTTATCATAGTTTATGTATCTTGTTGATTGTGAAACATAGTTAAGGGTTTGCATTGGGTACATAACTTTGTACATTTTAATACATTATTATTATACATACACTTGTGCCATGGTCTAATATACTACTAAAACATATTTGACTATGTATCAATCTATGTATATATGTTCAATGCTTGTCTCAACTAATTTAACCTTTTGCTTACAGCGTCAAACCCAAACGAAGAACCTCTCAAAAAGACATGTATTTCACATACCCAATCCCAAACAGTTCGACCCCATTTTACAGGCTTTGACGTCCTTGGCCGTCTTTCATTTCAGAGGTTCATCTAATTGAGAGGTTCTTCGTTTGGGATTTTACGCTGTCCCACCCGTAAGCAAAAGGTTAAGCTACTAAAAATCGTGGTTGTTGAAACTAGCGAAAGCGATATTTCTATGGATGATCTTTAATTATTCAAAAATACGTAAATTGTAATAAGTAGAAATTATTTAAAAAACAAATAATAAAAATTGGACTGGAAATATCTCGCAGAAAAAATGTCGCTATTTCGTGTTAAGTTATAATAGTGTAATTGAATTTCATTGATTGAGAGTTACAAAATATGAAATTGAAATTCAAGAGGACAGATATACAGTCGGATCAGCAAAAGGATACTTTGAAAAATACTAATTTTGTATTGTAGTCGTGTGTGGCATCGCTAATTTAGTCGCAATCTTTTTATATTTAATGAAGCATTGCAAAATGAATGAAATGAAATTTAGAACAATGATATGAACACTTCTTGAGATATTACACGTTTCTCAGATTTATTTTTAAATGATTCATTATACGTTTTTTAATTGCATAAAGTTTTTTTCGTTTTATTTGGAATCCTAGTTAGTGTTATTCGTGTTTATCAGTTGTCCAAATTTGTATAGTGAATTTTAATTAGCATTTTCTAAATCAACTATATTTTAAGCTATCGGGTACCACAGGGCGCAAACCGTATAAATTATTTTACAAAATTTTCGAAGTTTATCAGAAATACGCAGAAATGAATCCTTGAATTAAGTTTTACTGTATTTTTTGTAATTATTTAAAAAAAAACGAAAATATAAAATTCCATCTATTGTAGAGTATAAAAAGTGTTTTTACATAAATTTGTAAAATTTCCAAATAGTTTTTTAATTTGAATATGTCCTTGTGTTTGATTCTTGCATTGCTAATTTGAGTATTTTTCTCTAGACATGGGGTATTATATTTCCCACAGTAAGCATTATTATGTATAATCCTTCTTATAGTCCCCGTCCCTGTAGTATGTCTAGCAATGATGTTCACGTCAATGGTACCCGATTGGATTTACGTGAAACTTGGCTGTGAGTGAACTTTTGCGCCCTATTGTCAGCCATCTTGACGTATCTAAGGAAGTAGGTTTATGATGATAAATCATGTTGTTATGCAAATGACTCTTTGCTAAATAAGTTTTAAACGTAAAAATGTATGACATGTTTAGGCAAAATTCTACAATCTTAGCTATTCCTATTTATTATCAATTTTAGAAACTTGAGCTAACGGTCTGCTAGAACACCTCATTCAACTTCCCTGCTGTAATGCCGAAAGAAAACTTAACTGAACACATTAGGCATGAAGTATTTTAATCTACGTCTATTTACATCAAACATTTGGTCTTATTTCCACTTAAAAGATATATAAAACATATTTGTTTGAACAAAACACATCTGACGGCTGATCAATTGTTCAGTTCTATTTCCCTAGCATTTTTCACTGTTCAGTCTCCCTTTCTTTTCCTTTAGATTAAATGACAATTCACGTTTCGGCATTCGTGAACTAAAACTCATTTTTCGTAATTTTCGTAAAGTTCTCAAACCGCTCTATTTTTATCTGAATTCACAGTCAGTGTGGGACCTGATGATTTACTCGTAGATTTTTTTTTAGAATTTTAAAAACAGTAGATTAAATGTGATTCACATTTTTACCAAAAGAGTCCGATTCTTACCATCGTTCATTTAAATTCAAGATATGTTTATTTCTATCATTTGTCAAATCGGTATATATACGATTACTATATCCTAATTTGGCCCTAATAATACAGCCCTAATAATAAAGTTAATCACATTAAGTCAATTTGCATATGAACTTAAAATCTCATATTATCAGAGCGATTGAATGAATTTATTCTATTAATTTGAAATCTAATTCTAATAATTTTTTTTCATTAATTGTATGTTTTAACATTTGTGAGCAAAAATTGCTTTGAGCAAGTTATTTGGAGATGTGTGTAGCTTTTCAGTATGTGATTTGTAATCCGTTTGTTTTTTTAGTTCTCGTGCTTTATATACTTATGTTATTATATAATTACAATGATTTTATTTTTGACTTATTTTATGCTATAATAACCCCGCTGATAATATAGCACCATATAAATATAATGATTTATTCTTCATTTGCAAAGATAGAAGACCGATTATAAAATGCACTTTGCTAGCCAATTCTTCCTTTTCCTCTTTATCCCGGATTGGTTGAAAATCCAATACAATAAATATATCTATGTTTCCCATAGCAACATACAGGTTGTGTTATTGTAACTGATGCTTATTGCATAACAAACGGCGAAACGGCTAAATAAAACATTTGTCCACGGTATAAAAATGCATTTGGTTGGAAATTGACAGAACTGTAAAAGTAATGTAAAAACTTTTTTTTAGAATGCGAAGACCCCTATTTTTGATCAAACTGGATAATTGTAATAAACTTTCTTTTTTGGATGCGGCGAAGTCAGAAAATAAAAAATAAAACATGCATATTTAGATGTATTTAAATAAAAGTAAATAAATAGAAAAGGGTTTTGGTCCAAAGTCTGTTCGGAAGAACGTTTATAGATCTTTTTCGTAGCTGTATGAAGCTTATATTATATGCTAAAGAATTCACAGACAGACAGGCAAATAGACATATTTGTTTGTCATATAAAATTTTAATTAATCATTGACATGTAGAAATGTTCCCATTATTACCAATACTAGGACATCATCGTTTTAATATGTCAAGTTATGTTAAGTGTGAAATGTAATGCGTCAGATAAAATTTAATATTTTGCAATTATTAGGAGTCACGATTAAGCAAATAAGATTTTGCTAATATTAGCATATCTAATATAGCTAATATTAGCATATCATAATATTTGAATATCTTGTTACAATCACCTCTCTAAAAGCACAGTGTCAGTATGTCAGAGTATAAAATGCAACCCCGAAGTCTAAAAAAACTCAACTCATGTATACTAAATTTACCATGTTGAATCCAAATCTGAAATCTGTTTTTCAAATTAACACTTAGATCTAGTGAAGGAGCCTCTCAAAGTTTGTCCTTTTTTGCTATTTTGGTGTTTAAAATCTCAAGCGTTGCCATTGCATAATGCAATTGCATGGTCATAAGGTTTTAATGCCCGAAGAAAGAAAAGGAAAAACTCTGATCAGCTCATGAAGTTAGACACGAAACCACCTTCATGATTTAATAAATTAAATTAGGAAGTTGATATCGAGAGGTCATCCCAATTTAAAAATTTCAGAATATGAATATTTGAACTTTGAAGATAGAAAAACGGGCTCTCTGATTTATCTTCTAATTCGCGTTGTAAAACATGCAGACTTTGCAAACGTTGTTCATATTTATAGATATATTGGTTGGAGCTGAATTGTTATTACCCATAAAGTTAGAGAGTTAGACCATTTTTATCCAAGGTATAACCAGGAATTGCAAGCTTGAGATAAAAAGTTTTAGGCATTACAGTTGATAAATTAGTTTGTTAGAGGGCATAGGGGAACGTAAATTAATTGCGTTATGTTAGGGATTGGTATATTATGTATGTTTATGTGGATATTAGGAGCAGATGGCAGGGCCATCGGGGAGGTGTGATGCCCACCGGTTCCTATTTCCCACTCATGGTCGTGGTGTACTTGGACGGACTTAGAGCACAAATCGGGGTAGTTTTGATGGTTTTAGAAAATTCTTCATGTATTTATCCATTATTTGTCTAATAATGATAATATTTCAAAAGCAAGCAATCCTGATAATTTTAACAATCTCTGCTGATATTGCATACTGATATTAGCTACCCTATGGTATATTACAACTTTAAACACCAACAATGATATATAGGCCATAGCACTTTTAGGTATATATAGCTATGTCTTAAATTTATGCTTTTTCAAAGAATCTTTAGCTGTGTTTTAGAAATATAAAAATATATGATACCAGATAATTCTCAAATCCTCAAAACTCTCTCTTAAAATATACCCTTTTCAAGACTTAATATTATTACAATTTTCATCAATCTCACCTTCTTTCAACGCTGTTATAATTTCTTCCAGTCCTACAATTAAATCAAGAACCACGTGAAATTTTCACAGCAAACTTGTCTAGACAGCGTAGAGAGAACTGCAGTTAACGAACCTGAAATGCTTCCATTTTTACACCGATTTAGCTCTAGTACGCCGGAAACTGAAGATAATCTATCATGGCGAATTCTCTTGTGCTTAGAAAAGATTTATGGTGTTCAATAAAATTGACTTAGGGATTTTCTAAAAATAAAAAAGATTAATATACTCGTTCATGCTTAGGAAGAATATGGCATTTTAAAACTTAGCTTTTTTACCTCACAACATATGATTTAGTACATATTACGTCCATTGAAAATTATTGTTTTTATAAACAAATTTCTTACTACGTATTAGAAATTTTCAATATTTGATACATCTTACATGAACATTTCCAGATACTTTTATATGATTGAAGAATCTATTTTGACAATGAGATATTACAATTCCGTACCAGTAGCTCAGAGTTAGAGCGTTGGTTAATCGGTGGATAGATTCCCGGTAGAGGTAGTGAGGTTCTTTAGAATGGCACCCGAATATATCAACCCTGTAACTTAGTGCAAATATTTCGGAAATCTAAAAATGACCCTAGTACGAATAACATGGATTCAGTGGAGTCTGGTATATTAAACACCGATTTCAAAGCAGGTTAACGACCACTAAAAGGTTAAACTCGAGGATAAAGTTATCAGCTGAGGTAAAAACAAGAAAGATCAATCATATATAAAGCATTGATTATGACACATTTAACCAACTCCAATGAAATTTTGTATAAACATCTCTAAAATGTGATACATTCCTCGGTAATATTTTTAAAATCATCACAATACTACATTAATTTATTATATTTGAAAACTTAAAACTTCATCAAAAAAAAAGGAACTGCATTCAAATGACGGCATTAAAATATAAATTACCTGGTTTAAACATTTCTAAAATGCGATATATTCCTTAGTAATATTTTTTTTAAATTAACATAATACTACAATAATTTATCATATTTGAAAACGTCAGCGAAAAAGAATGAATTTTATTCAAATGACTTCATCGAAACATAAATCGCCTGGCTCTCTCTATAAAAACAGCATTTCATTCATCCACGTGTCTCCATTCCTTTCATTCATCACAATACTGTAATGATTTATTTCATTTAAAAACAATGGCGGTTAATTTAACTCTATGCATAAGACTTCATCGAAAAAATCGTCTGGGTCTCTGTGTAAAATCAATGAATGTTTCTTTCATATCAGCTATATTGCAGACTCCATGAGCTAAATAATTTTGCGTTAAAGAAATGCAGCAATTCTTATACGACTCGTTCTACATCTTTTGGTGTTTACGTTCTGCATAAGTGAAAATTAGGCTTCGTTGTAAAAATAATCAATGTTTGTTGATCATTTAAAATCAAACATATTGTAATTGCGTTGTTTCAGTATGTAGTTGCAGCAAATTTAAGCAAAAATAAAGCTGTTTTAGGACGGATACAACACTAAATATGAATTAAAAAGAATAAAAATCACGATTTTGACACAAGATGGTTGCCATATTTTATTTTGAAGCGGGTCACGTGATATCTTCATAAAAAGGTTACGTGATCTCTTTAAATAAAGGGTGTAATTATTATTTTAATTTTTATTTAAAAAAACTAATGAATACATTTTGCTGAATTTTTTTATATATTTTATGGGGTAATTTGAATATTTTCTAAAATGTTCGAAGCAATTTGTGAATTTTAAATTCGCTTTAAATATGTTTGAAAAATTAAGTCCCAGAGGGTCCAATGTATTTTAGTTTTCCACCAGGGTACGATCCAAAACTAATTGAGTGATATTGTTCATTTATATACCCATAGGTCCCACACACCCTCTGAACAACATATTAAAATTTCAGTTTGATAAAGTCATTTTTACGGCAGTTATCGTGCTCACGGACAGACAGACAGACAGAATGAGCAAAGCCATAAACACGTTCCAACTATGTTGTAAAGTATTAAAAAAGCAGGGGGTGGTTAGTCAGATTGTCAGTAACATGCCAATCTGACATAAGAAAGTGAAAATTACAGATTCCCCTTGGAAAAGAAGAGCTTGTAGTTCTGCTTCAGTAGCTCAAAGGTAGAGCCTAGACTGACCAGTACGAATAACCGTGGCTCTATTCCGGGTTGGGGCAGTAAAGTTCTATAAAGATGTTGCAGTACGATTTTATACAGATGTTGCAGTAATAATTTGCAACTAGTTGCATATTTTTTATAATCGGATCCTCAAAATTCAATAAAATTATGCTCAAATATGCAGCGTATATATACAACTCAAATTTATACATTTGTAGAGTAATGTATGAGTGCAATAACTGAAAAAAAATATTTTTCAAATTTATGAAAACTTTAACAAAAAATGCATAATGTCAAGCAGTTTAGAACAACTACAATACACGAATATACTACAACTACAGAACACGAATCAAACATTTTTGAAGTGATGTCTCTGTGTGTGTGTGTGTGTGTGTGTGTGTGTGTGAAAGTGTGTGTGTGTGTGTGTGTGTGTGTGTGTGTGTGTGTGTGTGTGTGTGTGTGTGTGTGTGTGTGTGTGTCTGTGAGTCTGTGAGTCTGTGGAGACGATAACTGACGAACGAATGAACCGATTCGAACGAAATTTGGTACAAAAATCACAATCCGTAAACACTGGAAGCCTATTGTTTTTATACGCAATCGAATTTTCAGAACCCCACTAAATTTTCGAGTGAAATTTAAATCAAAATCTTTAATAAAGTTACGCAAATAGACATTTCTCATGTCATTTTTTTAAAAAACATTTGACATAAACTTTACAACGCTAGCATGAACCGTTCTCGAGATATTGCCCATTTTTCAAATGAATTTATCAAAAAATCCCATAAATTAAAATAAAATATTAACTGTTGATAAACATGTTCACTTTTCATATGTAATACCATGCGTTAAATTTAGTAACATTATGCTCGGGAATATAGCTCGTTCCATTCATCAGAAGAGATACTTTGAGCAATACTTTTGTATTTGAACGCCAATTGTAATTTATTTGCTATAAGAATAACTTACTTTTACTTCCATAACGTTCGGCAAGATTTTGGTGACGAATTTGACGGAATGTCGCCAACTTGGCGAATTTTTTAAATGTTGCCAAATTAACAAAAATATCGCCAAATGTATAAAAATGACGCTAAATCAATGAAAATGACGACTATTTGTTGAAAATGCAATATCTTGGAAATAATATAAGTATTTACTTAAGAAAATCCTATATTTTTTACTGCAAAAGTAGTAAATTCATTACATTATATAAGGAAAGTCATGTGTTGCCCACATCAGATTTTTTATAATTAGATCTCCAAAATACAATAATGGAAATTGTTATGACAAATTAAACCGCTGGTTATAAGAAGAAGGCTTATAAGACGAAGGAAACATGCTTGAATAAAGCAGGCTTATGTCAGTTGACAATATATGCCTCCGTGACGATAATTGTTTATATGACGTTTTAAGCCCTCTTCCTCAGTAAACAAGTAGAACCGTATGCGCCCTACGCCATTGCCAAGAACGAATTGCGACGAAACAAGGATGATTACTTCAAATAGAGCTAGAATACACGAATAAATAATCACACGCGGGTGGTATCATCCATTGCAACAAATATTCATAAACATATCCTCACGGATCGATAAAGGATCTCTCCCCCTCTCGAAGACGAGGGGTACTGGTTCTGTAAATGGCATCTTAAGCATTGATAAGGCATTTGAGAAATAAAACATATAAAAAATACAGAGAAAAATTACATAAATCGTTGAATTATTGGATAAAAATGAAAGAATTTAGATGGAGGAAAAATACTCAATCCCTTATAAAGGAAGAACTATAAAAATTACAGAGGAATGAGACACTAATTAAGAAGACAATTACAAAAGGAAGTAACCGGTTCCGACAATTAATTTCATCAATAAAAAAGGTTTTATAAAGCTCTCAAAACATATGCCTGCTTTAATCAAGGATGTTTTGCAAGCTTTTATGATAAATGTTGTTTGAATTCACTGCTGTTCAAAACGACTGAGAATTTTTAAATTTATTATTTTGAATCAAAGAACATAAAGACTTATGTTATCATCAAATATAAGCACATCAATACTTATAATACAAATCAAAGGTATACATAAAAATATCGTTATATGTAGTACGGCAGAGGCAATAGTTAAGTATTGTCAATCAAATTATGATTAAAACTGCTGTTAAAAAGTAAATTAATATAAACTTTATATAATTACACTTTATAATATAAATTTGAGTATCTCAACCGGTTTCCAAAGCAAAATTTGCTTTCTTCTTCGGGACAAGCACGAAACGCATCCTTATTTATGCAAACAATTTCGGCATCTGCGGTAAAGTAGCACACGTCACTGAAGCTAAAAGTATACTTGCCGTCACCTTGAAGAGAAGGAAAAGAGGTAAAACAAATGATGCAGGAAACGAGTGGCAGGATACTAAGAACGAGCAGCAAAAGACACAGAAAAAGGAAATAGCAAAAAATGAAGAATAAACGGAAAATACCAATGAGGTAAATATCGGAGAACAGAGCGAAGAAAGACTACTGAATAGTGAGCAGTCCTAATAAAACATTAACGGAAGAACATGATACTTTTAAACCAATTGCGAAAAATACAAGCAAGAAAATTAAGTAATATAACGGCAAAACAATTGTAGAAAGGAATAAAAATGGAAAACAAACATGATAGAACTAACTGGTTTTAAAGGCTATATGAGCTAAATCATCAAATAACGTTACTGAAAATAATTTAAATTCGAAAAATTTAAGATAAATAATCGAAAAAAATGTAAGATATAGGCCGGAATAGGAAATTATACTAGGGATTTCCAAGTCAGAGGTAAAAAGGGACATCGTTAACAAGGAAGTTTAACTAGTCGACATACAGATAATTAATCTATGCTGTAGTTATATGACGCTTTGAGATTTTTATACTCTCGCCATTTTCGTTGACATTCTGGAGGAGAATTGAAAATCCAGTTCCGTTAGATTCTTCTCCGATACTATAAATGCGCTGATACTATAAATTCGCAATTCTATAAATGCCAAAAGGCTGATACTATAAACGCGCTAAGATTCAGCATTTAAGGTCACCAGAGGGCTTCTGAATAATATGTAAAGACAAAAATACATCAGTTAATTATTATGTAGATATTTTCACTTATGCATCAACCAATATCGATATGGTCACACGTACTGATATGGTCTAAAATAACTGTGATTATACATATATTTTACTTAATTGTTACTCACAAAGAAGTACACTGTTAGATTAATTCACGGTGAATGCAATGCCAGTTCTGACTCGCAGTGTTGATAGGGCACTTAGAAGTTTCGTGTGTGGGGGTGGGGGAGTTCTAACTCATGGACAGCCTTTTGGAAACTTCTGCTCTGTCTAAAAGATAACTTCCCCTTATTTTAGATTTTATTATTTTTATCTTTCGGTATTATACAAAAATATGAAATGCAAATCTATAGTTTAAATTTATACAATGATAGAGTATTGTTCGATTGGACACAGGAAAAGCAACTGGACAAAATAGTTTAGAAATGTATGAAAAATTAGCAAAAAATGCTCTGTAAATTAGCAGTTTGGAACAATTGCAATATTGTAAACATCCCTTAAAAAACAAACACTCACAAAAGAAATGAAAAAAGCTTTGTATCGATCAAACAAAACCAATGCTTTTGAGATTATCTAAGATTTAAAGTTCTTTTGTCGGATTGCCACAAAAAATTTCACGAAATACTGCCATTGAAGGAATGTTTTAAAGCCTGAAACGCTGTTGAATTATTTCTTTAAATTTGAATAAGACTGTTTTGAAGATACATACATGGCGTTGATTTGAAATTTTAAATTCACGATTTTTAGTTGATATATCATTTCCTTTGATTCCATTGAGGAATGAGCCAAAAAACTTCAAAATCGAAATTATAAAATTCCCTCTTTCGGTGCAATAACTTCTGCATTGAACATTGTTGCTAAGACTAACTATTTTGGTTTCAGCGACACTATTTATTTGCAAAATATGGGTGCCCCTATGGATAGCCCTTTATCTAGCAATTTCGCGGAAGCAGTTTTACAGGATCTCGAGAACGAGATTTTGCCTTTTTTAACGCTTAAGCCTATTCATTGGTGCCACTTTGTTGACGATGTGTTTATTATTTGGGATCATGGTTTAAATAATATCCTCCATTTTTGGATAAAGTTAATGATTTTTACCCCTCGATTAAATTTTGATTATGATTCCAATTACTTTTTGCCTTTTTTGGATGTTCTTGTTTCACGGACCTCACTTGGTTTTCATATTTCTATTTTCCGTAAACCCACTTTTACTAACTCTTGTATCCTTGCTAATTCATCTGATCCTATATCCTCTGAAAAGCTTCCTTTAAAACTTATTTTAATCGTGCTTTTAACAGCTCGTATATTTCGACTTTAAGTAATGAAATCAACTTTATCACCTTAACGCTTATTCCTTTGGGTTTATTTATAAAATCTTCGCTCATATTGGCCCTAAATGTATTCAACCAGATACTAAACTTGTTGCTGTTATTGATCTTATGCTGTATAAATCCAGTCTTCCGTAACATCCGAAGATTTTCCTTCCCCTCGTTCAATTTTGCCATGAATTTAAATTTAAACCTGTTCACTCAAATATAACGACTTTATTCAATCGCATTCGTACTGATAAGTTTAGGGATAGAGATAACATTAAAAGCCACGTCAGGGTGTACGTTGTACGCCTTTTAACTCCTGATAATGACTACAAGTTTTATATTGGCAGTACTAAACGTATTGTTGGTATCCGATTAGCTGAACATACTCATGACGATGAGAATAGTAAACTTTCTACGGCTCTTGCCCAATGTGTTGTTAATGATAACTTTTGGCCCTTTTTTGAAAAAACTTTCTTTTAATTCGATGCAATAACTCTCGTAATATTCATCTTCATGATTCCCTGTTTATTTATATCTACCGTGATTCCATTTGAAATGTTGATCCTGTACAAATTTTAAGTTATGCATGGCGACACATTCTCAACTCTATGCTTGTCAAAGCCCTACATAGTTATCTGTAACGCTTCAGTTTATTGTAATTTATGCTTGGCCACAATTTGGACATTTTTCATTATTTTTTCGTTGTATCTTTATTTAATACATATTAAAATTTTATATCTCCCGTTTATAACACTCACTATTAAAATTTTGTAATTGATTAATCTTCAATAGCCTGTTTATATTATCATTATTCTGTAGCTGATTAATGCAAATTTGCCTGCCGATCTGGTCTACATATGAGCTTGTTTCCACGGTAATTCTTCATATAGCCACTGATGAAGGGTGTAATGATATCCGAAAGCGCTCTGGTCTTTTAACAGTTTTACGTCTTATAGGATGGTTTTATTTGATTAAATGACCTTTTTATATATTTCATTATATGACCTTTTTAATGATATGTGTTTTTATTTCATTGCTTATATATTGAAGTATACGTGATACCACCTTAATTATTTTCCAACTATGTTGTAAAGTGTTAATACGAATTGTCTGCCGCATAAACTCATTGTATTGAAATCCGTTGCTAAGCGACGTGATATCATTTTCTTCTTATAAATTCACGGAAATAATATAGTCTGCATAATGCAACTACGTCTATGGAAGATTTAACTGTAGGTTTTTAATTAATATCTAGACAGCTCTTGGTCCTAGAAAACTCGAAACATAGACTAAATTTTACGTCAGGCTATTCCAAAGCTACCCACAAAATTTAATGAAATTCAGTGCGTCAGTTCTCCCGTGATGATGAGACAAACCGACGAACAGATATATTGTCAATTTTATATACACTCATTGCCATAAAAATTTGCGCACCAAGAAAGAGTTGTCAGAATCAAATGAAATTTTACATATGTTAGTGCAACGTTAACATAAGTAATTACAAAATTAAAACAAAAGGATAATTTATTACAGGAAAAACTAAAAATGAATGGAGATTCTAGTATCCTGTTGCCTCATCTCTAGCGTGAATACACGATGCGATACGGGCGGGCATTGAGGCATACAGGTCCCGTATGTTGTACTGCGCCATCTCATTCCACAGCTGTTGTAAGCCCGCCTCTAGTTCGACTAAACTCGTAGGCTGTTCAACTTACCATCCCAAGTGATCCTAGACATGCTCGATAGGTGATAAATCTGGAGATCGGGCAGGGCAGAGAAGGGTAGCATTACTCTGCACCCTTGCTGTGTGTAGCCTAGCATTTTCCTGTTGAAAAATGTCTATTGCGATCCTTGCCATGAGTGTAAACACATGTGTCTGAAGGATGTCACGAACGTACCGCTGGGCTGTCATGGTTCCGTGGATCAATATTAGAGGTGACCCAGAGTCGTATGCGACAGCAACCCATACCATCATACCAGCTGTGGGAGCGGTGTGCCGCTGTAAAGCAAGGGCAGTATTGGGGGCGTTCATCACGAGGCCTCAACACACGTACATGGTTGTCATCACTGCCCAAATTGATTCTCGTTTCGTCGTTAAAGACATGGTTCCAGGTTCCATTCTGTTGCGGACCAATTCCGTCGATCGCGACAGCACTCCAAACGGAAGCGACGGTGGGGGCGCTGTCGTTGGCAGCACCTGTAATGGGCACCGCGATACCATATGTCTTTCAGCCAGGCGCGTCGCGATGGTACAGACAGACACAAGGGCCCGTAGTGAAGTACTGCCTGCGTCCCGATGGCGGACAATGATGCTGTTGACGCTGTGCATGAGTGTCGTGTGATGGGACGGTCTTTTCGGCTATTGGTCTGCCGATGGTGTCCTGAGCCTACTCACCATGTATGTGACCTCTCTCTTGTCCACTGGTTCCAACACCTTCTCACAGTAAAGTCAGAACAGTCTAGGTGGAGGACTACTGGCTGAGCTGACCATCCGACTTCCATCATCTCGATGATTCTGCCCCTCTCGAACTCTGGCAGCTGCTCATATTATTTCCGATGGCGATGTAACGGCATCCCTAATGAAAAAGCATCCCTCTGTAACAGATTAAGAATAGGCAAAAGTCCTCCGCGTACCTTTTCCCTGCGCCAGGGAGTACAAAGTTCAACGGCCTCTAGTGGCATTACGCAATGCGCAATCACGCTATATTTCTAATCATTTGCATATCTAGCTGACACGTACCTTCATGCCAAATTTCGTTACGGTCCCACAATTACTTCTTCGTGCGCAAAATTATGGCAATGAGTGTATATACATATATTAGTAAATGGAAATTAAAATCCGTTTTAACATGTCACTTACCCATGCTTTTTAGCTGCGATATACGTATTTATAATTTTTTTTTTGCACATTACAACTTGTTTAAGCAAACTGAAATGATCTATAATAAAAGAACTTGTTTTGAAATTCCATTCAGTATACTCAATGAAGTAATTTGCATACAAAATCTTTCATGCATTTAATAGAAATACTTGATTATTTCTTCAATTCATGATGCTACATTTTAATCCAATACCGAGTCCAAAATATTTTGTCACAGTAACGGCCTTTATTATCTTGAACATTTGGGAAAAGAAATAAATAAATATAAAATAGCAAATAAAATAAGATGCATTGAAACACACTTGTACAGAATTGAAATCTGCTGTGATATGTGTACAAAAGAATTTTCTTAAGGTAATGCATACAATAAAACTTCCAAGTGACAAAGAAATAACACAAATAAAACTGCTGTAGAAATGCAAAGTAATACATTTCCATTCCAATGCGTTATTTTATAGCAGTCAATGAAACATAAGAATAGGTGTAATCCTATATAAAAATATCGGCAGTGGCTCGAGTCCGATGGAGCCGAAATGGATTTACGTGAATAATATTTTCTGAAATAAAACTCAACTTTTGAAAGTAAACATAACTTGATTTAAAATTTGATTATATACACTAATATAGCTTTCAAAGATATACAAATTCTTCTTTATTGTTTTAAGCTATCACTTTTAGGTTTTGAGATAAACATTACAGACTTGAAAAACGTGAAATTTTCTTACTTTTGCAACTTGACAAGACGATTACTCGAAAATTATAAGAGCTATTTTAAAAATAATTATATATTTAGAAACTAAATTTTCTCATACATATTTGTGTCGCCTACTATTTATTATTATATTTTATAGTTTCGAAGATATTTCGAATGATAGTATGAAAAATGAAAACAAAAACCTCATTCATACAGATACTTTTTAAAAGTTTTTTTTTTCAAAAAATTAGAACTCAATCCAAAATCCAAATATATACACTTATAGGGCTTTCAGGTAGCTACCAATTTTTGCTTTTTGTTCAAAGTTAGCTCTTTCAGTGTGAGATGTAAGCCTTTCAATCCTGAGAAAAGTAAAGTTTTCAATCTTCTTCAATATGACCGATGCTTACACGAAAACTATAAGAGCATTTTTTGATAAATATAGATGTTAATAATAAATATTTTAGTATATATTTTTGCCTTTTACTATTTATATCTATTTTTTATAGTTTACTATATATTTCGAGTGAAAGTTAGAAAAAAAAAAAGAAATCCACTTGCTAGGAAAGTTGCTCTTTTAATTTTAATTGAAAATAATATTCGAAATATAATATTTTGAAATTATTTTTATATATTGCAGAATCCACTTCGACGATAAGAGCTTGCAATCATCCTAGTAGCTCAACGGTAGAACGTCGGCTTCTCAGTTCGGAGATCCAGGGTTCGATTTCATGTTGGGGCAGCATGGTTCTTTACAATATTTATAATCTGAACCATATGTCCAACAAAACAAGACAAATTGTTTACATTTTTATCTATCACATCCGCCACAGAAACCTTAACCATAGACGTTATCTACGTCAAAACGCAAATAAATTTATTAATCAGTGCTCACTTTAAAGGAAATGCTAAGAAAACATAATGTTTAATTAATTGTTGAGATTTTTTATAGATGAAATGTCACAAATTAAATGGAAGTATTTAACAAGCAACTCGATGCCATGTTTTCGATAAATTACCTTCAAGATGGGATACATATTAATAATGCGTTATTTGTTGTATAGTGGAATGAATTATAATTTATGAAATTTTTCTTGAAATATTGAATACCATAAGAACATGTTTCTTCGAGAGAGGTCGTCCTGTAAGCGTCTATTTTCATAACCTTAATATCTTAAGCTGAGATCTTAACAAATAAATATAGTAAACAGTTTAACGAGGTAACTGGTGTTTAAAAATGTATCCGCATGCAAATTTACCAGTACAAGATGGTTTCACTGCAACCAGGGTGAATGAAAAAGAGGAGTTATAGGTGTTTTCGTTATTTTTCATACTTGTTCACCATTTGGCTTTGAAGGTTCATGTTCTACACTGTATTATAGTAACTGTTGTTTCACTTTGCAGGAGTTCCAGACACCAGGATGCTAAGAATGCAGATCCTGTTGGCCCGGATGCTACGCCATTCCGTTTACGATAAATGTTGAAACTTCACAACATCTAATTTAAATGTTGATAGGCATACCGTCAAGTGTTTAGATATACGTTTGCCAATAATGGAAAAGTCCATTGTAATTGGAATTTTTTGTTTTATTTTTAAAAGAAAATTTCGGCAAAAGTTAAAAAATGGGACAAATAAAGCAAATGCCCGTGAAAGATCGATAATAATGGAAAGTAGTATGTATGGAATCATAAATGGCTACTGGGCTACCTCTAAAGATGTGACGAATAGTGCAGCCTGCCTTATTTAGTTATTAACCTTGACGCTGATATACAGTTCATTATCCTCCTATCACTATAGATTTCAACTCCGCTTTTTCTCAACGTAATAAATAAAATTTATATTATAGTACGTTTTATATGGTGCAGATTTGAGATGTAGATCGGTAGTTGCATGTGCATCTTTTTCACATATTGGCTTAGAGTAGACTCAAAGTGCTATGAACTTATTGGCATGATTTCTTTCATATATGATCACTTACAATAATCTCATTTAAATGCTCAAGCTCTTCACTCTTGGAACTTCTTGTTATTGATACTGGATAGAAATCTAGTCTTATCTTCGATACTGGATAGTAATTTTAATGCTCCACTTTATTCTAGTCTGAAAGTATTTTTTACTGTTACTTCTACTCCAACAAATTAGTTGGCTAGAGTGTTCAAGCCCCCTCCCTCCTCTCATGAACTCTTAGTTGTGAGGCCTTCCGTCATGTAATATCTGTTTCATCAGGTTTGAGGGTTTGGTGTCATTTTGTTTACAGCTGATGTTATAAACGTGTACAGCTATCTAATGTTCATATCGACTCCTAAATTTTTGTATTTGTACCAGCTATTCCAGTTCTCTCACTTTGATTCCTATAGGCACTAAAATATATTATTTCCATTATTTAACACTTTCATCATTTTTCGACTCAATTTTCACGATGTTAGTTGTTCTCAGAAGTATTTTATATATTATAGAAATATCAGTTTTGCATATCACAAAAATAATTAAATTTTTCGAGGAAGAGTACCAGATATCTGCAAACGTTTTCAATGTAATCAGATGTATTTACATGTTTTGGTGATAGGAAAATACTACCGCAGAATCATCAATGCCTGTGAATCAATGACTATTATCCGTCAATATGGGGACAGGAATAATCGGCGACCACCTAATAGGGCCGTACCTTATAACGAATTGATGGGAGAATGTATATTTTTTCTTGCAGGAGATCTTGCCGGAATTGCTGGAGGATGTTCCAACAGACATCCGGCGGCGTATGTGGTTCCAGCATGATGGAGCACCAGACTATTATGGGCGAGCGGTAAGAGCTATTTGAAATTCACTTTCCGAGCCGATAGATTGGGCGAGGTTATCTTATGGCCTTACGATCGCTTGGCCTTACGATCGTCCGATCTGTCGTGTCTTGACTTCTGTTTATGAGGATATCTCAAGACTCTCGACTATGACACTCCCTTGATACTGAAGTGGAACTCGTCGCCAGAATTACTGCCGCTGCTGCCGAAGTGCGCGACATGCCTGGTCGTTTCGAGAGAGTTCGTTAATCCTCCCATTGCAGCTGTGAAGCGTGCATTCAGTTTGGCAGTCGCTGTTTTGATCCATTACTGTATTTATTGCTAATTAAACGTCATTTTATAACTTATTCATTTGTTTGTTTCGCCCCGCCTCATCTGTTTCACCATTAAGCGTCCACTGGAGCCTTTATGTTTCATTTCCGACCTAGCAAACTATGACAAAAAATGATTGGTTTGGTGTGTTCTACCACCTCGTAAAGTTTGGCCCATCTCTTTTAAATCACTCTCTATATGTGTTATATTGTTATAATATATATATATATATATATATATATATATATATATATATATATAAGAAAAATAAACTAATTGGGGAAATGGAAAAATAAATGTAAAACACGAAGCACACGTGCATATACAACTTAAAACTGGTATAGTCATTAAAAAGAACTGAGAGAGACATTGATTTTTTAAATTAATGCACAAAAGTAGCTTTCAAAGTAATAATGCAAATACATGTTTATAAGTGTTAATTAACACAGATATTTTTTAATACGTTTAAAAAAAAGTATATTAGTTAAAAATAACAGTAGATATAAGCTTATGAAAAGGATATAGACATCAACGGTTTCTTTCAGTGATAACTGCGAGACCAGAAATAGATCTCACATTTGATGAGACACTTTTATGTGAAATTTATGGTGGCCAAAACGGCGAACAAAGCGTGTAGTCTGGCTGCCTCCGAAGTTTATCACTCCGTGAACCTAAAGGTCAGAAGACCTTAAATTTAGGGGTGCCATACCAGAGGGGCTGAGCTGGGCCTTCCGAAATGTGGAATGGTGCCATTGGGTAAAGGAGTAACCAATAAGCGCAAAAAAGAAGTAAAGGCGGAGTTCCCCCCCACACACACACACCGAGGGAACCACAGCCTGTGATCCGAGAATCAAGCAGAAAGATATGGAATTTTGACTTAAGAGCATACCAGCAGAGAATAATCAAGATGTTGACTTAAGAGCACGACTAGTGAAGAATGAAAAACCTAACAACCTGTGATGTTATTGTGCACATACCTTCCAATTCGTCTTGGGTTTTGATCATATCTCAAATGCTTGCATCAGTTCAGTACTGGCCATAACTCTTTGGTGTGTGGCTCCTCCACCTACTCTGATTGCACACACACATTGATATATCTCCATTATTTTGGAACCTCAACGAGAGACTCTACAAGTCTGTTAGGTTTTTCATTCTTCTCTAGTCGTGCTCTTAAGTCAACATCTTGATTATTATCTGCTGGTATGCTCTTAAGTCAAAATTCCATACCTTTCTGCTTGATTCTCGGGTCACAGGCTGTGGTTCCCTCGGTGTGTGTGTGTGTGAGGGGGGGGGGGTAACTCCGCCTTTACTTCTTTTTTGCGCGTATTGGTTACTTCTTTACCCAATGGCACCATTCCACATTTCGTAAGGCCCAGCTCAGCCCCTCTGGTATCGCACCCCTAAATTTATGGTCTTCTGACCTTTAGGTTCACGGAGTGATAAACTTCTGTGCCAGCCAGACTACACGCTTTGTTCGCCGTTTTGGCCACCATAAATTTCACATAAAAGTGTCTCATCAAATGTGAGATCTATTTCTGGTCTCACAATAACACCAGTTGATGTTTTAAATGAATAACAAAAATATAATTTTTTTTCGAATACATATGTCCCAAGGTCGGACCCAAGGCAAGGTGTGTGCATGAAAACTGGGACAAGTGTGCTGCGTCATAAAACACACTGCAGTAAACGTCTTGCAAGAAAAATGAATGAGTACAGAATCGTCAATAACAATGGCGCCAAGGTTGGCAACTTTAATGGAAACATATTTACAACGATCCATTAATGGCACTTAATCAGAAGATTATGCAAGGCTTCGTTAAGAAAAAGCCGATTATGCAAAAAAAGAATACATAAGAATGAAAAATAACCTCAGCCGATAGGAGGGGTAAGATCAGTTTGACTGAACTCTGATTTTTTGGAAAAACAGATCAAGTCATAATCAATTCTGTTGAGAGGTACTTAAGTTAAGAGCTAAAGTTAATAACCAGAATGTTAGAATTGCATAATAAGTTAAATATTAGATAGTTTATAATTAGAACGTTAATAATTAGAAGTATCATTGCATTTGGAAGTTCCCATATTTTGTTAAATATATTCAGTGTGATGAGTTTTTATAGTAGCTACTATTACTGTAAAAAAACCACTTAGGTTAATTGTAGTATAAAGTAATAAATATTTTGAAAGGTGCAATCAAATAATAAATATGTTCCTTAAACTTCCCATTCTTTAAATTTTTTTAAATTGTTCGATTTTACAAGTGATTTTTATATTAAGAATATTAAATAAAATAAAGTACATCGGTGAAATTAGGTATTTTCTTGTAATACGGTTATATAATAAACGTAAATATACATAAAATGTATTAATTTAGGTAGTTTATTTTCTTTTAAATGCCATAATTATAACTTATCATTCATAGACATATTACAATTATCAATACATCATTACATAAGCTTGTCATGCGGGAAAAAAACTAAATGTACAAAATACGAGCAATATAATAAACGAACAATATTTTCATATTTAGAAATTTTGACTTTAGATGACAGTGAAAATGAAAATAAAAATTTGAATATAACCATGAATAACAAAAACAGATTGAGATATCAAAATAGCTATTGATATTATTCATGTAAATTGTCACATGAGCTGTACCTTTTTCCAACGTCCAAATTATGCAAACATATAAAAACACTTGGATTTAGTTTTCATTTTGCACAGAGAAAAATTCCGTCTCAATTCTCAGTCCTTAATTTTCAGTTCAATTCTAAAAAAAAATTTAATTTGACATTTCTCAAAACGAATGACTATTTTATTCCCAGTCAGGACGCTAAAATGTTCACAGTTTTTATTACTACGCCATATTAAAAATATTAGTAAAAGTTGAAATAATGATGAAACGCAAAAATGAAAAAAAGGTAAAATTTGAGTCAGATTTATGAGGCATAAAGAATGTATGTTCTTTATTTATTGGCTATTTCTTTTAGTTTTATGTCCATTTGCTTTAGTTTTACATTTTCACAAAGTACTTTTATGTAAACTCGGGAGCAAGGATACGTTACCCTCCTGAAGTGCTTTCATTTATTGGGTTTTTATATGTTATTAAATATTGCTATTTGAACTACAAGAAATGAAAATTTATAAATTTCAACAGCTACTTTTTACTAGAGTGTACTTATACAGGGTGTCACAAAAAGATTGAAACAAGATTTAATTTTTTTACCTGTTGGAGATAAGTGGGTAATGTAAATTGCAAAAATGTTGAAAGTAAGTTACGAAATAAGAATACGTTAATGAAATAGTCCTCCCATTAATTTTCAAAACGTTACACTTTTTCAATTTTTATACGACTCCATAGACAAATTTGGTCAATCAGAAAATTTTTGTTTTTAATTCAACAAGATCCTTAAAAAAACCCACATATCTGTATCTTTAAAATTGAGCGAGTTATATTTAATTGAAAATTGAACATTGTGAATGGGGACCATATATCAAATTAGAAATATAAATTTGTGACATATCACAAAAAAATAAAACTGGGTGATAATACATAGGATACCTAACATCGTAGTGAGTACCACTGCTTTATATGATCTCTGTATGTGTAATGCTTTATTTAGATGCATTTGTGATAAAATTTTGACACATATTAATGTATTTTTGATCTAAACAATTTCCATGATCAATGTGTTTACGATCCCTATTTTCACTGATGAAACAGCCTTTCACATGGTATGGAAAAGTGGCATAAGTCAGAATTTTTCCCTCATCATAATTCAGTTGATTTCAAAGATAGAGATATGCGGTTTGTTTAATGATCTTGCTGCATTAAAAATAAAAACTTTCTGATTGACCAAATTTGTCTAAGGGGGTCGTATAAAAATTAAAAAAGTGTGACTTTTTGAAAATTAATGGGAGGACAATTTCATTAACGCAGTCATATTTCCTACCTTACTTTCAACAGTTTTGCAATTTGCATTGCCCATTTGTCTCCAACAGGGAAATAATTAAAATGTGTTTCAATCTTTCTGGGACACCCTGTATATTATTAATGAGCAAATGCATTTGAGCCAGAGAAATTAAAGAATTACATTATCACAATAAATGTAATACTATAAAATTTAGTAACTGTGGTGCACTTTATAAAATTCATTAAAATCATTAAAATGAGGATCTAATAAAATTATTTGGAATGTGGCTCAACTCGGCTTTCTCATACCAGAACTTATCTCTTTTTAATCAAATTTTACAAGAACAACATTTGAAAAATCTGCATCGTGAGTCTAAATTATTACAACTGTTGTGCATAAACGAAAAAGAGTAAAATACAAATAAAAATTGCAATTCATGAACACTGGAAGCTTATTGTTTTTATACGCAATCGAATGTTCAGAACCCCTCTAAATTTCCGAGTGAAATTTTGAAAAAAATCATCAAAAACACAAAACCTCTAATAAAGTTACGCAAATAGACATGTCTTATGTAGTGTTTCATTAGAAAACAATTGACATAAATTTTAGAACTCTAGTATGAGCCGTTCTCGTGATAGTGCGCATTTAAAAAACTAAATTATCAAAAAATCATATAAAATAAAAACAAATATTTCTTATCGAGAAACATGTTCGCTTTTCATATGTAATATCATGCGATAAATTTGGTGACATCATTCTCGTGGATCTAGCTTGTTCCATTCAGGAAGAAATATACTTTGAGTAATACTTTTGTATTTGAACGCCAAAAGTCATTTATCTGCTCTAAGAATAACTTATTTCTCCGTCCGTGGCGAGATTTTGGCGACGAATTTGGTGGAATGCCTCCAACTTGGTGATTTTTTTAATTGTTGCTAAATTAACGAAAAACTCGCCAAATGGATAAAAATGACGCTAAATCAATGAAAATGACGACTAATTGGCGAATATTCAATATCTTGGAAAGAATATAAATAACTATTATAAAAATAATATTTTCTTTACTGTAAAAGTAGTAAATTCATTGCATTATATAAGGAAAGTCATGTGTTGCTTACATCAATTTTTTTATAGCAAGCAATGATGTTGCTGTCTAACAGTACTCCCGTTCAGTAAGACGTAACATATAACAGATAACATATTTTTATATCAGATAAGAGGAAGAAATATAAAGTAGCATATAAATGATAAAGCAAAACATAAAACACATTTATAGAGGCATGGAATTGATTGTGGAGTGTGTGTCCGAAAAAGTTTTATCAAAGCAATGCATAAAATCAACATTTCAACCGAGAAGGAAATTACACGACTAAAAGCATTACATAGAGATGCAAAACAGCACATTTCCATTTCAATGCGTTTCAGCATTTTATGTGAGTCAGTTCAGAGTACGACTTTATAGGGTCTTGAAAAAAGTAAACAATTATATTTGCGTTTACAAATTTGTATTCATGTGTTTATTTGTTTATATTATTATGTTTTTCCAAGTGACTTCCTTGTATATTATATGGCTGTGAATACATTGTCTGTACTAATTTTATTCTATTGATATGTTATTTACAGAAATATTATTTATATAAAGTTGTTTACCTATGGGCGTTGAAAATGATTTTTAATGTGTCGAAATTACCATTAAATAACTAACGATAACAGCAAGAAGGAACACATTTAAAGTGATCGTCCCATTTCCACACACAAACTTCTATAAGCAAACTAAAGCGATAGATATGCCATTGTTCAGATTAAATAAAATTTTAATTTAATTAAGTATTGGTTTAATAATATATGCAATATTTTCAGATAATGAAAAATAAAAATAATTTTACAAATAAAATAAAAATTAAAACTTTTAAAAAACACTGGAGATTCCATAACTTCAAAAGAAACTTGCCTTAGAATTTATTTAGCTGTTCACAGCAGAGTACCATGAAAGTATTTCCCAAAGGTCCTTTTAACAGGCGTTAACGGTAAATTGGTGCTTACAGATCCTTACAATAGTAAATAGGGTCTACCGTTATTGGTTGACGCTGCCAAGGGAATGATTCCGTTGATACATTAATTTTTCCACTTACATAATGACAACGGTCGCTTAAAATTTCAGTCTTGTAACTCACAGATTTAATTCATATTCCCATGTATCCCAAGTATTGTCCAACTTTACAAGATTCGCGTACCTTCTATAGTCTTTTTAAAGCTTATGTCTTCTAAGAGTATTCATATTCATATAGTGATATCAAGTTGGTACGACCCTATCGCAGTTCGCCTGATCCCTTGTATTTTTGCAACTCCTCTCAAAGTTTACTTTGGACTGTGATATCAAGAATGACGAAACGTGATCCTTATGACATCAAGCTGACAACGGTTTGAGGGCTATTATATTAAAGAACATTGGTCATCAGTCCGAATAAGCTTTTAATTTGTGCTCTTTTCATGCCTTGAGACGCCATTATGTCAATTCGTGTTCGGTTCATGCTACGTGTGTTGACGCTATTACGCCAATTTGTGTTCTGTTCATGCCACGTGCTTTAAGATAATATTCCTTCAATTTCATGTCTGTTCATGCCACGTGCACTGAAACGTCATTACGTCAATTTGTTTTCTGTCTATGGCACGTGCCTTGGGCGCTCTGCTTATACCACATGCCCTAAGAATACACTACGACAGTTGTGCCACGCGCTTGGAAGATAATAGCAACTGTGATTCCTTCAATACGTGGGTGAACCTGACCACGGGCTGCTACGTGACGTCTTGTTTCCCAACTGGAGACATATTAGAAGTCTACGCCGAGAGACATTTACAGCATAATCCAGTGACCAAGATGCAGTTGAATGAATTTAATTTGTTTGTGACATTATTTCGCTTGTTTTGGGTCATGTATTTTTTCCGAAGGTACATTTAAATCTCGGAACTCTGCAAAGTGTGCTGATTACATGAAGTTCAATTTAGGGGCTGGTAATTTTGTAGGAGATTTTAACGGTTATAAATATGTAAATGTAAATATAACATATCGATTCTTTTAATTTGATATGTAGTAATTATAAATAATAAATTGAAATGTATGGTAGAAAATTTAGAAACTAAATACAGTAGTTATGCAACAAATATTTATAAGTATAAACGATCATGGAAATTGTGATGACAGATTTGTGCGATGGGGGAAATATTTGACATTGGGATGTTGCAGAGTACCAAGGATAATAAATTTCAAGCTGAAATCTAAGCAATAAAACAAAGATTGCTGCTAACAGCACATGCAGACGCAAAGAATTGGCACTAAATTCAAATTAAATTATGTAGGAGCAATAAAACTGATTCTACGCTTCTTCGAATGGCACATAATCCCTTGCGGGCATTGTGTTCGCTGGCAGTTACACACAGTGATTTTCAGCCAGTGAGTGCGTTCTCTCACCACATAGCTCAAGCCAATAGAGACGGAGATATGGGGGTTGCATGGAGTTTCTGATAGCTGTAGGCCAATGCTATGCAAGGGAGTAATGAGGCGGCACAAGTAACGAGAGTTGGGAAAATACATTTAAGACGTTTTTAGCCAGTTGTATTAGTCAGTCAGAAAGATAATTAATTCATAGAGTTCATATTTACTAGTCTAGAAAGACAATTAATTTATAAAACTTCATATATACCAGTGTATAGAAGAAATTCATGAATCCAGTGTCGTATAGAAATTTTGAAAGTACAATTGTAAAATAGATAAGTTTGGAACTGAGTATAGAGTGGCCAGCAGTGACTGAAGCCAAAAGGATGCCTCCTAATGTGACACTGCAACCAGTAAGCTACTGCAAACAGGTACCATTTTATTGCCCATGAGGACCTACCGTTTTTATAATAAATTGAGTATAAAGTCACTTATCAAATTTTTCAATCTGACATTAGACTCCTTTTTTAATTTAGAATGAACCAAATTTATTAAGAACTATTAAGATGTAATTAAAAATCTAATAAGAATTGTAAATTTTTAAAATGAAGATTTTAATGTAAAGAATATGTTTTAATAATAATTAAGTAAACAAAGAACACAGTGTTATCATTTAGTAGTTTATGCTTTTAAATATTTTATCTTTTAGGAATTATGTTTATACTATTATACACACATAATTATGAGGCCAAATTAAATTTTATATGTTAAACCCTAATTTTTAATATTTCATTCCCTAAATTAACAATAAAATGAAAATAATTATTAATATCATATTATTATTACCACATTTTGGTGCCCCTGTAAATCAATTCTGCTGTTATGAAGCCAAATTCAGTTAAATGTGATAAACCCTAACGTTTAATTGTTCCCTCCGCAAATTAATTATAAAATTAAAATAATTAATTATAATTATTGCCTACAGAAATGGTTAAAATCTAATATTTTTATTATTTAATGGGCATATACATTTGAAATAAATAACATATTTACTGTTTATTCTCGCCATTCGAAATTGTAAACTGTTATACAGTAATAATTATATAACTAGCCGAATACCCGTTGAAAATCAACAGTCTCGCAGTAAGCAACCCCTGAATATTGTCATTTTTTTAATAATTTTCACATTTATTCGGCAAATCGAATATTTTAGTGTGCGGAACCCCTTAAAGAAGAGAATATTGTAAATTTAAAATTGCGCACGTATTCCTTTCGAACTATCTACCAGTACACCAAATTAAAGCCTCTATCTCATCCCGAAGCATACTATTTTATCATCTTCCCTTTCGAACGTTTTTCTGTGGATTACACCCACAACTGAACATTTTTGAGAAACTCTGTTCGCTTTGGTTTTCTTATCAGATGATTGGTCCAAATATCAAGCCTCTATCACATTTAAAAGGAAGCGTGCTTCATTTATTCTGAAAATCGAACATATTGGTGTTCGGCACCCCCTAAAGTTGCAAATATTGGAAATCTGAAATTGCACACTTTCTTCCTTTCAAATTATCTACTAGTGCACCAAATCTGATGTCTCTATCCTATTGTGAAGCATTTTTTTCTATCACTTCATATTTTAAACGTTTTTCTCTGTTGCAGCCTCTTAAATGATCATTATTGAAAAACCGTAATAATCGCAGGGATCTGTTATCAAATGATTACCCCATATACTGAATTTCAAGCCTCTATCACATTGTAAAGGAGGCGTTTTATATTTGTTCGCCAAATTGAACATTTTAGTGTGGGGCATCCCCTACAATAGCAAATGTTGGAAAACTGAAATTGCATATTTTCTGCCTTTCTAACTATCTACACGTATACCAAATTTGAAGTCTCTACCTCATCGTGAAGCATGCTTTTTCTATCATTTCACCTTTCGAATGTTTTTCTGTGGAGTACCCCCCCCCCCCCCCCTTAAGTATAATTTTTGAAAACTCCATTCTTCTTGGATTGATTTTCTATTAAATGATTCGCCCATATACTGTATACTGTATATCAAGCCTTTATCACATTCTAAAAGGGGTGTTTCTACTTCATTCCGAAAATCGAACATTATTGTGTGCGACATCCCCTAAAGTAGAAAATATTGGAAAACTGAAATTGTACATTTTCTTCCTTCCAAACTATCTACCAGTATACCAAATTTCAAATATATATCTCATCCCGAAGTATGTTTTCTTATCAATTCACCTTTCGAACGTTTTCCTCTGGAGTACCCCTGAAACGAACGTTTTGAAAAACTATAATCGTCTTGGGTGTTTTCATCAAATGATTAGTTCATATATCTAATTTCAAGCCTCTATCAAATTTTAAAGGAGCCGTTTCTCATTTATTCGGTAAATCAAACATTTTGCTGTGCGGCACCACTTTAAATAGAAAATATTGGAAATCGGAAATTGCACACTTTCTTCCTTTCGAACGATTTACCCATACACCAAATTTGAAGTCTCTATTTTATGGCAAAATATGTTTTCCTATCATTTCACTTTTCGAACGGTTTGGTGAGGAACACCCCCTCTGGAGAACGTTTTGAAAACACTCGATTTTTCCAGCGGGTTTTTTCGAACGATCGAATCATGTACCAAATTGTAAGTCTCTATCTATCCGGGAAGTGCCTAAAATGTGCGTGTCAGACAGACGGACAGAAAAATGGACACTTGGCAATTAGTATATATAGATTGCACATAGTTTTATTGCAAGGTCATTTATTCTTCAGTTTAACATTCGGAATTTCATATTAAATTGTCTACTCAGTCATCATTCTCTACATATCGGTATGAATTACACTGAAAGTAGAGTAGAAGTTTAACAGAACAATGGGTAAAGACGCTGTACTTATTTTTTCTGCTGTACCGGAATATTTAAAATATAATGCTTGATGAAAGTTATTTAATTTGATGCCATTAAATGTCAAATTTAAAAGTGTTAAAAACTTTACCTACAAAACATCAGACGTATCAAGTATTTTTCACTTTCGGGCGCCAAACTCCCATCACCAGACAGCAAACAAATGAAACACTGTACAGTTAGACGATATATATAATTCATGGGGTTATGCATAGGAATAATTTAAGATGTGCATAAATCGAAACGTTTAAAGTGAATCAAATACATCGAATACAGGATAAATTCAATATTTAATTTATTTCGAAGAATCAAGGCATCAAAAATTTGAGTTGGTATATAAATGCAAAAGAATGTAAATTTTTGGAAAATACTGCAATCCGATACCATATACAGTTTATATTTATTAACTAGCAGCATACCCGTTCTTCGTACGGAGTATATAATATAAAGAAACTTATAATTCGCACTCATGTGCAAATTATTTTAAAATATTAAATTTATTACTCCTAAAGAGAAGTTTAAGAATATCTGTTCTCACCATGCAAAATTACCTTCACGGGCAGATCTGCAGAATAAAACATCCTGGCTCCTTTTGTAAGCAAATTTACAAAAAAAAAAGAATTGAATCAATATATGCAACCCCGTACTATTTATATTGTCGCAGATTAGAAAATATGCCAGTGTGTTAGTAGAAGATTACCCGTATTACAATATGAGCCTCAAACATCTTTGCCAAAGTAAAAGATATGGCGTAATGAATTGAAAATATCAATAATCCCCGTACTCTTTATACCAGAAGGTCGTAATTGATTACAATATATGCCAATATACATCAAAACATATGCCAATATACCTGTACTACTTATATTCTCGTAGATTAGAAGATATACCCGTGTATTTGTAGAAGATTATTCGTACAACGTACAATATGTGACTTTTAACAGTTTTTGCCGCAATAAAACAATTGCATAATAACTTGAAAATATGAATAATCCCTGAATCAATAATCTCCGAAAATATCAATAATAATAAGGTTTAAACCTGAAGATCGTAATTGATATTATCCAGTCAAAAATGCTATAAGAAAAATCAAATCGTTTTTTTCTAAAATGTATTTTTATATCCATTTATTTATTATTCAAATCGAAAAAATATTAATTAAAATTAACAGACATATTTAATTTAATTGCGTTAGTGAGCAACATAATATAAGATAAAATCTTGCTCATAAACTGTGAAATTAAATAAGTATTTTGATTTCTTTATGCTTTTCATTGTTCAGTAAAAGTTTGTAAAATATAAACCATTGAGATATTTTTTCCATTTAAATCATGTTTTAAACAATTCATGTTTTCAGAAAGTGACTAATTAGCGCAAAAAATCTCCCATCAAACTCAGAGATGACGTTTTAATTCACTTTCAAACGATTTTCAAGTTTTTCGTTTGGATAAACCACGGAGTTAGAGAGTAGAACTCCTAGGGAAAAGTTTGGTTTTACAATAATATCTCCACAACGCCTGATCTTAGATACTCGAAACTTGGGCTAAGTTTATGGGGGGATATTTCAAGGCCATCCACAAAATGTCATCAAATTTAATTCAGCCGTTCTCCCGTGATAATGAGATAAACGAATTTTTTTTTTACTAATATCTCGAGAACCACTGATTTTAGAAACTCCAAACATGGACTAAATTTTAAGTGGGACTATTTCCAGGCTATCCACAAAATTTCATCAAATTCGGTTCAGCCGTTCTCTCGTGATGACGGAAAAATTGACATACACACAGACAGACAGATTTTCAATTTTTTTATATAGATTACTAGCAGCATACCCGTTCTTCGTACGGAGTATATAATATAATTAAACTTATAATTCGCAATCATGTGCAAATTTTGTTAAAATATAAAATTTGTTACTCCTAAAGAGAAGTTTAGGTATATATGTTCTCACTATGCAAAATTATCTTCACGGGCAGGTCTGAAGAATAAAACATCCTGGCCTCTTTTGTAAGCAAATTTACAAAAAAAAAAAAAAGAAATTGAATCAATATATGCAACCCCGTACAACTTATATTCATTTATATTCAATACTAATATCCATTCAATTTCATTTATATATATTTTCAAGGGATCATACAATTAAGCTGCGAGGTACGGGGAAAGTGGTTTCACCTTTCGGAATTAATCACCAAGCTAAATTAAGATTTTGCACTGGATAGTTATTGCAAATGCTGTCATAATAGAGGTAATTGAAATGCATAGATTCACAATAGAGAATTCCGGAAGATTGTCCGGAAGATTTTGAGAAGGCATTATATATGATGTACTAAAACATTCTAAATACTTCTGGAATATCCCTAAACTTGTAAAGTACCTAAAATCTAAAAAAGTTCCTGAAATTCTTAAAACATTCTAAAACCCTAAAATGTGCCAGTTGTTCAGTTATCCTAAATGTACAACTATGTAACTACATGAATGTAATGGAACTTTCCTAAAAATATAAAATTTCATTAAAGTAAAAGAGAGAGACACAGAGTTTAAGTTTTTAAAATCTAACGTTTATTAAAATTTAAACTTCACTTTTAAAGAAATATTAAAATTTACATCTCATTAACTAAATAAATTAAATTAAACATCATTAATAAATAAAATAAATAATTTGAATGGCCGGTCGTAAAGTGGTAGTAAAAACGTTAGAATATTAAAATTTAAAGTTAAGAATATTAAAATTATACAATTATTTGACAAACTAGAATTTAGAATAAAAAAACCCCATCAGTTTGCCAAAAGTAAATTTCAACTAAAAGTAAACCTCAGGTTCTGGTGACCTAAAATATATAGGTGTCAAGGGGTCTTATTCATTAAAACTTAAAACAATTAGAATAAAATATATTTTATCTATTGAGAAATATAATTGGAAAAGGTTTCACCGATTGCTCCAAGAGTAAGCAGCATACGTCTGCAGGGTAGAGGACATCAGAGGGAAACAAAAGTTCTTGAAGAACACCTCTTGTAAGGCTAAATACGGCAAAGGAGGATTATGTCCATCAGAAGTAAAAACAAATTTTCGATCGGATCCATCTTCCAAGGGGATATTCCAAAACAGGACGTTTAGTAAAGATGAAATATTTTCTCCACACAGCTGCACCGGACCTTTGACATCAGAACTGAATGCATAGCATACGTCCGGTGCTTTTCACCAAAAATGACGATCCAGTTCATCATAGTAAGAGCAGCACAACCGGGGAGAAGCATAGTAAGAACAGCACAACCAGGGAGAAGCAAACACTTAGCTTGCCGGCAAAAACCTCTCTACAGTTATCGCATAAATCCCGGAACATCTCTGGAATCAACATTTGCCTCCACGGCAGGAAATACAGATTGAAGACGATACAGCTTTATATCAGATCATACGCTTAATTAACCGGAATAAATATTTTATCTTTTTATGCAGTGTTAAAAGTACGCACTTAGGTCATAGCAGATCGTTAGCAAAACATCGTAAATTAAACGAAATAAAGTGAAAAGACCGGGAAATAAAAACTTGCGTTTCACAGAACGCGTGCCGGTTTTGAACTTCGGCTTGCTCCGAAATGCCGACAACAACTTAATAGATCACATCTTGAGTTCTAATTAACAGGGAAGAGAGGCCAAAAAAGAGCGCGATTTTATTTATATGCTGCGAAACATCGCTGCCACAGACTGTAAACAAAATTATCGATGAACGATAAAATAATTAATGACAGACGATTTTAACATTACGGTCAACCAATCAAAAACTTAAAATTTTAAAGACGAGAACTGGAATTTTAAAGCAGATGAAAATTAAAAGAAATGAAATAAAACGATTTGGAATATACGATTTCGACAATAATTTAAAAATGAACGATTCTGAAATATTTAAAAAGCTGAACATAGAATAAAACTGAAAAAGCGCGATAAATTAAAGAATTGTTAACCGAGAACAATAAATTTGAAATCAAATTAAAGGAAACAAAAAGGGCAATTAATGGAACCACAAATTTGTCAATTTAAATAAATTTAAATTGCTAAAACCTAAAAATAACGAACTTTCGCCATTTTAAACACAATAACTATGGAATAGAACCTATTTGGAACAGAAAAATATCAATGACCTAAACAATTGGAAAATAGATAACTAAAAGAGACGACTATGTAAATAAGACCCCTGAACACGTTTAGATTAAAAACAAAACTCCTAAAATTATTAAATAGCCAAAAAGTAACCTAACAAATCATCCAAGGATTATTGCAGCGAGTAGAAAATAAAAGATTTTGTCAAACAGAGAAAGAATTTCAGGGAAGATGGCATGAGATAAAGCAATACACCCTTTCCATTATATGTCACACTGATGTTATGTCAACATAATACGTAAAGAACGTTTGAAATAGCCAGTATAAACATTTAAGCCTATAATTCCAAAAGGGAGTAATTTCAAAGGGCTGTTTAGTACGATACCACCAATCGTTATCTACCCAAGGTCACTTACTAGGAGCTGTACCGCAGCTGCAGCAACGTGTGTGACAAATGACGTCATTTAGGCCCTTTTGGAATTAAACTCTTCAGTTATAGAAGATTTTACCTGAGATGCGGCGTACCAAATATACCCAGCCTCATTAAAATTACTGAAATTAAATTGATTGATATGAATTCTGATGAAAATCTAAATGACTGTTAAATGAGTAGCCTTAAATTTAAATACGGGGCAGAAAATATCCAAAGGACGGAAAATTCTTAAGAGAGACAAAATATTATAGGGAACATTTTTAAATGATAATTAATGATAAAATTGGGATAGAGAAAACTTTGAAAGAAGACATGTTGAGTAGATATGTGAAAAAAATATTGAAGATAAAATTTTAGGAATAGGTGGCCTCATAACACAAACGGTAAATAAAACAAATTTCTTCTTTTAAACATTTAAATATGGATGAAATAATATAGACTCTATTAAAATACATAGACCACAAATGCAACTTTTTTGAAGAAACATGATAAAATGAATTAACAAGGACAAAGGCAATTGTAGAAAGAGGTTTCGATATATAACGGTAAAAATACTATAGGTACTACAAAAAACTCAAATGTCTAGAAAACACAGGACGCATCGCATTCATGTTCGGCAGTAAAATTTATAGCAGTGTAAAAATCATTAACCAAAGTGAAGAAAGCATAAAAGGTCTTCAATTTTATAAATACACAGGTTGAAGATGTCATTCACGTACTGGCGCTGTAAAATATGTTTAAATTGTAGATAAATCAGAATAACATTTTCAAGTTTCTGCGATTGACTACTTACATGTACATAATACTGGGACGCCAAGATTCTTTACACTTTCATGTTGGATGGAATAACAGAAGTGGTAAGGGATACAGACATGGTTGCATGGTTGATAAAAAATTAAATGTACGCCTTGGAAAAAAGTATATTGAAAGCAAACATACTGAGTACAGTCACTGACCACTAAACGCCTTAAAGTAAGGATTTAGAATTTTTTCTGAAAAAGTATTTACACCTAATCCAGTAGGAATGCAGGCATTATTTTAACACCTCTCATACCGTTAACAGAATTTTAAGAGCTCAGGAATACGATGTTTTAGAATTTTTTGGTAGAGTTATGTATTTCAAATCCTGTATAACACTAAACTCTTGAATTTGATTGAAAATGGCGGTGCAGAAGTAATTCCTTATATCGTTGTATCGTTATATCGTTGTAAGATTCTAAGTAAATATTGTCACTGAAAATATTCTGAAACATTTGATTTAAATTGTTTTGTGCTGATTGATCCACACAGTGCTGGCATGCTACAGTGCTAACTGCATCACGTTACAGAGCAGGTCACTTCATTGTAATATGTCCTACACTATTAAATGAATTTACAGCAAAATGCTTCAATTATCAGACTTAGTCAGATGCTACACTTTAATCCTATCCCAAAAAATACGTCCCATCAAAAGTAATTTATTTTTCCTTTATCAGAATAAAGGAAGGAAAAAATAAAGTAGTGCATAGAGAATGTAAAACCTGAAGCACACTTACGGAGGCATAAAATTGAATGTGGTGCGCTGAGAAAGAGTTTTCTTAAGGTGATGTATAAAATTAACCTTAGAAAATAGCAATACCACAAGTATTATAGAGATGCAAAGTAAGGCATTTCCATTTCAAAGCATTTTGTACTTTTATGTGAATCTGTTGAAGATAATATTAGATTAAATCTTAAAGGAATAGAAATGCAGGATACTTATCAATTTCTTATTTCTATCATTTTCTTTATTAGTTAACATTAATGTGTTTTAACAAAGTAATTCCATAAGAAAATGCAATTTCTTCTTTTGATATGTTTTTAAATTATGCTTTTAATCTGCAGTGTAAAAATATTAATAGCAAATTTAAATTTTATTCAAAATTAAAAAACACAAATTATAATCTAACAGATTCACTCAAACAAGAAGAACTAAAATATAAAATATTTTTCAATGTAAAATAAATGGTAAAGTAATATGGTAAATAAATGAATATTATTTACGAATATTGTATATACATATTTACATATATATATATATATATATATATATATATATATACATACATATGTGTATATATTGTATATATACATATATATATATATATATATATATATATATATATATATATATATATATATATATATATATATATATAATCCAAAAGGTAAGTTCTAAATCTGAAAATTAAATATGAATCAAAAAGAACAAGAGAAGGAATAGTACCAAATGTTGGTCGATGGGGGTTGTTGTTGTTGAGACCCAGACCGTTCGACCTACCAGAAAGGTGGTCGAGGGGGTTGTAACCCCTCACCCCGGTTCAGTATGCTTTACGCCATGGTCACAATCTCGGATGCAGGTACTATTCCGTATCTAGGCCATTATGCCTAAGAGAATCTTTATAGGAGACGAAACGACCATGAACGTTGAAACTAAACACAAAAATTTGTATAAACAAAATCTCCAGTTACCCCTTAAAAATGTATGCCTTATTCAACACAAATCCTTTATATATAGTACCATGTCATTAACTTTAATATTTCCCTGATCGAGAATAACCAGCGGTTGCAGTTATACCGTAAGGAGATGACTCAATAAGTTCAAAAAGCCAACGGGATAACTATTTTTCCGTGCCTCGTTCAAATACATTTTATCCTGTTCAATTTTATCGCAAATTCGAGAGTTTAACCGTTTGTTTCTTAAAAGTTGATTTACAATTATATTACGGAAGATAGCCTTACTTAAACAAGTATCCCAAGAAGTGATAAAGTTTACGTCAAAATCGAAAGCTGTACGCTTATTATAGACACGATAGGTAGTGTCATCTTCGTTTGACTTAATATATACGTCTAAAAAATTCAGTCTCCTATCTTTATTCATAGATGTTTCAACCAAATTAAGTGAACTCGGATAGAAACCAAAATCCATTAGTAGTTATGATCTTTTGGGCCAACGATAATGTCATCAACAAATCTTATGCGCAACATATTTCAAAAAATGAGTTCCATTCCCATAACAGTCCAAATATAAATCGGCCATTGCCAATGAGCAATTACCACCCATCGGTATTCCTCTAATTTGTTTATAAAATTCCCCTCCGTTGTACAGCACTTTTTCGTTTAGAACCAGTCCAACAAGTGCCCTATATTTGTTTATGCCAATAAATTTCTGCAAACAGTATTTATTTTAATAAAGATCCACTGATATAGACCTGTTATGGTAATGTTATTTAATAAATCGCAGAAGTCGTAACATCATTTGTAACATAGCGTTATATAAGTTTTTGCGATTTTGTTTACATTTTACAATAAAGTTAAACTGTTTTTTTAAATGACTTTGCTTGTTTTTAAAATTAAATTGTTTGCGTTATATATATATATATATATATATATTTATTCAGGGTGACCCGCGACATATATATATATATATATATATATATATATATATATATAACACCTTTCGACCGAATATACAAATGATACAAAATTCGCAACCAATGAATGAATAGTCTGAACTACAGCGCATTGGAACTGACCACCATGGTGGTGTATATAAGGAGCAAACCTCGCTTTCTGGAACAAAACTTGCAGTAAATTTCGATTGCATTTACGTACCTTGATTGTAACAATGCCATGCCGGCGAATTTGCGGCCACTACGAGCATATAGAGGAGTTTGAAAGAGGGCGTGATGTCGGATTGCCTGAGGCTGGATGGGTACACCAACGAATCGCTCAGCATTTAGGGAGGAGCGATGCAGAAATTAGACGTTATTGTCAGGAATGGGTCCAGAATGGCAGATTTCAGCTGCAAGTGGGCAGCGGACGGTTTAGAGCGACGACAGAACCGGAATATAGAGCGAGTGTCAGAGCAGCTGTGACAGCATGAGATTCGTCGCTATCAACAATCCAACGTGTGACAAACACGGAAATGACCTCCCAGACTATTAATAGAAGACTACGGGAGCGGGATCTATACTCGCGGCGCCCAGTACGCCGCCTACCACTGACCAGAATGCACCGTCAACAGCGATTGCAATGGTACCGGGTCCGATCAACGTGGAATTGTTCGCATTGGGAATGAATTATCTTCAGTGATGAGTCCCGTTTCGAACGGAGTCCCGGCGACTAGAGCAGATGTGTCTGGAGACCGCCCGGACATCATCAGAATCCTGCACTAAATGTCACACGCCACACGCTACACGGCCCGGCAACATGGAGTTATTGTCTATGGTGAAAATTCGTTTGATAGCCGGGCTCCTTTGATAGTCCTCCGTGGAACCATCACAGCACAGCAGTCAGTATGTTGCCGATATTCTACGACCCGTTATATTGCCATTATTTTCGCGACACCCCGGGTTAACTTTTCAGCAAAATAATGCCAGGCCACTCACGGTACGCATCTCTATTGATTGTCTGCGTGCTTACGACACACTTCCTTGGCCAGCCAGATCCCCAGATCCCTCGCTTATTCAGCACAATTGGGTCTAGATGGGGCGTTGCTTGATATCATCCCAGAATGTAGACGAATTAAATCGTCAATTGAAGGTAAATTGGAACGACATTCCTCAGAACACCATGAGGCAACTTTATGTATCGATGCCTCGTCGGGCAACAGCTTGTATTAAGGCCAGAGGTGGGATAACCCCATATTGACGTGCTCACTTTGTGTAGATCTTTCAGTGCAATAAATCGTCCAATTATTCTGAAATTCTAATCATTTCTTTTTCTGTACATCCAAATTACACGTACCAAATTTTGTCTCATTTCGATAATTATTACTTGATGCGTCGATTTTTTTGACTTAGAGTGTATAATGACGCTTTCATCAATATGGTTGGTTTTGAATATTTGTATTTCGTATTATTTTTAGTCGATTTGACGTGATAGAGATTATTTATTGAAATGCTTCTACTTTATCTGATAACTGATTTAAGCAATTATCATATCTTAATTCATATTATATCTTAAATCCACTGATAACAGTTTTAAAATGCAATAATTTCTATTTAGTTTATATTCATAACTCTCGTTTTAAATTTTATTTATGCCTACATATTTGTAAAGAAACATAAAGTTATGTACGCATCATTTCCGTTTTCCTTGTTACAATATTTTTTCTCAGAGACACAGCCAAAGAAAATGCAACGTACTATAAAATAGCCTTTTAAAATATACTCGAACTCTGATGCTATAGATAAGATAGCATTTTGTTATTATTCAGTTATAGTGTGATGGTGTGCGCAAAAGTTGTCTTAGCTTAACTCTTCTTTAGCAAAATATTTCGTCTCGGAAAGACTGACAACGGAAATGAAACGTACTCTTTTAATACATTTTACAAAATATTTGAACTCTTTATAGAGATGCTGCTGCAAATAAAATAGTATTTTTTTATTCTGTTATGATTTGAATGTGATGTGCGTAAACTGTTTTTAAAAGTTAATGCCTGCACATTACACATTTTTCAACTTTTGTTGGTATGACTTCTTTATCCTGAGAATGAGAGGGAACCATATTTGCCACGAAATCATATGCAAACTTACAGTATATATACAGAATTCACCATATTCGTGTATTTCACGTTATGTAATTATTTTATTTTAAATCCTTTTACCTCTTTTAATACAGAAATCAGCATTTTATTCAAATGAATTTTGCCAACCATATTTATCGTTTTAAGTCTTGAAGTAATAATGCGTTTAAAGAAAAAAATATTGGAATTAAGATATTTACTTTTCTGACATTGTATTATTTACATATATCTGGATTTCCCAATCATAATGTTTTCGAACTTAGTTTGTAGAAAATTGATAAACGATGAGCAAAATTTTTACTCCAAAGTATAAATAACAAAATTTAAATTATGAAATTTTTTTTGAATTTTTGTTACCGTCTTACAAGAATAACTGCAAATTGAAGCGATCATCGCAAATTGAAGCGTTAGATGGTGTTTCTTAATTGTCTTTAAGATTTCGTCTGATGTTTTAATTCAAATTGGAAAATATCTGATATGGGCAACATATGACTTTTCTTATGCAATGCAATGAATTTACTCCTTTTACAGTATAAAGAATGTATAAGATCCACGATACTGTGTTTTAACGTTAAATTGTAAATTTGGTGATTTTCGGGATGACAATATGTAAAAATATTTCAAAATACCCAATTAACTTATATTTCGCGCAACTCTAAATAAATAATTATTGTTATTGATAGCATCCTCAACAAGCAACATAGTTCATATATTAAAATATTTTAATATTTAATCCATTAATTAGTCGTCATTTTCATTAATTTAGTATCAATTTTTCAATTTTGGCGATATTTTCGTCAATCTGCGGTGAAATATCACCAAATTGGTGATACGTTGCTAGAATTCGCCAATTTCACCAAATGCATCATCAGGTGTTCAAGTCAAATGGCGAGGAAAATAATTTCTTATATATTAGCAGGTATGACTGCAAATATGACGGAAATCAGAACTTGCTAAACATTACTTCCCATTTGGCGTCATTTTTATCAATTTGGCGATATTTTTGTCACTTTGGGAACATTTAAAATAGTCGGCAAGTTTGCGAAATCCGCTATATTTTTCGCCAAGTGTTACGGACGGACGGACGGATGGAGAAATGGGTTATTTTTATAGTCTATTCTTATGTTTTTCCCAAGATATTGAAGTCAATGTGTCGTTATTTCATTGATTGTCGGTTTCATAAATTTTCATCAGTTGGGTGACTTCCTTGATGTGGAATATGTTTTTCAATATTGAATGTTAAAAATATTTTTGATTTTATTCGGTTACTTATGGTATATGTCTTTTTAAAGTGCATCCTCTCAAATAGAAAATTTGACAAGCTACGCTCTTAATAATAAACTTCGTAATATGGAATTATTTTATGTGTTCCTTATTCTCTGTTGATTATTTACTTCTTCTAGTAGTTCTAAGATTTTCGTTAAGCATGAGAAATTGAAACATAAATATATTTTTGTTGAACTTGGAATAAAATGTCTGCTCTGTTCTGTTTTGTTTATCATTCAGATAGTGCATAATACGCAGACTGTTTATCATTCAGATAGTAGGGGTTTATCATTCAGGTAGCAGTGGTTTACCATTCAGTTAGTAGTGTTTTATCATTCAGATAGTAGTTCCATGTAATATGGTAAACGTTAATTGTGAAATATATCATTGTTTTGAGAACATAATCGTCTGTTTAGTGAAATTGTTGAGAATTTAAGTGCTGTTTTATTGTACCTGATGATTGTATTGTTAGCTCCTAAAATAGCTAGAGAGTAGCTGTGTAGTTTTCCTGTTCACGCTTATTGCTGATTTCAATGAAACCCTAAGTCATCTTAAAATTCCGATTAATCATTGTATCCTGAGAATACACAAGCAATTCTGGAGGGTACAACTTAACATTGCGTATTTCCTTAGCATATTGAGCAGAATATTTATGATACATCATACTTTCGGTCCATGCAAAACATACTGTTTTTCCTACCTACTTAGGTGAATTGGCCTCTTTGAGCTGGTACAAAAATCGCTTATTTAGCACCATCTTTTTGTAACTCAGATAGGGCACAAATGCGAGTCTGAAAACTTATTTTTGAAAAAAAAATTAATGTACCTACATTAGACATACAAACTTCCTTTAAGAGAGTGAGCTTTTTCCGAGATGGATATCAGTGAAAACACTCGCACCATTTCCCTTTCAATGCTAAACTGCCTCATCTCTAAACCCATTATCATCTTATTTTGCAAGGAGGAAAAAGAGAAAATATAAAGACTAGCAATGAAGGAAATACGACTCATGCTGCAAACAGCCTTTGTAAAGTGAGAAAATTGGATAAAGTATCCTCGCATAAAACTTTTCAAAGTTATCATACTCTATAAATTTTAGTGTTCATCTTGTAAAGGAAAGCAAGGGTCCTACGACTTGTTGAAGTACTGGGCATTTACATATAAATGCATTTATGTGATCTTTGCTGCATTATTTAAAAACGAAATTTTCCATTGAAAAGAAAGCAACTAGATCGTTTTTACTTTACGATACATAGTATATATAGGGAAAGCATAGAAATCGTGTCGAAGATCACAACTCGAGTTTTCGATGAATATATACGTTTTGGGACTTCTAGAGCACGAAATATCTATTTTAGCATGACGTCTGTGTCATATGTGTATGTCCGTACAATGCATGTATCCACTCTAACTCAAAACCAATTGACTAAATTCCTCAAAATTTTATAGATAAGTTACTTGTGGGTTGCCTTGATACTTGGTTTACATTTTGGTACTATGTGGGATAAAATAATCTCATGCCCTTTTACTTGTAAAATGGCCCGCAAAAATTGTATGTATCTACTCTTGCTAAAACATTAATACACCAAATTTAACAAAATTTGGTAGCTAAGCCACTTATGTTACTCTGAAGCTCATTAGATTTTGGTACTATTCGAAAAAAAAAATAACCCGCCTTTTTCACGAAATGGCCCTCTAAAATCGTCAAAATCTAAAATAAAAGACTACGTATGCTCAGATGTATCAATTAAAATTAATTGCTTGTTTTATAAGTAATTATTGACGATAAAAATTATAAGAACCAATCACATTACTCTAAGACTAACCGTTTTCGAGATATTTTAGTTTTTTC
This sequence comes from Amaurobius ferox, assembly GCA_951213105.1. Classification (NCBI taxonomy): domain Eukaryota; kingdom Metazoa; phylum Arthropoda; class Arachnida; order Araneae; family Amaurobiidae; genus Amaurobius; species Amaurobius ferox. The sequence goes on from OX578136.1 coordinate 96,640,072, forward strand.
GCATTTTTGCTACACCAGTTTTGAAAATGCTTTCAATCAAATTGTAAAGGTGTCGGGAATAAATACGCATTCATATTTTGATAACAACAAGTTTATTCTTAAACTGCAGAAACCATAAAATAAACTCTATTTACGTAATTTACAAATAATAAATCAGAATCGACATGGTCCACCCTTCCTACCACAGTTTGCATACACACACGCCATGCTCCACGTACCAATTTGTATCATCTCTTCCGCATTTTTATAACCTGGTTGCCAGCTCCACCTTCCCTCCGCAATCTGAACAGCTGCTATTTAAATTTAGACTCTTCTTTCCACAGGGAAGACACTGCTTTAAAATTAAAAAGTCGAGAATAGAAATTTTTAATCCTTGCAAAATGATTACGAAAATGTAATTAAAAGTGCACATTCAGTGCCATTTCATATAATTATGAGAATTATTTTGTGCCATTAAACTTTAGTAAAGAAATAAAGAAAAAATGGATAAGGGTTTGTAAGGAAAGTCATGTGCTGCGCACATATAACTTTTACTTGTAAATTAAAAAACTAATATATTTAAAAATAAGTAACTAGTACTTAAAGTATTATATCATATACTATAAAGCGCTGTATTATTGTATATTGTATCTTGAGAACAAACTTAAGGATGTTTAAGAAATGAGATGAACCTACCGTTATCAGGTGTGAAAAAGCGATGTAGTAGCTATATTTAGACTTTGACAAAAGTCAATTTCACGCCCGCTTGTCATTTATACCTACTTTAACAGTAAATGAGTAGTCTGTAATATTTACGAGTTTAGTCATTGTTGTAAGATTGTTCAAAAAGTCCAATATGCAGCTATTGTTGTATGATAGTTAACAAAAAGTCCAATATTCAGCTAAGTGTCATGTATGTGGGAACCCGGGGGATTGAGATCAGTAACTAAAAAAAATATTAGATACATGCGAAAAAGCAGTTGCTATGCAACTCAATCTGTGTAACGAACCAGTTACTAGCGTGTATGATATTTATATTTTGACAGTTGAAAAAAAAATCCTTCCTGGATTTTTTATATTACCGGACTATTCAATGTCTATACTTTGAATTAAAGGGAAGTATTCTTGTAGATAATTGTAAAATTTAATCTTAAAATCAAGATCCGAACCTGAAGCAATTGCTCTCTTAATATCCACATACTTATGCTAACTGCAATCCTCTCGTATTCAATGTTACTATTTATTATATCTAAGGAAGCGTAAGCCAAGACATCTTCTGATTGGTCCCTAGGACTCCAATTGGAAAAGCCAAAACTTTTCATTGCTCAAGCAGGTGGTACCTAAGATGCGCGCTAGGTGGCGCTGTTAATTCACTTTGGTAAAGGGGGCAGTTCCGCATCATTATTCCTGGCTCCACAACTGCTCTAGTAGAACCGCTTCTTTAGCTCTTTTTTTATGACAGCCCAATTTCCTAAAACTAAGCTAATGTATGTTTGTAAAGTCAATATTTTGAAGTTACTCAGTTTAATTATGTAGTTTAATCATAAATTATGTTTTAACTTAATTTCTAAAATTTATTTATCTTGTTGCTTAGCACTAGCGCTTTCTTTCCCTTGTACGCCCCTTTTTCAGTCAATTAAAGACAAGGTACGCATCATCTGCTACATACCTGACCACCTCACAGCATTCATGGAATGGAGTGCAAAAGTTAGCATATCACATTTTCTATGCTAACCCAAGCTGACATATATTGATATTTTATGAGATAGAGATATGTGGCGTGTCGTCACAGATGTTCCATAATGAAATGTTTTGACATAGTTTGGCTTTATTATATGGCTCCCTATCGAAACTTACATGCTATTCCATCCCCTATTATAATTTACGCTCCCCTATACTCCTTAACAAAACGTAGCTGCCCCATGAATATTGACATTTACCGCATTTTGAATAAAGAATATACAAATATAAAACTTTTTTACTAAATCTTTCTCTAATCTGGTCTCACATAAAGCAAAAGGATAATTTATTACAAGAAAAACAACAAATGAATGGAGATTCTAGTCCCCTGTTGGACCACTTCTAGCATGAATACATGATGAGATACGAGTGGACATTAAGGTATACTGGTCCCGTATGGTGTCCTGCGTCATCTCATTCCACAGTTGTTGTAAGCACGCCTCTAATTCGACCAAACTCGTTGGCAGTCCAACTTGCCGTCCCAAGTGATCCCATACATGCTCAATCGGTGAAAAATCTGGAGATCGGGCAGGCCGGGGAAGGGTGGTAATGTGGCGGAGGCATTCCTGTGACACCCTTGCTGTGTGTGACTGAGCATTGTTCTGTTAAAAATGCCTCCTGGGAGCCCTGCCATGAGTGGCAACACATGTGACTAAAGAATGTCACGAACGTATCGCTGGACTGTCATGGTTCCGTGGATCAATATTAGAGGTGACCGTGTGTCGTATGCGACGGCACCCCATACCATCACACTAGCTGTGGGAGCGGTGTACCGCTGTAAAATATTGATGCGTTCACCACGTCCTCCACACAAGTACACGGTTGTCATCACTGCCCAAATTGAATCTCGATTCGTCGCAGAAGACGACCTGGTTCCATTCGGTTGGGGTCCAATCCCGTCGAGCTCGACACAAGAGACCGTAGTGAAAGTACTGCTTAAGTCCGGATGGCAGACAATGGTGCTGTTGGCGCTATGCGTGCGCGTCGGATGATGTGACGGTCTTCTCGGCTATTGGTCTACCGAAGACATCCTGAGCCTGGTCCCCGTGTATGCGACCTCTCTCTCGTCCAGGCCAACGGCCGTACCGTGCTGAAAACACCGGTTCTCGTTAGATCACCGAAGTCAAGCAGCATCGGGCGCGGTTAGTACTTGGTGGGTGACCACCTCGGAACGCCGCGTGCTGTTGGCCATCTCGGGTGCGGTATCCCCGTGGTTTGCGCGCTAGATTTGCACGCTGCCACATATGCCGCCGTGTTCATGCGGAGTACGATCACGTTAAACATGTGGGTCCGTAAGTCCTTCCGAGAGGTTGGTGGTAGGGGAAGGAGGGTACGGTCCCTGTGGATGCCTCCCCCACTGGGTTCCGGTCTAAATTGGGTGGCACTTCCCGGCCGTCCATACAGTTACCTTACACCTTTCTGGTAGGTCGGACGGTCTGGGTCATCAACATCAACCTCTCTCTCGTCCACTGATCCCAACACCTCCTCACAGTAAAGTCAGAATGGCCTAGGTGGCGGGTTTTGGCCGAGCTGACAACCCGGCTTCTATCACCCCGATGATTCTGCCCCGCCCCCCTCGAACTCTGACAGCTGATCACATTGTCTTCGATGGCAGCGTAGCGGCATCCTTAATGAAAACGTGTCCCTCTGCAACAGATTAAGTACAGGCTAAAAACCTCTGAGTACCTTTTTTCTACGCCAGGTAGAACGAAGTTTTATGTCCTCTGATGGCATTATGCAATGCGCAATCACACTGTATTTCTAATCATTTGCATATCTTCTTGACCCACACCTTCATGCCAAGTTTTGTTACGATCCCACAATTACTTCTTGGTGCGCAAATTTTTATTGAAATGAGTGTACATTTTGTATGGAAATGAGTGTACGTTTTCCATAATTTAGTGTAGTTTTTATCAATTTGGCGATATTTTTGTTACATTTATAAAGATTTGTTTTCTAGAGCACCAATGTGTATTGCCAATTTTTTTTCATACTTTCCGGACAGACAGAGATACATATAGAACTGGGTCATTATATTAATTTCATGAAAAATATATATTAGCCATTCAAATGAATACAAGTAAGAAGGGAGAATAATGCAGTAATTTTAATCCGTAAATTTATGTGTTCTCCACATCGATGTTTTCTAGAGAATATGTTATTTAAAGCTACTTGTTAAAAATTCGATATGCTTATTCTTAATCTGATAGAAAAGGGAAGACCCCCTCCCCCACTACACGCACCATACACGTGTATCTTTATAGCTTCATATATTTCTGATGGATTGCTGTTACATACCACGGAGTTCTTTATGTAAGAAAATTTGATATATTTTATGAAAATTTTTTTGATACATAAACATTTCTGCGCATAGTTTGTTATAAATAACAGCTCAAAGTCATTGACTTAACATGAGCATGAGAAGTTGTTCTGGCTGTCAAAGCATTGTGCTTAGAATATTCAGTGGACGAAAATGGCAGCAAAGGAAAGCGAATTCATTTCGAACTTTGACAAATTACTTTATCAACTTACTGCACTAGTCCAGAATCTTATTCCCAAGAATCTACCTCTATTCTTCAAAATAATGTGCCATCTTCCCTAACATCTAGCGATGCATGAAATGAAGAACTCACGGCATGATTGATGAGATTATTACATGAAAGCGTTTTGACTTTGTTAGAACGTTAGATGTCTCATATATTCAAAATATTTCATAATAGACAACATAGTTTGCTAGAAGTTATAGGAATAAGCAGAAATAAAATATTTCATAATTACATTCGAACGTAATTTTAAAAATCGGTATGGTATTTTTTGTTTTTTAAATAAAATGTATGCAAGTTGAGTATACTTTAGTTAGAGCGATATATCTCATTTACTACAATCTTTATGCAAGTTTGGTATAATTTAGTTAGGACGATATATCTCCATTACTTCTATAATAATAAAAAATATTTGTCTGTCTGTCGGTAGCGTATCGGATAATGTATGAGCCACAGCCTTAAAATTTAGTACAGAGGCTTTAGTACAGAGTACTGTTCCCAAATGGAAACATTTTGTAGATATTTCTTTATTTTGAATTAGAAATCATAAATTTAATGACAAAACTCGTCTTGCCCCAATACATCGTCAAGTTTTGATTGTTTGTGATTGGCACGTTACTAACACAATTATAAGTACAGCTCAAACTAGAGAACAGCTCAAACAGCAGAAAAATGCACATATGAGTTAGTGATTTGAAACTTACGAAATAGAATTTTGAAATGCAATTCCTTTATGCGTCGTGTATTCGTGTATTTGGTACGGGTTCGGGTAGGGTTGCGGTTTTACACAATTTTCATTGCAGGTCTCTAGCTCAAACTGTTACTGGTATAATTCAACGAAAATAACACCAGTAACATACAACAAGAATGTTAGTGTCGACCGATTTTGAAGGCAAGAAACAGCCTTCTTCGTCACCCAGAAAGGGATCGGTAGATATCAGGTTTCTATAGAAACTCACAAATGTCCAATTATTTTAAATTTCCATTGTAACTGGCTTCTACGATATTTGAAGTGGAGATTCATTTATTCCATATCAGTTCTTTTGTCTTTTGATAAGTTTAATGAATGAATTCTCTGAATTACTGTTTTAAATCCCTGGCAACACTTGAAAATGTTCTAGTTTAATTATAAGATGTTATATTTCGATAGGTTAAGGAGTATTTATTCCACCTGCAGAGAAATGATAAATTTTGGTAAGGGAGTAGATTCTAATAATAGCACACATGACTGCCAAAAAATTACTTTTTAACGAAGCAGAGAAATCTTTCATTTATTTTCCCTATATGAATAATAGAATGTATAGGTAAAGTATTGTGACAGGTTCGAAATTTTGAATTAGCGTTTTCGACGGAAGAGCGCGTTTCAAACATGTCTGAACATGAAGCGATCGTTTTTGAGTTGATGTCCGTGTGGGTGTGTGTCAGTGAATCTTTTGAGATGATATCTTACGAAAACGTGAAGTGCTTTGAACGAATCTTGGTACATAAATACAAACCGTGAATACTGGAAGCCTATTGATTTTAAATACAATCGATTGTTCCGAAGACCCCTAAATGTGCAAATGAAATTTTGAAAAAATCTTCAAAGAATCAAAAATTTCAATAATGTTACGTAACTAACCATTTCGTATGTAATTTTTCATTAGAAAACGATTGACATAAATTTTAGAATGCTAGAATTAAGCATTATCAAGATTTTTCACTTTTTAAATGTAAGTTTATAAAAAAATCGCATCAAATTAAAAAATATATATTAACTATTATAAAATACATTCACTTAAGCGATAAATGTGTTAACATCATTCTCGTTGCATTTCGGCGATTAATAATTCCCCAAAATTCATTTAGATGTTATAAGTAATAAATTATATATTAATATTATATATATATATATATATTATAAATTAATATTATAAAAAATAAATGATCTTCTCACTGTTTGTTTGAAACGCTGGGCTATAAACGTAACGAACGTGGGACTCATTTAACGAAATTTCACTTCAGATTGACGAAATTATAATAAAAATTGCAGAATTGACGCTAAAAAAAAATGACACCAAATTGATGAATTAATTATTAAAATATTTTGATATGTGGACTATATTGCTTACTGCGAATGCCATCAAAGTTAATAATTGCACATTCAGAGTTGCCGAAATAAAAGTTAATTTGGTACGTTTAAATATATAACTTTGCATGTTGTCATCCAGAAACGTACCAAATATTTGAGTACTTTTCAAGGTTCCCTGGATTTTATTCATCTTTTTGTGATATTGGAAGAAGTAAAATATTTGCATAAAGTTAGAAAAGTCATGTGCTTCTCACATCCGACTTTTTATATCGTAATGTGTTTAAAAATTCACGAAATTCCGTCTTTTAGTCTTATGGAATTCATTCATTCCATTGTTTCTATTATAGACCACTAAAATGTCTATAGAAACAGTATGCGATATAATTTGATAAAGTATACAATACGATTTGATACGTGATACCCGCTAAAGTAAACAATACAACTTCATACGTGAGACCGGAACATTAGCGATCGATTTCACACTGTCTTCTATAGACTAAGAAAAACAATATACATAAAATGTACATTATGCAAGACAGATAAAATAGACAGAGATACACAAATTTTATTTTTGTTTAGTCTTTGTATAACGCATTAGAATATCCAATAAAATGAAGTAATAATTGAAATACGAGTAACGCACGTATTAAGCAGATACATGTAAACGGTTGGAAATAGGTGCAAAAGTTTTCCTTTTGAATAACCTTGTGTAAAAATAAAAGTATTTTTCAAAACTTTATTTTTATAATGAGCTTTTCCAACAAATTGCATGCATTGCCAAAAGACGCGAGGCTAATGTGTACTCTGTTGAAACACAGTAACGAGTGCATTCGATTCATCATCATTTACGTCAAAAACATCGTTTGCATGCTGCAAGATTTATGAAGAATTTCCAACCATCAAGATTTTCTATTCAACGAAATTGAATAAAGCCTATTTTACGGTCCTATTATCAAAACAAATTGCTTCATTGCGCCGACTCCAACTTTGATATTTTACTTAGAATTATTTCTGGTACTTGGAAAACATTTTTTTTTTTCCATTTCTTTTTCCTTTTCATACATACAGTACATACTGTATAGAGAAAATAGTGGTGTGAGGTCAACAATTATAATTAGTGTTTTTGTTGAATTTGCTTACAGTAATTCGTTAATCCGACATCAAATGGTTCGATACGTTAGACAGTCCGTTACAACTATCGAAAAACATTTTGGCCCATTCGGCTGTATATTTACTTTAGTAGAGATATATTTACTTAAATAGACTAAATAATTTTATATGTAGATCTCATTGAAATTTACTTTAAATTTAAACACCAATTTACATGTTTTCCCATACAATCTCTGGAATGTTCTAAGCAAATAAATATCCCACTACTTTCCCATTATTTAATTATTTTAATTTTGTTACCTCATATTAGTTCGACATATAGCATATATTTGGGTATATGCGTTCGACATATATTCGGGTAAAAAACAGCCCTGAATTTAAGGAAAATTCGTTACCTCAACATTTCTTTTGAGATCAAAACTCTTTTGAGAACTTTCTAAAACCCCTGAAGTCCTGAACATGCCAAATTATCGGAAGTATAATGTATATTACATAACTTCGAATAAAATATTTGAGGTCATGTGTGTACTGCGTATAACTATGCATCAGCGTGCAGTTACGGAAACCAAAAATGTTTTTAATTTACAATAATATTTACAATACAAATTATATTTACAATAATATTTACAAATAAAATTACGATAATATTTACAAATATTATCGTACAATAATATTTACAAATATTATCGTACAATAATATTTACAATAATATTTACAAATAAAATTACGATAATATTTACAAATATTATCGTACAATAATATTTACAATAATATTAATATGTAATTAATATTTACAATAATATTAATATGTATGTAAATATTATCGTACAATAATAGTACAATAATATTTACAATAACTGCCTATTGATTGATTTAATTTTTTGTAAAGTTTCACTCCTATTGGGCTTCCTCGAACAAAATCGCCATTTTATCTTGAATTTGTACATTAGCTTTGGAGACAGAAGACGATTTTTAAACACTTTTGCGATGTCTTTTTTGTAATCAGTTTCAGCTATTTGTTTCAGTTTCCCATCATTTACCTGCTGGGCCAGTGACGGACCGTTCTATGGATACTAACAGTTCTTAGAAGCAGTGCCGCTTCAACTCTTGACGAGTCCTATAAGCAAAAACTGGCCCCACACTAACCTGGTTCCATATAAACATTTATGGTAAAAAAATGTGCATTGAGCACGAAAGATTGGCTTCCAGCATTTGACTACTGTGTCTAAGGTGAAAAATCTGATGTGGGCAGTACGTTACTTTCGCTGCAGTTTCAAAATCATTTTCTTCTTATTTTTTTATTATCCCGAACTGTAAACGTCCCCTTAACACGCAAAATATAACCTAACAAATGAACACAGTGTGTAGATAAAGTTATGAGCTACAGTCCAATATCTGGTTTTGATGTATACAATAATAATGATTGAAAACTTCATTGCCCTATTACTATAATTAGCACAGCATTTGTTTTGTAGATTTCTAAAATCACATAATCGTTCTCGAAATAAAAATTACTTTTAACCCTTTTATCTCGTACTAAAAGTTTATATGTAAATAATCATCAGGTTGAATCAACATTGTGGAATTATTTTCCATCTATTTTAAAATCAATAACCAATAAAAATAATTTCATGAAGTGTTTTAAAAGAGCTTTATTATGAAATTCATCGCTTGTTAATTTAATGTCTTTTTGTTACTTAATTTTATGATAGTTTGTGACTAGTTTGTTCATACCCTGGACCGCTATGAGGTTTGAGATCGATCTAAGAAAAAAGGTTCATACTTTAAGATACTATTACTTCAGTTTGTGTTCTGTTCATGCCACGTACTTTGATGCGTCACTGCGCAAGTTTGTGTCCTGTTCATAGCACGCGCTTTGAGACTCTATTAAGTCTATTTGTGTTCTGTTTATGCTACGTGCTTTTTGTTTGGGGTCAACATACACATTGTCAATAAGGGAAAATATAAAGTTAACGGAGACGGAACACCAGGTAATCTTCAGAGATCCGGTCCATTCTGTATCGTATTTTGCACTGCCATCGTGTTGCCAGCTTGGCTCGGAAGGGACCCTGTCTACCTGACATGATAACGTCCCTGTCTACCTGACATGATAACGTGACATGATACGGTTCAAATTTAAGTTTAAGTACTTAAATTTGAACCGTAACAGGTCGAAACTTGTCGAGGAGAAAAATATGCTTGCTTTCTTTATTATTTTTTTATAACTGATCAACAATTGTATGTTTCACAAGTTTTCAACAGAAAAATAACTTACTTCCGTGGTCTGAAAAGGACCACAATCCAGGTGCAACATATTTTTAAACAAACTTGACATATTTCAAATTGTAACATTTCTAATTCAATCACTTTTATACTTCAAGAAATATCCATGTCTCAAAAAATCATTTGCCATGTAACAAGAATAAATTTTAGAGCCGAAAAGTAAATTCCGAATTTTGAAATCGAAACATATATTCCAGAGCTCAGGAAAGCAAAGGGAACGGGCACCAATTTGTAAATCAGGAATTTGAAAATCAGAATGTATATCAACTTGTAAATGCTGAATGTTACCAATTTGCATAAACCTTCGTGATCAAGTGGAAATATCATTCAGAATAACTCCGTGGTTCGCCTTCCTTTGTGATGGGCGCCAGGACCCATCAATGGTTGAAACATTTCGAATATGGCGAGAGACATGTACACAAAATAATTACCATCTAATGATATCAAAATTATTTAATTTATGTGTTGAAATATATAAACATTCAAAACATTATAGCACAGCTATTAGTTATTATAACATATTTCGTTTTAAAATATATTCTTTCAATTACTTAATCTATTTCTTAATTCACACAAATGTATTACAAAACATCTTTTTCAGCATACTTGATATTTACTCATATATACTTGGCTTAGAACTGACATTCCATCAAAAATAGATTAAAGAGTCTCTTGAACAAACTTGTAAAAATCATTAATCAGTTCATTCTGTTTAGATCGATGGGCATGAAAGTCGATGCAGGTTATAATACTTATGGATTGAACCAAGTTCTTCTAAAGTACATTCCTTTCTTAGATTCATAAAACTTTTACTTACAAATCCCTTCGGTTAGTCTTCCTAAAATTGATGGTCAAAAATAGCAGGAGATGGGCAATCAATTTACATTTGGATTTTAAATTTATACATTGTTTAAAATTTAGACCGGACCATCCATAGGTCTGTCATGGTTGCCTTCTCTGTTCCATCTCCCCGAACAAGATAGCGTCCCTTCACACTGCTACCGTCGTGACGTCCGAGAAACATCATACCATCAAAATTTAACCTATCCAAGACGCTCGCTTCAAACCGACTGAGGACGGCTCAGATCAAGAGCCCCCCCCCCAAAAAACTCTCTCAACTTTATTTTTCCCAGGCGCCGAAAAGAATCAAACAAAAACCTGATACATCTACACACATAACGAACTGGGGCGCGGTAGCCCATTGGTTAGCACGCTGGAGTTGCACTCGGTAGGCCCGGGTTCGATTCCAGCCACTGCCAAAACTGCCGCCGTGTTCATGCGGAGTACGATCACGTTAAACATGTGGGTCCGAAAGTCCTTCCGAGAGGTTGGTGGTAGGGGAAGGAGGGTACGGTCCCTGTGGATGCCTCCCCCACTGGGTTCCGGTCTAAATTGGGGGGCACTTCCCGACCGTCCAAACAGTTACCTTACACCTTTCTGGTAGGTCGGACGGTCTGGGTTTCAACAACACATAACGAACTCTCTCAAGACGGAAGTGAGATTCCAAAATGAAAGTCAGGACAGCGTGCGGTTTTTTCGCACACAGAAGAACATTTAAATCAGAATATATTTTATACTTACATTCAGCACGAAAATACATTTACAACAGAACATATAACAACTCATAAAATACCGATATGACACTTTGACGGAATATATAATAAAGAAATTAAAACTTCAATAATATGCAAATTCCTATAATATTTTAAATGACATTGCTGTTCTAAACATTCTATTAAAATATTTAATTTATTTATTCTAAAAAGATGTATAAGAATCACTATTCTTGCTATACAAAATTATCTTCCCAGGTAGATCTGAAGAAAGAAACATCCTGGCTCCGTTTGTAAACAAATTTACAAAAAACTATCATTTAATTCAAACAAAATGACAGCGATTATCAAGGAAATGGAACATAATTATGCAAAATATTGAATTTTCATTAATGAGGAGTTATTTTAATTAATTTAGTATCATTTTATCAATTCGGTCGCATTTTCATTAATTTGTCGGCATTTTAAGAAGTCGCCAAATTTGGCGGAAAGTGCTACAGTTGGACTAGGAGAGAAACGCTACCGAAACATCATTACAATGCTATGCTCTTTCAAAACGCAATTAATTTCATTGATTTGGTGCCATTTTTATCAATTTAACACCAGTTTTATCGATTTGGCGATATTTGTGCAATTTGGCTACATTTTAAAAGTTGCCAAATTTGATGTCAAATAGGATGATTGGACTGGCAGTCAAAAGCTACCGAAACATCATTACAATCCTATCTCCTTTCAAAATAAAATTAATTTCAATGGTTTTGCATCATTTTTATCAATTTGGCGTAGTTTTAACGATTTGACAATATTTTAATCAAATTCGCAACATTGAAAAAAAATGCCGCCATGTTGGCGATATCCTGCCAAATTCCTCGTTTAAGTGTTACAGAGACGGACGGACGGAACTATTTATATTTTCGTAGATTAGAAGATTGTACCCATGTATTAGAAGATATATATATGTATATATATATATATATATATATATATATATACCCGTACTACTTATATTTTCGTGCATTAGACACTCATTCTTTAGAAGATAGCCATGTACAGCAACATATGGATTTTAAACAAGTTTTTTCCCAAAAAAAAAACAGTTTGTGTAAAAATTTGAAAATATCAGTAATCTTCATACACATTAAACCCAAAGGCCGTAATGTATTTAATCCAATCAAAAATGATATTCCGATAAAATTTATTTATATATATTTCATTATTACTTAATATTATTTAAATATTAACTGCTGTAATAAATCATTGGCTTTTATTCCGTCTCTTTGCAACATGATATAAAGAGACAAAATACTTATTAATAGGTTGATGGCCCCCCCTTTTGCATGAATTACAGTTTGTATCCAGCATGGGATGAACAAATTCGAGTCATGCACAAGAGTCACAGGGATGCGTAGCTACTTCTCCTGCAAAAAGTTCGCTAATTCAGAAAGTGTCCCTGGCGGTGGAAACCGACTGCATAGCGTGCCCGCCAAAATACCCCACAAAGATTAAATTATATTAAGATCAGGGGACACATAGGGACACATACGATGTGTACTTCATCATCGTGTTCATTAAACCAATATCTGGCAATTTCAGCAGTATTTTTGAACACTTTGCAACATAGTTGAAAAGTGTTTATGACTTTGTTCATTCTGTCTGTCTGTCTGTCCGTTAGCACGAAAACTGTCGTAAAATTGACTTTATCAAATTGAAATTTTAGTATGTTTTTCAGACGGTCTGTGGGACCTATGGGAATATAAATAAATAATATCACCCAATTAGTTTTTTATTGAACCCGGGTTGAAAAAATGAAATATATTGAACCCTATGGGACCTAATTTTTCAAACATTTTTTAGGCAAATTTAAAATTCACAAATTACTTCGAAATTTTTAGAAAATATTCACATTATCCCATAAAATATATAAAAAAAAATTCAGTAAAATATGTTAAGTAGTTTTTTAATTAAAAATTATTTAATATAGGGAAAAAAACAAATTCAATTAAATTCTGACTTTTGGGATATCCTCCAGAAAGAAAAAATACATATATTATATAATTAATATATTTCCATGTGTTTAATCAATTTGCATATGAGAGAGGCTGTACATTTTAAAATAAATTTGGTAGATAACAATTTTCAATTTTTTTTTAAATTTTATATAACTCTTCATGATATACTTATTTGATGGCATATTTAGTGCACTTTCCTACGTCCTAGAGAGTTAACATTTGGTACACAGCTTAAATTTGTTGAACATTTTATTCTACAAAAATTTGGTGGATCTTTAAATATAGACCTTCCTTTTCTTATTGAAATAGCCTGCAAATAATCCCCGTTCACTTCTATAAATCATTGTTGTAATATTGTTTAAAATTCTGATGTGGGCAGCACATGTTTTTCTCTGCAGACTCATATTCACGTTCTCTTTATTTCTTCAATAATAATTTGAGTTTATCTGCACAAAATAACAGCCATAAGTATTTTAAATGACATTGAATTTGCACGTTGAACTTAAATTTGGTTCTCATCTGATAGCTGGACTTATTGTCAAAGGTGGCGTAGCGAAAACGCGAAAAAACAAGACTATCTCAAGAACGGCTAGTCCTAGAGTAATGGGTTTAGTCTTATTCTTTTTGTTGTCAAAAATCACGTATAAAATAGGAATTAATTGATATAATTTAGCAAACGTAGTCTTTTATTTTTATATTTAACGATTTCTGCGGGCCATTTCACAGAAATGGCCCGTTCTTTTTTCCCGAATCGTACTAGAATAACCTACAAAAGATTTATATACCACATTTTGTTAAATTTGGTATATAAATCACTTGTAGGTTATTGAAATATTATACACCAAATTTTGTGAAATTTGTTCCATTAGTTTTTAGCTAGAGTGGATAAAGGCAATTTCTGCCGGTCATTTCGCAGAGAAGGCAGATTCTTTTATTACGAATCGTACTATAATCTAATAAACATCAGGATTTCCCACAAAAAACATACCTACCAAATTTTATGAAATTCGGTCCATTAGTTTTTCAATTAGAGTGGATGTAATATCCTCACAGACACACAGAAACATACACACATACACCCTTACACACACAGACGTCTTCCTAAAAATAGTTTTTTCGTGTTCTAGAAGTCCCAAAACGTGTAAATCCTTCGAAAATTCGAGTTCCAGTCTTCGGCACGATTCCAATACTTTGAATACATGCACACACACACATACATATATTATCTGCGTATCTGTGTATTTTCTGTGTATCTAAATTCCGTGCCTATGCAATTACAATAGTTGTGATTTTAAATGATCCCTAAACTGTTATTATTTCTGCATATTGCAAACATCTCAAGCGATTGTAAGGTGAGTTACATAAAAATTGCTGATTTTTTTTCACACAAAATTATTTAGCTCTGGAGTCTGGAATACAAGTTATATGAATGAAATATTCATTAATTTTGCATAGAGAATTAGATGATTTATATTTCGATACAGTTTTAAATATCTAAGTATAATAAATTACTGTAGTACTGTGATAATGTAAAAGATATCACCACTGAATGTATCACATTTTATAAATTTTTAAATGAAATTCCATTTCAGTTGGAATGTGTTTCATAATCAATGCTTATGGATGATTAATCTTTCTTGTTTTTTTTTCCAATGGTCAGGTATTGACTCATTCATCTTCGCCTATACATCGGCCAGAAGAGTGAACCCAGCGCACCAGTGGGGTTAGGAACACATTGCGCCCAACAACACAAACATTCATGTCCTACGTAGGACTCGAACCCACAACGTGGCTGCCGATCAATCGCTGGAAACGCTCGCCTTGACCATTCGGCCACCACGTCGACGGAAATGAGCCAACAGTACGCGGTGTTCCCAGTACCCACTCAATACTAACCCACTCAAATACTAACACCTAATAATGGTCACCCACTCAAATACTAACTGCGCCCGATGCTGCTTAACTTCGGTGATCTAACGAGAACCGGTGTTTTCAGCACGGTAGAGCCAGTGTGAATGGGTGCATTATCGTCTTGGTACACAGGTCGTTCATCAGGGAACACAGTTTGCACCATTGAATGAACATGGTCGGCCAGAATACTGACATAATCCAGTGCTGTAACTCACCCATGCAGAACAAGGGGGTCAAGACCACAGTGCGACATCGCGTCCCACAGCGTCAATGATTCCCCTCCATGCTGAACAGTAGGAATATGACAGACAACATAATAGTCTTCTGCTGCCGTTCGCTAAACGTAAACACGTCCGTTGGTCTGGAATAACGTGAACGACGATTCGTCTGACCAGATGACATTCTCCCATTGTTGTGTCGAATTTTTATGTTCGCGACACCATTTTCGTCATTTCAAGGCATTGCATGGTGTAACCAATGATTTTGGAATCGCCGCGCTGCGGTGAATGTTTGCCGCATGCAGTTCACGCCGGATATTTTTTGATGATACAGTTTCCTGTAGATTTGTGTTCATCTCAGATATTAACTGGGAGGCTGTTGTCTTGTGCTTTCTGGCCACAATCCGCTTCAAAGTCCTTCTGTCTCTATCAGTCAGCTTCGACCGTCGACCACTGTTGTGCTTGGCGGATGATGCCTTTCCTCTTTGATATAGGATGTTGTTACAGTCGACATGGTACTTTTCCCGACACCAACAAGGGTGGCTTACTGAGGCTCCGGCAAGACGGGCCCAACAATAATTTCTTTTTTGAAATATGAGAGGTCAGCCATAACGCAGTTTTAATGTCGCAATATATTTTGCATTCAACCGATATCACTGCTACTCACAGACTGATGTGTGTACATTCTCACCCGCTAGGTGGCACGCTTCAAGACTAGAAGGAGAGCGCATACGACAGGTTTCCCTCGAATATTGTTATTACACAAGTGTTCATAATATTTTGTCCAACCTTTCGAGGAGTACTCTAAATAGAGAAAGCCTGGGCAACCCTAACGAAAGACCAAAACTGTTGTCAAGTGACTTGAGGGACTCTTCCCGCCCAGAGCGTTCCGTTTCCCCTGTAATTCAATGGGAGAAGATGAGTGTCAAAGCGTCCTTGAAAGAAAAAATATACATATTTAATTATTTCTGCTCCCCATAAGCTTTGGAGGATAAAAAAAAGAGTGTGAAGTATTGATGAGCTCCGGGATAAAATTCTTCCATCAATGTATTTATCAAAAATATTCCTTAAACATCTTAAACTGTGTTTTACTACATTTTGGCGATATTTGGCGGTTTTTGATAAACGAAACTGTGAAATCGCGCCCGCGCACTTTGGATGCGTGCAAGAAATAGTTTGTGCTTCCTAAGATATAATTTTGAGATTGAAATCCAGTGTATTTTTTACATCCGGGGATATCAGAAATTAAATTTTTTCAATTTCGGTATCCCGCGGGGTTAAATGTATCTATCCTCTTACTTCATTTTATAGATAAAGAAGATATATTTTAATTATCTTACGTTCTGATTTATTTGTCTGCAAATTATACGTGTATGTGAACGGTAATAGCATGTTGAGATTTTCTGTGAGACCAGAAACAGATCTCACACCGGTTTTAAGTGAGACAGTTTTATGTTCAATATTTATGGCTGGCTGCAATAGCCAACAATGCTTAAGACGAAACGGCGCTAGTTTTTACAACACCCTGACCGAGAGGTCAGCTGAAACCATAAATTTAGGAGCGTCAAGACAGTTGGGTCGAAGGACTTTAAGGATAAGGTGAGACCACGAGAGTGGTTAAAAATAATACCCAATTATGGAAGATGTCTAGGTTCAGTGCCCAAGATCGGCCAATCAGAGCCAAATAGGCGTTTCCGACCTCAGGCAAAAATAGACGGCAACCAAGAGATGATGTTACACAACTTCTACGAGAAAAGATAGGTATATTGAATAACAGAGATGAAGTAAGAATATAAGCAGAAGTAGTTGGAGAGTTCCAGAGATAAAAGTCGCAGTGCAGCCACAGTAGATCATTCTGTTTCTTTGAGAATGGCAACACTGGTCTCTTCATTCAGGGTTCCCAGGTTCGACTAGTTCGGGCATATGCTGTGCATTTTTGCATTTTCCAGGTATCCATATTTTATTTTTCCTTCTTTATGTATGTTGTCCAAGTAGAAATAGTTTATAGATAAAATATATCCATTTATTCAGAAACATACATTTTTTGTATTTGCTTCGTCAAAATTCTTGTACCAAAAGAAGAGTTTTGCGAAGTGAACATTTCAATTTTTTAAGGCCTAGCCCTTGTCCACGTTTATAGCAACAATGCTTGATTTTTTATGTTTTTCTATATTCTTTTCCATACCATTGAAATTTGTTGATTTTCTTTAACTTGATGACTCGTAATTTGTATTTTTTTCCATTTTAGTGAAGATCTGCTGATTTATACTTTTATTTTGTGAGTGGTTTAGAAAATTAGGTTTATCGAGTTGCAGCTTCTCACTTTTCTTTCATTGGACATTCAAATTTTTATTATATATATATATATATATATATATATATATATATATATTTATATTGTATGGAAGTTAGGTAGCTTACTATAAATCATTAATTTCTGAATAATATTTTCCATTTATTTAATTAAATCGCTTAGAAAAATGAAAAGTACCTCTACATCAAATACATGTCTCCAACGTCGGTTGGTCTGGGTGGAAGACCCAGGCTGATTTTCCTGCTGCTGATACCCGACTTACCTTAGGGTATGCGCAGCAGGATGAGTGAATTCAGGATGATTGAAATGAATATATCATAAATAGTTCACGATTACTGTTTAGAGTAGACTATTCCGACGAAATACGGGGCCTAGTCTATGGCAGGATTTTTCAACCGCTGGGAAGCGGCCCACTACAGGGCTCGGTCATCAAAAATTCGGGCCGAGAGAGATTCTCATAGAATGCATTGTTTAATTTTCTAAGTATTTTTATGAAAAATTTTCATTTTAAATTTCAATTTGCTTGAAATGCATTTATTATTTTTTTTAAAAAACGTCATTTGTTCTTACAACTCAACCCAAACCTTTCATTTTGTTGTGTTAGCAGTTTCTTTGGAGCGGTTTATTCGTATCAAAATAAGAATTTATTTTACTTCATTATTGTTCTTTAAAGAACATAAACTTCTCTTTCTCCTTTTATAACATTACGTATTAAATGTATTTACTCGTTTATAGTGTATTTTATTTATATTGTTTTAACATTGTTCTGATTTAAACAGGGGCTATATATTGTTCTGATTTAACAGGTTTTCGACTTCTATTCTAGAATTGTATTTGGATTTTTGTTTAATTTGTAAACATTCTATTCAGTTTAGAGTTTATTTTAACAGTAGACTGTTGGTATTATGGGAGTTTATAATTTTGTTTCGTGTCTTTATTAAAAATAAAGCTTTTAATATATACAAACTGTACAGAAATTCTCAGAATCACACAGTTCACAAACATTCAAATATATTTACTTTACAAATCAATTTTCAAGAACCCCCCCTCCCCCAAACATTATATTT
This sequence comes from Amaurobius ferox, assembly GCA_951213105.1. Lineage (NCBI taxonomy): Eukaryota > Metazoa > Arthropoda > Arachnida > Araneae > Amaurobiidae > Amaurobius > Amaurobius ferox. The sequence continues at coordinate 96,658,870 of OX578136.1, forward strand.
CATCTTAAAATTACAATTTTAGCTTTAACATCATTGAACTAAAACAAACTTTGTTAACTCCACGGGGTTATGGCCCCAGCGAGTTTGCCACGCTCAGAATTTTCAAAGGTAGCAAACAGGCTAGTTGCTAAAAGCGACTAAATAAAAAATATATATAAAATAAAAAAAAAATATATATATATATATATATGACCCCGTCACAATACTTTCCGTGTCCTTCCGAGAGGTGGTAGGGGAAGGAGGGTACGTTCCCTGTGGATGCCTCCCCCACTGGGTTCCGGTCTAAATTGAGTGGTACTTCCCAGACGTCCAAACAGTTACCTTACACCTTTCGGGTAGGTCGGACGGTCTGGGTCTCAACAATACTTTCCGTATACATTGAACTATGTATATAGGGAAAGTAATAATATTGTTATTTGAGAATCAAAAGTAAATATATTGCTAATGTAACATTTTAGTCAATGTACGTAACTTGTGATATGCAAACAATCTTAGTTAAACATGCATTAGTATAACATTTAGTGTATTCAAGTTAGATTCCGGCGAATTGTTTTTTAAACTAATTCAGTTACTAATATGATGGCTTCACTCAGAATATAGCAATGCACTTTTTGATTGCTTATGATATCTGATAGGCGGTAAGTAAAAGGGAGTGTCGGATGTGGGCAGTACATGATATTCCCAGTAAACTTAAATTAATTGTCCTATTTTTTATTTCAAGATGCATTAAATTGAGTTTAATTGCAGAAATAACATAAATACTTTTCTGTTTTTACATCCAATTTGCATTTCTAATGATACTTCGTTTAACTTGTCAACTTAATTAACTTTAATATCTTCAGTATTTCAAATTTCCCCAAAAATAAAGTATCTCGAATACGGTTCAATCTAGAGTGATGGGGTTAGTTTTATTCGCTTTGCTGTCAAAAATTACATGAAGAATAAACACTTAATATATATAATTATAGCAATTTTAGTCATTTATTTCAGATTTTCACGATCTTTGAGGGCCATTTCGCAAAGAAGGGTAGGTTATATTTTCCCGAATATTGCCAATGTCTAATCAGTATCAGAGTAAACCTCAAACGACGTAACTACTCAGTTTTAGGAAATTCCATAAAATAGTTTTTTGAACTACAGTGAAAAATTTCATCAGTTCATTAATATAAAAAAAATTAAATATTTTGAGAATGATCTATATTAGAGTAATGGGGTTGATCTTATTCTTTTCATCGTCAAAATTTCTGTATAAAATAAAATAAGCATTAAGACATTTGTAGTATTTTATTTCAGAACGTGACGATTTTGAGGGCACCAGGATAACCCACAACCGACATGCTTATAAAATTTTATGAAATTTGGTCAATTAGTTTTTGAATGACAGAGGATACATACATTGCACAAACAGACACACACGCGCACATATGTCGCGCTAAAAATAGTGATTTCTTGTTATTTGGTACTCGAATTGTGTAAATCAGTCGACAACACGAGTTACTATTTTCAACACAATACCAATACTTTCCCTATACATTATCATGTATTGCAGGGGAAGTTAAAATAGTTAAGGCTGCTTAAAATAATAATTGTCAATATTTGGAACTTTGAGATGCTCTGGAAAATTTTGGAAACTGTGGGAAAAAAATTAAATTGTGTTTACTTTTTAAATAAATCTTGCGGATTAAATTATTAGTCTTAATTAAAGTAGTCGTCAAGAGTAACATTTGTACATTACTATCATGACCGCAAAACTCACCATTACTTCTTTGCGCAAGTTCCTTAGCATAACCATTAAAACAAAACACTATACATTAAAATTCACATTTTAACCTTTAAAATAAATTATAATTTATTCACACCTCTATATTGTTATAATTAAAATTACACGAATTTATTAACAATTGCTTAAGGAGGAGAAAAGCACCAAGTGAGATCAGATCATTTGAATCTCATTGACCTAAAATACATTTGACCTAAAATACATGAAGACTGAGAAATACCTCTGCAACTCGGGTCTGTAGTTCAGCATGACTATCACCTCTTCTGATTCTTTTTCTGACATTTGGAGTCAGATTTCGTCTATTTCTATAACATTCTTAATACTCAAATCTATATAAATAAAAATGAAAATCTGTCTGTCTGTCTGTCTGTCTGTCTGTCTGTCTGTCTGTTTGTCACACCATCACGGGAGAACGGCTGAACCGAATTTGATGAAATTTTGTGGGTAGCCCAGAAATAGCCCCACTTAAAATTATATCCGTGTTTTGTGTTTCTACGACCAGTGGTTCTCGAGATATTAGTAAAAAACGAAATTTTCGTTTTTCTCACCATCACGGAAAAACGGCTGAACCGAATTTAATGAAATTTGGTGAATAGCCTTGAAATAGCCCCCCATAAAATTTGTCCAAGTTTCGAGTTTCTAAGACCTGGGGTTGTCGAGATATTAATGAAAAACGGAACTTTTTCCTAGGAGTTCTACTCCCTAACTCCGTGGTTTATCCAAACGAAAAGCTTGAAAATCGTTTGAAAGTGAATTAAAATTTAATCTCTGAGTTTGATGGGAGATTTTTTGCGTTAATTAGTCACTTTCTGAAAACATGAATTGTTTGAAACATGATTTAAAGGGGAAATCTATCTCCATGGTTCATGGTTTATTTAAAACAAGCTTTTACGGAACAATGAGAAGTATAGAGAAATCAAAATCGTTATTTAATTTCGCAGTTTATGTTATAAGACATGACATATTTAACATGTTATAAGATTCTATCTTATATCATGTTACTCAGAAACGCAATTAAATTAAATCTGTCTGTTAATTTTAATAATTATTTTTTCGATTTGAATAATAAATAAATGGATATAAAAATATATTTTAGAAAAGAACGATTTGATTTTTCTTATAGCATTTTTGACTGGATAATATCAATTACGGTCTTCAGGTTTAAAAATTATTATTATTTATATTTTCGGGGATTATTGATTCAATGATTATTGATATTTTCAAGTTATTATGCAATTATTTTATTATGACAAAAATTGTTTAAACTCATATATTGTATGTTGTACGAATCTTCTACAAATACACGTGTATATCTTTTAATCTACGAGAATATAAGTAGTACAGGTATACTGACATATGTTTTGATATATATTGGCATATATTGGAATCAATTACGACCTTCTGGTATAAAGAGTACGGATATTATTGATGTTTTCAATTTATTGCATCATCTCTTTTATTTTGGCAAATATTTTTGAGACGCATATTGTAATACGGGTAATCTTCTACTATAACACATTGGCATATTTTCTGATCTGCGACAATATAATTAGTACGGGGTTGCATATATTCATTCAATTCCTATTTTTTCTTCTGTAAATTTGCTTACAAAAGGGGGCAGGATGTTTTATTCTTCAGATCTGATCGTGAAGATAATTTTTCATAGTGAGAACATATATTCTTAAACTTCTCTTTAGGAGCAATAAATTTAATATTTTAACAGAATTTGCACATGATTGCGAACTTTAAGTTTCTTTAAATTATACACTCCGTACGAATAAGGGGTGTGCTGTTAGTGGTTAATAAATTTTAACATTTTAGGAGGATATATCATGTTGCTCGGCATCGCAATTAAATTAAATGTGTTTGTTAATGTTTTTATTATTTTTTTTCGATTTAAATAATAAATAAATGGATAAATGGATATAAAAGTATATCTTATGAATGGACGGTTTGATTTTTCTTTTAATTATATTAATTGCTGACTGCGTACATCAATTTCATTTATTTTGGCAAAGAGTTTTCAAGCTTATATCGTATTTAGCTACTAAACTCATATATTGTGTTTAGCCAATAAATTCATATAGCCGATTGTTGAAACAGAAAAAGAGTAGAGCGGGTATATCTTCTAATACAATTGTAGTGTTTTCATTTAGTATATTGAAACGGGATGAGAATGTTTCATTCAGATCTGCAAATTCAAAGCTACGAATTTGGAGGGATATCGCTAATTTTACAACTTTTCTTAAACTTTGCCAAATTGACGGAAATGTCGCCAAATTGATATAAACGACACACAAACAGCTGCCATAAACCTTCGGGTTGGTCGTGTGGCTTGGGTCTTCTACATATCAATGAAATTTTTTTTTGTTTCGTTAGAAGAGAGTACTGAAATGATGTTTGGTTAGCATTTATCTGTCAGACCAAACATCTTACTTAGTAATACATTTAGCGAATTTTTAAAATGTCACCAAATTGATAAAAATGTTTTCAAATCTATAAAAATATCTTGAAATTGATAAAATTCCGCTACATAAATGATATTAATTGTTTTTTTGTTAGGGGATAGTATTGTGATGATATTTCGTCAATTTGTCGCAAAGTGGAACTGTCAGTTCTACAGTCCCACTTGGCGATAAATTTGGCGATTTTTTAAAATGTCGCTAATTTGACGAAACTGTCGCCAAATGTTCCATAGAAATATAACTATTTAGACTATATTTTTTCTACCAATTTATTTGAAGCAAATGATATCATGTCGCTTAGCAACGGAATTAAATCCAATGTGTTTATGCGGCAGACGATTTTTATTAAACCTTTCCGATTTGAATAATGAAGATATGTATATAAAATAAATTTCATTGCCATTTCATTTTGGACTGGATAATATCAATTATACTCTTCAGGTTTAAACATTATTATTATTGATATTTTCCGGAATTATTGATTCAGGGATTATTGATATTTTTAAGTTATTACGCCATTGTTTTATTGCGGCAAATATTGCTGACACTCGCATATTGTACGTTGTACGAGTAATCTTCTAGGAATGCACGGGTATATCTTCTAACCTACGAGAATATAAGTAGTACAGGTATATTGGCATATATTTTGACATATATTGGCATATATATTGGAATCAAGTACAGTCTTCTGGTATGAAGCTTAAGGGGATTAATTATATATTCAATTTATTACGTCGTCTGTTGTATTTTACCAGAAAACATTTGTGACTCATATTGCAAAACGGGTAATCTTCTACTAATGATCGGACATTATAAGTAGTACGTGTATATCTTCCCATATAATTTTAGCACTTTAATTTTGACATATATTGGAATAAATGACTGTCTTCAGATTTAAAGATTACGGGTTTATTGGTATTTTCAATTTATACATGTAATCTACTAATACAGGTTATATTTTCTAATATTCGCGTATATAATTAGTACGGGCCCATACAATTTTAACGCTTTTATTTTGCACTAGCAGCATACCCGTTCTTCGTACGGAGTATATAATATAAAAAAACTTGAAATTCATAATCATGCCCAAATTCTTATAGTATACTAAATGACATGTTTAATCAAAATATTCTGTTAAAATATTTAATATAATGCTCCTAAAAAGAAGTTTAAGAATCTCTGTTCTCGCTATATAAAATTATCTTCATGGACATATCTGAAGAATAAAACATATTGGACCCCTTATGTAAGCAAATATAAAAAAAAATATGGAATTGAATCAATATATGCAAAATAAAAGCGTTAAAATTGTATGGGACCCGTACTAATTATATACGCGAATATTAGAAAATATAACCTGTATTAGTAGATTACATGTATAAATTGAAAATACCAATAAACCCGTAATCTTTAAATCTGAAGACAGTCATTTATTCCAATATATGTCAAAATTAAAGTGCTAAAATTATATGGGAAGATATACACGTACTACTTATAATGTCCGATTATTAGTAGAAGATTACCCGTTTTGCAATATGAGTCACACATGTTTTTTGGTAAAATACAACAGACGACGTAATAAATTGAATATATAATTAATCCCCTTAATCTTCATACCAGAAGACTGTACTTGATTCTAATATATATGCCGATATATGTCAAAATATATGCCAACATACCTGTACTACTTATATTCTCGTAGGTTAGAAGATATACCCGTGCATTCCTAGAAGATTACTCGTACAACGTACAATATGCGTGTGTCAGCAATTTTTGCCGCAATAAAACAATGGCGTAATAACTTAAAAATATCAATAATCCCTGAATCAATAATTCCGGAAAATATCAATAATAATAATGTTTAAACCTGAAGAGTATGATTGATACTATCCAGTCCAAAATGAAATGGCAATGAAATTTATTTTATATACATATCTTCATTATTCAAATCGGAAAGGATTTAATAAAAATCGTCTGCCGCATAAACACATTGGATTTAAATCCGTTGCTAAGCGACATGATATCATTTGCTTCAAATAAATTAGTAGAAAAAATATCGTCTAAATAGTTATATTTCTATGGAACATTTGGCGACAGTTTCGTCAAATTAGCGACATTTTAAAAAATCGCCAAATTTATCGCCAAGTGGGACTGTAGAACTGACAGTTCCACTTTGCGACAAATTGACGAAATATCATCACAATACTATCCCCTAACAAAAAACAATTAATATCATTTATGTAGCGCAATTTTATCAATTTCAAGATATTTTTATAGATTTGAAAACATTTTTATCAATTTGGTGACATTTTAAAAATTCGCTAAATGTATTACTAAGTAGGATGGTTGGTCTGACAAATAAATGCTAACCAAACATCATTTCAGTACTCTCTTCTAACAAAACAAAAAAAAATTTCATTGATATGTAGAAGACCCAAGCCACACGACCAACCCGAAGGTTTATGACAGCTGTTTGTGTGTCGTTTATATCAATTTGGCGACATTTCCGTCAATTTGGCAAAGTTTAAGAAAAGTTGTCAAATTAGCGATATCCCTCCAAATTCGTAGCTTTGAATTTGCAGATCTGAATGAAACATTCTTATCCCGTTTCAATATACTAAATGAAAACACTACAATTGTATTAGAAGATATACCCGCTCTACTCTTTTTCTGTTTCAACAATCGGCTATATGAATTTATTGGCTAAACACAATATTTAAGTTTAGTAGCTAAATACGATATAAGCTTGAAAACTCTTTGCCAAAATAAATGCAATTGATGTACGCAGTCAGCAATTAATATAATTAAAAGAAAAATCAAACCGTCCATTCATAAGATATACTTTATATCCATTTATCCATTTATTTATTATTTAAATCGAAAAAAAATAATAAAAACATTAACAAACACATTTAATTTAATTGCGATGCCGAGCAACATGATATATCCTCCTAAAATGTTAAAATTTATTAACCACTAACAGCACACCCGTTATTCGTACGGAGTGTATAATTTAAAGAAACTTAAAGTTCGCAATCATGTGCAAATTCTTTTAAAATATTAAATTTATTGCTCCTAAAGAGAAGTTTAAGAATATATGTTCTCACTGTGCAAAATTATCTTCACGATCAGATCTGAAGAATAAAACATCCTGCCCCCTTTTGTAAGCAAATTTACAGAAGAAAAAATAGGAATTGAATGAATATATGCAACCCCGTTCTAATTATATTGTCGCAGATCAGAAAATATGCCAATGTGTTAGTAGAAGATTACCCGTATTACAATATGCGTCTCAAAAATATTTGCCAAAATAAAAGAGATGACGTAATAAATTGAAAACATCAATAATATCTGTACTCTTTATACCAGAAGGTCGTAATTGATTCCAATATATGCCAATATATATCAAAACATATGTCAATATACCTGTACTACTTATATTCTCGTAGATTAAAAGATATACACGTGTATTTGTAGAAGATTCGTACAACATACAATATATGAGTTTAAACAATTTTTGTCATAATAAAATAATTGCATAATAACTTGAAAATATCAATAATCCTTGAATCAATAATCCCCGAAAATATAAATAATAATAATTTTTAAACCTGAAGACCGTAATTGATATTATCCAGTCAAATATGCTATAAGAAAAATCAAATCGTTCTTTTCTAAAATATATTTTTATATCCATTTATTTATTATTCAAATCGAAAAAATAATTATTAAAATTAACAGACAGATTTAATTTAATTGCGTTTCTGAGTAACATGATATAAGATAGAATCTTATAACATGTTAAATATGTCATGTCTTATAACATAAACTGCGAAATTAAATAACGATTTTGATTTCTCTATACTTCTTATTGTTCCGTAAAAGCGTGTTTTAAATAAACCATGAACCATGGAGATAGATTTCCCCTTTAAATCATGTTTCAAACAATTCATGTTTTCAGAAAGTGACTAATTAACGCAAAAAATCTCCCATCAAACTCAGAGATTAAATTTTAATTCACTTTCAAACGATTTTCAAGCTTTTCGTTTGGATAAACCACGGAGTTAGGGAGTAGAACTCCTAGGAAAAAGTTCCGTTTTTCATTAATATCTCGATAACCCCAGCCCTTAGAAACTCGAAACTTGGACAAAATTTATGGGGGGATATTTCAAGGCTATTCACCAAATTTCATTAAATTCGGTTCAGCCGTTTTTCCGTGATGATGAGACAAACGAAAATTTCGTTTTTTACTAATATCTCAAGAACCACTGGTCGTAGAAACTCAAAACACGGATATAATTTTAAGTGGGGCTATTTCTGGGCTACCCACAAAATTTCATCAAATTCGGTTCAGCCGTTCTCCCGTGATGGTGTGACAAACAGACAGACAGACAGACAGACAGACAGACAGATTTTCATTTTTATTTATATAGATATATTGATTCAATTCCATATTTTTTTTATATTTGCTTACATAAGGGGTCCAAGATGTTTTATTCTTCAGATATGTCCATGAAGATAATTTTATATAGCAAGAACAGAGATTCTTAAACTTCTTTTTAGGAGCATTATATTAAATATTTTAACAGAATATTTTGATTAAACATGTCATTTAGTATACTATAAGAATTTGGGCATGATTATGAATTTCAAGTTTCTTTATATTATATACTCCGTACGAAGAACGGGTATGCTGCTAGTCTATATAAATAAAAATGAAAATCTGTCTGTCTGTCTGTCTGTCTGTCTGTCTGTCTGTCTGTCTGTCTGTCTGTCTGTTTGTCACACCATCACGGGAGAACGGCTGAACCGAATTTGATGAAATTTTGTGGGTAGCCCAGAAATAGCCCCACTTAAAATTATATCCGTGTTTTGAGTTTCTACGACCAGTGGTTCTCGAGATATTAGTAAAAAACGAAATTTTCGTTTGTCTCATCATCACGGAAAAACGGCTGAACCGAATTTAATGAAATTTAATGAATAGCCTTGAAATATACCCCCATAAATTTTGTCCAAGTTTCGAGTTTCTAAGACCTGGGGTTGTCGAGATATTAATGAAAAACGGAACTTTTTCCTAGGAGTTCTACTCCCTAACTCCGTGGTTTATCCAAACGAAAAGCTTGAAAATCGTTTGAAAGTGAATTAAAATTTAATCTCTGAGTTTGATGGGAGATTTTTTGCGTTAATTAGTCACTTTCTGAAAACATGAATTGTTTGAAACATGATTTAAAGGGGAAATCTATCTCCATGGTTCATGGTTTATTTAAAACAAGCTTTTACGGAACAATGAGAAGTATAGAGAAATCAAAATCGTTATTTAATTTCGCAGTTTATGTTATAAGACATGACATATTTAACATGTTATAAGATTCTATCTTATATCATGTTACTCAGAAACGCAATTAAATTAAATCTGTCTGTTAATTTTAATAATTATTTTTTCGATTTGAATAATAAATAAATGGATATAAAAATATATTTTAGAAAAGAACGATTTGATTTTTCTTATAGCATTTTTGACTGGATAATATCAATTACGGTCTTCAGGTTTAAAAATTATTATTATTTATATTTTCGGGGATTATTGATTCAAGGATTATTGATATTTTCAAGTTATTATGCAATTATTTTATTATGACAAAAATTGTTTAAGCTCATATATTGTATGTTGTACGAATCTTCTACAAAAACACGTGTATATCTTTTAATCTACGAGAATATAAGTAGTACAGGTATATTGACATATGTTTTGATATATATTGGCATATATTGGAATTAATTACGACCTTCTGGTATAAAGAGTACAGATATTATTGATGTTTTCAATTTATTACGTCATCTCTTTTATTTTGGCAAATATTTTTGAGACGCATATTGTAATACGGGTAATCTTCTACTAACACATTGGCATATTTTCTGATCTGCGACAATATAATTAGTACGGGGTTGCATATATTCATTCAATTCCTATTTTTTCTTCTGTAAATTTGCTTACAAAAGGGGGCAGGATGTTTTAATCTTCAGATCTGATCGTGAAGATAATTTTGCATAGTGAGAACATATATTCCTAAACTTCTCTTTAGGAGCAATAAATTTAATATTTTAACAGAATTTGCACATGATTGCGAACTTTAAGTTTCTTTAAATTATACACTCCGTACGAATAACGGGTGTGCTGTTAGTGGTTAATAAATTTTAACATTTTAGGAGGATATATCATGTTGCTCGGCATCGCAATTAAATTAAATGTGTTTGTTAATGTTTTTATTATTTTTTTTCGATTTAAATAATAAATAAATGGATAAATGGATATAAAAGTATATCTTATGAATGGACGGTTTGATTTTTCTTTTAATTATATTAATTGCTGACTGCGTACATCAATTTCATTTATTTTGGTAAAGAGTTTTCAAGCTTATATCGCATTTAGCTACTAAACTCATATATTGTGTTTAGCCAATAAATTCATATAGCCGATTGTTGAAACAGAAAAAGAGTAGAGCGAGTATATCTTCTAATACAATTGTAGTGTTTTCATTTAGTATATTGAAACGGGATAAGAATGTTTCATTCAGATCTGCAAATTCAAAGCTACGAATTTGGAGGGATATCGCTAATTTGACAACTTTTCTTAAACTTTGCCAAATTGACGGAAATGTCGCCAAATTGATATAAACGACACACAAACAGCTGCCATAAACCTTCGGGTTGGTCGTGTGGCTTGGGTCTTCTACATATCAATGAAATTTTTTTTTGTTTTGTTAGAAGAGAGTACTGAAATGATGTTTGGTTAGCATTTATCTGTCAGACCAACCATCCTACTTAGTAATACATTTAGCGAATTTTTAAGATGTCACCAAATTGATAAAAATGTTTTCAAATCTATAAAAATATCTTGAAATTGATAAAATTGCGCTACATAAATGATATTAATTGTTTTTTGTTAGGGGATAGTATTGTGATGATATTTCGTCAATTTGTCGCAAAGTGGAACTGTCAGTTCTACAGTCCCATTTGGCGATAAATTTGGCAATTTTTTAAAATGTCGCTAATTTGACGAAACTGTCGCCAAATGTTCCATAGAAATATAACTATTTAGACGATATTTTTTCTACCAATTTATTTTAAGCAAATGATATCATGGCGCTTAGCAACGGATTTAAATCCAATGTGTTTATGCGGCGAACGATTCTTATTAAATCCTTTCCGATTTGAATAATGAAGATATGTATATAAAATAAATTTCATTGCCATTTCATTTTGGACTGGATAATATCAATTATACTCTTCAGGTTTAAACATTATTATTATTGATATTTTCCGGAATTATTGATTCAGGGATTATTGATATTTTTAATTTATTACGCCATTGTTTTATTGCGGCAAAAATTGCTGACACACGCATATTGTACGTTGTACGAGTAATCTTCTAGGAATGCACGGTTATATCTTCTAACCTACGAGAATATAAGTAGTACAGGTATATTGGCATATATTTTGACATATATTGGCATATATATTGGAATCAAGTACAGTCTTCTGGTATGAAGATTAAGGGGATTAATTATATATTCAATTTATTACGTCGTCTGTTGTATTTTACCAAAAAACATTTGTGACTCATATTGTAAAACGGGTAATCTTCTACTAATAATCGGACATTATAAGTAGTACGTGTATATCTTCCCATATAATTTTAGCACTTTAATTTTGACATATATTGGAATAAATGACTGTCTTCAGATTTAAAGATTACGGGTTTATTGGTATTTTCAATTTATACATGTAATCTACTAATACAGGTTATATTTTCTAATATTCGCGTATATAATTAGTACGGGTCCCATACAATTTTAACGCTTTTATTTTGCATATATTGATTCAATTCCATATTTTTTTTTAATATTTGCTTACATAAGGGGTCCAAGATGTTTTATTCTTCAGATATGTCCATGAAGATAATTTTATATAGCGAGAACAGAGATTCTTAAACTTCTTTTTCGGAGCATTATATTAAATATTTTAACAGAATATTTTGATTAAACATGTCATTTAGTATACTATAAGAATTTGGGCATGATTATGAATTTCAAGTTTCTTTATATTATATACTCCGTACGAAGAACGGGTATGCTGCTAGTGAATAATAAATCTCTCTGAATAACACTGCTTGAAATCATGACTTTCTCTCTTCAACTCTTGAATATAATCATTCATTTATATTCGTTGACTTTCCTTCTTGCAGTCGCATCCTTTTGCCTAGGCAGAGAGATTAGTTATTCATTTGAGTACTGAGAATGTTATAGAAATAGACGAAGTCTAACTCTAAATGTCAGAAAAAGAATCGGAAAAGGTGACAGTCATGCTGAGCTACAGACCCGAGTTATAGAGGTATTTCTCAGTCTTCATGTATTTTAGGTCAATTTTTGATCTTTGGAATCAAATTCAAAATACCTGGTCTTACATGGTGTTTTTCTCCTTCTTAAGCATTTGTTAATAAACCCATGTCATTTCAATTATAATAACACAGAGATGTGAATAAATGATAATTTATTTTAAAGGTTAAAATGTGGATTTTAATGTTCAGTGCTTTGATTTAATGATTATGTTAAAGAGCTTGTGCAAAGAAGTGATGGTGGGTTTCGTGGCCATGATAGCAATGTACAAATGCAACGATTCACGACCCACTTTAATTAAAATTAATTATTTAATCCACAAAAGTTATATAAAAAGTAACACCTAATTTAATGTTCTTTCCCCACAGATACGTATTGCGGTACATTCGCATACGCATGCTTTTATCAAAAATGGAGCACGATACTAATATAGTATGAATTTGACTGTTCCAACCATTAAACTCAGTGTCGAAAATTTGAAGCAGGCTGCGATGATGTCTGTCTCCAGGTTTGAAAACTGTAGCACATAGAAGAATTTCTTGCTGCCATTGCAATTATCTTGCTGACATTGCACGGGTGCATAATAATCACGAAATCTGTTAGCGAATGGTGTAATATCTTCAAAAACTGCACGATCTTTACTTTGGGAATTCCACCAGCAAACAGGTTTTAACAGTGGGAAGGGTGGACATTTTTAACTGGCAAACTCCGTAGCAATAAAATACTTTTGCTATTATTGCAGACACCCGACTGTTACTCAACACGATTAAATTAATATTAAATAAGAAAATATAAAAAAAAATAAAACGTAATTTAAATGATTGTTCTTATACTTATTGTTTCAGTATAATTTCTTACAAACAACCAATTTTTTTTTGTTCTTTATAATACAAACTTATTTCACTCTCTTAATTTAATCCGCAGAAAAGTATAATATCGGAAACTAATTAGTAAAACTGACAAATGCAAATCATTATAGTTTCAAAAACGTATAATGTTAGCATTTATTCCAAAAAACAAGGAAAGTTAAACAAACTTGCGGCACAAGTCTTGAGAAAATATTTTATTAGTAAATTGCTTAAAATACAAGCAAAAGTTTTACAAGTATATTTCAAATGCCTTTTTTTAACGCATCCTTAAAAGTTAGATAACAAAAGAAGGATATTTGTACGTAATAATATTAATATAATTTAATGTGACTTTTATAAAAAGTCATCAAAATTTTTCTGCTAAGCAAAATAAGAAAGTAAAGAAGAAGAATTTTAATAAAAGCTTTACAAATTTACATTCGGCAGAGAGGTAAGTGGTTTACAATTGTGATGTCGTTGCAGGCATATAAAAGTGAAAATTATTATTTTATTAACAGAGTATAAATAACATTAAAATTGCTACCCACTTTAAAAACTATGCACTCAGCCGCCCTGTAGGACAAAGAAATGCCGGCGAACCTGTGATCCAAAACTGCTCTGTGGAATATCGAAATTCAGTTGCCCTTAAGGATAAAGAAATCCAGCTGCCTTTTCGGATGAATAAATCGAGATTTCTGTAGAAAACAGGAAATTATATTCTCAAATGTATAATTTAACTTTAGTTGCACTCCTTTTGCAGATAACAGTAAGCAATTCGCACTTTTTGCTTTACCATGAAATCGCAAATTCCTGCAATGTAAGCAAGGAAACTACGTAGAACTCCATAGAGGTCCTCAGAATTGAAGAGCATATCCACTTATTTTATTATATATGCAAGTATATGGCTGTTTTATTGGCATTGTGCTTATTATGCAGTCGGCAATATGCAATGGCCAATACATGCAATGACAGCAAGATAACAGGCGTACAAGGTAAACAAGTCCGAGGACACAGTTATTTTCAGAAGAATCAAGAACCAATGATCTCTGTTTTTTTGGAATCCCAAGACTGAAAAGCTGTTATCTTCTATGAAATTAAATGGTAATCGATATTTTAAAATGTAGTAGTTAAGGAAAAACAGGCGTGCTTCATCGCAACATTAGACAAAAATCTAATGCCGCACCTAATAGAGTCTGTTTTGAGTTATGCGGTATATGTATTTTCTTGAATAATACCGTATAATGTCGGCAAAGAAAAAGTAGTATATATATTAGTGGATCACTGATCAATGATCTTCTAATAAAAAGCGAGTTGCGCAGCAATATCATGATGATGAAGATACGATTCGGTACGCGACAGCCCAGTGGTTAGCACGCGGGGATTGCACTCGGACTACCCGAGATTGATTCCCGCCTCTACCTAAATTCTCACTGTGCTCACTCGGAGTACGATCCCGTTAAACATGTGGGTCCGTAAGTTCTTCCGAGAGGTTGGTTGTGGAGCCCTATCTCTGCCTTCCCCACTGGATTTCGGTCTAAATTGCGTGACACTTCTAGGCTGTCCAAACACATACCTTACATCTTCAGGTCGGTCTGACAGTCTGGGTCGAAGAAGGATACGAATCAACTCGAGATCAATAAGAAATATATTTTAAAATGTGCAGTACAAATATGCTTCAAATCGAAGTCATTACGCACTTGTTTGTCAAGTAAGAATGGGTCCACGGGATTTTCGCAGGGGAGTGTTTTGGGTCGCTTGGAGAATTTATGAAGCCGTGATTCGTAGATCGTGAGGCTATCTATTGTAGCACGTGAAACTTTTCTAAGATCTCGCAGGAATTTATTCGATAACTTTTAATACAGTTCAAAAATGGCCTAATTTTGAGATTTTTATGAATGATCTCGAGTATAACATATCGAGGAGTGCCAGGAATTGAACGAAGAGCTAAGCTTTGGATAAATTGAAGTCTCCGCTGATGAGTTTTGGCAGCCGTACCCCACACTTAGGAACTACGCCCCAGAACTGACATGGCGTAAGCTTTGTATAACAGTAATTTGTTAGATATAGACAGATAGATGGCTATTTCTAGTTGAAAGATATTTAGGGATGGCAATTGCAGCCTGAGGTTTCTGAAAGTTTTCAGAAAATGAATGAAATTTGCTGATATCAGCAGACAAGGTGATACCAGCAGGCAGAGTGATATCAGCAGAGAGGAATCATACATTGTTCTATTTTAATAACACATGGTGGAGAGTTGCCCGCCCCAGAGGTCAAACCGCAGATATTTTAACTATTCAAACGACGTTCTCTATGGTCGTTGTCCTCCCGATTCGAAGCTAAAATGATTACCATAAAATAAATCTTCATATGTAATGTTATTTGAATATATTTTTAGATGTAATACCGTTATTTAAAATGACAATTTATAGAATGCTGATTTTCTCTGTTCTAAGATCCTACGCTTTATAAATCTAAAACTGAAAACAATATTGGAAAATAAATATTCAGACTATTGTAGAATGAGTTTATATATTATGAGTGATCATGTCCGCAAATATCTTATTTCCACAACCTACATTTATCATGATTCGTTCTCAATATATGAGGAATGTCACCAAAAAGAGAGTTCTGCATTTGGATAGACTTAACTGATGGGGAAAATATTTCAGCGAAAATCAACTGATTTTTAACGAAATTGAATTTTAAATCGATTCCAATGATGCATTTTCCATTTTCCCTGCCCCAAACAACAACAGTAACCAAAGCAATAATTATGCGTCTGTATGGAATGATATATGGTGAATACATAGAACTCTACTGTTTGCAAATACAACCTCGAAGAAAACAGGCATGTAACAGTAGGCGACTACCATTATGTCGAGGTCTTTATGAGAACCTGACAAGAGCAATGTGCTCTTAACAAGCGATAAGATGCCACTAAGCAGTTGCATCTTATCTTTTGTTAAGAGCACACTATTATTGACCCAAAGAAAAGAGCTCATGTCACTATCGAAACATTTGTAGTCACTTATATTTTTATGCCTGCTTTCTGCAAAGATGTATTATAAAATTATATTCTCGCAAACAGTTTGATTTATTGTGGTATTTGACTTCTTTCCCAATTTAAAGAAACAACTAGTCAAATCGTCATGACCGGACATATATCTTACTCTGCACCAGAATGTTATTATGTTGGCAGCAAATGCATTAACTCTAATGATATCCAATAACCCAATATCTATTAGCTAATAATACGCAGGCCATTTAATTCATTTGGAATATAGGCTTCTATAAGAGATACGCATTCTGTCACGGCGTATTAGGCTTAATTGAATGAGATGAAACATTAGTGATTCACGAAAGTGACATGCGCAATTAGGGGCAAGTTCAGTTTCATGGCCGATTATAGTTCCCTTCTTAGTGAAGATGTGGTCAAATTCACAAATCTAAAGGTATTTATGTTTATTGCAACTGTGGTCCAGTAGTAACTGGGTCAAAATAACTGAGTAAATGTAACTGGTTTAACCTTAGAGGTTTCTTCTTTATATATATGAAACCAGACCTCGTTACCAATCAAAAATTTAATAACTACCTATAATGGTTTTAGATAAAAATTGTACTAAGTAATGGAAGACAGGTATAAACACTCGCTGCTTTGTAATTCCCTTTACTTTTCTATAAATGTTTGATAATTTTCAAAATTCACAAACTTTTAAGTATTAATCATCACATCTGTCTTAATTCATTGTTTTTTTTTATATTTTATTGAGATAAGAGAAAGCTTTTGATAATCTGTTAGTCTGTCAGTTGGGGCTGTTATTCCTGATTTTGTCGCGCTTTCCCCGAAATTTTTGAAATTTTTCCGCCTTTAAAAATCTGTAGAAAATAAAAAAAAATTGAAAATTTGACTCATGGGTGTTTTTCGAGACATGTTTAAATCCAGTAAAAATGAAAAATGAAGATCACAGATCAAAATTTGAGTAATGTACGATCTTCCCTATTTTTCAGATGTTTTTGAAAATATTTAAAATTACACTGAATTTTGAATTCTTGAATATTTTAAATGTGCTCTGCTTTCGAAAGCTGCATTAAAAAAACAGGAGCTTCTAAGCCAATTGTAGGCGTCGTAATTCTAGAGGACACAAATACATTTATATAAAATATGGCAAACACGCATTAATAGTAAGTTTTTCAAAATCCTAATATTGAAATTTATTGTTTTAATGTGAGTCATAAATGTATTGAGTGTACATTATTTTGCATTGGACATTATTTATCCCTAGGGGTGTACATTATTTATCCCTTGTGGTGTACATTATTTATCCCTTGTGGTGCACATTATTTATCCCTTGTGGTGCACATTATTTTGTTGACTAATGAAATAGAATTAAAATATCTGATTATGAATAATCAAAATTTTGGAATTTCTTTTTTTTTATTCCACAATTTTATAGGTGAGGGAAATTTAGAAACGCTATAAACGAATCTGATTTTATAAAAACAAATTGGAGATTTTATTTTCCAGAATTTCCAGCTCTAATCTCGAAATTTCTATTAAGTGTCAATAATGGTAAAACACATGTTAAGCTAATCGCTTAACACTATAATTTAAGGACATTAAATTTGTAAATTTAATATAGCCTTAAATAATAACTAGAGTTGAATTGCAATTATTAAGCCATTCCTTTGTTTTTATTTATATATCTATCGGAAAATATATAAACCAAATACTGTAAAGATATTTTATGGTTATATAGGATTTGACAAGTAACACAACCCAAACTACATCAGCCAAAACCCATACATGTTTGTTTCACATAATTTTTTTTATAAATGTATAACTTAAAATATATTACAAGTTCTTTAAAAGTAAGCAATCTTATAACAGGTTAACAGGCCAGGTTTAATATAGTAATATTTTTATTTATGGGGTCATAGGACTTTTAAAAATTGAAAAAAATCTTCATATTCAACATTCTGTATCTTTTGAAATATACATTAAAAGATCGATTTTTAGTTCTAGTGATAAGTCCATATTTCCTTTTAATGTATATTTTTTAAAACGTAATATAAAGAAATATTTTACAGACATTTGATCTCTTTGTTAACCAAAAAATCTAGTATGAAAATTTACGAGCAAAATTACTCAGAAAATATTGCATCCAAAACAAAATTTTTGAATCTAATTATACTGTGGGGGCATTTACTTACTTTAAACCTAAATAAATTTGTATTTAAAGTACATACGTATTTTATGAAATATCGCAATTAGACTTTATTTTAAAATTACGAAACATAAACTTTTATTACTTTATTTTGCAAAAATAAAACACTAAAAAAGTAAGTTTCATTTCCTAGCGATTAATATACATTCTGAAAATTTCGTGAAAAGTCTCAGATTTATATTGGGCGCAAGGTAAAAAAAAACACATTCTAAGAAAACGACTTTAAAAATATTTTTTTCTCTTACTTTATATATTTCCCCATATTTTACGTGAAATATTTTGGCTAAAACTACAGTAAATATCGGACTATTTTCAAGCGGATTTTTTTAATATATTCCGAAGAGTTTATATTTTCCTCTATATGGTTCTGGAAAGGAAAATGGATACGTTGAACGTATGCGTTGAAGTCTTACAAATCCATATAATTTTCAAGATTTGTTCTCTTTAAATGTATCAGAAAATAATAACGCATTTTCATTCATACTTAATATTCTAAATATTTTACAATTAATAAAATGCATGTATTGCACATTTTTATGATATCCGCTGAGGTTTCAAAAACACGTGCTTTGGCAAATCACTTTTGCAAAATATAGATCGGTTGGGTGTTTTACGAAACTTGAACATTCTTTGTCATTTAAAGCAATTATAAATGCATTAAGAGCATTTTTCAAATTTTTTGTCAGGGGAGTGCCATTAAGTAAAAAAATGAGATTGCCATTTGTCGACATGTTTGTCATCAGCTGTAAAATAATTATGCATCAGAATTTTCAAAGACGCGTGGAGATTTTTCTTTTATCTCTAGACTGTTGAAAAATTAACTATTCAAAGTGTCAAAAACATTGAATTCAATTCTTAACTATCAATGCTATTATCACCGTACAACTAAAGATACAAGTTCTGTTCGTACTAGATTGTAATAACATTTTTAAACGAATCCATTAAAAAAATCTATAAAGGAGATCGAAGTATTTCAGTCTTAAATTCTATAATATTGAAAAGGAATGCAATTAAGCATCATCATTTTCTTAGGTAAGTGGATTATTTGTATTTGCTATTTTGGCCGAGATAATATTAAATATTTGAAATGTCGAAAATAGCGAATTCCATTGAAAAGTAATATTATATGATTCAGATATAATAGTATTATTTGGTGATATAAAATATAATTTATTACATTATAAAAAACTGATATATAGATATCGGGTGAATCGTCTTGTTTCTTATATCCATTATTCAGATATCTACATTATCTGTTGTATAACGATTAGACAAGTAAATCTAATTTCTTATATATCCCTGGCAAAAAAAAAAATTGAAAATAATTAAAAGTTTCTGTTTCGTAATACCAAAAATAATGGTATGTGCAACGATGCGTAATTTTAGCTATTTCACTAGAAATAATTTATTCCTATAATGTTTTCACAGTGTTTTTTAAAAAAGTTATCAAAACTTATTGACTCTGAACAACTACTTGCTTCCAATTGGAGGAATTGTCAAAAATCGTAAGATTGATTATATTAAAACTCTTACAGAACAGTTTAACCTTATAAAGAAATAAGAAAATCATTTAAATAATTTTGTAGGATTATTGAAAAGTCATAGACCCCCAACAGCGGCAAAACAGCCTTGGAATTTGAAAACCGAGCCAATATATTAGCACAAAATACTGAATATAACTTTTCTTCTAACCACCTAAATCGTAAAAAGTTTGAATATTAAACAAAAAATACATAGAATCTAAAGTCCATTAAACAGTTTCATTCTATTTTCATTCTAAGTTCATTCTAAAAATTCCATCTAAAGTTCGTTAAAAGTTGTTCGAAATGAAAAATTCGTGGTGATGTAGATGAGACAATTTTGGGTTGTATTTATATCAATTGCATACTACTTTGCGACTAAACTAAATGCACAAAGTACAAAAGCCTTATTTTGTGGTAGGTCCTTAAATTCTTTCAAAAATTGCTTCTTAAAAGTGTGGTTCATTTGGTGTAATTCAATAATTTTGTCCACCCCCATGTTTTGATTTTATAGATAGTTATTACATTAAAGTGTATTGACATTTTTGGAGTAATTGTATATTATACTCTAAAGAGTAAAGTTAAGATTTTATATTTTTTGCAGATCTCTCCCCCTATTATGTACATATTGTATAAAAATATTACTTATCATTCAAAACAATTTTTCAATTTTTAGTATATATATTTTCTAGTACATATCTAGCACAGTTGGTTCAAAATTAATATGTCTGATCAGTCTTTCTGAAACAGCCTATATAAATGTAGTTGAAACTTTCCGGATAATAAGACTAGACAATTTTGTAGTAATATCATCATCAGATGCATTTAATTGACACGCAATCTTAAAGGATATCGCGTAATTATTGTTTGATATGAGTTCTGCGATTGAAAACATATTGTACATTCTGTTACCCCAAATAAATGACCTTTTATAATATAAAATAGGAAGACGCATCAGAAGGAAATAAAAATATTGGAAGAACTAAAATTTCTTATTTTTCAGCCGCATCGTGCATGCTTGATGATACAGTTTCAGGTCACTCAATTGCATTATATATGTTTGGTGGCATTTTAGACCGGGCAACTGCATTATGCACTTGATGGCATTTCAGGTGGAGTAACTGCATGATATATGTTAAAAATAAAAAATTTCACACACCTGCATCGTATGAGTTTAATAGCATTTCAGGTGGATAATTTGTTGAGAACTTTGCTGCCCCAGCTAGAACTCAAAACAGAGATCTTCGTACTGGCCAGTCAACCTTCTTCCAATTGAGACACTCGGACGAATTACAAGCTCTTATCATCGAAGTGGGCTTTGTATTCTCCTCTCTCTAATGTAAGATTGACATGTAACTTGGCAATGTTGCTGATCACCTCCTGCTATCTTTTTCTCAGGTTAACCTACTGATACTACTTTTATAGAGGTGGGTAGTGCGGGTTGTTAGCCTTCAGATTTTACATCGGTGCCTTATATGCGAGTTCACTGAATCCATGTTAGTCGTATTATTGTCGCTTTCAGACCCCTAACCTCTTTGCACATCTTCGCTTTATTTCTTCCGGCCCCATTATATATTCCATTGCTGCACCATACGGGATTCAAATCATTGATATTCTTACTGGGCGGCCGATGCTTTCCTAATTGAGCTATTGAGACGGAATCGCAAGATCTTATCCTCTACGCTTAATCTGATACTTAGTGAAATAGAATCTGATATGGGAAGCAGGTGAAATGCAATAAATTTACCATTTTCTAGTCAAAAAATGATATTTACAATCCATGGTCCAATAATTTAAAATTGAATTGTAACTTTTTGAGATGAAAATATGTAAAACTATTTTGAAGTACCCAACTAATTTATATTTCGCGCAACACAAATTTCCAAAGTTCTAAGGCGCTTGCTTTTTGGGGCACCTGAGTGAGAACCCTCGTATCTCCACGTCAAATAGAAACAAGTTTTTAAATATCATTTGGAGTTTATTAGCAATGCGATAATAAACACTCACTCCACTAATTCTGGTTTCTGATACGCTGAACTCTGTAATTCATGCATCGTGATCTTGCAGTACTGTGGCTCAGAAATTTGAAAATTATTAATATTGATAGCATACGTAATAAGCAATATAGTCCATATATTAAAAGATGTTAATAAAAATTCGCCAGTTTGGTGTCATTTTCGCTAATTGGCGGCATTTTTGCAATATTGACAGCATTTTTGTCAATTTGGCAATATTATAAAAAATCGCTAAGTTGGTGGTATTTAGCCAAATTTGTCGACGAGATTGTGAAGTTTATCAGAAAAGCGTTACACGCAGACGGATAAAAAGGCTTAAATAAATGACTATTGGCGAATTGTTCAGTGTTAAAATACAAAACTATCACGCAAGGTAACTTCATCGTGAATGGAACGGACTAGATATACAGAAATGATGTTAACAAATTTGTCGTATAATACTGCGTATGAAAAGCAAATATATTTCTCGATAGTTAATATTTTTCATTTTATACAATATTTTTATGTATGTACTGGGCAATATTTCGAGAATGGTTCAGACTAGCGTTCTAAAGTTTGTATCATTTGCTTTCTAATAAAATCTACATACGAAATTATTATTTGCGTAACATTATTGAAGGTTTTGATTTTTTAAAGATTTTCTTAACATTTCAGTAGGTAATTTGGGAGGGACGGGGGATCTTCCGACCATTTGATGGGTGAAAAATATATAGGGTTCCAGTATTCATAGATTGTAATATTTGTACCATATTCCGTAGAAAATGTACTATTCGTTCGTGAGACATCTTATCCAGAGACACACAATCTCTCTCTCCCTCTCTCACACACACACACACATACAGACATCATCTCAAAAACTTTTAATTCGAGTTCAAGGATGCTTGAAACGTGCTCTCCCGTCGAAAACTAGAGTTTAAATTTTCGACCTCGTCGCAAAACATTGCCTATACAGTATGCTATGTATAAATGGAATGTAACAAGTTAGCTGTAAGACGTTTTTTATGTTCTCAAACTTTCCTTTACCGCCGCCAATCTTTATTGCATTATATTTATTTGAGAGACCGGAAGTTTTTCATTATGTTTTCCTCAATGTATTCTAGACGTATGTAGTAAAATTATCAGTAGTTTGTGATGTTTATACTTTAAATTATCTGAAATTTTTAAAGTTTTGAACAGTATATTTGAGACCTAATTCTTATTATTTCTAGACCAAAGTTACTATTTTATATTGAAGTGGTAAACGGCTTAGTTATGCCGAATATCCAAATTAGATGTTTCCTCTACTCATGAGTATATAGAAATCGGATCATACCTCCATTGCATGTGACACAGCTGAACTATCTCTCTAATGGTGCGACGAGAAATGCGACAGAGAAACCAGCTGAAACCAGAGATGTGTGATAAATTACAATATCAGAACGACAGTAGGAAGTGAGTGGTGGATAATAGACCAACGTAATGGTGTCGAAATTGACACTAAATCAGACATTGGTTTATAACCAATAAATGCAAATTAGAATTGAAACGCATATGATGGGGGCGAGCCAGAACTTAACTAGGGACCAGTCTTTGAACCAACATTATTGTTGAGGGGCAAAGCAATGCCAATCAAGTTCGGGGGTCAAAAACGAGTTTCTATAAAGCCAGTTAAAATATTTTACCTGATGAAAAACACAGGACTTCGAAAATTGAGAAGAAATTCAGACTGTTAGTGCGCAATAAAAAACGTTGAGAAAAGTCAATAGGCGTCCTTTAAGTCAAAGGACCAAACCAATGTCGTGATGGTTCACCAATGGTAAATTGTTCGTCTATGTCACATGCATTTGAGGTATGTTCCGATTTCTGTATACTCATGAGTCAAGTAAATGAATAATTTTGATGTGTGGCTCAACAAGCAGCTCACCACTCTCGTCTCAAACAGTAACGCTAGTTTAGAAACAGTAAGAGTTTTGTTTAAAATATCGTAGCAAAGAAAGGCTTAGATTAATTGAATCAAGAATGTGGCAAATAAAAATGCGTATTTGATTCTAAGGTTACTCAATTAGTCGAGGATTCGACTTAAACTTATTTTGTAAATAATTTGTAATTCGTAAAATTTTTGTAAGAATTACATGGTAAATATAATGGTACTTATTTAGACGAGAATAATTACTTGTTATAACAGTTTACCAAAAAACAAATTAATTTAAATACGTTTTTTATCTTATTTAAAGAAGAAATAGACACAATTTCAGTCAGATATAAATTTAAATTTAAATGTATTAAATTAAATGTGTTCCATTCTTTAACTCCACAGTACCTTTCCAGAATCACTGGAATAATATGAGAATTAAATCGACTTCATCTGGGAATCAGCAGTAAGAATTGTCAAATATTTAGAAGTTACTGGTGTTGAATCTTTCTTAAACCATAAACGATAATAAAGTGCACATAAAAGTTACTGCTTTTAAATCTTTCTTAAACCATAAACGATAATAAAGTACACATATAAGTTACTAGTTTTAAATATTTATTAAACCAAAACAATAATAATTATATAATATAACACAAATATAATAACGTGCCATAGAAGTTACTGGTTTTAAATATTTCTTAAACCACAAACGACCACATACATTACAAGTGAACCAAATTCGTTACTTTAAAATACAGACTTAAAGTGAATATCAACCTAAGCCGATTTTTTATTCATTTCATTCGATCTAATTGCATTTAAATGTTCGGTACGTATATCTTTTTCGATTGAATTATATTCAGTATCTACATCCATTAGTTTACATGTACTAGCTGTAGATGGGTTTGGTTGTGCCTACACGCATTGCGTTCCTTCGGCTTTCTTCTTCTGTCTTTTTCTTCTGTTCACCCGACATCGTTTTGCATTAGTCATTTTAGGCTTAATATCGTTTTGCATTAGTCATTTTTCTGATATGCGTTTGTAGTATTTTGAGTTAGATTTCTGCTTCAAATATTTAGATATGTTGATTTTCTCATAAATATGTTTTTCGTTTATCACTTATAACTTGCAAAGTACTCATTAACTTTTAAGAATTATTACTTTTTAAATAGATCTAATCCAGACAAATCGCTTAGGACCAATATCACTATCCTACCTCTACGCAATCTCCAGTTATACTGATTTCAAGGCCCATGGCAAAATATCGGACGCCCTCCTCTCTCCCCGTGCATGAGTATAACTTTGAAATTGATATTTAAACATTGGCCTCTTTATATGTCAGTTATTGGATTATAGTTATTTGTAATAATTTAAAAATTATAAGCATTTGATCAACCTTAAGAAATTCCGTCAGTCAAGTTTTCCCTGAAGGTACCCTATAAGATCGAT
The DNA here is from genome assembly GCA_951213105.1 of Amaurobius ferox. Lineage (NCBI taxonomy): Eukaryota > Metazoa > Arthropoda > Arachnida > Araneae > Amaurobiidae > Amaurobius > Amaurobius ferox. The sequence goes on from OX578136.1 coordinate 96,684,462, forward strand.
TTTAAAGACGTATCCATGTCAAAATGCAATTATTCCGAAACATTCATATCCACAGGTTAAAAGTTGGATTCCATGAGTATCAACCGCTTTAAAATACTTACCATTTCGCAAAATGGACAAATGCTACAAAAAATGCAATTATTCAAAAACGTTCCTACACATATTTTGTAGGTTGGATTCCTTGAGTATGATCCGCTTTAAAATACTTTCCATTGTGCAAAACGAGAAACTTCTACAAAAAATGCAATTATTTCGTAATTTTCTTAAGGATATATTCAATGCTGTATAATACTGTGAAAGTAAACCGCTTTTAAAATACTGTACACTTCGTGAAACCGGAAAATTCTGCAATAAAAGCTATCGTAACGTTCATACACGGGTTTAATGTCGGAATCTTTGAATATACATCTCTTTTAAAATCCTTTACCATTTCCAAAGTAGGCAACTTTTAAAACTGTTTTATGCAATTTTTTTATACAATTATTTCGTAACTTTAAAACTCAGAAATAACTTTTAAATATGATTTTTTAAAAAAAGTACGCTCAGATGATTATTTCAATAAATTTTCTTCCTTTAGGTATTTTTAAACGAACATGGAACGATATTGTACTAATAATCTCATTTAGGAATATTTCCTCTAATTGCAACTAAATACGCGTTCGACACATATGAAATAATGTATCCAAGTTCTTTATCATTTTCACATCTCCATGTTGAGCATATCTTAATTAAAAACACGAGGACCTATGTGTGCCTTTTGGTTCCGTAGTGCAAAATCTAAGGCAACAACTATAAAATTCGGTTCAGTGGTACTTGAGGTCAGGTTCAATGACTCATAGTAGCGATTTTGTTAAAAGTCGAATTAGTGTTTCAGTCATTTTATTTTGAAGAGCAATTTTGAGCGATTTTCAGACAAATTGTCTCCTAGGGAATTGAAATTATTCGCACATTTATCTCGACGCCATTTTAAAGATCGATAAACGATAATTTTCATGAACTTTCTAAAGTTTAAAAGTGTCTCTTTATCACCTTTAGATGTTTTTGTAGAGGATAAGGAGAACATTTTATACTTTACAATGGTGCCCGAACAAATCAACCCTGTAGGTTAGGGCAAATATGTCGGAGGTCTGAAAGTGACCCTAGTATAGATTAGTACGGAATCTGAAAGATGGAGCGCCGATTTCGAATTGAGAGGATAACGACCACGCAGGATACTGACCTGGGTAAAACTAGTAGTAGCAGGAGGCTAACCTGAAGTAAAAATAGCAGGAGGTGATCAGTCAGATTGTCAGTGACTCGCCAATCTGATATTAGAGGGTGGAGAGCATGCAGAGTCCACTTCGATAAGAGGTTGCAATTTCGTCCCAATAGCTCAACGGTAGAGTGTCGGCTGGTTCGTTCGGAGATCCAGGTTTCGATTCCCTGTTGGGGGCAGCAAGGCTCTGTACAGATTTAAACATAATCCGTAAGACAATTATTTCATATTTAATGTAAAAAAAATATAAATTCATTGAAATATGCGAAATTTATGCAGTTTCATTTCTATACATTTTTTTTGCCCAGCGTCCAATTGTAGATTCACACGATTTCAATCTTGTGAATCTAGAGTGGAACCACTTTTTGTCATGAATATGAATTGATATATTTGCATTCTAATAATTATTTTGTTACTTCATTTTTAAATTTTATATGGATTTTAAAATCGAGCCAATACACTTTGCGATTTTTAATTACGACTACTTCGGGGGAAGTCAGCATGTTACGTTTCTTTTTGCTAACGTTCCAACTGGGTATACGAAATGGTTTTGTAACGAAAAGGTATCTCTTAAATCTAAACGTTCTCTGAAGTCATAACATCATAACACGAAAATTTTCTTTTTGTTCTAAACTAACGTATTTTTAAAGCATTCGTTGGTTTTAAAAAATTGCTGTGAATTTCGCGGAATTTTAATCAGAAGTTTGCAGTCTAAATCCTGGGCAACTTCGGGTACTCGCTCTAGCAATATATATTTCTTTATCCTTCTATAAATTCTCAAATAACATTTCGCTCATTGATATTTTCAGAATATTTGAACCATTAACTTTTACGCTAAACAATTAATTAACACTTTAAAATTTTTATTTTTTTCCCTTTTCTATTCTGCTTAAATAGATTTTATCCTGATTAAATTAAATTCATATATTAAATATAAAATATTCTATAATTTTATAGAAGGTTATTGAGCCACAAATGATTTTAATTCACTTGCAGACAGTGCAAGAAAAAAAGAAGTTAGAAAAGAGTTTTAAAGTAGATTAACACATGTTATAACATCTTATAACGTGACTAGGTCATAGCTTCAATATTTCATGATTCTCTGTCACTCGAAGCAATTATAAATGCATTAGGCAGTAATGTTCTTCAGTGCGTTCCACTCAAACAGAATCGTTATTTAAGAGAAAAAACTTCGATTATCTTCTACAAGTTCTCGTTTTATTTCATTCCATTATGTCTACATCAGCGCAATTTTTCTAGTTGATAAGATATTTTTTTACTAAAAATCGTTGATGAAATGCCAAAAGGAAATGTCCATTGCAAGAAAAGTTCCAGGTATAATTTTCAACAGTTAAAAGTATATTGTAATACTTTAACTAGTATTAAATAACAATAAGTGATCAAAATAGTATATATGAAAAGTTTTATTGTGGTATAACGTTATTTAAAGATAAGAAACCAAGCAATAATAGAATTTGACTTGATTATGCAAGAGCGTAGTATATGTATATCTACATTATTAAAATGCATCCATGTGTATGTGTCAGAGGCTTTACACATGAATTTTGAGTGTAGGATAAAGAAATTTAATTCATAATCTGAAGTTTAAAAATATCTTGAAATTAAAGTAACAAAACTGAAAAGTTATAAAGAAAATTATAATATATTTATTATTGCAAAAATATATCCAACAATTTGAAATTTTGTAAACCTCGGCGGCCCAGGGATTTTAAACTCGAATGACTGTCATAGAAAAACGCTGTTTATCTTAAATTGGATATTCATATCATAGGAAAAATATTATGTGAAATAAGTAAAAAAAATAATAGAAGTTTAATTATTTGTAATTATTCGCTAATATTTCTAGACACTTAAATAATATAGATTCAAAAGAGCTTAAACATATGATTTGAAACAGAAGGACCAAATTGAGCAGCAAAACACTTGAGTTATATGTATCTAGAAGTTCCAAGAAAATATGTTGCTACATGAGAGTCTTAGATAATAAATTCAAAATTCTGACTTTCTCAATCTTATAGTTATGTGCTTCAAATTGCATAAGGGATATTTCATTGTAGATGATATGATTTCCTAAAGTGCCTACCATTAGGAGTTAAAAAGGGGATAAGCTACGAATGTTTCAGCAAGAAATTTTATTGATTTACTTACTTTAATTTTCCATTTCGTGAGAGATAATGTGTGATAAGGTGAAATTTACATAAATACAACACTAATACTAACCCATTGTGTCCCCTCGGAGGTGTACACGATTATTATGATAATTGCTACTTCTATTCATTAATTAAAATTCAATTTATCCATCAAGGGAAATTTCCTAAAGCTAAAAATTACACTGATACTTAGCTTTCGATTAACACATAAGTATACATTACATCGCAATAGGAACTAAAAAAAATACCCCACCACAAATGAAATGGCTTATAAATTCCAGAATAGATAATTCCAGTTCATAGTGAAGATGGCTTGGGTAAGTGATAGCACACAGTTCACAGAGACACACGGATTTATGAGATTTCGTTGAATCTGGAGTCCATCACTAATTGGGGAACACTGTCCGCCTTACTTTCCACCGTACAATTGGCGTTTAGTCCGGTGATTCTCGGAGGTCCGGGGACTACGTGTAGACCGATGCCGGTTGGGTCACATCCCAAATAAACTTTGCAGTTGTTTGGCTCACACATTCTGTGCCGATGACGGTTGAAGCACTCAGCGGACGTGTGTTGTATGCTGCATAGGGTCCCAGGATTGATGCTCAACAAACACGCTACTCATGTATACTCATCCGGAAGGTGAGATAGACACTGAGCTGTCGATTACCGTCCTTGCAGTCCACACAGTTGTCATGGCTTAATTGTAGTTTAAAGGATCCAAAGGGCTAGCCCATACTACGCCGTTTGTTTTCAGAGCTGCATGGCACTGCGTGGCAAAAGGGACGAAGTCCTCGCTGCGTCGTTGATCACCACTGCCCGAAGATGATACATAACTCGATCTAGTTCCGCCTTAGCTCGACTTAGCTTAGAGCGGCTACAACACTTACTTTGCTGAATGGTCGCGCCTGGCTAAGAATCGCACTTAATAATATAATACTCGCAGCAGGGTAAAAAATCGGCTCCTTACTATATGCATAGCGCTGCCATTAGACAGAGTGGCAGCGAATACTGGTGCCTAAAAAGGCGTCAAAATGCATTTCGAATCGGGCTTCAAAACAGGTGCACCTATACTCGGAGACCTTCTCTAACGGGATCAGCACCGAGTCTAATTTTACATTTTAAAGTCGAGTCCCTTCATATTTTGAAGGGGGAGGCATCGAATGGGGTGGAAAGTTTTCTTGCCCCCTCATTCGTTCCATCTCTTATGTGTGAGAAATGGGTGGTTCTAATTCCGACCAAATTATTGAATTGCTTAGTGATGCTCATTTTCCATGCGTCCCAATAAAAATGGATGACCCGCGGGTATCCCAGCTGCCGGAAGGTACAGACCGGGCCCCTGTCTGAGCTAACACTTGACATGGGCTATAAATTTCAAGAGATATTTAGTCTTCAATTTTACATTTGATAGACATCTCTTTTCATGAAATTTACAATTTATGGCCCCTGTCAAGTGTTAACTCACACCGGGGCCCGGTCGTGACCTCTCAGTAGCTGGGAGACCCGCAGATCACCAATTTCTATTGGGACGCATAGAAAATGAGCGTCACTATGCAATCCAACAGGTTGATGTTTGGTTTGGATATAATATTGCAGTTGAATATGCGTATGGCAGCCTCGATTATATCCATTTAGCGGTTATTATTAAATTTTAGCATGTCCCTTAACATCGTAATGATACAATTTTCAATATAGTTAACTATTTATAAGTTATGGCATTGCTAAAAATGTATGGATACAAGAGAGGATAAATGGGTTATGTAAAAATTATTACATTTAAGGTAAATAGATTTAACAACAAATTAATTACGAAAATTAGACAAACTGTGACAGTGCTTAATATGCGAATCCTGGGAAGGAGTTCTGCGCAGGCGCCGATAGCAGTTTAAGAAGGCTGATTTGCCAGCTAGCCTTGCTAAATTAACTAACAGGTGGAATGTCGGCTTCGTACGGTGATCCGACCTATTATGCATGTGTGCCCCGTTGGCACGAACATGTTTTGTAGTTCTTTATGATTTCTTCAGTTTTAGTATTTACACAGGTTAAAAATAAAATATAAGCCCTGAGTTGTGTGTTGCATGTGTACAAAACTTCTGTTAAAGTAAATTACTTCCTGTGGGTAATTTAGACCCCGGAGATGGAGTCAGTATATAGCTAGTAAGTGGAATATTTTCGTACTATGAGTCTATGCTAACTATGGGAATTATCCCGTACAAGCTCAACTGCCATACTTCTACTATTACCAAGACCACAGCTACCTCCGTGCCAATAAGTTTGAGTTATGAGTCTTACTGAATAGTAGAAAATGCATCCAACTTTGCGCAGAATTTAAGACGCAATCTTCGAATTACAATTACACCAGACCACATACTGAATTTGTGAACCCCCAACATGATTCGCCCGTTTATAAGTGAAAATAAAGAACTTACTCTTAGGGAAATACGTTTTAAATAAGCGTTCATGGAATATTCAATGTGGTTACTCTGTCTTCTTTAGCTCAGGTTAAAACTTATAGTCTTTAAATCTACGAAGTTTTTAAGCTGTAGTATAAATGTAAATAAGATATGTTCAGATTAGTAAAATATCTAAAATTAGAGGTGAGAAGGATTCTAAAATTGTAACATTACCTTGTTTTAAAAACACCATTCATCGAGAAAACTCACAGTGACTTATTTGCAAAAATAACTGAAATCCATAATCAACACTAAAGCTTAATAACAATAATACTAAATAATTAATTCCGAATTATAACTGAACTTACATACTTTATATTACTATCAGTAAAATTAATTCCGAAATTATCAATAAACATAAGAACATTCACCTAAAAATATTATCCCTTACTCATCAGCTAACATTACTAATATAACTCTGAAAAATGTTTGCACCGAAATTTAATTGAAAACAGTGTGAGGAAAATAACATTAACTCATTTTTCACCTTATAATTACGCCACTGCTTCCCGTAGCAACTAATCCTTCTAAATATACAGGCTGGTTAAGAGCGGCCATCTTGATTCCCAGTTGAAGCGATGGCTGCATACACAGCGAAAAAATTGTCACTTTCTCGTGATCTCGAAAATATCAGAACTTTCTAGATTACTTTCTTGAATGATTGTTCAATTATTTAAAAGCAGAATCACCTATTTTACAGCTAAATTACGTATCGCATATCAGTAATGTAACATGCACGTCCCATTGAAATAGCACAGGAGGATGACAACTGATTTAACAGCTTGGAGTCAAAATGGAGGTTGCGTCTGTTTGTATACTTACGAGCCTTAATAGCAAAGGATAAAAGATGTGACGTCAGTTGTAACGCAACCCATTGCATAGCACCAGCCAAACCGGAGAATGAAACGTGTGGGGGGCCGCAGATCCCCGATGGTGGGGATAGGTTCGAACTCGGAAATTTTCAATTACTACACCCGAGCTATGCCATCTAGCCCAAAAGGATCCTTCCGGGTCGAGGGAATAGCCGGGGAGTGTTTCGTAGCGATGTATGACGCAATGCTGCCCCCTCACACTCCCCATCCTGGTGAGATGCTCGGTCGAAGGCGAAATGGAAAATCTTAATGTTTGTGCTCTTGTTTAAAAATTCGCAGAATATAAGAAATATATTAATTAAAAATGATTTTATTAGAATACAAAATTTGTTTTATTAGAATGCAATGCTTTTATCAGAATGCAATGCTTTTATCAGAATGCAATGCTTTTATCAGAATGCAATGCTTTTATCAGAATGCAATGCTTTTATCAGAATGCAATGCTTTTATCAGAATGCAATGTTTTTACTGAAATGATTTTATATGCAACTATTTTTTCCAAACTAGTATATATTGGTGCTAATCTGCTATTTTGGGATACGACGAAATATGAATTAGTTAACCTAAAATATGCACATTTCAATGAATTTAAAATTGAATAAATAACTAGGAAGGACTTGTTCTACAGTTTCGGTTCAAATATCATTAGAAAGAAAGTGCTTCGATATATTTGATGGCGTCAAGATCTGTTGATGGCGTCACAATCTGTTTGATAATATTTTCGGCCGTTAAGGGAACGATTTGTGTGAAAATCGTTTAAAATTGTATTTCAACATTAGATAATTAAAAAACTAATTTGAATAAAAAAACCTCGGCGAGGTTTGTTGTATCGGGAGTTTACCGATACCTTATGACTCGATACCGAATGTCTTTGTCTATCCGAATGATAGATATATATTCTACAGATGACACACACATATACACACAGATAAACTATTAATTTCATTTTGCAAATAGCTCAAAATATGTCCTTATTACGTAATATTATCCATAATGTTTATAATATAATTGATATTAATAAGACAAAGCGACTTTTAACAAATATAGTATTTATCAAAATTGGTTACATAATTTTAAAATTACTGTATTAAGAACTGGAAAATATCGGAAGATTGACATAATTTTGTTACGGATGTGCAGAATGCTTTGCGGTGCTTAACTTTGCCTCCAGAAAAAAAAAAAACTTTTTCAACCATATCTACCCGGTGAACCATTTCTATTAAGTGAAAGTAGGGTTTCCAGAATTTTACGACATTTCGTGGCCTGGGTTACAGATCTGATTCAATATCGCCAATTTGGCGGCTTTTGGAGAGTTTCTGGATCCAGTGGAACATCTAGAAAGATCCACTAGTTTCGATGATACTGTCCTGTTATTAGAAATTTCTATGTGGAGTATATAATGACGTCATCATTTATGTAGATAGATTACACGAAATCCGACTTAAAGTAAATTGTACAGTGTTTTGAAGAGAAAATGAGTTGTGTTTTTTATCATTGGAGCATTTAATTACTGTTTTAATGTATTTGGCAGTTATTCACTGACTTTCCAAGATGGTTACCGAGCTATTCGCAGTATATTGTTCATGTTTTTGCTTATTGTGCCTTTAAATAAAAGCGTTAATTATCCAGAAATTCGGACATATTTTTAGATCTTAAAAGTTATGAAGAGCCTTGCTATCCAAACCTGGAATCGAACCTTGGAACTCCGAACAGGAAAGATGACGCTCTACCATTTAGCTACTATGACAAAATTGCAAGCTCTTATCGTTGAAGTGGATTCTGCATTACCCACGCTCTAATGTCAGATTGAAGGATAACAGACAATCTGACTGACAACCTGCTGCTATTTTTGTTCAGATTACCCTCCTAATACAACTGTTTTTACCCAGGTAAGTATCCTGCATGGTCGTTATCCTATCAATTTGAAATCGGCACTCAATCTTCCAGAGTCCACTGAATCCGTACTATTCGTACTAGGGACACTTTCTGATCTCTGATATCTTTGTACCAACCTACAGAGTTGATTTGTTCGGTCGCCATTGTAAAAAGCCTTGCTGCTCCAACCGGGAATCGAATCTTAGATCTAAACAGTCGACCCTCTACCGTTGAGCAACTGGGATGAAATTGCAAGCTCTTATCGACGAAGTGGACTCCATAGAGTATACCCCCTGATTTGAGAGGCTACGTTGTAACAGCATTATGAATCCCAAGAAAAGTACATTCACATATACGACATCCAAGTCCTTCGAAAATACATGTTGATGTATAATGTTGTCCAACATATTGCTGAAATAGTCCAGATGCAATCATTCCTATTTCTCAATATGTCTATTAAGTGATTTCACGATTACATAGAAACTATTTCATTACATAGATTGTGGGAACTTCTCACCCAAATATGTGTTTGAATTTAATAATAAAATTAGTTTTAATCTCTTAGCACCAACGTTTAATCTTTAAAAGCTGTCCCATGTTTATGTCGGTGACACAGGAATATGTGAAATCATAAATATCTTTTGTGCAACACATTTGTCTTGAATATCTACATAGATGAGATTGCAAATGCTATATATTATTTACTTACACTGTAAAGATAATAAGTTTATGTATAAATAAATTATTAGAATATACAATCACAATTTTCTAAAAACAATAGAAAACTGTTTCGAGACAAAAACATCTCAGAATAAGATTTTTCAGGAAAATGTCAAACTCAAACAAACTAAAAGAGGACAAATGTGATGCAGGACTAAAAGCATTTTCAAGTGTTATGCATAGCTACTGAAAAAATAGTGAGAAGAAAATTACACTTGTATATGGAATGTTATTCCGGGATTTCTTTATGAAAACAGCTGTTGATGCCCTTCATCTCAGTGCAGATTTGCATTCGTGAAAAAAAGAAAAAATATGTATTTGAATCCAGAAGATATATCTTGCACCTATTTATACATTTTTCTCACTAAAACTTATAATGCAAGATTACTGATTCTCGTCTTTTTTTAACATGAATAGAACTTATGAGCGGCAAGTAAACAGACTCAACGAGTGTATATTATAACATGCATATTTTGACTAAGGAAAACGCAGCACTATGAAGTAAGTGACTGTTTTTATTAAAATTAAATATGCGTACAGCTCATACACATGTAATGAAATGATTACAAAATCAAGACCGCAGGACCCATCAATGGTTAGCAATTGCACATTGAATTTTCAAATTAGTAATTGGTAGAACAACAACTTGACGAAAATTCACGCTTGTATATATCTAGATACAGAGTGATAAAGTTTCTTTATGTCATCTTGCGATATATTCTGCCAGGAATTATCAGTTGTTGCTTCCGATCTGCTACATTTCGGGGTGCCCGAATTTGGCGGTCTAGCGTGTCCAATACATGTTCGATTGGAGAAAGGTCTGATGATCTTGCTGGCCAAGGAACAGTATCAACAACACGGAGACAGTCCACAGATATGCGAGCCGTATGTGGCGTGGCATTATATTGTTGGAAAATGGCACCAGAATGACGTGTCATGAAGGGTAACGTAAACAGTCGCAAGATTTCCTCAATATATCGTTGAGTTGTTCAAGTTGTTCACAGGATGACTAGAGGCGACCTGCTGTCGTAAGAGATAGCACACCACAACATCACACTAGGGGTAATAACTGTGTGCCTGTGTAAAATAAAGGCTGATTGAGACCGCTGGCCCTGGCGCCTCCACACACGTACCAGATGGCCATCTGCTGAAAGACTGAAGCGTAATTCATTGCTGAACACTATGCGATGCCAGTCTGCTGGCAGCCATGATGCTCGGCTACGACACCACTTCAAACGACTCGTTTTAGAGGTCGCCGTAAGCGTAACCCCACCTCAGCCAAGCGCCGTGAGATAAGGGAAGTTACCACGGATGGTATGGATGAGGCTATAGCACGTTGGATGGTTGACAATGATGCCGTTTGGCCAGTTCGGGCCTCTCGAAAAAGCATACGATCTTCCCTCGTATTCGTGCAGCTTTGCCTTCCAGACCCTTCATTTCGTCGATGAGTGCCTTGCAGCAACCATTACAGCCAGCACCTTTGTACAACAGTGTCCGTTCGGTGCAGGTGGTGGCCTGTTGCTCGGTATGACCAGCCAGCACTTTCGGACACCAGTGTCCGTTCGGTGCAGGTGGCGGCCTATTGCTCTGTATGACCAGCCAGCTTCACGCATCCCGAATAGACGATCCCGTTCGAACTCGTTCAATTGCTTATAAGGTCTTCGGCAACGTCATAACGGCATTATTGGTTATGTCTCCACGCGACTGCAACGACGATAACTAGCAAAGATGAACCGTCCACATTTTTAATCTGTTTTATATGATACTAGTTGCACAGTAGAAACACATGATATGACCGAAATTAACACTCATTGGCCTTGCAAATGTAATCATTTGCGTACCTGGTATAAAGAATTTGCATGCAAAATTTCGAGATGATCGGATTATTTTTTATGAGTGCTTTGTTTTTTTTGTTTTTTGGCAAAAGAGTGTATTTTGGGTTTCGTTACTAGTGTTGTAAAACCCGCTTTATGGTACTGTAAATTGATGATTACTTTATTCAAAGTCTAAAATCACCAGTTTTCAGTAAGAATTGATTTTCAAGGGAAGTAAATGGTGCAAAATATTTTGGTTTCAGTAAAATACTGCACTAGGTATCTTCATCTGTCAACGCCGTTGTACTTTTATTTTTTTAGTTTTTTGAATTACTAAGACAGTTAAATTTTTTCCTTGCAGTTATGCAATCTTCTCTTTCATATTTCAGATATGAAAATTTGGATTTGTTCATTCTCTTCTGTCATATGTTTTTTTGTATGTAAGACGCATGGCTTGTATTCTTAATTTTCCGGTAATTGAAATTCCTGCTAAAAATTGTATGGTCCGATATTTGTTATACCAAATGTTTTTAGCACTAATACTTTAGCCATCCACTGCAACTAACTCGTAAGATTACATTACTTGGATGCCAGTATAAATAACCCACATCCTAACTGTAATTTGAATAAAAAATCATAAATAACTATTCAACATTATATTAACTGCAAATATTTCAGCCTTTTTGTTTGCAGTTGAAATGAACCCGATAGTTAAAAATTAAACAATTATATATATCTCCTAATGAGACAAACTGGGGCGGCAGTTGTATCTAGATGACCTAAATGTCGAAAAACTAAAACATTAATTGCAGTAAAATTTAAATTAAATTTTAAATATCCTACTGTAAATTGTAGGTCAAATAAATTGATAAAAGCAGACAATCGTTTCGAAAATGAATGAGTTCTTTTCTTGAATGCGAATAAAATAAGATACCAGCACCAAACAAAAGCTAAGCCATGTGCTATTTAAAATACTATAGTAAACAATATAACAAAATGTCGTTATCTAATGTGAAAAAAGGTTGTCACCTAATGTGATAAAACTTTGTCTCCTGGCGTGGCAAAACGTTGTCACCTAACGTGACAAAACTTCGTCACCTAACGTAACAAAACATCGTCACCTGACCTTACAAAAGGTCATATGTTTAATTTATTATATTTGTATTGTAATCCCTTTATTTATTTTTATGGAGAAAATTTATGTTCTGTATAGAATTAAACGATTGCTTGCATTTAAAAAGCAATGCATTTCCATTGCTTACTCTAGAAAAATAAATTTAACACCCATAAATTTTTAAATATACACATGAATAGTTCTTGACAGGCTCTTTCTGATTATATTTCAAATTATATTTTTATTCTTAATTAGCCACTGAAGATAATGTCTGCAGACGCTCCATATTCATTCAGCCTAGTCTGGAACAACAGCCCTTTTAAGTCTTTGTTCTTCAGTCGAAAGCTCGCGACCCCTCAATTGAGTTTAATCTGAATTGTGAGAGTCAGATATTCACCGTTAGTGACAGTTGCAATTAAGATGTATCATTCCGAGACAATTACATAATTGAACAGACAGACTCACCCTGTCTGTTCAGTTGCACGTTATGTTAGGTCAACAGTACACGATGGCGCTGGGTTAATAAATGATTATATGTGTAGAAAATATGTCACGTGTCCAACACGTAACTGTCCCTACAAATTTACAAATTTAGGTATTTTAGGAAAACAGTAACATAAATTGCAGCTATCAAGATTATATCGGTTAAGATACTTAGTTTAAATCTCAGTTGACATTTGTGTCTGTTACAGTACCGCCGGAACAACTTAATCCTGCAGGTTAAATAAACTTATATTATAGCCTTAAAAATAACCAAGTTTCGATTTTTTTTCAGTAAATCAACGATTTATGACTGCGATTTCAATTCGTAAGTGTTACTACTCAATTAAAGAATATTATGACCCAATATATAAGTTTTACGCATCAAATCACGTGTATTTAACTAAAGTGATTCATAAATCCACAAATATCTACAAACCTGAAGGGGATAATTGAGAGGGCCCTGATTTCCCAGAGAGCACATAAAAGTTTGGGCACCACTTTTATGGGTTTCACTTAAATAATTCCTACAACACATCATAGATTTTATTTAAAAACATTTTAAATATTATATTAGAAATATTTTTCGAATAATCAGTACTTGAAATTAAATAGAAAAAAGAATGTTTATTCTATTTGTCCGGAAATATAAAATGAAAATGATAATTTCAAAATTAAATTATCTTAGGAAAATATAAATGTATTACAGTTATGAATTTTTCTTTCAATAATTAATATGAAAGACAATTTTATGGGCTGTAATTTGTTAAGAGTCTAGTTGACCAAATCGGGAATCGAAACTGGATCTCCGAACTGGCCACCCGACGCTCTAACGGTGAGCTACTGGGACGAAATTGCAAGCTCTTATCGTCGAAGTGGATTCTGCATTCTCCACCCTCTAATGTCATATTTGGGGGTAACTGACAATCTGACTGACCGTTTCCTGCTATTTTTACCTCAGGTTAGCCTCTTTCTCTTATTATTTTTTACATAGGAAAGTATTCTGCGTGGTCATTATCCTCTCAATTTGAAGTCCCCTCTCTACCTTACAGAGTCCAGTAAATCCGTATTAGTCGTACTAGGGTCAGTTTCAGACCTTTGACATTTGCTAGGATCCTGTCTTACCTCCCTATCGTGAATCCTTGTTTACAAATTTTTAATAAATATCTCATTTACTTTCTTACTGGTCATGGCCACTTTCTTGATTATTTATACTTTTTCAAAATTAAATCCACCTCTAACTGTATTTGCAATAAATTCGGTGACGTTGACCATTACATTTTCGATTGCCCTTTTTCTAAAAAAATTTATCTCTGCAAACCTTCCCCCTCTAATAAACCAATTTGGTTCTCCAAAGTTTGTTCAAATCCCTCTTCAGTAGATAAAATTAAAAACTGTATTCTTGTTTCCATGGAAATTTCTAATAAAGTGACCTAAGCTTAAGAGTAGATTCTGCTCTCATTTAATTTGATCAATGAATCCCTTTATTTTATTCTTATTAACTTATATGAACTTATTGTGTTCCCTCTTTTTTTTCTTCCTTAAAAAAAAAAAAAAAAAAAAAAAAAAAAAACATGTTAACTGTTCTTATTTTTTGGATCTTTCTTTTTTCTTTTGACACTTTTTATTTGTATTTTTCCTTGTTTTTCTTTTCTAAATTTTATTCTAAATTTCTCTTTGTTTTCATACGGCAATTTTTTTTCCTTTTCATATATTTTCTTTTTATATATTTTCTAAATTTTCTTTTAAAATTTTATTATTTTCTTTCATTTTAATCTATATTTTATTATGTTATTATACCTCACTCTAAATATTAGTTTTCAATGATCTTTTTATCTATATTAGCAATAACCATTTTCCCATTTTTGTAAAATGGACGTACTTGTCAAGTTCATATATAATGTAAAACTGTCTGTTTAATCACAATATTTATTATAAATTGTAATATTTTTAGACCTAAATAAAAGTTCGTTTGGTGGGATGGTAGACCTTGGGTACCTCCTGAATGCAGGAGGTATCCTTTCCTGGCCGTGCAGATAGCTACTCTAAACCCAATATGTGAGTCGCACGGTCTGGGGTCTTCAGACCTTAGACATTTTTCCCGGCCGTGCGGTTAACTACTCTAAACCCACACTATGTGAGTCGCAAGGTCTGGGGTCTTCAGACCTCCGACATTAAAAACTGTATTCTTGTTGCCATGGCAATTTCTAATAAAGTGATCTAAGCTTATGAATGGATTCTACTCTCTCAATTAATTTTGATCAATGAATCCCTTTATTTCATTCTTATTAACGTATATGGACTTATTGTGTCCCTCCATATTTTCTGTTGAAAAAAAAAGCTATGTTAACTGTTTCTATTTTGTCGGTTCTATTTTTTACTTTTAACCCTTTTTATTTGTATTTTTTCTCATATTTCTTTTCTAAATTTCATCCTAAATTACTTAAATTTCTATTTTTCTTTCTCATGCTCCTAAATTCCTTTCCCTTTCCATATATTTTCTGTTTTTATGTATTTTCTAAATTTCACTGTAAATTTTATTTTTCAATGATATTATCTATATTCGCAATAACCCTTTTTCGATTTTTGAAAAATGGACTTACTTATCAAGCTCAAATCTAATGTAAAACTGTCTGTTTAACCACAATATTTTTCATCATTTGTTATCTTTTTAGACCTAAATGAATGTTGGTTTGGCGGGATGTAGATCTTGGGTGCCTTCTGAGTGCAGGAAGTGTTCTTTCCCGGTCGTGCAGCTAGCTACTCTAAACCCACTATGTGAGTCGCACGGTCTGGGGTCTTCAGACCTCCGACATCTTTGTAGTAACCTACAAGGTTGAGTTGTTCGGGCGTCATTGTAAAGCGCCTTGCTGTCCCAACCGGGAATCGAACCCCGTATTTCCAAACTGTGCAGTCGACGCTGTATCATAGAACTACTGGGACGAAATTGCAAGCTCTTATCTTCAAGTAGACTCTGCAAATTGAGTATATAGATTGTTAATGAATATACAGATTGTTAATAGATTGTATATAGATTGTTAATAAATATACAGAATACTGTTTATATAGTAAGCTGTAAAGTTCAGTTTGAAATAAATATTTTTAATATATATTCCGGAGGGGGGGTGGGCTACGCCCCCTGGATATGCATGAAAGAAACACTGTCCAAAACCTGCTAAGGTGTAATATAATTGACTTAACAGACACCAGATATTAATAAAAAAAAGTAATTTCACAAAAGTAAATTCACAACAGTAAATTCAAAGTTTTATGTATCATATTTTATAATTAAACTTTATCTTAGTTTAATTTCTTAAAATCATCTTGTGTTTTAAATTGATGGTTGAAAACAAATCAGGAAAAATAAATTATATTTTGGGTCACAAGTGTCAAAATAATTAATTATTACATTTACAATTCCATTCGTTCCAAAACCTTAATATGATTGAATATACTTAAATATATGAAAAATAATAACTTATACCAAATTATCCATCCCATGTCATGCATATTATGTAAAAAATAAACTAAATAGTTCAAGGCTACAACATTATCTGAATTAAGTTTTATGAAATATTCTATAAATCAATTTATTCTGCGTGGTAAAGCAAGAAAAAATGCATCAAAAAGTGCATTTTTAAAAAGGAAACAATAAAGTCGCATTGTTTTTTTTTTCTTTCTTTCTTTTGAATAATATGTTTTGGAATGCAAAGAAACCATTCAGAGAGCAGATTTAAAGTGCATTTTCATCAAACAAACTAATTTTCGTAATGGTATCCAATATTTCTATTTGCTTTCAATTTTTCGAAGGAGAAGTTTTCGCAATATTTTTTGCATAAATGTATAAAAATTGGCCATACACGCTTGATATTTGAAATGTGTATCAGCATATACATGTTTTGGTTTTAGTATGCTACTTTTTAGAAATATGTTGCAGAACCTTTGTTTTCTATCGGAGTACTGAAGAAATAGCAAAATGGAGAACATGAGATATATCAACATATGGTTTTAAGTTTTCGTTTATGAGTTTTGGGTTTGCTTATCAATAATACATTAATCCCTGAATAAATTACATGACTTATAAAATATTTATAGATTCAAGGATCGGATTTGTAATATTTGATTTTCTGAAAGGACTGAAAAATTGTAAATATAAGACTTTCTGATGCGTTTCACATTACAAAACAATGCTATGATTATATTTTGATATTAATTTCAGTGTGGCTGATTTGAACTTTCTCATACGAGAATTTATTTTTAGTATTTTTTTTCAAACTTTATAAGAAAAAATATTGAAAATTCTGTATCATGATTATGTCATGATTATCCAAATGATTACAATTATATCGTGTAACTCTTCACTTTAAAGGCCTTGAAAATATCATTCAATCGATACCATACATGGCAATGTTCCCCCGGTGGGGAACATGCCTCCTTCCCGAGGGGGCCCAATGACGTCACAAACAATATAAATATATCTATATCGCAGCTATTTTTCACAACAGTGATTGCAAATATCAAGTCTCATGATCATTGGGCCATAAATAAATCCTTTTCATGCATGATTATACCAAATTCTGTCCTATGCAGCCATGTTAAAAAATATATAAAATTGCAAATACACATTTCGAAGTTTCGGCTTGAATTTAAACAAATTCTATTTAGTTCTAGATATTTTGATAATAAAACCGGATATAAAGTTTCCTTAAAATCCATTAATTTCACAAGAAATCGACCACAGACATATAGGCAGAAAAGCGGACATCATTCTAAAAATACTCAAAACGTGTTCAGGAGGTTATAAAACATATATTGACATCAAAATCTGGAACTAAAAAAAATTGTATGAAAACAATACTTTCTCTATAATAAATTACATAATATGAGAAAGTAAAAACGTGTCAAATATATGATTATTGTAACACATTAATGAAATGAGAAAACAATAATACAAATTAGAACTTTTGTGTAACCTGGCTATCAATTCCGTTTATAAATATACCTGGTTATTAATACCGTTATTTTTATTGCCAGTTGCAATAGACGTACAACATTTTATGGAAATCGATGTTATATTCGCGTAACGTGGAAAAGTATTTTTTTTTTATCTCATGAACAACTTGGGATTACAATGGTGTCCATGGTCAAATTATAGTATCGGACATTTTTGGTAAATAATATTTATATTTACTTAATAGTTTGATAATGATTAACACAGCAAATCGTGATATCTATAAATTACTCGTGTTATTTCTATACTAGGGGAAATTTATTTCTAAAGGTTCTTACGAAGGTTTTGCAAAGGTTTTATATATTTTTTTTTATTCTTAGAAGAAAACTATGCAATATCTTAAATATACCGCATGTAAATGATGCCACTTACATTTACGTACATAATTATATATAAATTTGGTATTTCAATAATAATTTTTAATATAATTTATTATTATGGTAAAAGTAATTATTACTTTCGTTATAATAATGCTAAAAATGATAATAGTAAATACCTTCTTTAGAGTCGATCTATCTGAAAAACAATGACACCGATGTATATCTATTTAAATAATCGTGATACATTTTAATCGACTTTCAGTTTAATGGAGTGATATCGGTCCTACAGACTCAAGGGCATGCTGAAAGATAGACACAGACATAATTGAAAAGAAAATGATTCATTGGTACTCCAGAGATACACAGTATACGCAGACTCATCAAGCTCTAAAGATTACATTTTTGACAACATCAAAATAATTTTTACTTTATGTATACTACGCAATGCAGGACTTAAAGTGTTACTATTTCATATTCATAATGCAGAGAACTGCAACTTTTGAAATATTTTCACGTTACTTCAAATGTCAATTAGATTAAATATTTACAAAAGTGTCAGTAATTGAAAACTTGAAATGCCGTATTTCGAGTTTTATATTTTTTTATAAATATTATTGTCCCTTAATAGTAGTTTATACACTAAAATAAGGAAAACGTTAAGTTTAAGTCAGTGTAAACTCTCCCCGCTGTTATAATAAATAGAAATTAAATAGAGAGACAATACATACACGTTGAATAAAAATTAAAACAGTAAAGAAGTACTAGTATTTTAGACTGTAAAAGAGGAAAACTATAACGATCTTAAAAAATTATAATTTTAATAAATTTATATTTCGTTTACCAAACATCAAAAATAAGCGTCTTAATCAAAAATTGGAACACTGTGGGGTTCTATCTCCTGTGAAATTATATATATATATATATATATATATATTTGAAATGTAATAATAAAAATTATGTAAAAATAAAAAAAATAAAAATACAATTCAAGTAATATTAACATTACCATAGAAGCAAATTCACGGCCATAATGCCGATAAGAGAAAAGAACAGAACCTTCCCAAATTCGATGATTAATCAGAATTAAATTCCTCTTCAGGTCTGAGTATTTAACTCTAATTAACCAAAACAAATGCCTGTTTCAGATTAAGCAATAGTACATTACTATAAATGCTTAAACTCAGACTACAGGCATCAAAAAATGAAAAAATGAAAAAAGGATACATTAAGAAAATTGTATTACCATGCGGCATGAATCATTCTTCTTCTACCACGTGTATACACGATCAACCTCAACAACTTAATCTAGAAGCAAATATATATATATATATATATATATATATATATATATATATATATATATATATATATATATATATATATATATATATATGAATATTCGTACTGCCTCCCTGGTAGAATTTCGTCTTGTTCATTCCGGTGCTCCTAGATTAAGCTGTTGAGGTTGATCGTGTATACACGTGGTGGAAGAAGAAGGGTTCATGCCGCATGGTAATACAAATTTTCTTAATGTATCCTATTTTCCTTTTTTCCTTTTTTGTTGCCTGTAGTCTGAGTTTAAGCATTTATAGTAATGTACTATTGCTTAATCTGAAACAGACATTTGTTTGGGTTAATTAGAATTAAATACTCAGGCCTGAAGATGAATTTAATTCTGATTAATCATCGAATTTGGGACGGTGCTGTTCTTTTCTCTTATCGGCATTATGGCCGTGAATTTGCTTCTATGGTGATGTTAATATTACTTGAATTGTTTTTATTTTTTTTTTATTTTTAAATAATTCTTATTATTACATATTTCAAATATATATATATATATATATATATATAATCTCTTTATATATATACATATATTGTTATATCAGAAAAAATTAAATTTCCCAACATATAAATAGTTATTTGTACATAAAATTTACAATCCTGTATGCGTTCTTCATTTTATTGACATGAATCATCAGAAGTTGTCGTAAGATAAACATATTTCCACAGTTTATGACAACATCCTAAATTCCCCGTCCAATTTAAAAGCTAATATATGATATATGCAACAATAATGTGCGTCAGCAACGTTATTACAAAAGTCAAACTATCTTGATAATATCGGCCTTCCTATAAATATTCATAAATGCCAATATAAGGGTTCCGTGATATTCTTGCGCCAACATGATTGTCTTGGGAGATTTCCACTGCAACCGCCAGATGACACTAGTGGGCGGTATTCCCAGAATTCATCCAACTCTTTTCATCGACGATTCTCTCACATCCCGTCTCATTTCATGTCCTCACGACATTCAAAAGGGATCGTTCTTTCATCCCGCTCGAACGTTCGAAGACCTGAAAAGTTCAAAACGTTCTAACTTTTAGCATATAACTTCTGTCGTCCGCGGATGAATGGAATGAAATTTCTAAGGGGTTTATATAGCACTGGAAAGTAATTTTCCGTAGTTTGTGATTGTGTTCGAAATGTTTGTTGCAAATTACAGATTAAAGTTACAGAGACAATTTCGGTTTTATTAAGGATTGCACGAAAGTGTTTTGAAAATTTGTAAACATTGATACATAACATGTCAAATTTTAGCGAACTTTCTGCATAGAAAAGTATGTTCCGTTGTGTCGGTTAGATTTGAGAACTTTTTATTACCAATTTTATCCCAGAAAACACACAAATATGATATCCATGAATGATAACTGTAAAGAAGTTCGACTAAAACATAGTTTTATACTGTCGTTACGAAACTTTTTTATTCAATCTATTTGGAGAAAGAGAGAAGAATGTTTCTTCTTAATTTTTACTTTTACCATCATGTCATATATTCCTGGATTGCAATGCAACGAGATCATATCAGGTAAAATATTTTACCATAGTTATATATTATCGTACCCTGACTTTTAAATTAAATATTACATATTTTAACAAAATGAATGAATCCTGTTGTTTTTATTTTCTTCAAATGCATTTTAGAATTTTCTTCAAATATAAAAATTTTTAATCATGGAGAAAAGTCGGCTTAAAAACATTCCAGGACATCGCGATTGAATCTGTTTCCTGGTACTTGAAATTATTATGGTTCAGTGACTGTAGGTGCTTGTAATACTTATATAAATATGAACTTTCTTTTAAAATTCGATTTGTTGAAGTGAGTAACAGCATATTTAATCTAAGAAGGAATTAAAAAAGTTTAATAACTCAAAATTAAAACAGTATATATTATCTTAAATTACTTATACATTTTCAGTGAATCAATATATGTGCCTGAATAAAATAATGGTAGAAAACAAATATTTCTTCAGGAAGTCATAAGTAAGATTACGTAAAAAACATAATACTTATTAAAATTTCAAATCGTTTTCACAAATTTGATATTATCTATAAATTTTTTAAAGAACATTTGCACATCCATTTTAATCCTGAATTTATTCCTTCAGTTGATTCCGAAACTCAATATTTTTATATTATTTTCTAAAGTACTTTGAACCTGGAACAGAAAAACACTTAGTATGATTTTACATCAAGCATGTTATATTATTTATTTCACGTATGTGAATTTAACAAATTTTATAAGATCTTGTTATAATATATTGTTTTCTATCATCGAGATACTATCAATAAATAAAATAGCTTTTACAAAGGATGAAAAAAACTTAAATAACGCAATATGGCACAAAATAATAAAGAATGCAGCACAATATGCTTATTAATTTGTGTTTAATTAATATGTATACGTTTTTTGATGACGATATTAAACTGAAAATCAAATAAATTTTTAAATATACATTCTGACATATGTTTTCTTTGTTTTTAAAAATGCATATGTTCTATAATAGTTTCTATAAATGCAATTTTACAATTTTAAATATAACGACTGTTTTAAAATTTGCATACAAAAATGAAACTTTATTTTACATATATATTTTCGCACATCTAAACACGTTATTTGGAATAATTGAGAATTTTCAAAGTACATTTTATTAAACTTAATATTTGCATTTATACCATATTGCAATCATTTTTATTAAAAAAAACTGTAAATATGCAAACGAATTCAAAATTTCACAATAAAATACATGACCTGTGATGAGCAATAAATGTTAAAAATAATTAATAGAGTGAATTCTTGTGCCGTTGTAAAAGGCGAATTTTTGGTTTACAACTTACAAAAACTCTTTATTATACAAAATGAAAACAATTTTACAAGTTTTCACGTCTTACTCTTATTTTTGTCTCTAAGGTGATGAAATTTTTTTGATTTCTTGCAATACACTGATAAAAATATTTTTAAAAATATATCTTTTATATCGTAGTTTTTGATCACCTTTTATTACTACCACGAAATCGATTGAAACGGGTGATACAAGGTATATGTGAGTTATGATTTTCGATAGATATGTTTAAAAATCATAATCTGTGATACGTATAAGTAGTACAATAAGTAATGTAAGTATAAATTATTCTGGTACTTGTCGTATGACATATTTGTATAATAGTAAAAGAGAGTAAGAATGCAAACTTCGTAATAGTAATTACTTTTTTATAAGTCATTCTGGTACTTGTCTTATGACATATTTGTATAATAGTAAAAGAGAGTAAGAATGCCAACTTCGTAATTGTAATTACATTTTTATAAGTTATTCTGGTACTTGCCTTATGACATATTTGTATAATAGTAAAAGAGAGTAAGAATGCAAACTTCGTAATAGTAATTACTTTTTCATAAGTCATTCTGGTCAGAGATCGAGCTCGATTTTTTCCAGAAGAGTAAAAATACTTCCTGACTTGATTTGAAGGAGTATTTTACTTTCCAGAGAAGTAATTTTTAACAAATGTGCAATCACCCTCAAATTTCTAGGTATTTAGTTAATTAATTGTATTTTATATAAAATAAAATTACAGGGTCATCGCTCAACAAAATATAAATTTCGGACTTATCTACGTTGAAAAATAAAAATAAGATTTAAGAAATGCACTATATTTTTATTTGTGTTAATAAACAAAATACATTGCATATTTGTTATCACGATTAATACACTTTACAAACCTTCTTAAATGAGTTTTGAAATGTTTACTAAATGTTGGACATTTAGGATCACAATTTCCTTTAATTTCCTGTCAATTTTCCAAACAGAGTAGGAATCTTGAATTATTATACGTAATAGTATAATTAATAATGTTTTTTTTCATAAAAATAGTTAATCATATAATTCGTGTTGAAATACCAAATTCTTACCTTACCTTTGGCTTAGTTTCTCCATGCGGTTTCTCCGTACAAACAAGAGGAAAATAAAATTATAAACCTATTAAGTAAAATTATTTTTATATTTTCCTTTTAAAATTCCAACCTTCTTTGTGTTTGGATTTTCCCATAATGGAACAGCTTTTTCAAAATTAAATTTACATTCAAGCCAAATCTGTTTAATTTGCGATTCTAAAAATAATTTTTTTATTTTTTTGTTTACAAAATCGGTGCGTAAAAATACGCATTACAATATAAAACATTATAAATTACATTTATAATGCTTTATAAATTACATTTATAATGCTTTATAAATACGCTTTATAAATTACATTTATAAAGCTTATGTACTTATTTAATAGCGTGAAATACGCGTATAAAGGCGCTATCTCGATCTCTGATTCTGGTACTTGTCTTATGACATATTTGAATAACAGTAAAAGAGAGTAAGAATGCAAACTTCGTAATAGTAATTATATTTCATAAGTTATTCTGGTACTTGTCTTATGACATATTTGTACAATAGTAAAAGAGAGTAAGAATGCAATCTTCGTAATAGTAATTACATTTTTATAAATTATTCTGGTACATGTCTTATGATATATTTGTATAATAGTAAAAGAGAGTAAGAATACGCACTTCGTAATATTAATTACGTTCTTTTTATATCTACAAACAAAAATATTTTTAAATATACAACGCAGATCCATCCCCTAATAAAATGTAATTGACATAAATAATAAAATTGCAAGAAATAACTGCTTACAATGTTTATAATTTTTATTTTTATTGTTTATTAATTTTAATCATATCTATGATGCAACCTACATAATTTAAATCAATCCAATAATTTAGTGAAATATATGAAAATATCTTGAATGTTAAGCATGTACTCACAAAATAAAAGTGCCAATATTGAAACATTTTAATATACTTAAAATATGCATTCATATAATAAAGAGAACCTAAATCAACAATGAGTCGTAAACATTCATATTTCTAAAGAAATTATCCCGAAAAACACTTTTCCAGCACATAATACTTTACTTTTAAATGTCTTCGCGTGATCAAGTTTTTAAGATCTTCAAATCCCCAAATTGTATTATTTAAAATAACTCTAATTTCGTAAACGGTTCTCAATCACAAATAAGTAAGAAATAAATATTTTAAGAGACATCATTTTAGTTTTTTATCTTTGCGTCAGACATTCTTCCAGAAGCAAAATGTTTGCTGCTATGTGATTGACATTCAGAATGTTGGAAGGAAAATCTTTACGTTACGTTATTGACGCAGATTTCCTTTATCGGCTTCCCAGTTCTTTTCATGCTTAGACGTTAAGGTACTTATAAATACATGTCATATATAATGAACGTCAATTTAGAACAAAGCATAAAGATGTGAATTTAAACATCAACCTGTTTTATAATAAGTCATCTCCATCAGAGTTTTATTTTTTCGGAAATTAATGTTTCATTATGAACGGATTTCATATTTATCATAATTATCCTATTTATTATCATCAAAGAACTATGAATAATATATAGTTATACACCTATACGTTCACCTCACACAACTTAATAGGGTTCAATATAAAATATATATTCACTAATAGAACTGGTAAAAAGGGGTATTTTATACCAATTTAGTTTCATTTATAATGATTACTTATCATGTATTTTTTTAAATATTCAACGGCTTGCCGTATAGTATTTTTGATGTCACATTGACATTTTAGTCCATTTTCATTTCACTTTTGCGATACAGAACATTTTCTATTAATGTTCAATCTAAGGTATATATAATAAAATTAAAATAAAAATTATTCAATTATATATATATATATATATATATATATATATATATATATATATATATATATATATATATATATATATATATATATATATATATATATATATATATATATATATATATATATATATATACAGGGCGCCCCACAAAGATTGAAACACGTTTTGATTATTTACCTGTTGGAGATAAGTGGGCAATGTACGTTGCAAAAAGTTGTACGTAAGGTACAACAGGTACAAATTTGGTCAATCAGAAAATTTTTATTTTTAATGCATCAAGATCAATACAAAAACCGCATATCGGTATCTTTAAAATTGAGGGAGTTATATTTAATTGAAAATTGAACATTGTGAATGGGGGGACCATATATCAAATTGGAAATGTAAATTTGTGACATATCACAAAAAAGATAAAACTGGATTATAGGAGACATTTTTGCGAATTTCACGATACAATCATGGATTCTTAATATCTTTCCACGTTGATATATGCCAATAAAAATGTTTGACACATGCTAACGTATGTTTGATCTAAACAATTTCTATCTTCAATTTGTTTATGATCCCTATTTTCACTGATGAAACAGACTTGCACATGGTACGGAAAAGAGGCATAAGTCAGATTTTTTGTTTTATAATAATTCAGTTGATTTTAAAAATACAGATATGCGGTTTTTTAATGATTTTGTTGCATTAAATATAAACAAAATATGGTTGACAAAATTTGTCTAAGGGGGGTCGTATAAAAATTTAAAAAGTGTAACTTTTCGAAAATTAATGGGAGGACTATGTCATTAACGTAGTCTTATTTCCTACCTTACTTTCAACATTTTTGCAATTTACATTGCCCACTTATTTCCAACAGGTAAAGAATTAAAGCGCGTTTCAATCTTCTTGGGACACCCTGTATATGTATATATATATATATATATATATACAGGGTGTCTCATAAACATTGACCTCGGCTTTTATTCCAAAAATATTGATCGTAGACATATATAATAAATTACAAAATTGTGTAAAAAAAGGTACAGAATTTTATGAAATCAATTAAAATTTCCAAGGGAATTAAATTTCAAGGAATACAAAATTTAAATGTTTATACGGCCCCGTACAAAAACATTTCCAATGAGTAAAATGGGCTCCATACAACTAATAAGGTGATGTGCAATATTTCAGCATTTTATCATAAAAAATCCCAGAGATACGAAAAGACACAAATGCTAACTTAAACCACTTTTTGATGCATTTGACATTTGGTCTGAGAAGAGAAAAATCATGTCGGCAGATCACGTTTAAGGGGTCATACACAAATTACGGAAAAAACAGTGATTACATAAATAAATAATTTTGCCATTTATTTGTACAAAAGTATTGGCACAAAATTTATTGGTAAAAAATTATTTTATTGGTACAAAAGTATCTACACTGTGTAGAAATAATAACTTTACCCAAAGATTACACAGCTTGTTCAAAATGTTTTCCATTCTTGCCAAATATTCATTAAAGATAAGAGGCATTATTTGCCTATGATGCATATCTCTGTTGCGTTATTTGCACTCTTGCTGTAAACATTTGCTTTTGTACATCACCTTATTAGTGTATGGTGCACATTTTACTCTTTGGAAATGTTTTAGCACGGGGGCCGTATAAAATTATAAATTGTGTATTTTGTGTATTATTAAATTCTGTATTATTATTTTGTGTATTATTAAATTGTGTCAAAGTTAATCCCCTGAATTTTTTTATCCATTTCATAAAATTCTGTATCTTCTCTTACGCAAATTTGTAATTCATTATATATATATATCTAAGATCGATATTTGAGGAATAAAACCGAGGTCAATGTTTTTGGGACACCTTATATATATATAAGAAAAAAAGGTTTGAAGATCCAATGAAGGAAATGTGAGAAGCTGTAACTCGAAAATTCAACTATCTAACAGGCTTACGAAATAAAAGTATAAATCAACAAATCCTCAAGCAAAAGGAAGAAAAAAAAACACATAAATAAAATAAAAATCGAATCAACAAGTCAATGAAGAGTTTCAAAATACAAAGGTACGGAATCGAAAACAGAATAACAAACAAAATCAAGCACAAACGCTATACACGTGGACAAGGCTCTGAGCCAAAATCATGAATTAATAGTTCACTTCCACAGAAATCGTAATCATGCCCAAATTTGTAGAAGCAAACAAAAAATGTATGTTTCTGAAGAAATAGATTGATTATATATATATATATATATATATGTGTGTGTGTGTGTGTGTGTATTTATACATATGTATGTATATATATATATATATATATATATTCACTTCCCACTTCAGCATTACTATTATTTGCCCCTCTTTTTAGTAGCTCTTTTTGTATATTAATACTTTTTCTTAACATTTCGCTTCACAGTTTTTCAATTCTTATGAATGGCAACAGTAAATGGTTTTTTATTTTTTTCTTTACGAATGGCAACACTGGTCTCTTCTATCAGTGTACCCTGTATTGACTCGATTGTACATACGCTGTGCTTTTTCCAGGTATTCATTTTTTCTTTTTTATTCCTTCTTTATGTATGTCGTCCAAGTAGAAATAGTTTATAGATTTAATCTATCTATTTCTTCAGAAACATACATTTTTGTGTTTGCTTCTACAAAAAACTTGGACATGATTAGATTTTTGTAGAGGTTAACAATTCATGATTTAGGCTTAGAGCCTCGTCCACGTGTAATGCGTTTGTGCTTGATTTCGTTTGTTATACTTATTTTCGATTCCATACCTTTATATTTTTCATTGACTTGTTGATTCGATATTTATTTTATTTATTTTGTTCCCATTTGCTTGAGGATTAGTTGATTTTTACTTTTGTTTTGTAAGCCTGTTAGATAGTTGAATTTAGCTTAAGTTTTTCTTTTTTTGTTTCCATACCTTTTAATTTGGTTGATTTTCTGTAACTTTATAGCTTGTGTTTTGTATTTTTTATCCATTTGATTGATGATTTGCTGTATTATATTTTATTCTGTGGGTGTTTTTAAAAAAGTTAGGTTTATCGTGTTACATCTTCTTACTTTTCGTTCATTGGATTTTCAAACTTCTATTATATATATATATATATATATATATATATTTGTAACAACTTACAATTCATAAATTTTTAATTTTGTTTAACAATTTTTTTCACTTATTGTCAAAAAATGTAATCTTAATCAAAATTGAGATTGTATTTTTTCTTAAAACTAAACTTTATCTGTCATTTTGAGTTGTACGGATACCTTGTAAAATAATTTTTATAGCAGAACTATTTGAAATGACATCAGGAGTGTTTGTTTTGTGTAATTAAGTTTTATATTTCCATGTCACGCATTATAGCAATTAAGATTTTGTTAAGAAAATAAGTGTATTAACATGTTGTTA
Organism: Amaurobius ferox; assembly: GCA_951213105.1. Classification (NCBI taxonomy): domain Eukaryota; kingdom Metazoa; phylum Arthropoda; class Arachnida; order Araneae; family Amaurobiidae; genus Amaurobius; species Amaurobius ferox. Next base: position 96,713,018 of record OX578136.1, read on the forward strand.
TTTTACTTCAACTTGTACTTTCAGAATAATTTACGTTATCTTCATTTTTTCTGTATTTTTTAAATGTGTAGTTGCACTCATGAATTTTTAAACACTTTGGTTTTTCAGAATTTATTGGAATCAATAAAATTTTTTCAAGATTAATTTTGGGATATTTTATGCAAAGGAAATATAATTTTTAGAAACAATACATTTTTGTGCTTTTTAAAAATATACTAGTTAAATACAAATTATATTTCTGATCATTGATTAAATATTGTGTATTTTTAAATTGATAGAATAAATTTAATATTTATCATATTACAAATTATTGTCAAATTGATGTTTAAATTGACGCAAAAAATCGCCAAATTCATTTGTTTTCAAAATTAAGTTTTCTAGGATATAAGCGATATTCTGGTTATATTATTATAATATTCAACGTAAAATACGAAAAAGAAAAGAGAGAACGTAAAAAGAGTCCTGTGGTCGGTAACTGGGTGTATAAAAATTGTGCCTACAAATAATTATGCTTAGTCTTCAGTAGGTTTAGGTAGCTACATGATTATTAATTATAGGAAACCTTGTCAATAAGCCCTTTATTCCAAGAAATGATATTTTTATTATCAACCGCAAAAATTTTAGGCTGTTTTTCTTTATTAATATTTTTGTTTGTAGAATAGTACACAAATTTTGAGAGGAGTTGAAATTATCATAAATATATGTTTTTCTTTGAATCAGATTCGAAAGCTGCACTTAACCAGGTCCTAAAGTGAATTTTAAAAATTTCGACAACTAGACTCTTTTGTTAACCATCACAGATTTAGTATATTTTTGAAAAATGATATAAATAATTCAGTATTATAATTTGTGGAGAATGAAACTGAAAGGGAGGTTTTTTCACATTTGATGTCTTTATAAATATAATAGTTTTCACCAATATATAAAAACACGTCAGATTAAATTTTTGTGAGAAAATTAGTAACTTGCAAGAAAGGAAAGGACAAATATGTGAGGTAATTTTCTCCAAGGAATTTTCTATTCCACCATAATCATTTTCTTCGAGCTGACGTATTCCAAGCGTTATGAGTACGGTAATGATTATTTTGCTTTTACAATGGAGGAGTTTGTTTTAGGAAAAACATGAAAAACATTTATGATATGAAACTGCTTTATAAACACGCCATAACGATTTCTAGGAAACATATAATTTCACCAGCTTTCCATATTTTCTCCTTTTTACATACTTCTAATTAGCTTTTACACGTTTTTCCTGTTCTGCCACACAAACAGCAACCATAAGCCTTCTTGTTGGTCGTGTGGTCTGGGCTTTCTACGTTTTTTCTGTTAGGCTTATGTTGCATTCTACACGCTTATGTTGCATTACAATCGAATTTTAACCCAATTCCAGTCGTGCAATCGTCTTGAAACTTTGCATACTTACGTATTCCATTTTGAGATGTTCAATGATGATGTATTGTAGCAGTCAGAAACTAGACCCGTTGACGTTTGATCCTCTATTCATGAATTATACGCAATGAATAATATTTTAAATAATTATGAGATAAATATATTTTATTGTATCCACAGAGCAGCTGTGCGGATATATAATTTAGGGATATACTGAATACTTTTGATTTGAATATGCACTTTACACAACTTCACGGTGCAATCGAAAGTGTTCGAAACAAATTAAGATTAAAATATTAGACTTTTCTACTAAATACACACACATGAATAGGGTACAAATAGTAATAAAAAAATGCATGTCTTTTAGAAGCACCAATTTTGATATCAATCGAAACACTTCTCTTCCAAGCAAACTCCTAAAAGTGACAAAATGTATACTTGTGATAGTGATTAATTAAAAACTTTGAGATGACATACCCACTGTACACCTGCTGTATTATTTTCCTACAATATACATTAAATATAAATGGAATTATGGTGATGGGATTAAAAAATATGATGTGAACAGCATATGACTTTACTTACAGACTGGAATTTATTTTCTCTTCCTATCTTTTACAACGCATTTAATTGAGTTTAATTGCGTAAATACTACGGACAATTATTTCAAATTACACTGAATTTGAAATTTTATTTTAATTTTCGTTTTCATTTGGGAATGGACGAATTTCAAAGACGACGTGGCAAAAACATAAAAACTGAAATACCTCGAAAACGGTTTGTCATAGAGTTATGGGTCTTGTCTTACTCTTTTTGCCGTCAAAAATTACGTATAAAACAAGCATTTAATTGATACATTTGAGAATACGCAGCCTTTTATTTACATTTTTGCAATTTTTACTGTCCATTTTGAAATAAAAGGCATGCTCTTTTTTCCGAAACGTACCAAAATCTAAGCAGCAATGAATATTTTATCCCACAGGTGACTTATTTATAAAATTTTGGGAAATTTGGTCAATTAGGTTTTCATCTAGAGTGGATACATACACAGACAGGCATACACACACAGATACGTTACGCTAAAAATAGATTTTTGGGGTTCTCGAAACGTATGATTCGGTCAAAATCTAGAGTTGTGAATTTCGACACGATTCTAAAACTTACGGGATTAAATATAAATAGTACTTATAGTGATGGGATGAAAAACTGACTTCCATTCTCTCTATATTTAAAGAAACACGCCAAGGCAATGATTTGGCGAGAAATTAGACTGCTGATAATTATTGCTGAGACATCAGCCAGCGATAAGATGCAGAATAATTTGTTTTTTATTTAACGAAAAATGCTATTTATTAAAAAAATGATATTTAGAAAAGAAAAATCAGAACACTGTAATTTGTGTTTAAAAAACGCATGAAAATGGGGGCATTTCATCCCTAAAAACGTTTTAAACAAAAATAGCGATACGTTTGTGGAAAATGGCTGATATTTAAAAAACAATAAATTGAGATGAAATGTCTGTTTTTTTCCTCATATTTGTAGAAATGTTGAAATATGCCTTTCTATATTTAAATGCGATTTTTCGTTTATATGGACATCAAGTTATGTTTCAGATTGATATTATTGACATTCCGATTCTTTTTTTTGCATTGCTAGATAAGGATTGCAGTTTAGCTAAAGAAGAATACAGTTCAATACGAATTGCGGAATGCGTACTTTCTAAAGGTTCCACGGACTACGATTTCACTTTTATTCAAGAATACTTTAAAAAGTTGTTTGACATTGTTCATTCTCTCTAGAAACAGAAAGAAATGTAAGTGAATGCCGTGAGGTTATTAAATAATTTAGTTAGTGAAATTGAATCTGTTCACAAATTAAAGGATCGGATTATGAATGAACAAGAAAGATCAATCATGCATAAGCATTGATTATGAAACACTTTCCAACTGAAATGCAATTTCATTTAAAAATCTCTAAAATGTGATACATTCAGTGGTGATATCTTTTACATTATCACAGCACTACAGCAATTTATTATACTTAAAAATTTAAAACTGTATCAAAATATAAATCATCTGATTCTCTATGCAAAATCAATGAATATTTCATTCAAATAACTTGTATTCCAGAATCCAGAGCTAAATACTTTTGTGTGAAAAAAATTTAGCAATTCTTATGTAACTCAACTTACAATCACTTGAGAAATTTGTATTCTGCATAAGTTAAAATTCGGCTTCGTTGAAAAAATAATAAAAGTTTAGGGATCATTTAAAATCACAACTACTGTAATTACGTTGGCACGGAATTTAGTTACACAGATAATACACAGATATACAGATAATATATATGTGTGCGTGTGTATGTATTCAAAGTATTGGAATCGAGCCGAAGATCGGAACTCGAATTTTCGAAGGACCTACACGTTTTGGGACTTCTAGAACACGAAAAACTATTTTTAGGAAGACATCTGTGTGTGTAAGGGTGTATCTGTGTGTGTTTCTGTGTGTGTGTGAGAATATTGCATCCACTCTAACTGAAAAACTAATGGATCGAATTTAATAAAATTTGGTAGGTAAGTTTTTTGTGGGAAACCCTGATGTTCATTTGATTATAGTACGATTCGTAATAAAAGAATCTGCTTTTTTTGCGAAATGGGCGGCAGAAATTGCCTTTAGCTAAAAACTAATGAACCAAATTTAATACAATTTGGTGTATAATACTTCAATAACAAAAAGGAACGGGCTGTTTTTGCGAAATGGCCCGCAAAAATCGTTAAATATAAAAATGAAAGACTACGTGGGCTCAATTATATCAATTAAATTCCTATTTTATACTTGATTGAAGACTAACCCCATTACTCTAGGACTAGCCGTTCTTGAGATATTTTAGCTTTTTTGCGTTTTCACTACGCCACTTTGACAATAAGTCCATCTATTAAATGAGAACCAAATTTAAGTTTAACGTGCAAATTCAATGTGATTCAAAATACTTATGGCTGTTATTTTGTGTAGATAAACTCAAATTATTATTGAAGAAATAAAGAGAACGTGAATATGAGTCTTCAGCGAAAGATATGTGCTGCCCACATCAGAATTTTTAACAATATTACAACAATGATTTACAGACGTGAACAGGGATTATTTGCAGGCCATTTCGAAAAAAAATGTAGGATCTATATTTAAAGATTCACCAAGTTGTTGTAGAATAAAATGTTCTACAAATTTAAGCTCTGTATCAAATTTTAACTTTCTAGGACTTAGGAAAGTGCATTAAAAACGCCATCAAATAAGTATATCATGAAGAGATATATAAAATTTAAAAAAAAAAAGAAAAATTGTTATCTACCAAATTTGTTTTAAAATGTGAAGCCTCTCTCATATACAAAATAATTAAAGTCTTGGAAAGATATTTATTATATAATATATCTATTTTTAACACTTTACAACATAGTTGAAAAGTGTTTATGACTTTGTTCATTCTGTCTGTCGGTCTGCATGTCTGTCTGTCCGTCCGTCTGTCTGTCTGTCTGTCTGTCTGTCTGTCTGTCTGTCTGTTCGTTAGCACGATAACTGCCGTAAAAATGACTTTATCAAAATGAAATTATAGTATGCTTTTCAAACGGTCTGTGGGCCCTATGGGAATATAAATAAATCATATCACCCGATTAGTTTTTTATTGAACCCGGGTTGAAAAAATGAAATACATTGAAACTTGAGGGACCTAATTTTTCAAACATTTTTAAGCACATTTAAAATTCACAAATTGCTTCGAAATTTTTAGAAAATATTCACATTATCTCATAAAATATATAAAAAAAATTTCAGTAAAATATGTTTGGTATTTTTTTAGTTAAAAATTATTTAATATAGTTAGAAATGCGAATTCACTTAAATTCTGACTTTTACGATATCCTCCAGAAAGAAAAAATAGGTATGTTATATAATAAATATCTTTCCAAGACTTTAATTATTTTGCATATGAGAGAGGCTTTACATTTAAAAATAAATTTGGTAGATCAAATTTTATATAACTTTTCATGATATACATATTTTATGGCGATTTCAATGCTCTTTCCTACGTCCTAGAGAATTAAAATTTGGTACACAGCTTAAATTTGTAGAACAATTTATTCTACAACAATTTGGTGGATCTTTAAATATAGATCCTACATTTTTTTCGAAATGACCTGCAAATAATCCCCGTTTACTTCTATAAATCATTGTTGTAATATTGTTAAAAATTCTGATGTGGACAGCACATGTCTTTCTCTGCAGACTCATATTCACTTTCTCTTTATTTCTTCAATAATAATTTGAGTTTATCTGCACAAAATAACAGCCATAATTATTTTAAATGACATTGAATTTGCATATTAATCTTAAATTTGGTTCTCATTTGATAGATGGACTTATTGTCAAAAGTGGCGTAGCGAAAACACAAAAAAAACTAAAATATCTCAAGAACAGCTAGTCCTAGAGTAATGGGGTTAGTCTTATTCTTTTTGTTGTCAAAAATCACGTATACAATAGGAATTTTATTGATATAATTGAGCACACGTAGTCCTTTATTTTTATATTTAACGATTTTTGAGGCCCATTTCGCAAAAACAGCCCGTTCCTTTTTCCCGAATCGTACTAGAATACCCTAAAAGTGATTTATATACCAAATTTCGTTAAATTTGGTATATAAGTCACTTGTAGGTTATTGAAATATTATACACCAAATTGTGTTAAATTTGGTGCATTAGTTTTTAGCTAGAGTGGGTAAAGGCAATTTCTGACGGCCATTTCGCAAAGAAGGCATATTCTTTTATTACGAATCGTACTATAATAAAATGAACATTAGAGTTTCCCACAAAAACTTATCTACCAAATTTTGTTAAATTCGGTCCATTAGTTTTTCAGTTAGAATGGATGCAATATCCTCACAGACACACCGAATCACACAGATATACACCCTTACACACACAGACGTCTTCCTAAAAATAGTTTTTCGTGTTCTGGAAGTCCCTAAACGTGTAGATCCTTCGAAAATTCGAGTTCCGATCTTCGGCACGATTCCAATGCTTTGAATACATACATACGCACACACATATATTATCTGTGTATCTGTATTATCTGTGTAACTAACTTCCGTGCCTACGCAATTACAATATTTGTGATTTCAAATGATCCCCAAACTTTTATTATTTCAACGAAGCCTAATTTTTACTTATGCAGAATTCAAATATCTCAAGCGATTGTAAGGTGAGTTACATAAGAATTGCTGAATTTTTTTCACACAAAATTATTTAGCTTTGTAGTCTGGAATACAAGTTATATGAATGAAATATTCATTGATTTTGCATAGAGAATCAGATGATTTATATTTCGATACAGTTTTAAATATTTAAGTATAATAAATTACTGTAGTACTGTGATAATGTAAAAGATATCACCTCTGAATGTATTACATTTTAGAGATTTTTAAATTAAATTGCATTTCAGTTGGAAAGTGTTTCATATTCAATGCTAATGCATGATTGATCTTTCTTGTTTTCTTTCTGGAGAATATCGCAAAAGTCAGAATTTAATTGAATTCGTTTTTCTCCCTATATTAAATAATTTTTAATTAAACAACTACCTAACATATTTTAATGAAATATTTTTTATATATTTTATGGGATAATGTGAATATTTTCTAATAATTTCGAAGCAATTTGTGAATTTGAAATGTGCTTAAAAAATGTCTGAAAAATTAGGTCCCATAGGGTTTAATGTATTTCATTTTTTCAACCAGGGTTCAATAAAAAACTAATTGGGTGATATTATTTATTTATATTTCTATAGGTCCAACAGACCGTCTGAAAAACATACTAAAATTTCATTTTGATAATTTTTTTTACGGCAATTATCGTGCTAACGGACAGACAGACAGACATTCAGACAGAATGAACAAAGTCATAAACACTTTTCAACTACGTTGTAAAGTGTTAAAAATGGTAACGATTTATTTTTCAAATAAAAACGAAAACAAAAGCATTGCTAAAATACTCGAAAGTGATTATGATGATAAACGTTTTATTAAAAGTTGATTCTTACAAATGTCATAGGCTATAAATATGCCCAACTTCAACGATATTTTCTTAAGATCATTTTCAAATCTAAAATGCATTCCAAATGACAGAAGAAAACGTTCGGCAATTTGAAAATACATTTACTAATTATAAGTAACAACAAAATTAACCGCATTAGTACGTGATCTGATAAATAATTTTGTAAAATTAATTAAATATATCTTTGATACATTTGATATCCTTCAAAGACTATGCGCTGAAAAAAAGATATATTTTTACCTTTTATCTGGTTTATTTTCTTGCCTATTTTAGTGCTTTTCACTGCCTGAATTTTCGAGCTTTAGTCATATTCATATCGTACCCTTTGCAACAATATAATCCAAGGAATCCAAAGCGTTTGCATTTCGCTGCACCTGAGGAAGACCCTTCGCATCCCCACGTCGAATAGGAGTAATTTTTCATGTAGCATTTTATTTACCAGCAATGCGATGCTAAACATTCATTTCACTGATGCTGGTTGTCAATTGGTCGAGCCGATGACTCAGTTTGCAATACCTTGGCCGATGGCCGATCGTTGTAGTATAATAATAGGCAAAGGAAAAATGGATATGTGTGAAAAAAGGAGGGTTTTTATTCAGTACCAGAGCTCTTAACGATATTATATTGGAACAGAGAGTGTAAAATATATTGAATAAATAATAATAACAAAAATATTGTTATATAATAAAACAATACTTTCAAAATTTCCAGTTTTCTAATTTTCTCCAGTTTTCCAACGCGAAAGTTAATATAATAGATTTGCCTCCAGAATATAATACACCTTTTCAAAAAATTTTGCAAAATGTCTTATAAGTCAGGCAACAAATATGGCAATCATTTCATTGGATAGCCGTAAAACCAATGTAATTTTTAATGTGTATTTGATTTACATACATTGTTAGATAGTGCAATAGATATATGTCTCAATTCAATGACATAAATAACATAATATTATATTCCTTTTTAAGTGTTGTGGCATACATGGGTAAAATCTGACATTTTTCTTCTCTTACAATCGTAGGCATATCGTCAAAATGCAAATGGAAGCAAATAGTTATCATCATTTTATTCACGTTTCAAATGTAAAAATAACCCAGATGTTTGTCACATAAATTATGATTTCAAGTAAAATGCTTATTATACGCTACTTACAATAAACAGATTAGGACATGGAATTTTTTTTCACTCTCATGTTTAACACAGGCTGGCCTGTATTTATTTATTTTACTCTATACTACCTAACGCGAATTTCAGATTATGGAAACATAAAACTGTAAAAAAGAACACATTTTCTGCATAATTCTATTCATCTTGAGAAATGGCTTGCGTGCAACATAGGACAAAATCTATTGTCTTTAGCACGACATCTTTAAATCGTGACACTCTTATTCCCAAACATAAAACAATTTGATAAAAATCATTATTTAATAAACATATATAAAAAATGAATGGATGCATTAAGCTATCTCACATCAAAGAATTTAATTAAATAATCAAAACCAATTAACATTTGTTTATATGTATGAATAAGTGAATTCATTTTTTTCTACCATTTGTATTGCTCTAATTCAATAAACGATTCTTCTCATTAGTTTAACAAGGAATTCCAAATATACGAAATAATTTTGCTTCGAAGCAGATTTTGAAAAAATATATATATATTACTTTGCTAAAGGAAATTGGCGATTAATTAAATGCTTTGCTTCTGAATTAAAAATATATGTGTGTACATTTACTTCCCGTGAATAAATGTTGTTTGGACATAAAACCGCAAGACCTTATTTGCTATTGATTTAATAAATAGTTTTTACGTTAAAATGTGTTGTGTGTGCAGGTATTAATTAAATTTGGAATACAGGCATCTGCAAAGTATTGTCCTTTGAATGTGTATTTATATTATTTTTCCCTTAAATAAATAACGGCCCGTTAAATGTGAATAGATATAATAGTGTCTTGCAGTAATTAGGAAAAGTTTAGTTCTTAGAGATTTCGAAAAATGAATTCGGTATTAGAGTAATAGTTGTTGGTGGTTGTAAAAGTTGTCATCTATGTTTTTACTAACATTTTTGGAGCATCTATTTCTCAGGATATGTTCCAGATATAACTTAGATGATGATTAATATGGATTCAACATCAAAGTTTCAAGGAGACTGGTGTGGTGCACTAACAAAGATAATATGCAAAGCATATATTAATAAATAATTATATGATAATTATTAAACTCTTAAACATAGCCGGTAATCGTATATCGTGAAACATGGCGGAAATGTCGTTCAGTCGCGAAACACATTGCATTGTGCCGCTTTTAACCCACCATTCTACCTTTAATGCGAGTTCCTCTAAAATAATATTTATTGACATAATGCTACTCAATTAATTGCACCATTTTTTAACTTTAAAAATAACATTATTTATTACGAATATTCTCTAAATTATTAAATTAATTACAACAATATATCACATTATTATTTATCAAAATGACCTATGAGCCAGAACAGTAATTGATACGTACATACCTTCAATTTCTCTTGCAAATTTGACACACAGGTTCATCTCTTGTACTCTGTCTGGTATTCGTGCATAAATGTATATCGTACTGGTACTAACTCAAGGTGTTGTAATCCTACTCGTACTGAAGTCGATCTATAGTAATGCATCAGGTACTCTAACTACTCCTGGTTACATCAGGCAGTTCAGTTATCGTACTCTCTGTAATTATTGTTATTCAAAATTCATCTTTCAAACCTTCTATATGTTGCCTCCTCTTTTTGCCTGAGGTCTGATAGGCTTTTTCGGCTATCATTGCTCGACCTCAGGGCAGTACGACTAGACATTTTCCATATTGGTTACCATTTTTAACTTATCTCATGGCTTCACTTTAGCCTCCTCTATTTAGGGTATATTTGACCTCTCGGGTCATGGTGCTGTAAAACTGGCGTAATTCAGACTGATGCCATTGTCTGACTTTACAGATCTAATAAATAATGAACATAAAACTGTCTCAAATATTCCTGGTCTCACAGTAGGGGTTAAGGATTTAGTCTATTTATCCATTATTTATATTTATCTTATTTCATCCATTTCCAGTTCAAAAAATTTTATTTTCTTTGCAAGATCTATTTTTCAAAATTGTCTATAAATAGGATTTAGATAATAAATGAAATTGTTTCAGCGTCAAATTCTGGAATAGGTAGGGTTTCTCACTAAGAATTTCCACTTGCGCTTAAAATATCCCCTTAAATCATCTGTTTGCAGGATTGGCCATGGATAGTGTTTAGATAATAACTGGCATGGGTTCACTAAAAATTTCCACTTCCTGTTGTTTTTTCCGCAATTTGAGTTCAAAAACTTTCCTTCATACATCCAATTCTCAAAATTGACTATAAAAAGAGAGCGCAGATGATGACTAATATGTGTGGTGTTGGAAAAACTTATTGGAGTCATTGAAACACATTGCGCTGATACTTTGAAATGCCGCCAATAATCCACCATTAAATCTTTAATGCGAGTTCCTGGAGTAAAATATATTAACATAATACTATCCAATTAACTTTACAAATTTTAACTTTAAAATACATATTTATTAAGCACCTTATAATCATGATTACAACAATTATACTTATATACTCGTATTAGGAGACTGGACATGTGAGACCAGGTATACAAAAATTCCTAAACTGACTATGACCTTTTATAATCTGATTTGCACATACCTTCTTTTTGTCGTTAGACGTTTGGCCTGCATTGCATTGATAATCGAAACTTGTTTGTTTCACCATCTCTAGATGACCACGGCCTCTTATTGATGTATATCTGTATCTCGCTTGTCGCACATGTCTACCTCTGGAACTTAATGCATATCTATTCTGACTGCACTGCATGAGAACTTTGATGTATGTTTTTATGCACCTGTGTCGAACTTAATACGTATGTTCGCATTTTGTCTGTGGTTCACTGCTCATCCGAGCGTCTTACATTACCTTTTATTCTGTTCATCTTTGTAGAACATTTTGCTTGTCTGAATCCCGACTCTAGCTGTTATCGAAAACTAAATTTTTATCTGTGTTATCTGTCTCTGTAGAACCTTCTGTTGGTTGCCACCTCTTTTCGCCTGAGGTCTGATACACCTCTTAGGCGCACGCTCTGGTTTCCCTTCATATATCGAATAAAAGGTAATGTAAGACCTCTCTTAGGCGACCATTGGTTGACCTCAGGACGATGTGACAACAATGCTTGCTTATTGGTTGAACTTTGAACAAATTTCGTAGATTCATCTTTAGCCCCTTTTTATGGATTTCCAGACCTCTCGGGTCAGGGCCGCTATAAATTGGCGCCAACCAGACTGGGCACTTTGTCTGGCCTGCTAGATGTCATAAATAATCATATAAACCTTTCTATGTGTATCCTGGTCTCATAATATGGATTAAGAATCAAATTCCAGAGGGAGGTGTACTAAGGATTTCCACTTCCAATATTTTCCCATTTACGGTTTAAAAATGTTTAATTTCCTTGAAACATCTCATTCTTACAATCGGCTTTAGATAGAGCTTACATAATGACTGATATAGGTTCAGTATCAATTTTCTGAGGGGGGGTAGGGAAATTATTCAGAAATTTAACTTCCGTTAAAAGTTTTTCCTTGAAACATTTTTTTTTCATATTAGGCTAGGGATTGAACTTATGCGATGGTTGATGTGGAGGATCTAGTAGGAGCTGAGGATCTCACTAAGGATTTCCACTTCAGATCCTAGAGATGTCAGTTATGATTAAAAAATTCACATGTATCTTCCAACACCTACTACTCAGGATTGGCTATATATATATAGTGCTTAGGTGATTTTCGACATGGATTTAGTATCGAATTTCGGAGGTGATAAAAGGGTTTCCTAAAGGCTTCTACTTCCAATTCTGGAGATAAATTTCAGATAACAGAATCCATGTACCGATTTCGTACTTATTTTACGTTCGTCAGCATAGATTATTCGTTATCTGCAATGTCAGCAAGAAACTTGCTATATGATATATATTTTGTGCACACTTCTTTAGGAATTGACGATCTTAGCCCTTCCATGTAGCTGGTTACATTAAATTCCTATACAGTGTGCGTCACGTAGGCCAAGCTACATTAAATTCTTATATATTGTAGCTATATTCGTATGCTGTATTCGTATATATTTTGTATATATATATATATATATATATATATATATATATATATATATATATATATATATATATATATATATATATATATATTTGAGTATTATTCGTGACATTTTGTATATGTAATAGCCAATTTTAGAAATATTTTTATATACATAGTCGCTCCTATTTGAAACTGTTTTGCACATAAGTGCTTATGAATGTGAAATATTTGTGAAATACTATCTGTATCTAGTATAGGCATATTTTGTATAATTGTTTATCATTTTTATCATGGCATTAGGTTTTGATTTTAGGTTTTGGCAGATATTCTTCCACCATAGGCTGTCATTACTGTAAACCTTCGGGTCGGTGCCTATAGGTGTTTAATCTGTTAATCTGCATAATAAGCGCAAAATATATTATTATTATCTGTGTAAAGAACCGTGCTGCTCCAAGCGGGAATCGAACTGGCCACCCGACGCCCATCCGTCGAATTATTGGGACGAAATTGCAAGCTCTTATTATCGAAGTGGACTCTGCATTCTCCACCCTCTAATGTCAGATTGGCGGGCAATTGGCAATCTGAATGACCACCTCCTGCTATTTTTTACCTTAGGTTAGCCTCTTGCCACTACTGTGTTTACCCAAGTTAGTATCCTGCGTGGTCGTTATCTCTCAATTTGAAATTGGCGCTCAATCTTCCAGAGTCCACTGAATCCGTACTAGTCGTACTAGGGTCACTTTCAGACCTCCAACATTTTTACACTAACCTACGGAGTTGATTGTTCGGGCGCCATCATAAACGGCCTTGCTGCCCTAACCAGAAATCGAACCCTGAATTTCCGAACTGGCTAGTCGGCGATCTACCGCTGAGCTGTTGGGACGAAATTGTAAGCGTTTATCGTGGAAGTGGACTCCGCATCTGCGATGAAAGTGTGTTCCGCATTTTGAATGCAGCACTTACTGGCGGATTTTGTGCTTGTGATAGTAGCTTGTTTCGATGCTGTCAGTTGACTTTTCTGTTGCCGATTTATATAATATTTCTCCTATGTCTTTTTTATTATTTGAGAAAAGGGTTTTAGTTATACTTTCAGACTTATTGTTAAAAAATGATCCAAGAAAAGGTATGTAAATCGGCCTGATAGTACATGTTATGTATGTGGTAGTTATTCACCTAAAACTTAGATGGAAATAAATCTAGAACATTACGAATCGTGTCCACTTGTACTGTGATTGCAAGATTAGTGATCAACATAAATTTGAGATCAACATATAAGTTGTATTATATGTGCCACAAATCTGATAATATGGTAAAATAATTGACATTCCGAAGAAAGTAAAGAAACACATCATTACATATTCAAACATGTCGTCTGTAATCCCAACTAGCACACTTCCGTTTTTAATTCGTTGAAAAATCGGAACCCAGTTTCGTTTTTATTTCGTTGAATATGTAACGAAATAAAAACGAAAAGATGTCTCGGCGCTTCCACTATTTTGCAACCAATTTTTAAAACGTTACTTTTTCGTTTTTCACACATTACTTTTGCATGGAGATTTATATGATAACGATATGTATCGCAAAAGAAACGAAAATGTAACGGAGCGGACGGAAAAAAAACGAAAATATAACGAAAGTTAACGCAAATAGAGCGAATATGTAACGAAATATAGAAACTGAAATGTAACGAAACGGACGCAAAACAAACGAAAATATAACGAAATGGACGCAAAACAAACGAAAATATAACGAAATGGACGCAAAACAAACGAAAATGTATCGAAAGTTTACGCAAAAAAAAACGAGTATGTAACGAATGCTAACGAAAATAAAGCGAATATGTAACGAAATATAACTCGAAAGAAACGATTATGAATCGTAACATAGAGAATGCATTAAAAGGATATTATTTCCTTCAATCTTTTGTTTCAGTTTTTCCATGCTAGAATATGGGGGGGGGGGATTAAACCTCGGGCTATGTCAGTTTTGGGGATTTTTCGCTGCTATTATTTGCAAGGACAGATGTTGAGAAATTCGATAGAGTAACTAGATGTATTTCTAATATTTCTGAGCAGCATTAATTTTACAAAAATTTTAGAAACACTTCTCTAATTATTTTATCAATGTTTTAATAAAGCACACATTTTCCTCTTTTTAGAATTTATGCCTTGCAAAAAACAACAGGACATATCCTAAAAACTAAATGATATTTATTACTATATTCCATATGTTACCATGGAAAAACTGAAACCAACAGTTGAAAGGAAACTATCCTCTTAATGTACGAGTAGCATGCTAAACTGAGTAATGTAACGAATAAGCAAATATTTTTATGCAAAACAAACCATTTTAAATAACTTTTATGCTCTGTTAAATAGCATTTCAAATTCTAGAAGAAAAATCCACTAAAAATTACATTTTAAATGTTATTTACGAAACACATCTTGTGTTTTTTCGTTGGAAAATATTTACATATTCTATTACATGTTTGTTACTGAATTCTGCACATTATTTTTCAGTTTCGTTGATTTGCTTCCTGGTGATTTCAAGCTTTACCTTGTAGGAGCATATGTTCCAAGTTTCAAATTAGAACATTATTCACATGCAATTTAATTAATATACTAGTGTTAACACTGTTGACTTTTTCATATAAAGAAAAATTAACATATCTTTTTTTTCCAAATTTAAGATTTTAAAAGTGTATACCTTTAGGAGTGTGGACCTTCCAATCTTATTAGATTGCATTTACCTAAATAAAATCACTTCAGGTAAAATGGAAAACTTTAAAAGTTAAATAATCAATCATTCCTCTTTGTTGTCTACATTTTTCTTAAGCACAGGTGTAAAGACTTGATCCCCCCCCCCCCTCCACAAAAAAAAAAAAAAAAAAAAAAAAAAAAAAACTGCAACAGTATATAAATGTTTTTCTTCTTTCTCTAGTTCCATTTTAAAATCTACTTCTGAACTAGATAGATTGAGGCGAGATGTTTTAGCTATCGATGCTATTGAAAATTTATTTCAATGTTTGATCTGTATTTAGCCATGTGATCAGACATAGATTTTATAATCCTGACAACAGAAGGCTAAATAAAAAAATATCAGTTTCATTTTAACTTTGTAAATAAGATAATTTTAAGTTGTATTTCATAAAATTTTGAGTAATTAACAAATAAAGACATTATAACAGCTTTTTAAAAAGAAATGAGAGTAGTAGTTTTAAAAATATTTTACAAATTATATATATATTCTTTATTTACATGTAACTGAAATTTTTGATAACTGTTAATTGTCTATTTTAAACAATACAGTATATTTAGATTTGTCCACTAACAAGACTCAACTAAGAATCCTGTTATCGCACATACACTTTATACACCATTTAAATGGCCCGAACTACCATTCTGCTGCTCATGACTTCAGACGAGTCGATAGTTCTGGGCTTTCGACACCATTTAAATGGAACAAGTTTTATCAGAAATTAATTTACTTTAATTTTTCAGTTTATAATAGAGTAACATAAAATCAAATCTCTTGTTATATTTACTTTGAATATAAAATGAGAAAAAACAATATACTCTGAAATAAAATTAAACATTCGTTCTCTGCTTAAAGTGCGTACTTGTGGAAAGTTTATTCAAAATGACATAAGGTGATAATTGCATAAAACCAATTTTGGATTTGGGGATTTATTTTCCATATATAAATTGTATTTTGGAATGATGCCATTTTTGTTGAGCGTGTTAGCTCAATGGAGCTTTTGGAGAAGTCAACATCATAAGATATTCCCAACTTTTTTTTATTCAAACACCTTAACTGTACTGCTACCATTTTGGGAACCATAAATTGTTAGGCTCATATTTTTGTGATATTTTGTAAGAACATATTATTCTCAATAATTAAAGAACAATATTTGTATATGAGACATAGATATATTAAAAGACTACCCTAATTTAAGAAGCAATTTATGTATCCTATTTCCATCACGAAACAGCTTCAACAAAAACAAATAATGTTTCTTGGAATAAACAAAATTAAAATTTTTATTAAAGTAATTCTTCAGACATTAATGACTGTAATTTTTCACTCTTGTATACATGCAGTGTACATGAAAATTATAGCAGTGTACATGAAAATTATAGCAAGATTTAAGGTTTAAGTTAAAAATAATAATAAGGTTTCGAACTCCACACAAGACTCTGAAACAGATATTTTATTTTAAAATATCACAAAACTTTATACTAAAATTGAAAAACATCTAAAATATGCTTAAAAAAGAGAAATAACTTTTATTCAAAAATATACTTTAAGATGAATAGCAAACCATATATTTTTTATTTTTAAAGCATGATCAATGAGTTTCTGTTTGGAATCTGTAAGTTGATATCGGTTAAAGATATTTAGAAGTAATTTCCATAGATTTTAAGACAATTGTTTTATTGACGAGCAAGGTTGGAGACGTCATTGCGGTAGAAATTTGCTGTATTCAAAAATCCAATACAGCATGCTTCATATCATTATTCAACTAGAAGCAATGTCCTTTTCATGTCTTTTTCAATAGACTGAAGAAGTAAAAATTGCAAGGAGAGAGTTCTGAAGAGAGATCTACGGTTGCTTCAGTCTCAGTTTTAAAGGCTTGCAATCTGTTCTGCACAAGAAGTGGGTGTTCAACACATGTTCTTTACAACACCATTGTGGTCAAACTGCCACCATGTTGAATATATGCTATCATAGCCTATTGAATTTCTTTGGACATGGAGAGGTCAAATGCTGTCATTGCATGATTTGTAACCATGCTATGGATTTGTAACCATACTATGCACCAGATTTCATCACCAGCTACAATGAACTCCAAGACTGTGTTGCTTTCCATGTTGAAACTCAGCAAGTGTTGCAGACAAACTGCTATACAGTAGGGCCTCTGATTACTACTGACAGCTCACAGGATCCACCATCAGCGCACTTTGCTGTATCCTAGGCTCCATATGATAATTCTATCAGTTCCATAGCTCCACCATCATCCTTTTTATGTTACTTTCACGGTGTTTCTAAGAAAACAAGAGACAACTATCTTTAAAAATGAAGCAATTATATTTGTTAAAGATTATTAAACAATTAATTTATGTTACAGATAGGTTTGAGTATTGTTTGTTTAAACATCAAGGATTTTTCTCAAGACATATGTAGAGCTTAAAAAAAATAACGCAGTTGTCAGACAAAGTATTTTAGCTTGAAAATAAGTTCAAATTTTGTTTGGTAGAATAGAAAAACAATTTTAATTCTTTCTTAGACAGTTGAAGTAAGACATATATAGAAATTATTACATGTTTACTTTAAAAAAAATTTCTGCTTATATTTTTATTTTCTTTGTGTAGATCAAATGTATTTATTTCTTACATCTTGATGTTATTGTATTCGTGTAGTATTACATTTATAATAACATTTATTTCTTTTAATATCCTCAGTAAAGATGCACACATTTATACAATTTTTTTTAAAAAAGTTAAATTTACTAAAGAAAAAAAAATTAAGCTTTAATTACAAAAATGTCTTATGAAATAAATTATATTCTTAAAAGCTTTACTACTGAGTACTTTCTAATAAGGTATTTGACTATTTCTTAGACTGAATACTTTTGTTCAGTATAAACATATGTTAAAAACAAATTAAAATTTATTAATGCTGGGCTTTTAAAAGTAATTAATACATATTTTAATGGGACATGCAAAAGAAATGCATATGATTTGCTGATTATGGTTCTCTTTCAGATAATAAATTCAGTATTTGGCAAATAGCTATTTGTTGTATCCCAAGTAACTACTGTATATTTCTGAATATAATCCAATCAGTATATAAGCCAAGTCGAATATGTAATTGTAATGTAAGAAATTTGATTAAAACTGTAAACTTGTATATAAGTCGAATAATAATAAAAAAAAATTATAAGAAGCATCGGCAAATGTGTGAACGACGAACTATCACAGCCAACCAAATCACATAGTTATGAGGGCATTGTTGATAATGAAAGATAATGACATAGTCTGCTCAGGTTGCTGTGTGAGATCGTCCAGTAGGTTGTGTCAGTAGATGTTCTGGTATATGATTGCCTCTGATTTACTTGTGAAAATAGCACCCACAAAACAATGGTTTCATTGTGCTGTAGTAAGTATGAGATAATATTTTTATTAAATTGTTCTTCGCTTTTGAAATTACCAGTTCCAAAATTTTCAGCTTTTCAACTTCTGATATTTTTGCCACGCAATCCAACAATATAATGGCTCGCCTAGTTTTTACCGAGTTTGTTATTTGGAAATCGAAATTCAAAATTTATGTAAAAAAAAGAGTATATAAAATTCATTAAAAAGAGACAACAGAATATGATCAATAAGAAAAATAACATATCGAGCTGTAACATGTATTCCACAAACTTATTTGGAAAAGAACGCTCAAGTTAGGCCTCCATCCTCCAGAAACATCCAACCACATGCTAGCATTGAATGATGAATGTGATGTCACAATCTCAACATGTGCAGCTTAAAGGTTATAAATTATGCCTAACTATGTAAGAGTGAATGCTTATTACTTTATTATTGCATTTAAACAAATACACTTTGTTGCAAAAAATATATGCACCCATAAGAAATTGAGCTACAGCCGTGAAACTCAGCATGAAGGTATTATTTGAGGAGATATGTAAGTGATTAGAATTTGGCGTAACCCTCTAAGTTCAGGTTCCCTTGTTTCAACAAACAAAGAATCTAACGTTTCAACTAGTTGTTCATATCGTGAGGAGATTCTTTCACAAGTCCGTCCATGTGAAAGCCAGCGAGAGGTGGACACTTTAATCATTTTCAGCATGTTTAAATTGTATACGTTTCCTTGAATTTCTTTAAAAATTTCACCCTTCTTTGGGCTATAATGGAACATTTTCCACAAAACTAAAAGTGAGTCAACTGATTGAAGATTGATTGTCATATTTCTTTAATAAGTGAACGAATACTAAAGCTAATCTGTGGTTTCTACAATTTACGTAGATACAATGAAGTAAATGTTGTTTCTTGTTGGAAAATTTAAAAATTTGAAAATGAACAGCAAAGTACGCACTGGCATAGAGTCAATAAGTGTTAGCTGGGTCATAAAAGTACACAGATCCAGTTTCACAGAAAAACATTGTTCTCTTTATTTCGTGAGAAACATAACTAGGCAAATTACACATTCCAGGTAATTTTCCATGCCACAAAACTTCAAAATATACTATGTACAAAAAGTTTGCAGTTGTAAATAATCAGACAGAGATTCCTTGAAGCATTGGTAGTAAGTAACTATACTACCTCTATCACTTGTGTGTATTTCCAGCCACCATCGAAGGTATCACACTTGGCAAAGGAAAACCAAAGGATAAGACATCAGAAAAATATTTAAAGTGACTTCCGAACGTTTGTAAGTAAATTTAACGTTCAATACATGCTGGTCTAAACTGACCACATCTGCATCCGTCTCGACTAAAAACCGTCGTCAAACGATATCCCGCAGTGCTTCTGCCTAAAGCATTTCTGTCTGCCTGCATCAGACTATCAGCATATGTGTCTAATCGATCATCGTGATCGGATTAAGTCTTCTGATTGAGTCGTCTGCTGAAGTCGTCTGATTGCTTCAAGAAACCTCTGCCCTATATATCCGAGAATGGACACTTCCGGAAACGCCCCCGGATATGCAAATCAGATGCGTACGCATTGAGAACTGATTTGCATGAAACCTCATGTTGAAAAACGTCACGGTTCACGCCGGTGAACGGAAAGAGTCGTTCATATTAAATTTGCATAAACGCCCGTTCACGGGAACGTGAATTGCGATATATTGATTTTTTCCAACAGTTTAATTCGACGTTGAACACCTGAAAGCTCTCCGCTCATTACATTGGTTCCCTCTAAAACTATAAATAAACAATTGAACAGCTTAACATTTTTTGCTACAGTTGTTTTCTCAATAGCACTCATAATTTCTTCAGCATTGATAGTAGTTAAGTTGTTGTTGTTGAGACCCAGACCGTCCGACCTACCAGAAAGGTGTAAGGTGACTGTTTGGACGGCCGGGAAGTGCCACCCAATTTAGACCGGAACCCAGTGGGGAGGCATCAACAGGGACTGTACCCTCCTTCCCTACCACCAACCTCTCGGAAGGACTTACGGACCCACATGTTTAACGTGATCGTACTCCGCATGAACACGGAGGCAGTTGTGGCAGCATGCAAACCACCGGGCTACAGCGCCCGAAATGTGCCAACAGCACAAGGTGTTCCCAGGTGGTCACCCACCCAAGTACTAACCGCGCCCGATGCTATTTGACATCGGTGATCTAACGAGAACCGGTGTTTTCTGCACGGTAGGGCCGTTGTGGTAGTAGTTAAGTGTACAAGTCCAAGGTACTTTTCTTTAACATTCTCATCACCCTACATTTGGTAACATACTATTATACCTAGCTGATCACGTTGAGATTCATCAATCGACTCGTCAGCCAAAATTGCATAAAATTCTGAACATGATAATTCAGTTAAGGTTTTTGTTCAATGTAAGTAGAAATGGAATATAAGATATTGTCAACAGATATGCTTAATAAATGAGTTGCATTTTACCCATATGTATTTAAATACTGTGCAATTTCTTTATCCTCTAAATTTTCACCTAAAAATCTTACAACTGACCCAAAGTTTTCAAATACCGCCCACTGTTTTTTAACCATGAAGTATAAGATTTCGACACATTTGCTTAATAAATAACCTTCTATTGAAATTTGTTTTTGATTGTTTCACAGCCTCTGTGCCTTCAGTATTTTTTTAGCAATCTCTTGTTTGTCGGCATCCTTTGGAAAGGCAATAGATTGTTTATGTCTATTACTATTTTCAAGCTTCTTTATAGTTCTGGTAGGATGACCTCCCTTAAAACTCACACCAACACTTGTTCAAGGCTTATTACCACTGTACCCAATGGAACATATTTTACATAAAAAGCCTGAAGCTGCTAGACTAGTAAAACCAGTTATACTGTCTTTCATAATATGTTTTTATGAAATAAGCTTTTCTTTTTTTACTGTTTTCTGTAGTTAACAACATATCATCTATATTTTCTTCATCAGAAATATATAGATATTTTCTTATCTATATTTTCTTCATCACCTCATTATCAGAACCTCATCATCAGAAAATTCTAGTCCAACGTCAATATTTTCTTTTATATTGTTTTCATTTTAAGTATTCTTTTCTACATCATTTTCAGCATTCTTTTTACATCGTTTTCAATTTCAGCATTCTTTTTCAAATTCACTGCATTTTCTCCTATAGAAAAATTCAACCTCATCTTCATTCGATAATTCGGTTGCACCGTTTTCTGCATTCCTCTTTACATAATATTTGGCGTCACTTTTCTGAATGAAATTTGTCGTTTCAGATGCGCTCTCTACTACTTTACCAGCATTCCGATTTGTAGAAAATTTGGTTGTAATTGTGGAAGTATTACTTTTCTAATCTGCTTGGAACTTGCTTTATGGAAAAAAAAAATGTAGGATGCTCTCACAACCACTGCTATCAGCACAACTGATTTTTTTTTACATAATAATCTGAATTTTTTTAGAAGCCCCAGGTTGGAGGACGTCTACTCTTCATAATATTTGGAGTATCACTAAATTTATCCGAAAATAATTATTGTTAATTTAAAATAAAAACTAACTAAACTAATTAAATAGAACTGAAACTATGACGATGATGCTTCACCCTCACCCAATGGTCAGCGAAGTAAAGGCAATCTGCCATTAGGGGGTTTGTATGCCTAACTGAAACTAAATGCAAGACCAAACAGCAAGCAGTGTTGCCATATTACTTCCCAGACTGTCCAACCTACCAGAAAGGTGTAAGGTAACCGCGAATTGGCTGTGTGTCATTCCGCAAAAAACAGTTGATGTTTGTGTATATTTTTATTCTGCACAGAAATCGAAACATTTGAAAATAAAATGTACATGCAAAACACGCTTATGCTAACACAAGACATATTACTTTTGAATTTTCATCCATATTAACAATAATTAAATGCATGACACAGTTGAGGGATAATAAATATAGGCATCAAAAATGAACAAAATTGTGTTTTTCACTTTCCTTAACTATTGTAAAGTGGTAAAATTTTAAACGAAATTCTTTGTGATATTATTCTAGAATTTAATGTGGCTGCTGTCACAATCGAGTGGAAGAAAAAGATTATTCTTCGAACATTGTCGCCCATTCTTGAGGACAAGAATGTGCAATTTCACAAAAAATTATAGTTAAAAGTTTTAAACGAAATTACAGTAGGTTTCCCCAGCAGGAAAATATGTTTCAAGATCCCTAGTGGATGCTTGAAACCATGGATAGTACCAAACCCAATATTATACTATATTTTTTCCTTCACATATGAGAAAGTTTAATATGAAAAACCGTTCTATTTTCTATGAGAAAGTTAAATTTATAAATTAGACACTGTATAAGATAAACAACAATAACTAATAATAAAAAAGAACAAGTATAATAATATACTGTAATAAAAGTTGTGAATGTGATCTCCCCCTCCCAATATAGCTTATTGTACAGTTTTAGACTAATCCTTGTTCTGGTGATAATGATACAATGCATATTTGATGGAATGAGAAAAATAATGTAGGAATTGTGATGCAAGGTTAGACTATTATTGAGAATCATTTGCTTTGGGAGATCCTGAATTATCAAGACATGACAATGTTGGTGATTGGATGTAAGGAACAGACCTTGTCAATGGTTGAGGATTCTCGATAGTTGATTTTAGTGATGTCGACACTGCTAGTTATGCTTCAATTTCTTTACCTTCATAGACAGGATACTTTTGACTTAACAAGTTCTTTCAATTCTGCATTTGTTACCACATCTTGATGGTCTTCAATATATTCCTTCACTTCTTAATCAAGAATGTTAGAAAAACCTTTTCTACCAACTTGTGACTACATAAATGATTTTCTCAACTTTTCCACTGATCCCTGGGAAACCTTTAAAATCATAAGGTCTTCCTGCAGGCATTTAATGTTACTAGTTTTAATTCATTTACTGCAGTTTTAGTAAATGTTATTGTGTCAACAATACTGATGATTTCCAATCACTGGTGTGTAATTTACATTTTATGAATTGCTTATTTCCGAAATTTTCCATTTATGATTTTTTGATTGTGATTGACTGAAACCATAGAAAAGGGGTAACTATGGTATACCAATATTGAATTACTTAAATTTTTTTATTTAGTGTGAGTATAGCTTTTACAATTTAAATTGAATTTAGAGTAGCCTACCTTTAAGCCATTGCCATTTGAATTAAGTCAATAACGAGTAATAAAAATATGGAGTATAAAACATGACTTCCTATCGAGTCCAGAATTAGGGTTTTAAATTAATGTACCTATTCATATGTATAACTAACATGGTCGGATGAGTTTTAATTAAAAATATTTTATTGTTTTATCGTTTCTAAGACAAAGGACATCAGCTAGGAAAGCTGATATTTCAAGAACTCCCAACAGCTTATTTTTGATACGATAAGGAACAGACTTACCTCATAGACTGTCAAAAGTGAATTAATTCAAGACTTGTTAATTGACACGGTACAATGTACTTGGTAGATTAATGCAGGAAGACAAAATTGACTCCAAAAGTGGGGTTCAACCCCACAATGGTTCCAGTATTTTCCTAGAATGATGAAGAAAACAATGTATTGAGACGTTTGAGCTAGGAAATATAAATATTCTACTCAAGATCTTTAAATTTATATGCAAAAATAATTTCCTATGGTTTTTCATAAACTTGTATCAATTACCGTTGTAAATAAAAATTTCTGCCATTCTGCCAAACTAAAATTGTCGGCTCTTGATATGTTTTCACATTGCATTTTAAACATTTGTTCTACAATGGATTTGCTCAATCTTAGTATCTAAATGCTGTTACTATTAAAACAGTTTCTCTCCTACAATTGTTGTTCAAGTTAATAAAAATTTTTCTAAATCTTTATATGAACATGTTTCTGAAAAATATTTTACTATCATTTTTCAAGTTGAGCTGGCAGATTACTAAAATCCACAGAAAATTTAATTGCAGCAATATTGTGCTTATACCCAGCGATATAGTTCCCCTCCGCACTAAAAAAATAATGTAGGTTCTTTATATATATATTTTTTAAGCCACTTCTTGAAAGAACAGGCTTTTTTCAATTAATATATTTTTAAATGTATTGTGAGATGTATACATATCTCAAAAATATATTGATCAATTATAAATGCATTTTATTTTAAAAAATGTGCTATGTTTTCATCCAGAAATTGTGGATCTTCCACACAATTTTTTTTTCTTCTTACATGTCTGTTAGTAAACACAAGCATTTTCTCCATCTAGTATGCCCAAGTTTTTCAATCTAAATAATCCTACAGATATTTTAAATAGTTAGGGTATTTGCAGGCATGGTAGCCCATTGGTTAGCGCACGGGAATTGCATTCGGTAGACCCGGGTTCGATTCCTTCCACTGCTAAAAAAACTGCTGCTGTGTTCACGTGGAGTACGATCATGTTAAACATGTGGGTCCATAAGTCCACAGGGATGCGGAACTAAACCTGTAAACCGAGAGGTAGGCTAGGTCCGCACTGCTGTCTCCAAGTTAGAGTATTTGCAGTATTTCTTCCAAGAATGACCTTTGATATATATTGACAAAACTAAATATGCTCTTAACTTATGTATTAAGGAATATGAAAACTATATCATAAAATGGGAAAATAAATCTCTGACTGCTCAACATTGTAGAAATTCTGTCTATCGTTTTAAGTTTTCTTCCACTAGTATTATACAAAAATGTTTGTTAATTTATAATCTTGACTTTTCTATACCTTTCATATTCAGAAATAGTTAAGTATTTTAGCTAATGATTTGTTCAGTAACTTTTCCTTTTACTGTCTTGTTAGATGCCTTGTAATTGTACCATTTTTCTTTATATTTGTTTTATACCTTAAGGAACTCTTCAATGACATTTGGAATTGTTTTCACCAGGTTGTGTCTTGTCTCATCTTGTTGGGACATTTTTGTAATGTCTTTGAACAATCCAGCTTGTGTGTTAGTTCTATGTTGCTTGACTGACTTTCTAGTATCCAGAATCCTTCTTTAGTTTTCTGTTTTATAATTGTGAACGCATCTTTTAATTATAGGATACCTCTCTGGCTCTTCTATTTCTGTCAATTTGATCTTTGATCTTTTTGACTTTAGATTTGCTGGCACTGATGAAGAAGATCCAACATTTCCTCGAAACAGCTTTATGCTTCACGTTCTATTATCATATTTTGCTTGATTCAGAGTCAGTAAAAATATACAGAATGCTAAATAAAACTATTTAAAAATAATTTTATATTGGAATATTTAATTTTTTAATAGTTTTTTGGAAATAAATTTAAGAAAAAGACACCAATAAAAAATCTATTAATATAAAACATTAAATATTAATTGCTATTTATATTGGTATCATACTTGACATTAGAATACAAGAGTCAGAGTCGAAGGTTTGAAGTACTGACTCCACAACCCTGCTTGATACTGTGCTCTGTTATGTGACATCTTCCTGATCTTGTAATCTTACGTTCCACATAATTATTCTACATGTTCTATCCCTTTCCTGTAGTCCATCCGATTTCTTTCCTATTCATGTAATTTGTATGAAGTAATCAACTTCCACCCATTTTATATAAACTTAATGCTCTTGTTTTACTCATTTTAAAAGCATACCTATAATTTATACTATATTTTCTCATGGATACAATATTAATAATACTTTCATACATTACAAACTTATGTGCATCGTAATAAAGTTTTAGAATTGTGTAAATGTTGTAAAATATAAATAAAATTAATGAATGAATTATTAGTGTAAAATGTGAAATTATGGTGGCGACCTGTACTTGGCATATGATGGAGTTTGTTTTCGTGCTCAGATAAAACTGGTAAGTTAAAATTTATCAACTGAAAAGCATTTTAAAATGTTAAAATAAATATATTGTATTTTAATAAAAAAAAATCGTTGGATCGTTTTTGACCCACTTCTGCAAACTATATATCAAATTACTTTTCTGGGAACAAAAGGTAAGATAGGAGATAGTGACCGAATTATTTTGTATATATGTAAATTATTATTATTAGTTTTGTGCTCAATGTTCAAATATTTACACAGAGGAAAATAAAAATGAAAAGTGAAAAGTATCTGCAAACATATATGTTGACTTAAAATTTGAAGCAAATTTCGGAAACTAATCATTTTTTGTACATTAGGATCCATGCAACAAATTAAGCATACCAGGGATCTATTTAAAGGAGAGGGTTGAGGTTCATTGCCCCCCCCCCCCAAAAAAAAAAATAAATAAATAAAAAGTTCCTTTGTATAATCATATATTAATTTTAAATTATAACAGTTTGCTCAAATAAATTTTCATTAAGTATTTGTTATCGGAAAGAAACCGGTGAAATTGGATTTTAATTTATTATTAAAATTCATTTAATTTTGATAATTTAGAAACATTCAGAATCTACCTAATTGAAATTAAAACCACAGGAGAAATTGAAAATAAAATATCATTATTAAATTCTAAAGTAAACAGTACCCATTGAATTTCAAATTTTCACAATCAATCAAGCAATCATAGTGCAAAAGTAATTTAACTTTTTTGCAATAAATTTAAAAATAACAAATTGCAACTCGCACTTGATCAATGATAACTGAATGATCATTTCCTCAAAAATAAATTTAAAATGTATTCTTCTCTATTAAATTCACAGATCACATGATGTTCAATTTCTTCTGGCTGAAATATGACATCTGGTACATGGGCGTCGTATATTTATCTTGCTGCAATGCAGGCGAAAATACATTTTTTGTTCTGTTACTGTAACAACTTGAATGTTGTGAAGAACAATGTTTTATTTGAACTTTGAAATGTCGTCAAATAAATAAGCCTTAAATTTCTTATCTGGAATTATAATTATTTTTGTATCCGATTCTAATTTACCCATATGCATTCTTCATAGAACAAACTGTTATTACTTAGTACGGGGCAAGGATATTTTTATCCACTAATTGAGGATTTTGTTTTATGTGTAATTTCAAATGCACATTGAAACGTCTTATAATTTTAATAGCACTAGCACTACTTAATTTACTTTATCTACAATGCATGGAATATAAAAAACAATAAAATCAACAATACAACAATCAGTTTTAAAATGTAAAAACAATTTACTTACCCTGACTCCTAACTAGACAAAAGAAGACAACAAACACGAAGTGCAACAGTTCCACGCCAAGTTGCCAAACACTTTTGCGCCAATGTTGGTGTGAGCACGTGTTAGTACAAGCTAGGGAACGCTGCTGTAGAGAGTTACCATACATTAAAGGAAAAATGATACTTATCGCTGATTTGGCACAAATTTCGTGCAGTCTAGCGAGGAAATATTCTGTCTAATAAACTTCCACATTTTCTAGAAATCTATTCAGTCAATTTTATTATTGCTTGAAATATTAATACTATTGTAATATTAATATAAATTTATAATATTAATAATAATTTTTAAATATATACCTTAAATAACGTGATTAAATTAAATAATTCAATAATTCTATAAAAGTTTATAGGGGGGGGGGGGGGCTAGAGAATGTATTGAAATTGAAGTTATCCATATATTGCTATAAGGTGAAATAATTTGTTTAATGGAATTTGCTGATGACGCGGTTAGGTTAGCAAATGAAAAAACGAAGAAACGCCCCCCCCCCTCCGTTAAAGCAGGGTGCAGTTGTGTGGAATGGGGCTTAGAAGCAGTATTTCTTTCAGGACTTTTCGGCTGGTGTGTATGTGTCTGTGTGTGTGTGTGTGGGGGGGGGGGGGGCAAGTTTTCTATTTTCTCGACAGAAAATATCTAAACGCTATGCCACATAAATAGAAACTAGGTAATATAAAATGTCTCCGGGGGGGCGATACTCATCTCTGAGGGGGAGGGGGGCGCATCGGCCCCAGAGGTATGCCTGAAAGAACTACTGATTGGAAGCACCCCCCTTCCTTGTCTGAACCATTAGTTATACATAAAGTCAATATTTGAAAGGAAATTCAGGATTGCTACCTTCCCTATTAGGTTGAAGACCCAGACCGTCCGACTCGTCCGAGGACTTAGTCGGACGGTCTGGGTCTTCAACCTAATAGGGAAGGTATCAATCCTGAATTTCCTTTCCAAATATTCCCTATTAGGTTGTCAAAATTCTGGCTACGCCTATGCGTGGGTGACGCAACTTACCCTTACCCTGTTAATGCCAGAATGCTCTAAAAATATACTAGTTCTTTATATGGTCTATACCGAATAACTAAATTCAACACATTCGATCGTCAACCCCCTTCCATTTTTCCAAAATCCTGGCTACGCCTATGTCTAAACATGAATATTGATTGTTAAATTTAGATCAGATAAATATGTTAAAATCCAGGAGAAAAGTAACTTCGACTAATTGCACAAGGAAATATCGAATGTATGCTTAAAGTTTATGTACAGATAAATTTTCGGTCATTAAATTTATTTTGAATATTCTTTTCGTGTACTATACAAAAGTATAAGCAAGAGTACCAATTCCTCCATCTCAACACTCATGCACTGATTCAAGGTCATTTACTCTCCATTAGTTAAACATATTTAGTCACTATCGATAAAATCTGACCGTCAACCTCCTCCCTCCTCACGACATTTCGGCTACGCCGATGTTAACTAGTCCAAAGTTCTATATTTATATATTTCATAGTAATTTTACTTATGAGCGTTGTGCAGGATAGGATAAATTGGTATCCTTCTCCCCACACACACACACACCACCATCATCACACACATACACACACTCCCTGAGACCATTTTTAGCAGAATTCATGCAATTTTTATTCAATCATAAAAAAACTAAAATAAGAATAAACAACTATTTCCTTTTAATGCCTACAAATATCAATGGTTTAAATAAATTTTTAAATTTTATCAACTGTCGAAAATTTAAAATTTACAATTTTAACAAATTTAAACAAAATAGAAATAACAAAATATGCAAAAAAATAGAAATTTAATATTAAAAATACCCATTAAAAATCATAAATTCTAATAGCACATTGGGTCTTTACGCTAATGAGTTAAATTTACGTATTAAGAAATTTAGCATCCGATTATTTTTTGGAGGAAAATAGTTGATTGAGGAGGAGATATGAAAATATTTATCATGAATAAGTGTAAAAATTTTAGAAAAATGCAACAAAAGTAAAATGATTTAAAAACGAAATATATAATCCATTTTGCAACGTAACACATAATTCGTTTTAAAATAATTTTTAAATCGCAATATTTGCAACCAAACGAAAAACCAACGATAGCAACAAGTTTGCAACGTTTTTAATCCAGGTCGTGCTACTTGGGATCCGACATGTTCTTAATAACCAAGACCAATTTATTTCAGTTTTCCAAAGTCATGAGATAAAAGAGCCACTGCTGAAAATAGTAAAGTGAAACTTTATCTCCCTAGAAATATCTTATAAACCATCTACATCTATTGTTAACAACACACTACATTATGTAAGAAGGAATGGGTGATTTAGTTCGTGACTTGCATTTAACTAAAATGAAAACTGATCTTTTTGGCTTTACATTACAGCAGTGCAAATTGCTTGAGACTGGCACTGAAATTTCAATATAAAGACAGCGCAATGAAACAGCTTCGATATATTTTCTTACTAAGATCCGTATGTTTTTATATTACAATTTTGATGGTTTATGACAGAATTAAATATTCAACATGAGCCTAATGATAAACATTTATTGATTCATCAGGATTTGGTTTGAAAATTGCTTTGATGCACAATAGAATTAATATCCATTTATCGGTTCTGTTATTTCACACTACAAGCTAATCCGGGCGCGGTAGCCCATTGGTTAGCGCGCTGGAGTTGCACTCGGTAGGTCCGGGTTCGATTCCAGCCACTGCCAAAACTGCCGCCGTGTTCATGCGGAGTACGATCACGTTAAACATGTGGGTCCGAAAGTCCTTCCGAGAGGTTGGTGGTAGGGGAAGGAGGGTACGGTCCCTGTGGATGCCTCCCCCACTGGGTTCCGGTCTAAATTGGGTGGCACTTCCCGACCGTCCAAACAGTTACCTTACACCTTTCTGGTAGGTCGGACGGTCTGGGTTTCAACAACAACACTACAAGCTAATCCGGCCACACAGATAGCAACTGCAAGCCTTCGGGTCAGTCGTGTGGTCTGGGTTTTTCACACTACAAGCTAACCTTTCTCGTAGGTCGGACGGTCTGGGTCTCAACAACAACACTAAAAGCTAGAAATTATCATATGAAAGCAGGCCAAAATTTTTAAGCTCAATTAAGTATTATAATTATGGTTAGAATATATGTGATGCCCATACAATCATGGGAGTGCTTATTGGGTTACAGGAATGTTTAATAAAATACTGTTATTTATATGTTTGGGAGGTAATAAGATAACTGCAATGCATTATATTTCTCGAAAAATAATTTTTTTTGCATACATAAGGAAGATGTAATTTAAAACATATCTTTCTGGTTGAGTCAGGGCATATATTATTCCTCAACCAATGTATAGTAAAACGTGGTATATTGCAGAATTTTCTTAAGGCTTTAGATAAAAAGAAGTGTATTCAGTTACCTATTATAACATTTTCCCTAATATAACAGAGGGAAAACTAAAGAAAAACATTTTCGTTGAACCACAAATTAGAAAATGTTTCAAGGACGATATTTTTGAGGAAAACTCTAATTAGTAGTTTGGAGTCTTTTGAAGTACTTGTGATCGGATTTCTTGAAACTAGACAGAAGAACATCACGAAATTCTGGTGTCAATATTTCTACAATGTGATAAAGGTAACGAATGCCAAATGTACTTGAAAATGCATTTTTTGCATCTGAATATTTTTCAAGATTTTGGAGCTGCAAGCGATGAATGTAGAGAATGTTTATGTCAAGACGTGTACAGGGTGGAAAGAATTATCATCAGCGTCGCTGGGATAATGCCATGATGATCGATTATTGTTAGTTCCAAAAAGAAGAGCACAATGCAATATAAGTAAACAAATTGCAGAAAATATTTCTTAAGACTATAGGTCTTTTCATAGCATTGCAAGTTACTAATGCTTGATTCAAAGTTCAAAGTTTTAATAATGAAACTTGCCTATCATGTGTATAATCATTTTGTAGTAGAAATAGTTATTTATTAAAGTAATAAAAATAGTTATATCTTTTGATGTATATGTGATTGATGCATAAAATTAGTAGTTGATGTAGAGCAGTGGTATCTTTTATGTTCAGAAGTTTTCTTTCTGGAGATGTGTTTTTTGTGTTTACCAGTGTAATTATTCACATCTGCGAGGGTCATTGAGTCGTTATTATCATATAATAATCGTTAATTATAGCCAATTATTAAATATTAATATTTTTGTCGCAGTTGCAATTCTGTGGTCAACAGAATCTTCAGAATTTCCTACAAATTTTGTTGAAATCTGTCTTACTGTAATGATAAGATCTAAAGATTATAATTACGAGGATTTAACTAACTTTGACACAGCTGGACATATCATTGATTTTCTTTCAATCTGTTTATGGAAAATATTTATAATTATTAATAATTTTTGTCCCTAAGATAAGACTAAAAGTAAAATATTATTACTTTATCACGATAGGCATTACAACAATAATTTGAAACTATTTTGAGCTTGTAATCTCCTTATGTTACTAGATATCAATATTCATTTTATTACCCCTTAATAGCAAAGCTTTTACAAACTTTCTGGTTTGAAATGAAGATAAAATTAATAACCATTGAAAATAGACAGGGACTTATGGCTCCTGATACGGTAAAGTGCTGGTTCAATATATCCCATTGGTAAAGAACTAGAGCAAATTATAAAATATACTCTCTCATAGAAAACGTAAACTACTAATCTCTGACTGGGAATATGGCGTTCTATCTAGTCAACTAAACACGAGATTGACCCCAAAGTCTAAGTAGGATAAATGAAGATTAAAGTAAGGGGGAGAAATACGGCTTCTGTCTGTCCAAGAACCTGACACAAGGGTATTCTTCCCACACCAAAGAAAAGAAGATTGGTTCTGCTCCAAAAGATAAGTGAAATGGCTTTTATGGAAGACTTTCTGCGAACATATATATGGTCCACATTTGCTTCACACGTTGGATAAAATTCGCAAAGTTCCACGTAACCAACTTACTGACACTTTGAAGGGATTTAAAGTGAAACACAGTAAGGCTTTATCAAAGTGAACATTATGCAGCGTTATTCTTGAGAAGTCCATCCCCAATGCAGAGTTAGTCACTGCTTGATATCAAATTCTTACAATGACAGGTGATTTATCATGGTACACTTTGTCGCTGATAATTAGTTATTCTGATGAGAATATCAGTAAATATTTTATATTAGAATGCGTTAAACCATAAATTGATTTTACTCACTGCTTAGAAATTATCACGAGCCACAGATGGAAATGGTCAATTGTTAAAATTCCATTAACATCATTTTTTTTATAATAAGTTCAAAAACAAAATCAACGTGTATTTCACAAGTTGAAGATAAATAGTCACATAGCTCTTGTAATTGGTTTTTCTACATGTTTTTTTAATTTATTGCATAATTTATAAGTTAGGCATAGAAGATATTTTTTTATGTTAATGTATTTTTGGAGGAGGTCATCGATGTTAAAAATAGAATGAAAACTCCGGAATGATTGGCAATAGTTTGGCTACTATTTTATTGTATTCAGAAATATAAAATATAGGTAGCTAACCGAGTAAAAGAATATTCAATGTACTTTAATATCTTATAGCTGAAATAAGAGTAGTGCTATATGAACAAAAGTCATAAATTTGGAACTCAGAGCGCTATCTCCATATCACTTTTTTTTTTGGCTGTTCAAGAAATTTTTGAAATACATCAAAGTAATATAGTTAATTAATGTATGTGGCTACGTTCTAATAAGAGCGAAACTTTTGAAAAATGGGACAAAAAATCTGAACGAATGTATAAAAATTCAGATACTTCTTAATCATCCCCTACATATTAACATGAAAAATTCAGAAATAAAAATTCACAAGTTACTAAGCACAGAAGCTTCAGAACATTCCTTTTATTCCTTTAAATCCAATTACTAGATGTATCTAAAAAAATGTTCGTGTTAAAAATATTTTTTTAATTCAACTCACAAATCAGATGAAAAAAAAATCGACTTTCATTATTTATTTAATCCTGTTTGTTTTGAGATCTCCCTAGTAGCGGCAGAAGGCACGATATTTATTTTGGTGCCACTGTAAAATAATCGACAGGCGTTCCGGATTTTATACCCAGGAGTAGGGGCCTGGGGCTTTGAAGGGGATAGGGGGTCGGGACAATACCTATCCAATTTCATAGATGGCTGCCTTCCTCAATACTTCAGAAAAGTCTCTAGTGATAAAGTTTCAAGAAAAAGTTTAATTAAAAGTCATATTTTGAGTGTTTCTCTGGAGACAGTTTTATGTTTTTAGAACTTTTTTTTGTCATTTTTAGATGTTGAGAGAACACTTTCATATTCATTTCACAGATGAATTTCCGTCTTGTAAGAAGTTAATGCATGGTCGAATGCGTTTCAATTTCGCAACACTTTGTTTTACTTTTGCTTTTATTTATGCGATTCCTTATATCCCCCTGCTTTTCTAGTACGAAGTATTTTTTACGTTTTCTTTATTAATCTTATTAATTTAGATATATGTTTTCATCATCTCTAAATAGGACATTTGTGAAATGGATACTTGCATGTTTTATTAGGAACTTTTTATTGGAAATATAATGATTTTTCATAATATGATAAAATGACAAGAATAATCATTGTGCTATTATTAAGGAAAGTGTACACATTGAGTTTAAAAGAATGTTTTGAACCGAATATATTGTATTTTTATAGTTAGTAAGTGATTACATTACTAGGTTTCATCTTTCATAAGTATAGAAACATAACTTTTCATCACACAAAAGGAACTGCTGCTAGGGAAAATACAGTTATCTAGTACTTTATTGCAGAAAGCAGTAAGGATAAGTTAATACGGTAACTACAATTGTCTCAAAGTCAATATGAGCCTTTTTCTGCAAGTCAGAAACTCTTAATAAACGCTAAGAACGAAATGCACCGTTGCAGACAAAGAAACATTTGAATAGATAGGCGAAAATTTGCTAGCGGGGATAACATACATTAATATTCAAACTCTAATTACAAACATATCAACTCAGACCGATAAGGTAGCAGCATCTTATCTGGCGCATTATGCGAAGCAAAACAATTGAAGCTGTAAGACCGGATTGATATCAAATGCAACATAAAACAGAGAGAGATAAAGTTATAACCTATACATTCTTAGACAAATTAAGGGAATGGTGATAAATAAGAGGGACGAAGAAATATACAAACCAACATAATGAGAGAAAGATAGTAAATGATATGGTGACTACAATTATTTCGAAAGCGTTTTGATCCCTCTTCCTCAGATCAGAAACAATATAGTCGCTTAAATATTGAAAATTAACTGCAGCGCAGCAGGCAAATAAGCGCATTTCTTTTAAAATAATTTTAAATACATTAATAAGACACTAACCAAATTTAATGAATATGCGTATATTTTGTAGTAAAGCCCTCGGTAACATATTGGTTAGAAAAATAGCAAAGTCAAAAAAGCAAAACAAATTATTAAATCTCAGTCCCGTAAAAAATATATTATTTAAATCTACTAAATTATATATTTTTTAAACATGCACAGCATGCGTATATTATTTATTTTATTATGCGTATTTATAGATATCACTTAAAACATCAGAAATTATGATATTTCAAAAAGCCAAATGTCTTAAAAGAAAAAAAAAACATGGACATCGGATTCTGTTAGGCTCTCCAGGCACTGTCCAGCAACCCAAGAAACAATGGTCCCCAGATTCAAGAGGTTAAGGTGCTTTTAAAGGACCTAAAGTGCATAAAGACTTTACAGTGAGTGTCTGCAAATTGCGGTGTATATTAGGGAATGGAAAAGCTGATTTATTGACCAAAAAAGGCGCTATGGTGGAGCAGAGATTCTCAACGCTTATGACTTATAATTCAGCCCAACTTTACTTAGAAATGCTGCACAAGAAAGAAATTGAGGCAAAATTTCAGGAGGCGTTAATAAGAAAGTCGTGGAGAGTCTTCAGCAGGAACATTTCGGTCATTCCGGAGGCTCCTCGACGAGAAGTAGTTGCCAGGTTCAGCCTTCTGACTGGTCATAACTGTCTCAGGTCTCATCTCCATCAATTTGGACTTTCTGCTTCCCCGGATTGTACTGTATGTGACCAGGGACAGCCTATGTTTGAAAAATATTTAGACAAGTGCCGTGCACTATTGACTTTAAATTCATTAATAGAAAAATACTAGAGAGCTAACTGTCTAATGACCTAACGACCGAACGACCGGCATTTATTAACAAAAAACGACTCCTGAAACATGGAAACTAAATTGGTGACACGTTGTAAACTTTACTAATTTATATTTATTGAAACTCTTATCTTTCATTCTAAACTTATATTTCATAATTACAAAATATATTCTTCAAAAGTATTTAATAATAAATACTGTTACAAAATAATTTTTTATGTTCTAACCTTTTCAGGGTCACATGTGATGCCAATCGTGATTTTTACCACATTCGTTTTTTACTGTTGATTAAAAGGTGTTTGTAAACTTTACTAATTTATATTTATTGAAACTCTTATCTTTCATTCTAAACTTATATTTCATAATTACAAAATATATTCTTCAACAGTATTTAATAATAAATACTGCTACAAAATAATTTTTTATGTTGTAACCTTTTCAGGGTCACATGTGATGCCGATCGTGATTTTTACCACATTCGTATTTTACTGTTGATTAAAAGGTGTTTCATGTGAGATAAATGTGCCGTACTTGATAACATCTCGGTTGCACATAATACAGTTGTGCCGGCGTACTTAACCGGTAACTAATCTCAATTCACACGCAAAGTCATCTTGTTGAGCACACTCTTGATATTTTTACATTTTTAGCCATCTTTTTATGACCGTTCATGCCGAGAACTTTTTAGAGTGTCAGTTCTTTTATATGTATGAACTTTCTCGTAACCGTGTAGCTTTTCCTTTGATGTCTTCCCCTGGAGGTTTTTAATACGTTGGTCGGCTTTGGTATAGTTCTGCCCTCATTGGCTGGAGAGACACTGAAATGTGACTGCCAGAGGTTAGCCGGAATGTGGAGATCGTGTGTGGCACGTGTGTGGCACGTTTCATGATGGCTAATAAATTAAATTGAGTTTTAACGTCAATTTCTCCCCTGGCTGACTAAGTACGCAGATCAAAGCAATGTAAAGTGCATAGTTTTATTTCTGGCTTCCTGCCATTTTATTTATTAAGAATTGTTATATAGTACCACGAAATTCAAAATGCTAGAATCGTTCATTTCTGTTGTCACAATTATAAAATGTACAACAAATATGCAGTATCCGAAATTTATTAAAATTCATATACCTTTAAAATTATTTTTATTGAGTAAAATTATATAATCCCATGACAAAAATAAGCAAATTACCAAACAGTTAGATGTATAATAATAAAAATATCCTTTGGATAAACTCGATGTTCGCTATGCTACAAAATTCCAATCGCTGGTATGTTAAAAAACTCCAGTTGCTAGTTGTATTAAAAAAATATAGTTACTGGCTGTGCATGAAAAAATCAGCTCCTGTTAAAATTGTTTTTTTCCTCTCACAAATCAAATCAAATGAAAAGAAGATTTTCATTATTTATTTAATCATGTTTGTTTTAAAATCTCAGTAGTATCAGCAGAAAGGAGGAGATTTATTTGGATGCCACTGGAAAATAATCGCCTGCCTCATACTCTCCCATAGTTTATACCCCAGAGTAAGGGGCTGGGATTTAGAAGAAGAGGGAGTCAATACCTATTCAATTTCATGGATGGTTGACTTCCTCAATACTCAAGAAAAATATCTAGTGATAAAGTTTCATGTAAAAGTTTAATTAAAAGCTGGTTTTGAGTGCTCCTCTAGAGACAGCTTTATGCTCTTAAGAAATATATACAGTTTTTGTATTAGATGTCGCGAAAACATTTTCATATTCGTTTCGCAGATGAAATTCTGCCTTGTAAGAATTTCATGCATGGTCAAATATGTTTCAATTTTACAGCAGTTGAATCCCTTTTTCTTTGATCGGTACGATCTTTTAACTTTTCTTCTTCTTTCTTTATGAGATGCAGGAAATTTTGCATGTTGCTGTTAAGCATTTTTATTTTATTTAGTGATATGTTTTTCGCAATCACTAAAATATGAGATATGGAAATAAATTTTCTTCTCTTTTTTATTTCTAACGTCCACATTACAATTCATTTATACATTTTCTAAAATAATCTGTGGAGTAGCTTATCCTTTGATTTACGCAATTACTCTAAATTAAATTTGAACTTATATGCAATTCATTTATGTATTTTGACATAAAGGGTGTTTCAAAACTAATGGAACAAACTTGAAGGAGTGATAGAATAAATCGAAGCAAACACTTTTCGTCAAAGAATGCATGGTCGCAAGTTAAGTGGTTAGGCGCTGGAGGGCGCTTTCCATTTCCCCAGACACGTTGCCTATCGCAACGCAAGGACATATAAAATCTGTGGTTTTCGTATGCACCCTCATTAGTAACTTGAAAACGTCTACGTGGCGTAAAACACGCACACCACAGTATGGGGTACTGCTGTATTACAGCTTGCAACTTGCTCTCTGCTGGTGTCAGGATGATCTTCTATATGCTGCTCTTCTGGCATGTCCGGCGTGCGAACACTTCTTCTGAGACCTGCATCGTGCTAGGCGGCGATGATCTTCTCCTTTCGGTCAGTTGGCGCTGCAAGCAATAGAACATTCTGTGATCCGGAACATGCCTGTTGGGGAAGCACTTTCGGTTAAGCTTTTCAACTTCTCTTCCATTAACGTTGGCGAGATTGTAGACGAATCGCATATCCAGCTTCTCCTCATTCGCATACAGATACAATATAAGTCGCTAATGACAGTGAGTGCCAAAACCACCACATTTATATGTCTTTCCGTTGTGAAAGAGATCGTGTCTGGGGATATAAAAAGCACCCAACAGTTTAATTTGCGACCATGTATTATTTGATAAAAAGTGCTTGTTTCGGTATGTTCTAGCACCTCTTAAAGTGTGTTACTATAATTTTGAAACACCATGTAAAAATTTTATTGACTTGGACTCAATAGAAGTTTCAGGTTTATGAACTTCGTTAGTAAGTGTATATTTATGGTGCATAATCATTTAGCTGATATACAAATTAGTACAGGATGTTCTAAAAATCGTGCAGATAAATTTTTAATATCATATGTTGTATTGAGAAATATAAATTATAGACATTTTTTCTGTTAGGCGGCTTTAATATGACCTAAGAACATATCAGAAAGATCATGAGCTGCTTTAATTACGTCAGACGATAATATTACAGACGTATTTTTTATTAACCGAAGAATATGGCGTTTTCCCAGAGTGAAACAATATTTTAGAGCAGTTTCGATCAGTTACTAATTAGAGCAGTTTAGAGCAGTTGCTAATTTAGAGTTACTAATCACTAACTGCTAACTATTTTAGCAGTTTACAAATTCTAACGTTTTTACGTTTTTTGCTATTACTGAGAATTTTTGACTTCTGATATTTTGAGTATTATACATTTTTAGCCATCACTTTAATTATATTATGTTATTATAATATACTTATGTATTATACTCTTTTCAGGCATTACTTCAGCTAATAACTTTTGATTGCTAACTTTTTTAACTGCTAACTTTTCAGCAGTTTACTAATTTACAGCAGTTTAGAGCAGATTTATAGAGCAAAAGTTTATATGAAACAATGAGAGTCTCACTGAAGAGTTTCAAAATAATCATGCTTTGAACCTCTAAACTCTCAACAATTACAAGGATAGTAAAGCAGTTTAGAAGCACTGAATATGTAGCAGACAAAATTTTGAATGGTAGATCCTCCGTTTTAACTCAGGATAAACAGTTTCAAATATAGATTGCGTTGCTGAAACTATTCAAAAAACTCTTCTGAAACTATTCAATGACACTCTCATAAGAAGGGATAGAGAAATATTGGTCAAAAATGAAAAAAAATCACTCTGGGAAAACGTCATGTTCTTCGATTGATAATAAAGAGGTATTTAATTAGCGTCTGACATATTAAAATAATTATACGATATTTCTGATATGTTTTTGATGGTGCAATAAAGCAATATGTAATTGAAGAATTGTGTTATTTCAGTTTTAAAATTTGGTGTACACGATTTTTCGATCAACCTGTATAATATATCAAAATTAATATAAGACATCACTTCAGCCGTGCTGAAACATGCTGGAACTTGCTAATTCCATTGCGAATACAATAGAATTACGAATATACATATATATATATATATATATATATATATATATATATATATTGTATTATTTAACTAACATATTTGGTATAAACAATAAAGCTTTACTAAAATTTCTTAATCCATGAGATCCAGTGATTTAATTAATCAAGATATGAAAAATTTTTTGCAAGCATACCTACTCATAGTGATACACACTACACTTTAAAAAAATCTGATGTGGGCAAGACATGACTTTAATTATATAATGTATTGAATTTACTACTTTTACAGTAAAAAAATAGGTTTTTCTTATAGTAGATACGAATATTCTTTCCAAGGTATTGAATTTTCGACAATTAGTCCTCATTTTCATTGATTTAGAGTCATTTTTATCCATTTGGCGAGATTTTTGTTAATTTGGCAACATTTCAAAAAATCGTCAAGTTGGCGACATTCCGCAAAATCCGTCGCCAAAATCTCGCCAAGCGTTATTGATGAAGAAATAACTTATTCTTACAGAAGATAAATAACTATAGGCGTTCAAATACAAAAGTATTACTCAAAGTATCTTTTTACATGAATGGAACGAACTAGATCCACGAGAATGATGTCACCCAATTTATCGCATGGTATTACATATGAAAAGTGAACATGTTTCTCAATACGAAATATATTTTTTTTATTTTATATGACTTTTTGATAATTTTTTTGAAAAATGTACAATATCTCGAGAACGGTTCTTGTTAGCGTTCTAAAATTTATGTCAATCGTTTTCTAATGAAAAATTACATAAGAAATGTTTATTTGCGTAACTTTATTAGTGGTTTTGATTTTTTGAGAATTTTTTCAAAATTTTATTCGAAAATTTAGGGGGGTTCTGAACATTTGATTACGTATAAAAACAATAGGCTTCCAGTTTTTATGGATTGTGATTTTTGTACCAAATTGGGTTCGATTCGGTCCATTCGTTCGTCAGGTATCGTTTCCACAGGCTCACTGACACACACACACACATACTTTCATACACACACACACAGACATCACTTCAAAAATGTTTGATTCGTGATCAGGGATGCTTGAAATGTGCTCTCCCGTCGAAAACTCGATTTCGAATTTTCGCGATAAATTGGGTGACATCATTCTCGTGGATCTAGCTCGTTCCAATGAAATGAAATGAAAATGACGACTAATTGTCGAAAATTCAATTTCTTGGAAAGAATATTAATATCTACTATAAGAAAACCTATTTTTTTCCTGTAAGAGTAGTAAATTCATTGCATTATATAAGGAAAGTCATGTGTTGCCTACATCAGATTTTTTTTTACTGTAAAAGTACATTCATTACATTATATAAGGAAAGTCATCTGTTGCCCCCATTAGATTTTTTATTATTTCCGTGTCATTACATTCCTAGGGAATTCACTATTCCAGTTGCGCTAAATAATATCTCTATTTCAGATAGAAATTCGATAATGAATAAATAAAAAACGATAAGTTATTTGAAATGAAAATTATAAAAAATATTGAGGTAAACCCTAGTTTTGTTAATTTTTTATAAAAATTTCTCATTTCTTGAAAATCGATCGAAAACAAATATATTTGAATTTCATCTAATCGGCTCATTATTATTTTGGATTCCATTAAATTAGCATTTTACCTTTCATATATTGTAGGTACAGCAAAGCAACAATTAATTTAAGGACGGTTATTGTGGATAATGATAAATCACAACGCGAATACGGCATCGACACTTTTATAGTGCCATTTAAAGCTAATGTTAAAATTTGAATTTTTTCAATATAATATCGTTTTGTTTTAATAATCTAATTTCCTCAATTCATGAGTTAGTTTCCCATTCTGTTCTGTTCATAATTTACTACTCTGCAACGTTTAACATCTACTTTACAGAAAGCTGGATAATTACTACATAATCTACTCTACAAAGCTGGATAATTACTACATAATCTACTCTACAAAGCTGGATAATTCTACACTTTACATAAAGCTGGATTTTGTGTAGTTTTAATTGACTATCAAACGTATAAAAATTCAAAATTGATTTTAATCCGTTTTATTAATACTCCTGGCATCTCGCTGCAAATTATGCGAAAAGTCCCATATCGAAACATAATATCCTTTAACTTATGCAACTATGTAATATTACTTAGCCCTGATAAATTTTAACTCAACAATAGAAAAAGGTATCTCTTTTGTTATTAAAATTCCAATAGCGTTTAAAATTCCATTAGAATTGCCTGTCAAGCGACACCTAGAGTGAAAGAAAGCACATTAGAAACTAGGGGAAAAAAGAACATCGTAAGCGAGATAATTAGCATTCTTTGAGTATGTTTGATTTATTTCGCTTACAAATGAAGCATGAAGTAGATTTATTCCCAAGAAACTAGGGGTCTTAAAATAACTCTAGAAAATATCCGTTAGTTTTGTCTTTAATGCAATAAAAGTCAAGTTTGGATTGACAGGGAGCGAAACCAATAGTTTTCTATTGACTTCTCTATTAGAAATCTCAGACAAACAATAATTGTTTTCCGCTCGAACGACTTGAGCTTTTTAATACTTCAACTTTAATTAATGATTTTTGCTGAATAAAAGACCTTTAAAGGAGATGTGAATAAAATTTTACAATAGTAGAAAAGGGTTTAAATGACATATTTGGACGAATTGACTTGCATTAGTTTGCACCGGACAAATACAGATTTACGTGACGGAAGTTTGAATGTTTATTTTGAACAATAGTTGTTAATCCCCTTTTAACAGAGCAAATAATTTATGGCTCAATATATGTGAACATATCCCTACTTTCAAGGGAATGTTGTGAAAGAAAGCTTGATGAATATATGAATATATATTAAGGTAAAAGTGAATGGTAAGATTAATATGCTTGACTATCAATCTATTATTTTAGTACATGGTTTTTTTTTACTTTTAAGATGCAGATATGAGATCATATTGGCAGTGAAAAGTATTTGGATCTCCAATCCTGTACAGATAATCACAGGAACCTCCAAAAGGGAGGTGTATCGATATTTCTCAGAACCCGCTTATATGACGCTAATGCGAATACGAACTTGATGGTTGTTTCAGTCTGGTACAGTCTAAGCTCAATATTTATGAAATATTGGTGTTGTCTGAGTGGTGGTAGAACTGAATGTGTTGACATCTATAGAGTTGCAGATTAATTTCCACTGGCGAAGATGACCTGTGGATTTACGCCTGTTGTCTGCCAGGGATATCTGTAGAGGTTAACAGAAGTGTAGCAAATAGCAAGTGCTTTGTTGTAATTGGAGGTATCAAGTATTGCATGCTGAAAGCTGAATGCAAAACGTAAAATTAGCCCTTGGCTGCTACGTCATGTAATTGTAGAACAATTTGTGGAGGACATCTCAGAAAAATTACTGATAGCTGTGTATCCGAAAAAAATCCGGAGTTTACAGTATGTACACAACATCATTTACGATATATTCTTCAATGGTTACGATCGGATAGGTGTATCTTCAATTATTTTAGTAAGTATTTTCTATATTATTTTTCTAAACATGAAACACAGACGCCAGACGTTGAAATTTCACTTTATCTGGAGTTTTAATAAAATTAGTGGTACTTAAATTGAATTCATTTTCAAGTTGAAATATTCTGATATATATTTCACGTGTATTAATTTGTAGCGGCATACAATCCGTTTAAAAATGTGTCTTCCCATCAAAGTAGCACTCACGTATACGAAACGTAATTTAGAGAGCTAAACAATAGTGAATTTAGCAAAATTTTAGAAATTATGCTTAAGAGAGATTAAAAATTATGCTAAAATTAAGAGATCGAATTGAATCCGAGAACTGCATGTCTTTTTTTAAAGAGTACTGC
Source organism: Amaurobius ferox (assembly GCA_951213105.1). NCBI lineage: Eukaryota > Metazoa > Arthropoda > Arachnida > Araneae > Amaurobiidae > Amaurobius > Amaurobius ferox. The sequence continues at coordinate 96,757,102 of OX578136.1, forward strand.
TTAGAAGTACATACATTCACCACTGAACATGCAGTGCACCCAGAAATATAGCTTAGAAGCAACAGTAACAAACAAACAACTAATAAATCAATAACAAAAACTGTCATAAAGTTAACCAAAATAAAGGATGCAGTGTCTTTTCATGGCCTTCCAAAATCTTGCATAAATGCCTCCAGTTAAAGTCACATAATCTCTAATATTTGTAGCTTCAGTTATCACGTTCTTCTTACAAAGTACATAAATAGGGGACGATCTTAAAATGATACAGAATATTAAAATGATACAGAAATAGGGGATAGATCGTAAAATGATAAAATAATGTAGGTGATTAGCTCCGTCTCCAGATAAATGGCAGCTATTGCATGTCACTGTAAAAGTGTTGGTATCTTATCAATCTGTTCCAAGATTCCGTTTCCTTAATTTCTTCGGTCTTTCTAGATAACTACTCTTCATTTCGTTCTCAATAATCATTGTCCTCGAAGAGTACGGAATGGTATCTTTCTATACGTATACAATCTCTATACATCCTTTGATAAGTTTGTCAACCTTCTCATTGCCGCAAATACCTAAATGAGAGGGACAGTATCGATGAGGGCTGTAATTATCGATATAAGAAAGTATTTTTTGTTAAATTAATTATTCAATAAGAAAATATTCTGCATCTTAGAAAACATCCTACAGAACATATTGGAGCATATCTTGTACAATGGTCCATAAAGTTGTACTTCTGTAATTACTTTGGCAATTCTCCAAATTTAATATTACATTACAAATGTCGCAAACTTTGAATGTTGTTGTTGTTGAAACCCAGACCGTCCAACCTAACAAAAAGGTGTAAGGTAACCGTTTGGACGGCCGGGAAGTGCCACCCAATTTAGACCGGAACCCAATGGGGGAGGCAAACTTTGAATGTGAAAATGTAAAAAGTAATAAATACCTAATGAAATAAAACATATCTGACAAAAATTCTTTATTTATTAAACTGCACGTAATTTACTTTTATATATCATCAATACACCCCATAAATCATTTTAAACGGATCTTATTATGTACTAGCCTTCAAAATGTAAAATATTGTAAAGTATCAATCCTTAATAATAGGCAAATTCTATGAGACGACATTTTACCATAATCCTTACTTTTAATGTCTTCCATATTATTGTTTTACATAGCAATTAAAACTGAGTAAGTAAAAAAATGGATATACTGACATCTAAATTTTGAAGCACAGATATAGTATATTTTTAACTTCACTCTAGTATCTGTTAAAATAAGTCTCAGATCAGAATATATTGATTGTACAAATTCCTAAAAAAATAGTATAACTTATGACTTAAAATCGTGACATTATAAGTGGAAAACATCCACAAAATTTATGTCCGTAATAACTAACATAAATGGGTAGAAACATAATAAAAAGTGATAAAGTTTCGTGTTTTTGTGGAATAAATTTGTCTGGGGCTACGTAATTTATTAATGACGGCTATTTTGCTAATACATTATTATTTGGCATAAATATAATATTACATTGACATGAGACATTAATTAACACAACATTATAGTATATTAATTTGACATAAGATATTTTATAGATATTTAAGGAAACTCATTGGTTAATACTTATTAACTTATACATTCCTTGATAAAAGGACTGGTATGTAAATTATTTTATTAATGAATTTCATTAGTCAATAGTTGAGCGTATATTTGCGTTACATTTGCGTTAGTCAATAGTTTTTAATAAATTATGATAAAATTGAATGGTACAAAATACTCGTTTTGCTAGATATTATCAAGGATAAGAAATATACACTACCTGTCACATAAAATGCAACATCATGAAAGAGTGAATACAGTAGGATGAAGACCACACAGACAGAGATGGCATATATAAATAACTGACGTTAACTCCTGAAGGATAATGCAATACAGCAATGACATAGACAGAGCGATCAGTAGGCAGCAAGACTACCTCTTGCAGCGATACAATAAGCAACATTTCGAGGAACAGATTCAATGAACGTGCGAATAGTTTTCTGAGGGATGAATGACTATATGAATTCAGCAATTCTCAACAGGTCGTTCTCTGTTTAAGGCGGGATCAGGGTAGTCAAACAACGGCCAATCGCGTCCTATACATGCTCGATGGGTGAGACACCTGGAGACAGCGAAAACCAAGGAATCACCTGGATATCTTGCAAGGCATGTCTGCTGATGGTGTGGTAACGTGTTATCTTGGGGGAAAACAGCATTTTGCAACTTCTGAAGGTAGATAAGTGCAACCGGCCGCAGAACCTCATCCACATATCGTTGTGCCGTCATTTTACTCTGATATGAACCAGAGGTGACCAACTACCGACGCCGATGGCACCTCAAACCATGATGCTGCGTTGTCGAGCAGTATGGCGTTCAACAGTCGTAGCAGAATCGGATCTACGTCCACGTCTCCTCCAAACTCTCACACGGCGAGTGTGATTCGATAAACAGAACCGATAATTGTCGCTGAAACACTACCCTGTCCCATTTAGCCGTCCAAGAGGCTCGTACGCGACACCATTGCAATCTATCACGTCGGTGTCTTTTTGTCAAAAACAGTCTTCGTAAAGGATGGCTTGTGTGCAAACTGCTATCAGCCAATCGTCCAGAAACTGTTCTCGCTGATATTAGAATATCCAATGTAGCCGGAAAATTCTGTAGAATGTCGACAGTGTCGTGTGTAGGGCCGTCACCGTATGCCTTTTAATGCGTCGATCAACACGTGCTGACGTACGTCTGGATGGACCTGTACCACTGTGACGATCCACATGCACTTTTTCAATCCATATTCTCCAAATCCTTTGCGCAGTGGACGCATCTATGCTTGTTTCGACGGCGATCCGCCCATACGACCATCCAGCTGTACGCAGGCCTAAAAGGAATCACATCGTATAATCGGCTAAATGCTGAAACTGACTTCAGCGTCGTCGGCCATGTATCACTTCAACAACATGTATCTTCTGAAACGTAAAATTGCTCGGAAAACGGGTTTCCGTAGGCGACAGACTCTAAGAACTGTTGGCTCATCTGCCGTTTTCTTTCCTTTTCTCACTCGCTCAAATTACACGACCTACTTGCGTTTCAGATCATATGCATACATCCGCTAGCTGCGTTTGCCTCGCAATTTGCATATTTATGCTGCCAAAGCTTCATGGTGTTACATTTCTTTAGTCGGTTTGTGTGTTTAAATTGTAAAATGTCCTTCAGGGATAACAGTAATTATGTCCAAAATTCCCATTTATACTCTATAAGACTGGGACTAAACATATAGACCTAAATATATTTTTGGGTCAAACTATCTATTTCGAGGTGTCTTTTACACATAATTGGAGGATCCTGGATTGGAATGGCAATTTACAGACTTCTATTAAGCAAAGGTAAACTTGGCCGAGTCTCTGAAGGGCAACCTTTCAACAGAATACTTCACGACGAGACATGAACGAGGACGTGACATTTGTCGTTAGGGAGAAAGAAACAAATGATTGAGTCTTTATCGTGCGTGTAGTGCTGACATAGGAGAAATGTCAGCGAGGGAGATCGTCATCGTGATTGTTGCGTGGTTTGTTCGTTCAGATGACACCCCTTCAGTGACAATAATCATGTAATCTGAACCCACGGCTTAGAGGTTATAAACCCGACACTACATAGTTGGCAAACGTATATTCGGATATCCAATCCCAGATATTCTTCGCATGGGATGTTGCACTGGTTCATTGTCAGTGGGAAAGGAGTGATGACTATAGTGCTTGAAATTATTAGAATGCTATTATTACTCTCTGTAGTTGAAGTAGTCGCTATTTTCCCTCTTTGAGATTTCATATAGATGTCCTGTGTGCCATAACACCCACAGTTTGAATATTGAGACCATACATTTTAGGCTCCCTGGAAAAAATGAAACTCAATAATTTGATACCCCAATGATTCGCTGCATCTAACCATAAAGCTAAGTCTCTGATTGGACACCACTGTTACAAATTCATATCGTAAGTGGGATTTGATTGAGTCTCTGACTTTCTAGTCGACGCTCTATTGCTTGAGCTACGGGGACGATAGTTCATTCTCTAGCTGGTGTGGAGCATAGTACTATTGTATATTTACATTTTTCCTTATTTTTATAAGTTGTTAAAAAACTCAGATATTAATAGTACCTATTACAGAGTGGTGGGAAACTGACACATGGCAAAAATACGTTAAATAGGCTTTTTAGAAACATCCGTCAAATTTATAATTATATTGAATAACGCGAATGGTCTCCGCAGTTTGAATATTCCTGGAAACTAGACATCATGAAGTCCACCTCCAATAAAAGCTGAGACTGAAATAACCCCATTCTAGGGAGTATAATTGTTTTCTATATTTTAAATTAAATTCTGACACATTTAAATAATCTCCATTTCATATATAACAATCAATAGTTTCGCTAAGGCGCTGGTATAAAATTTTATAAAGAAAATATGTCAGGAAACGACGAACTTTTTTCCCAGTTGGTAGATAGATATACGTGTAACAGCGCACAACTGACAACTCAATTGGTAGATATACGTACAGATATATGCCTTCAATATTACCCTTTGAAATTTTATTTTATACGATGGGAAAAATACTTTTTAGCTGCAAAAATTGAGGTTTGAGGTGTTACTCTAAGCCAGGATCGAAATAGTTTGTAGCTGCAAAGTTCAAAATCTTGGAATTTTGCGATATTTAAGAAGTATTAAACACAATGAATTACAACGTAATCTGTAAAATAAGGATGATGTCAATTGAGAACTTTAGTCAAGATTAGTTGGATTCTTGCAAAGAATTGGTTAGGGCATGGATTTTGTTAAAGACTCGTGTTAAATAAACGTTTAGTATAAGTGTCACAGTGAATTAAATATTTTTTATATTTTATTCACTATCATAAGGGGACTATACAACATTTCAATTGAATATCAATTTTGTTTCTTGGTGGCATCAGTGTTTAAACTGAGTTAGGGTCTTGTAAGCATTTTGGTAACAAGCCTTATATTATGTTAAAACATTTGCTGCAGTTTAAGATTAAAAGTGAAAGTTGTTACATTAAAAGTAAAAGTTGTTAGATTAAAAGTAAAAATTAGTTTTACATTTTTGCACATAATTATATAGATATTTGTAATAATGAACTGATTACAGACATAACATTAAGGTGCGTTTCAGTATTAAGATTCATTTATTTTTGGGAGTACATTTTTATGGCAATAAGTTTTTAAATTTATTTATATTGTTTTTAAACTAATACTATATTTATTATATTTAATGTATATCTTACATTTTTTCGTGCTGATATTTAACAAAAATGTTTAAAGCTTGACTAAAGAAGGTCTGGAAAGCTAAAATGATCTCTAATGCTTCACTAAAATGCTACAGATATTAGTAAACTAATTTAAACTCTGAGTAATATGATAATTAGGCTTTATTGGTTTGTTACATAGTAACTAATATTATTAATATTATTTATTAGATATAGGGATTGGGATTACGTGTATTTAGAAATGTTATGGGTGCCAACGCTTATGGGTGCCAAATGTTATGGTGCAAACTAGCCTGTAAGGAACTTTTTAAAGGAAAATATTTTACGATATTTCATACGTGGCGACATTTTAAGTGATTGCAATCTATTTTTATTATGTTTGTTGGTAGCGTATATATTTACCATCTATACAGTAGTTATTAATTATGAAAGAAGAAAGGGAATTACATTCTTCAATTGGGTGTAGGAGACCAGGTATATCATTTGCCTGATATTATTTATTCGACCTTTTATAACAACAGATTGGTACATCCTCTATTGTTGCCTTTAGCCGTCGAACCAAATGTGGGTCACTCCTCGTTACACCATCTCTCACACTGACTGTAGGCTGAATATATTGGCTACTACATCACACTTGTATATCTGAATGAATTTTCACTAATACACCATGTCTGCAGATCACCATAATGACTGAGTGTCTCTCAATAGAGACTCACGACTGAATGTCTGTCTTAATAGAGACTCATAACTGAATGTGTATCTTAATAGAATACATATATTATTTTATGAACATTTTCTGCTTGTTGCCACATCGATTCGCCTGAGATCCAGATACGCCCACCGCATCTCATTGGCTGACCTCAGGTCGATGCATCTACATTTTCTCATTGGTTAATTCTATAACCAATCTGCTTGGTTTCAGCTTTGGACTCGACCACATATGTAATTTACATGCCTTTTTTTACTACTTTCATGACCTCCCTGGAAAGAGCTGTCGTAAACTGGTGCCTATGCGTCCGAGTTTTTGTCTTGCTTGGTGGTAGATATCGTCCATTTTTGTTCATTAACACTACTTAAATGGCTCATGGGCTCACATCAACAAGTAAACACATAATCAAAGCGTGTGAACTTGCATGCATGTTGATTCGTTGATTGTCTTCAATTCATCTCGTGTTACACCATCTCTCACACTGACTGTAGGCTGAATATATTGGCTACTACATCACACTTGTATATCTGAATGAATTTTCACTAATACACCATGTCTGCAGATCACCATAATGACTGAGTGTCTCTCAATAGAGACTCACGACTGAATGTCTGTCTTAATAGAGACTCATAACTGAATGTGTATCTTAATAGAATACATATATTATTTTATGAACATTTTCTGCTTGTTGCCACATCGATTCGCCTGAGATCCAGATACGCCCACCGCATCTCATTGGCTGACCTCAGGTCGATGCATCTACATTTTCTCATTGGTTAATTCTATAACCAATCTGCTTGGTTTCAGCTTTGGACTCGACCACATATGTAATTTACATGCCTTTTTTTACTACTTTCATGACCTCCCTGGAAAGAGCTGTCGTAAACTGGTGCCTATGCGTCCGAGTTTTTGTCTTGCTTGGTGGTAGATATCGTCCATTTTTGTTCATTAACACTACTTAAATGGCTCATGGGCTCACATCAACAAGTAAACACATAATCAAAGCGTGTGAACTTGCATGCATGTTGATTCGTTGATTGTCTTCAATTCATCTCGTGTTACACCATCTCTCACACTGACTGTAGGCTGAATATATTGGCTACTACATCACACTTGTATATCTGAATGAATTTTCACTAATACACCATGTCTGCAGATCACCATAATGACTGAGTGTCTCTCAATAGAGACTCACGACTGAATGTCTGTCTTAATAGAGACTCATAACTGAATGTGTATCTTAATAGAATACATATATTATTTTATGAACATTTTCTGCTTGTTGCCACATCGATTCGCCTGAGATCCAGATACGCCCACCGCATCTCATTGGCTGACCTCAGGTCGATGCATCTACATTTTCTCATTGGTTAATTCTATAACCAATCTGCTTGGTTTCAGCTTTGGACTCGACCACATATGTAATTTACATGCCTTTTTTTACTACTTTCATGACCTCCCTGGAAAGAGCTGTCGTAAACTGGTGCCTATGCGTCCGAGTTTTTGTCTTGCTTGGTGGTAGATATCGTCCATTTTTGTTCATTAACACTACTTAAATGGCTCATGGGCTCACATCAACAAGTAAACACATAATCAAAGCGTGTGAACTTGCATGCATGTTGATTCGTTGATTGTCTTCAATTCATCTCGTGTTACTCGCATTCCGCGTTCTAAAATATTTCACATAAAAATGTCTTCATAATTTCGAGTCGCTAATTTTGCCATCATACCGTAAAAGTGTACACACCATAATTGGCGAGAAATATGAAAAATTAAATCAAAGTACTTAAGCCAAATAATAGAACTGGTCAGCATATACAAAATATGTATCAAGACGATCAGTTTACAAGTTGTATTTTTAAATTTTTTTAAAGACATTCTTTCTTTATATACCTTTTAACTTGCAAGATTTTTGTAAATAATTTGTGTTATTTTCTAACTTCAATGATATTGAATTAAAAAAGTACCCTTTTGAAATTTGAGAAGATTGTTAATATCAGTTTTCTAAGACTTACTATTGATCTTAGTCAATATAATTTAATGAGGCATTGGTAATGATTGTGGTAAATGAGTCAGTGCTAGATTTTAAATTGTTACGAATTATATATGGTATTTCTTTTAGATTTGACTTACGTGTGCAAATATTAAAATTAATACTTTATATTTTTTATTTCATAATGTATTATGGACGAGCGAAAGGAAGTCCGTTTTCCATTTTACCTTAATGATAGATACAGTAGTAATACGCAAATCTATGGGAATACACTTTTGTGATTTAAATGTGTTACTTTGATTTTCTTTCCTGTATTCTAATTCGTTTAATGCAATATTCAAATTCTAAAAACTTATATGCTCTTTTCAATTAGGATTCTGAAATATTGAAATTTATTTTTTATACTTTTAATTTCTTAAATATTTGTTAAATTAAGTTTTTATTTTAAAACTTTCACAGCTCACATACTTCATACACACAAGTCTATTCAAAGCTTGGCATTTTGCCTAATATTTTAATACAAAATATAGCGCATTTTACTATTTATGTTTTGCCAATCTATTACTTTGAATAACATATATTTTTTTTAGAATTGTCATGAAACCTCATATAGTAACGGGTAATATTTTTTTAAGCACAGTCCCGTAAATCTTTTTAGCCAACTGTAACAGTTTACTGGATTATATCATGTAAATTAAGCTCATTGCACGATATTAATTCATAGACCTCAGGAGATTTGACTACTTCATTCTTAAGAAAACAGCTCCCATTTTTTGAAAAACAGGTAATTAATCTTATGAAAGACGACAGTTTATTATTTGCATATCCCGTGGGATATGAATATATTTTTTTTTCATCCGGTTTTGGTTTTCTTTTTTTTAATATAAAAACATGGTAAACTCTACGAGAGTGAGATTATATTTTCTTTTTTTTTCAACCACCTTATTACTTTTTTATACCAGCAGTGTCATTTTAGACGATGAAATGCTAACCCATATCATTATGAATATAGGACCTCGTGTTTTTTTATTCCCTGCGTTAAAAAACATTCTGAAATGAGATTTTTCGAAGTTTTGGCCCAGGATAATTAAAATTTCCCTAGAACTTTCTTTTTTACGCTGGCGTAAGTTTTTATTATAAGCCACAAATTAGTTCCATTGTTGTGCAGATTTGATGGTATTTTTGTTTAGGATTCATATTATAAAGTTTGATGAAATTATTATTGATTCCCCTGCACCTTGATAATCAAGGAAATTACTCGCGCTTTTGATTAAACTGTGTGTCATTCAAATATTCTCCTGCATTTGTTTTTTCCTCAATTACGTTCATGAATTAATAGGTGGGAAATGTGTAATAAGAACCCAGAAATGATTAACTATTTTCCAATGTGTTTGAATAAATATTTTCTATAATAAAATGTTCATAAAGTGTAAAAAGAGTGATATATTATTTTTCAGTTAACTAGAATTCACTAAATTTATTTAGAAGATATGTTAACGATTATACTGTATTTTAGTGTTAACTTTTAAATATTAAAACTTGTTAATTAATATTAGAAATTAAAAATTATTAACATTAGAAATTGTTGAACATTAGAAATTAAGAACTATATTATAAATTATTGAACATTACAAATTAAAAATTATTAATATTAAAAATTGTTAAAACATGATGAAACGAACATGTGAAACGAACATGTACGTTCGAAATTATTATAAATAAATTAGAAAAATCGTGATGCGTCCAGTACATACCTTTCGCTAGACATTAATAAATAATAGGGAAAATGTCCTTTATCTGTGTATTAAAATTATTGCGTAGCAGTTACTCATTTGATAATAGTAAGAATATTTAACGTTTGATGGGGTTTCTTTTAGATCAAAAATGAGGAAATTCTCGAAAACATAGCATATATTAGCGTGCTATAAATAATACCATTAGCTTGTAAATAACAAATTACATACAACATAGCTATTTTTGAAACATTTAGAAGTATAATAATGTACCTTTTCTTAATTGTTTTTAGATTCTGAAAAAATGTTCGAAAATTAGAAAGTATGTACCTATTTCATTCATCTACAAATCAATAAGATATTACGTGTAAAGAGTAAAATAATCGTTCCAAATATCCCTGAATTCTCTCCATTTGTCAAAAAATATTGTCATCGAAGATTCTTAGACGGACACACAATCGCCACAAAAAGTAGTTGAATCTTACTAATAAAAAAGATGATTCTTACTAATAATTTCCATATAAAAAGTTTATTTACGGAATATAGGCCGTAAAATTACAAAAATATCTTCTTTCACTTTCGAGTGTACAGAAACCCTGTGTCAGAGATATATGGCACATATAGAGTACACTGGAGCTGTATACAGTACGTGGCATGCATACAGTAAATTATTCTGTAAAACTTTTATTTAGAAGTTTTATTATTAGTATTCTATACTTTTAGACATATTGCGAATTTTACGTTACTTGGATAATTCTCATTCATAGAAGCTCAGAACATACAGATTCTTCAAAACTCAAAATTTGGAATTTCGGTGCTTTTCAAAATAATAGAAAGAATTCAATATCCACAGATATACACGAAACAAAAACTTCCGTTCTATGGCAAAAAAAGAAATGGCAAAACAATGTCAATATTCAGATTTGAATTGACTATTTACTTCGAGTCTCCCCAATCCCAATCTCAAAACAAATAGTCTTAGACGATTTTTTATTTAAATGATTGGAAAACAATTGTAATATCGCCGGCAAAAGTTACAAATACATCCACAGCATGGAATAAAGAAAGTTTTAGAATTGTATGTATCCAATCCTATATAATTCATTCCAATATTGAAATAACATATTCGATATAAAAGATGTATAATAAAATACTAACAGTTTGAAATATAGTGCAGAAAAATTTTACCTAAGTAAAAATTAGGTGTGTTATAAATACGATATTCAAAGTTTCGAAATGAATGGAATCATATTTGCAGCTTATCATATTAGATATCAAACGCATAATATAATAAAATGGCTAATTAATTAAAAATTTTGGTGTGAGCAGCATATGACTTTCACTACAGATTCACATTCATTTTCTCTTTCTGTCTTTCAGAATTCCTTAGATTGAGCTTAATAGCACAAAATAAAACACATTATTTGAAATTACATCGAATTTGCAGTTTAATTGATTATTTTTTTTATTTTATTTATCGACTGGACGTATTTTCGAAGACAATATGCGAAAATACCAAACAATTGCAAAATGGCAAAAATGCCGAGAACATTTATTCCTTGTGTTACGAAGCTGGTCTTATTACTTTTATCATAAAGATTACACATAAATGAGGCATTTAATTGGTACATTTAAGAACATGCTTTTTTAATTGGACTTCGAAGATTTTTGCGGGCGATTTTCGAAGAAAAACACAGGTTTTATTTTTAGAATCGTACTAAAATCTAATCAGAACCAGTGTCGCCTATAAGTGATTTTTCTACCAATATTTGTAAAATGCGGTCTATTAGTTTTCAGCTAGAGAGTGTATATATAAATTGCACATACGGACAAGCAAACAGACATACACCAAGACACATACATTCGTCATGACACACATACATTCATGACATACACGCATTCGTCACGCTTTATTTGGCGGATTCTAAAGTGCTCGAAACATGTAGATCCGCCAAAAACTCCAGTTGAAATTTATGATAGGATTTCAATATTTTCTCTTATACAGTACTATGTATTGTAGAGAAAATAGAAATCGCCATTTTGCACATAATGTAAATGACAATTACGCTATCTTAGGAAATAATGAGCAGTAAACCAATGCAAAATAAAGTAAATATGGCATTCATACATTAAAAATAGGTAGAAAGCTTTGTTTAAAGTATTTTAGATTTATCATCCATAACACACACATATACACACACACACAAACACACACACAAACACATACATTTAATAAGAATTTTACAATTAAATAATTATGACTTTGATAAATGTGCATCAATAATATTACCTAAATACATTTTATCGTAAATCCAGAATGCAATTTTATAGTTTGAAAGTTAATTTCAAACGAAGCGAGATTTTTGAAATTGCATAAAATGGTACATAAATTAATCATATTACAATAGCCGAAAATGTAATTTAAATTTAGCAGAATTCTGAATCAGCTGTTATTGCAAACAGGGAAATTGAAAATCAGGTAATCAAAGTAAGTACAGACTGCAACACAATTTTCCATTCATGACAAATCTCGTAATGCATTTCGAAATATTGTGTTGGAAAATCCAGAACTAATATTTATGTAGCATATGAAAAGCAGGAATATCTAGCAAGTCAATAGCAATTTATCATTTGAAAGATTGGATTTGGTCTTATAAAGATTAAAAGCAAATGCGTGTTTTCAAATCTCTAACAGAATATATAAATTAAAATCAAATGTGATATTATATATATATATTTATATATATATATATATATATATATATATATATATATATATATATATATATATGCATACACACACACACACATATATATATATATATATATATATATACATTTATCATAATTCAGTTAATTTTAAAAATACAGATATGCGGTTTTTTTAAAGTTCTTGTTGCATTAGAAATGCAAATTTTCTGATTAACCAAATTTGTGTGAGGGGGATGTATAAAAATTTAAGAAGTGTAACATTTTGAAAATTAATGGGATGACTATTTCATTAACGTTGTCTTATTTCCTACCTTACTTTCAACATTTTTGCAATTTACATTGCCCACTTATCTCCAACAGGTAAAGAATTAAAGAGCGTTTCAATCCTTTTGGGACATCCTGTATATATATATATATGTATATATAGATTCTGTTATATGACATTCAATTTATATATATATATATATATATATATATATATATATATATATATATATATATATATATATATTATTTCATTCATATATATATATATATATATATATATATATGAATGAAAATCTAGCCATCTGTACATGTGCTTGTTTGCTTAATCATCACGGGAGAACAGCTGCACCGAATTTCATGAAATTTTTTGTGTAGCCTTGAAAATTACCCTACTTAAGTTATACAGAGAGTGTTCACACCTTTTTGTAACGATTTTGAATAAAATTGTATAAACAAAAATAAGGATTTTATTTTCTAATATGTTCAATCTGATAGCCCTTTTGTTAAACCATTATATTACATCTTGATTTCCAAAATAAAGAGTTTTTCTTAAATTAATAAGGCTGATTTTGTTCCACTCCTCCACCACAATCTTACAGAGTCCATACGATGTTTTGGGATATCGCTTATAAAGAACTTGTTTTAAAAGTCTAAATGGAAAGTGATCCACAGGAGGCATGTCGGGAGACTTGGGTGGGATGCATTTAAATGGTATTAGCTTTAATTTCGATTTCATTTCTCATTTTAAAAAAAAAATATGGCAGTAGATTTATAGGTATGGCTGGTAGCGTTATACTGATGGAATTTAACACAGTAAAGATTGTTTGGGTAAAGTGATGGAATGCCTTTTTGAAAACAGGTGTTAAAACATATTTCTGATAGTAATCCGAGTTAATTTTGACATTTTTTCCACTTTCCTTAATTTGAGTTTTTCGTTATAAGAGAATCCAACAATAACCAAGAAACGTTTAGCAAAACTTTCCTTGTTTTCTCTGAACCAATCTTTGTTGGGTATGCAATTCAAATGGAAACTTTTACGTTTCTTTAGTTTATTATTAATTATGTCACCTTATTTTCTTGTGGAAATATTAAAGCAATCAAAAAGATGCTCCAGGGAAAGAAATTTGGTTCAAATGAAGAAGTGATTGCCGAAACTGAGGCCTATTTTGAGAGCAAAGACAAATCATTCTACAAAAAAGGCATTGAAAAGTTAGAAGAGCGTTGGAATGAATGTATCACTCTTGAAGGAGAGTATGTTGATGAATAAAGTCGAATTTATAAAAAAAAAGTTGATTTTCTTAGTTAGACCGGAGACTTAATGAGTGGGCCTGTTTTCACTTTTTCAACCCGCGTTCAATCCAAAACTAATTTGGTGATATCAGTCATTTACTCTGCCATATCTCCATGTGTCCCACAGACCGTCTGAACAGCGTAATAAAATTTAATTTTGATAAAGTCATTTTTACGGCAGTTATCGTGCTGATGGACAAACAGACAGAATGAACAAAATCATAAACACTTTTTCACTATGTTGGAAAGTGTTTAAAGACACAGAATAAAAGCTTCCGTAGACATAGAAATATCCAATCGATATATTTCCCTCAAATTTAATTAAAGGAAATGATATAATTTTGCTAAACAACGTAATTAAACCGAAAGAAATTATACAGCAGGCGATTATCTATCTATATACTCGTATATATTGATTGCCGAGTGTCCGTCTGTCTGTCAGTCTGTCCGTCTGTCAGACTGTCGCGCTTTTTTAAGCAATTCCCTAATAGATAGAGACTTGCAGTCTGGTACATGGGACGATCATTCGATTAACTACTTTTTTAATTCGCCTTTTTACTTTCCTTATATACATAATGTATAAGGAAAGTATTGTGACTGGATCGTAAATTCGAATTCGAGTTTTCGACGTGAGAGCAAGTTTCAAGCATCCCTGATCACGAATCAAACATTTTTGAGGTGATGTCTGCGTGTGTGTGTGTGTGTGTGTGTGTGTGAAAGTATGTATGTGTGTTAGTGAGACTGTGGAGACGATATCTCACGAACGAATGGAGCGATTCGAATGAAATTTGGTACATAAATAACAATCCATGAATATTGGTAGCCTATTACTTCCAAACACAATCGAATGTTTAGAACTCTCCTAAATTTTCGAGTGAAATTTTGAAAAAATCATCCAAAAATCAAAGCATTTAATAAAGTTATGCAAACAGATCTATCTTATGTAATTTTTCCTTAGAAAACGATTGACATAAACTTCAGAACGCTAGCACGAACTGTTCCCGAGATATTGCACATTTTTAAAATAAATTTATCAAAAAATCCCATAAATTTAAAAATAATATATTAGCTATTGAGAAACATGTTAACTTTTCATATGTAATATCATGCGATAAATTTGGCGACATCATTCTCGTGGATCTAGCTCATTCCATTTATGAGAAAATATACTTTGATTAACACTTTTGTATTTGAACGCCAATAGTCATTTATTTGCTATAAGAATAACTTATTTCTCCGTCCATAATGCTGGGCGAGATTTTGGCGACGAATTTAGCGGAATGTCGCTAACTTGGCTACTCTTTTAAATGTTGTCAAATTTACAAATATAGCGCTAAATTTATAAAAATTACGCTAAATCAATAAAGATGAAGACTAATTGACGAAAATTCAATATCTTGGAAAGGATATAAATATCTACTGTAAGATTAATCTATTTTTTTACTGTAAAAGTAGTAAATTCATTGTATTATATAAGGGAAATTATGTGGTGCTCACATAAGATTTTGTAAAACATGATAGAGGCTTGATATTTGGTAAATGGACGAGCAATCTGATAGAAAATCCAAAAATAATGTAGTTTTTCAAAAATGTATATTTATAGGGGGTAGATACTCCACAGAAAAACATTCAAAAGGTGAAATGATAGAAAAAGCATGCTTCGCGATGAGTTAGAGACATCAAATTTGGTGTACAGGTATATAGTTGGAAAGGAAGAAAGTGTTGTTGTTGTTGAGACCCAGACCGTCCGACCTACCAGAAAGGTGAAAGGTAACTGTTTGGACAGCTGGGAAGTGCCACCCAATTTAGACCGGAACCCAGTGGGTGAGGCATCCACAGGGACCGTACCCTCCTTCCCCTACCACCAACCTCTCGGAAGGACTTACGGACCCACATGTTTAACGTGATCGTACTCCGCGTGAACATGGCGGCAGTTATGGCAGTGGCTGGAATCGAATCCGGGCCTACCGAGTGCAACTCCAGCGCGCTAACCAATGGGCTACCGCGCCCGAAGGAAGAAAGTGTGTAATTTCAGTGTTTCAACATTTGCTATTGTATGGGGTGTCGCACACTGAAATGTTCGATTTGACGAAAAAATGAAAACAGTCTCCTATACTATGTGATAGAGGCTGGAAATTTAGTATAAGGGCTACTCACTTGATAAAAAAGACCCAAGATGAATTGGGTTTTTCAAAAATGATCATTGAAAGGGGTGCTACACAGAAAAACATTTGAAAGGTGAAGTGATAGAAAACACATGCTTCGCGATAGGATAGTTACTTCAAGTTTATTGTACGGGTAGCTAGTTTGAAAGGAAGAAAGTGTGAAATATTGGATTTCCAATAAACTTCCATGGGTGCCGCACACCAATATCTTCGATTATCCGAATAAATGAGGCACGCTTCTTCTTAAATGTGATAGAGACTTGATATTTGGTATATGGACCAATCATCTTATAAAAACCCCAAGACGAACAGTGTTTTTTTTAAATGTTCATTTATGGGTGTACTTCACAGAAAAAGTTCGACCGAGGAAATGATAAAATAGCATGCTTCGGGGTTGGAGAGACTTTAATTTTGTGTACGGCTAGATAGTTTGAAAGGAAAGTGCGAAATTTAAGTTTTCCAATATTTTTTTCTTTAGAGGGTTCTACACACCAAAATATTCGATTCGTCCAATAAATGTGAAAGGCGAATTATTCAAAAATTTACATTATTCAAGGGTTGCTTATTACGAGGCCGTTGATTTTTAACGGGTATTCGGCTAGTCATTACATATTTTCCAACTTAAAGAGCGGGTATGCTGCTAGTGTTGTGTCATTTGTTTTATTTTGGCAAATATTTATCAAACCCAAAATCTAATTTATTATGCGTACAGACTTAGTACCCAACTTTTTTCATTAGCCAAGCTCCACGTCGGCGTCCATCTCGCAAGAAGTTTCATTGAAGTCAGCGAATGTTTCACATAAGTTGCATTTACGTCGTAGGAGTGGGATCTGATGATTGCTGGGCAAAAATTCTGTCCTCGTGTTTTCCATACTTCAAAAATGTGTTGGGGATACAGTTTTAGATGAGCAGGTTTACGTAGTTGTTAAGATTAGTGGCCAAATATGATATTGTAGTGGAAAAGAAGTTCGTGCATTATTTGTTAATATTTTATGTGGGATAAAATTTAATGTGGTTACAATAAGCGCGAGACTTGAGATATTAATTTGGAATCAGAAGAGAGAGAGATATACAAATATAACATTTCGGCAGACGATAATTAACTGAATATTTTAGAAATTAAGCTAGAATTTACATGAACGTCTGTAATTGCGGCATTTCTTTATACGGGTCCATTCGTTGGGCGCATACATTTTGACTGTAAATAAACATATCCTGGAATCTAATATGTTATTTATTGCTACGTTGTGTCATTTATTGTTGTTATATGTTTCTTTTACAAACATTTGATGCCCATGGATAATTTCTACGTCTGGGCAGCACATGATGTGGTCAGACTTTACTTATATAGTGAAATGAACTTACATATTTTACGTTGAAGTAATTATATATACGGTGCACGACACAGCGTTTCAATATTAAATTGTATATTGGGCGCTTTTCAGGATGACAGCATATAAAACTGCCCAGTTAATTTATATTTCACGCAACTATAAATTAACAATTATCAATATTGATAGCATCCTTAATAAGCAATATAGCTCATATATTAAAATATTTTAATTATTAATTAATCAATTAGGCATGATTTCTGCAATTTTGACGATAATGTCTTCAATCTGGTGCAAAATATCTCCAAGTTGGCGAAATTTCCCTAACTTTTCAGCCAAGTTCACCAAATGAATCGCAAGTCTTGCGGAGAAGAGTATTTCTTAAATACTACACTGTACGGTCATCATAATATAACATAATACAAAATTTGCAAAATATTATTTTTCATTTACTGTCATTTTTATCAATTTGGAGACATATTTATCCATTTGGAAATCCATTATATCCTTATACTAGCAGCATACCCGTTCTTCGTTCAGAGTATGTAATATAAACTTAAAATTTACAATCATGTGCAAATTCCTATAGTATACTAAATGACATTTTTAATCAAAACATTCTGTTAAAATATTTAATTTAATGCTCTTAAAAGAAGTTTAAGAATATTCTCCTTATACAAAATTATCTTCACGGGCAGATCTGAAGAATAAAACATCCTGGTTCCTTTTGTAAGCCAATTTACAAAAAATATGGAATTGAAACAATATATGTAAAATAAAAGCATTAAAATTGTATGGGACCCATACTACTTATATACTCGAATGTTAGATGATGTAACCTGTATTAGTAGATTGCATGTATACATTGAATATACAACAGACCCGTAATCTTTAAACCTGAAGGCAGTAATTGATTCCAATATATGCCAAGATGAAAGTTCTAAAATTATATGGGAAGATATAACCGTACTACTTATATTGTCATAGATTAGACGATATGTCCGCGTGTTAGTAGAATATTGCACGTATTACAATATGAGTCTCAAATATATTGCCAAAATAAAAAAGATGAAGTAATAAATTGAAAATATCAATAATCTCCGAAATTTTCATATCAAAAGGCTGTACTTGAGTCCAATATATGCCAATATATGTCAAAATATGAGCCAAATGACGAAATGATCTTTGATGACTGTGTTTCCTGATGAACGACCTGTGTACCAAGACGATAATGCACCCATTCACACCGCTGGAATGAGCCAACGGCTCTAACGTGCTGAAAACACCGGTTTGAGTTAGATCACCGAAGTTAAGCAGCATCGGGCGCGGTTAGAATTTGGGTGGGTGACCACCTGGAAACACCGCGTACTGTTGGCGCATTTCAGTCGACGTGGTGACCGAACGGTCAAGACGAGCGTTTCCAGCGATTGATCGTCCGTCACGTTGTGGGTTCGAGTCCCAAGTAAGACATGGATGTTGTGTGTTGTGGGCGCAATGTGCTCCGCCCCCCTCTAGTGCGCCTGGGGCAACGTCCCTGGACGGCTAAATGGTTCACGATTTCGGCTGTACATAGAGCAAAAAGACGTAAGTCTAGTGCATGGCCGTTGGGGGAAAATGTCAAAATATATGCCAGTAAATGAAAAGACATACTCGTGCATTCCTAGAAGATTACTCGCACAGCGTACAATATGTGCGTTTCAACAATTTCTGCCGCAATAAAACAATGCCATAATAACTTGTAAATATCGATAATCTCTGAATCAATAATCCCTAAAAATATCAATAATAATAATGTTTAAACCTAAAGACCGTAATTGATATTATCCAGTCAAAAATGCAATGACAATAAAATTTATTTTATATACATATATTTTATATTCAAATCTGAAAAAGTTTTAATAAAAATCGCATGCCACATAAACACATCGGATTTAAATCCGTTGCAAAGCGACACGATATCATTTGCTTCAAATAAATTGGTGGAAAAAATATCGTGTGAATAATGCTATCTCTATGGAAGGTTTGGCAAATTTTTCATCAGTTTGGCAGCATTTTAAAAAATCGCCAAATTTATCATCAAATGGGATGGTAGAACTGACAGTCTTACTTAACTTAGCGACAAATTGAAACAAACATCCTGATCCAGTTTGTATATACTAAATGAAAACGATAAAAATTTGTATTAGAAATTATACCCCTTCTACTCTTCTTCTATTTCAACAATCGGCTAAATGAATTTATTGGCTAAATGCAATATATGAGTTTATCAGCTAAATACCATATATAAGCTTGAAAACTCTTTCCCAAAATAAATGAAAGTGATGTACGCAGTCTGCAATTAATATTATTAAAAGAAAAATGAAACCGTTCATTTATAAGAAATATTTTTTATATTCATTTATTTATTAATCAAATCGAAAACATAATAATAAACATTAACAAACATATTTAACGTAATTTCGTTGCCGAGCAACATGATATAAGATAGAATAATTTGATTCCTTAATACTTTTCATTGTTGAGTAAAAGCTTGTGAAAAATAAACCATGCTGATTGATTTTCCATTTAAATTCATGTTTCAAATAATTCATGCTTTCTAAAAGTGACTAATTAGCGCAAAAATCTCATACCAAACTCAGAGATAAAGATGTAATTCATTTCACGTATTAAGCAAACGATTTCCAACCTTTACGTTAGGAGGAACCAGGGAGTTTGAGAGTAGAACTCCTAGGAATATCTCGGCAAGTCCTGAGCTTAGAAACTCAAAACGTTGACAAAATTTAAATGAGGCTATTTTAAGGCTACCCACAACATTTCATCTTATTCGGTTAAGCCGTTCTCCCGTGATGATGAGACAAACAAGTTTCGTTTTTCACTAATGTCTCGAGAACCACTGGTCATAGAAACTCGAAACATAGACTACATTTTAAGTGGGACTATTTCAAGGATACTCACAAAGTTTCATCATATTTTGTTCAGCCGTTCCCCCGTGCTGATGGGACAAACAGACAGACAGACTGATAGACATATTTTCAATTTTATTTATATAGATTGAATAAAATTTACCAGATAAACAGACAAAAAGACATATTTTCAATTTTATTTATATAGATTAAATGAAATTTAAAAAATCACCCAAAATGGGTCACACCAGTCGTGTGTAAATGGGACTCACCAGTCATTTTCTAAAACTTAAATGTATCTAAAAATGTATGAATTATATATATATATATATATATATATATATATATATATATATAGCATGCATTAATTTTAAGTAAATTGTGTTCTTGTAATAAAAAAACTATTTAAATACATCTACAGAGCTTTCTACTATTTATCTTACTGAAACACAAACTAGATTTCAAGCAGTTTAAACCCATTCGTTTTTCTAATTTTATGCTCAAAAGTCTCACATTACATGAAAGCTAATTAAACTAGCTCACAGTAGCGTTCCCCCTTTTACGTCTCTAAGAATAAACTACACGTGGAAATGAATTATGGTGGTCGCTGTCATTTGCACCTAGTAGGAAAATTAAGGAACAGGAAAAATTAGAAAACTTTTAACATAATAAGAAAGGCAGCAAATTTCCTCCTTGTACGGCCAAAAAATTCCCTATTGTCAGTGATTTACAGTTCAATCAATTTATATTTGTACTTGTGTTGTTCACTGGCCTCCAAATATCTGTAGCCAAATGAAACGATAACCAGCCTAATATGATTTTTGTGGCACTTTCAGTATGTGGTGTTATACGCTACGTGAAGTTTCATAATTTATGAAAGCTAGTTTCCTCATAAATGTTTGAAATGTAAAGAAAAGTTTTTAAGTTTAAATAATTGAAAGTAAATAAAGGGTTTTATAATTTAAATAATCAAAAGTAAACAAAATGTTTTTGAAATTTAAAATAATGTAAATAAGCAATGTTGAAAAGTTTAAAATGATCGAAAATTAAACAAATTTATTTTCAATTTAAAATATCGAAATATATGCAATATATTAACATATATATATATATATATATATATATATATATATATATATATATATATATATATATATATATATATATACGTATATATATATATATATATATATATATATATATATATATATATATATATATATATATATATTTATATATATATATATATATATATATTAAACATATATTAAACATACGCCGATGTGGTGGCCGAGCGGTCAAAGAGGCAGGCGTTTCCTCGTGATGGCTCGGCTGCCAGATTGCGGGTTCGAGTCCCTCCTGCGGGCATGGATGTTGTGATATCTTATTGGGGCAGAAGTCGGACTTCTACCTTCGGGTGTCCCGGGTCTTTGATTAAACAGAAGCAGCGCACAAATTCTTCCTTAATAAAAATATGTTAGGGACACGACACCAACCATATTAAACATACACACACACACACACACACACATATATATATATATATATGTATATATATATATATATCTATATATATATATATATATATATATATATATATATAGATAGATAGATAGGTAGATAATGCAAGAATTTATAAACATATAACCCTAAGCATATACAACTGATAAGTTTAACAAAACAAAGATATTTATACACGGTACAACTAAAATTACATCTACTTATTGCTATAACGATGGATTAAAATAGAACTATTGAAGAGAAATAGTAAAGCATCCATTAAAATCAAAGTATTCAAATACCAAGTAGAAAAACTCATGAGAATGTCAGAAACCACCCATTATATTTAAAACAAAAATATTAAAGAGAAATGAAATACCAATAATATCAATTAATAGAATTAAGTTGATATTTACATCACCTTCATTCTATTAATCGATATTCCATTTACCTTTTATAGTTTTATATGTTTCTTTGTATATATATATATATATATATATATATATATATATATATATATATATATATATATATATATTTATATATATATATATATATATATATATATATATATATATATATATATATATATATATATATATTTATATATATATATATATTCTTTATATTCTTTATATATATATTCTTAATATATAGTATGTACAAATTACAAATAACGTGTTATGTAATGTAGTATATGTAATGTAAATTTACCAATGCGATTACCATTGTATCATACATTTGGGCCATGCATAAAATATGTTGTTTTATCATAAAGTTCGAATATATCTGCAACCATAACAGGCTTTCATGAAATTGACAAATATGCACATTGTATTTCATAATTAAAGGAGAATTTCATAGTAGCTAAACTGTTGAAATGTCCATGGATGCTGTTAACTCTAATAATAGTTAATACTGCTATCCCTAATACGGTTATCTCTAAATTACGATTATTGCATATGCTTTTTGCAATATTTGTAATTATTTATGATACATTTAATATATAAAATGCTCTGAAAAATGTGAAGCAAATGTTCTTAAATACTACTATCAGTTAATTATGTCTATCCCTATGTAATAGCACAAATAAACATAAGAAGTCAAATAATAATTCTTTATTAAAATAAAAAAGGAAATACAGATTCCGCAGATTACCATAAGCGGGACATCGCATATTACGGCACTCACAACGGTTTTAAACGGCGAATGATGCAGTATTAGCAAAAATTGTAGGCTTTAGCATAAGTATTAATATATAATAATGACCCAGTTCATTTATTTAAAATGGGCCAGCTCAAAGCCACAAAAATTCTTACTTCCTCTTCCTCTTCTCTCCGAAATCGGGAGTCAGAATTCCTTCTTCCACATCAGTTTAAGTCAACTGCTTGAGGCGAACTTTCTTAAGCGGGATCACCTTTCCTGGATCAAAAGAAGCTGTGAAAGAAAGTGTAAGTACTCCTTTCAGACTTTTCTCTTCTTTCGACCCAGACTGTCCGAGCTACTCGAAGACTGTTCGAGACTAACAGCGCTATGATTACGGCTCAATGTAGGAAGTGGAAGGTGTGACCTTGGTCAATCTATTATAAGGAAATGGACAGTAGTAAAAGCCACTCTCAGCTATTCAGACCAACAATAATATGTATCGCATACACAACCAATTGTAGTGAAGATCTTTAGGGATGTTGATGTATAATTCCCCGTTGGTTCTATCACAAGATTGATGATGACAGTAGTAAAAGCCACTCTCAGCTATTCAGACCAACAATAATATGTATCGCATACACAACCAATTGTAGTGAAGATCTTTAGGGATGTTGATGTTTAATTCCCCGTTGGTTCTATCACAAGATTGATGATATCTTGCATCAAATATATCGTCCTTCTCTCTGAACTAACTCGAGACTTGACATTGCTACTAGAATATGAGTGCGAAGGACAGTGTCGGTGTATCAGACATAAAAATGCACTTGCTTCAATACTGTTGTTAGAGCCTTAAACTCTTGCCTTAATGAAAACTAAATAATTAAACACTGACAACTAGAAGAACATATCATATTCACGAGATCTCAGCTAAACGAGAATTGTGGATTATACGAGGATTTCTGTTCCGCAAAATACCTGCGACCACTAGGAAAATTTCATCACACATCTATACTTACGTCAAGGCTTAATTGAATCCATTACACAAACTATGATCCAGTTTCATCTTCATATGCTGTTTTCGCGTACATGACAAAATGGCTTCCATATTAATATTCATTTTGAATATCAATTCAGAATATTTTTTATCGAAATATACAAAATCTTAAAGTTTGTAATATTTTTACAGGAATAAATTGATTTGGACTCAAACCATTGGTTTACTATAGGAAAATTGAAGTGTTTAATTGATAATGTCTTTTAATGTACGGACTATATAACTTACCGGAAGTTTATAGTTTTTTTCTTATAATTCAGTACCGCTAAGCTAGCTTTGCGTGTAAGAAGAAGGTTACAATTAAAAACTTTGCACAACTAAAATCATACTTAAATAATTATCACATCAAAATGGTTTATCATTTTGACAGTAAATAAAGTGTTAGCTAACCTCCTAGGGGATGAAGTAATTTATGTTAGCATGTTTACCGATTCTATGTCAGCAGTTCTTTAGACATATTTCCATAGCACAGGGCGTTACTTTGAAGTATTAAGCACTGGAAGTAGAGTCACAATTCAATGGATAGTCAAACATATAAGAGTTATGGAAAATGATATAGTTGATGTTCTAACACACGAAGGTGTCGATGACTGCTTTGGAAAATTTTTCTGAATATGAGGTACTGGTTGATAATATGCCTCCAGGATTACTAAGATTATGCGAGAGATATAGAGGAAATGGAGGATTGGCCCAGTGCACTCTTAGTATAAAAATACAATGTACATACCCAGGAGTACTAATGGATCTGCATATTCTAGATCAATTACATGACATTCTCTTCATTGAGGACAGGTCATTTTAAACTCATGGACTTCCACATAAAGATAAAAGAGTTTCCTATATGCTAAATGTAATAGTGTCTGCTTCGTCAGAATGTATTTTGTCTGGCATTGCAGTTACCCATATTTAAATTTCTAAGGACCCCCAAAAGTTTGTGACTCATTCTTTTATATGGAGCACATGTACTTGCTATTATAGACTGGTCTGGAGATAACAAAGAAGAAGAAGAACATCGTATTCAAATATGGGATCCATCCGATATCATAAACATCCATAAAAATTCTTTGCGATTTAGCAAAATTGAAAGTAGGCAGTCATTTTCATAATCATACAACTCGCTGGTAAGGAATGTCCCCCAAAATCTGAGACATTTCTTTTGCTGATAATAGCATAAACGGCCCGGTTTCACACTTATTATGATCCATATACCGATTTAGAGCTTATTATGTTGTTACATACTATAACTGTTATTAGCAACAAACGTATCTTGCAAATATTTGGAGACACTCTTTACAGGTGATTTTGTGATTATGAACACGGTTGCATGCGGCAGCTTCATGTAGCCCGAGATACAGATTTATGCAGCTTGGGTACAGCTTCGTGTAGCCCCACGTATACCTTATAGCTTCATGCATTTCGGGCATAACTTTATGTAGTCCGAAATAAATGTATATAAATTTAATATCAGCTACGTAGATGGACTGAAATTGTAAATTCCCTTAGAAGTTCGCAAAAAATGTGGATTATAGCAAGTTATTTGCTACCATTGCAGATATTCGCTATTTTATGCTAAGGGAAACATAATAAGCGCGAAACCGATCCATGGATACTATTATCTGCAATGGTAGTGCGTTACAATTATTTTTATGTCAGATGACAATCTCATTCACGATATTAAAACAGCTTTTAATGTTTAAACATTGTTTTAAATTATTCAACGATCACCTAACTCTTCATGTTTTAATTATGCACTTATCTCGCTTACAAAATCCAATCATTAATTTACACAAAAGTTAAAGAGCAAAATTGACAAATCACACTTTTGAAACACAGCCTCAAACTTTGTGAGGTTACAGAAAACATTGAAATAATTAATATTCAAAACAGGTATTGTGATAATTAACTTTATCCGCAATCATTTTCCCCTCCCTAATTACATCAGAGGATCTTAAGAATTTGATCTGAACATAAAAATGCATTTGATCTTCTTTTATTAATGTATGGGTTTGCTAAGCAAAGCTTCAAATTAAAGATTATTTTAATGAGATATTATTAACGAATACTGAAATTTCAATATTTTTATTTTGACGAGGTGTCGTTTTTTGAATTAAACGACTTTTATTTTAAAAAATTGGTTATCAAATTTTAATGTCACGTGTGAATGATGCAATTAAATAGACTTTGGAAAATTTTTATCAATTTTTATTTTGCGCACTATACCTTGTGCATATATAATTTATTACATTGAATGTATTGAGATGAGGTAGAAACTCGACCCCGATTTGGTTGATTTATGCATTTCGATTTCATATAAATACGAGTGAATGATTGTTTTCTGATATCTAAGTGTATCTTTATTGATCTGAAGGTACTATCACTCAAAATCAAATTGATACATCAAAATAAACTTGATATCATGATTTCAATCTATCTAACAACTCTGATTCAATTACATAAATTTTGCAAGAATTTTACAATTTTTTTTAACCACAAAACATTCTATATATATAATTCATTGCATTAAATATATTGAGGTGGGGTAAAAATCCGACTCTGATTTCGATTGATTTATGGCTTTAGTTCTTCTAAGAACATAAATGAACCATTATTACCTTCCTTGTATACAATAATGTATAAGAAAAGTATTGCGACGGGGTCGAAAATTCGAATTCGAGTTTTCGACGGGAGAGCAAGTTTCAAGCATCCCTGATCACGAATCGAACATTTTTTAAGTGTGTGTGTGTGTGAAAGTATGTGAGTGAAAGTATGTGTGTGAAAGTATGTGTGTGTGTGTGTGAGAGTCTGTGGAAACGATAACTGTCGAACGAATGGACCGATTTGAATTAAATTTGGTACAAACATTACAATTCGTAAACACTGGAAGCCTCTTGTTTTTATACGCAGTCAAATGTTCAGAACCCTCCTAAATGTTCGAGTGAAATTTTGAAAAAATCGTCAAAAAATCAAAACATCTAATAAAGTTACTCAAATAGACATTTTTTCGCTTGGCGAGATTTTGGCGACGAATTTGGTGGGATGTCGCCAGCTTGGCGCGTCTTTTCAATGTTGTTAATTTAAACGAAAAACTCGCCAAATGGATAAAAATGCGGCTAAATTAATGAAAATGACGACTCATTGAAATATCTTGAAAAGAATATAAATATCTACTATAATAACAATCTATTTTTTTTACTGTAAAAGTAGTAAATTCATTGCATTATATAAGGAAAGTCATGTGCTGCCCACATCAGATTTTTTATAATATTTGAGTGTATGTTTATTCATCTGTGGAGACACTATCTCTTAAGAACAAATTGATAAACCAAAAGAAACTCAATGATTTCAATCAATTTTTTATTTCAACCTATCTAACAAATATTAACGTTTATGAAATTACATAGACTTCGGAATAATTTAAAAAAAAATTATTTTTTCCCAGTATACATTGAATATACAGGGTGTATATAAACTGTTTCGACAAAATAAGAGGGGTGATAATACCCATCAAGACGAGCAATATTTACAATGGAACCTAGGGTCGTATTCTACTCTAAGTGTCAGAAAAGAGTAAAATTAAAGTTGAACTTTCAATCGTGAAAATAAGGAGAATTATCGTAATCATAAGTTGCACAATCCTATTTATTTACACCAGAGAAAGACTCCAAGTAGATGCTCAAAGTGCCGGCTAAGGGTGCCGCCACACACACAATTCACAATGGAGAATGAACGACTGGCGCACCCTTTCGAAGACACATTGTGTCGTGTTTATACTGTCGGCTGCAACAACGATTCTCGCGACGCAATTTTCTACGGAGACCACAGGCGTCTCGCACATCAATGATTTTATGTGCTCCCAGAAGAAGTCCAGTGGGTTGAGGTCCGGTGAGCGTGGAGGCCAAGCCACAGGTCCACTACGTCCAATCCACCTTCCGATATTTGTGGCATTCAAGAAGTGTCAGATGACTAGAAGTGACGGCGATTTTCTGGAGATGTGAAAATTCCCCGGCACGACAGCTTTGTCGCCAGAAGTGGCGACTTGTGGTTGTTAGACGTGTTTCGAAGTTACTCTTTTCGGACACTCAGAATGGAATGCGACCCTAGGTTCCATAGTAAATATTGTTCGTATTGGTGGGTACTATCACCCTCTCTTATTTTGTCAAAACAGTTTATATACACCCTTTATAATATATTACATTGAATGTATTGAGTTGTAAAAATTCGACTCCAATTTCGATTGTTTTATACGTTTCGAATTTCTCGGGATGCGAATAAACCGCTGTTTACGTGCGAATAAACCGTTATCATATCTGAGTGTATATTTATTCGTCTGTGGACACTTTGCTTGAAAAACAAATTGATAAATAGAAAAAAATCTGATGTGAGCAGCACATGACTTTCCTTATATAATGCAATGAATTTACTACTTTTATAGTTAAAAAAATATTATTCTTATAGTAGATACTCATATGCTTTCCAAGATATTGAATTTTCTTCAATTAGTCGTCATTGTCATTGATTTAGCATCATTTTTATCCATTTAGCGAGATCTTCGTTAATTTGGCAACATTTAAAAATGTCGCTAAGTTGGCTACATTCCACCAAATTCGTTGCAAAAATCTCGTCAAGCATTATGGACGGAGAAATTAGTTATTCTTACAGCAAATAAATTACTGTTGGCGTTCAAATACAAAAGTATTACTCAAAGTATCTTTTCTCCTGAATAGAACGAGTTAGATCCCAGAAAATGATGTCACCAGATTTATCGCATGATATTACATATGAAAAATAAACATGTTTCTCAACAATTAATATTTTTTTTCTAATTTATGAAATTTTTTTGATAAATTTATTTGAAAAATATGCAATATCTCGAAAACGGTTCATGCTAGCATTCTAAAATTTATGTCAATCGTTTGCTTAGGAAAATTTACATAAGAAATGTCTATTTGCGTAACTTTATTAAAGGTTTTGATTTTTTGATGGTTTTTCAAAATTTCACTCGAAATTTTAGGGGGGTTCTGAACATTCGATTGTACTTTAAAACTGCAGACCTCCAGTATTCATGGATTGTGATTTTTGTACCAAATTTCATGCGAATCGCTCCATTCGTTCGTGAGTTATCGTCTCCACAGGCTCACTGACACACACACACAGACATTACCTCAAAAATGTTCGATTCGTGATCAGGGTTGCTTGAAACGTGCTCTCCCGTCGATAACTCGAATTCGAATTTTCGACTCCGTTACAATGCTTTTTTTATGCATTATGTGTATAAGGAAGGTAATAAACTTGGTGATTTCAATTTATAATTTTGATCTATCTAAACATTTTTAACGTTATGTGTGAATGATGCAATTGCATAGACTTAGGAATAATTTTACCAAATTTTACTTTACCCCCTTTACACTGTATATGTAATTGCTTACGAGGTGGAGTAAGTATAGAACTTTTATTTTGATTGATTTATACGTTTCGAACTTCCCTGAACACGAATGAAGAAAACAGATATGATAACACCATTGTGTTATGGTATCTGAGTGTATATTTATACGTCAGTGGCCAGACAATGTCCCTGAAAACAAATTGATAAATCAAAAGGAACTTGATATGGAAATTTCAATCTATGAAGGAAGTCGGATGTCAAAA
The DNA here is from genome assembly GCA_951213105.1 of Amaurobius ferox. Lineage (NCBI taxonomy): Eukaryota > Metazoa > Arthropoda > Arachnida > Araneae > Amaurobiidae > Amaurobius > Amaurobius ferox. Next base: position 96,786,856 of record OX578136.1, read on the forward strand.
ATTTTCTGGGTAAGCGAATAAAACTATCTACTTAATTTTTCGAATTGTTTTTTTTAAGTGACTGACAATATTTCGAAGATCCTAGAATTTGTCGTCATTGATATAATTAATGTTTTGATCCAAAACGGATAAATGTAAAAAATAAGATGAAGTCACATGTATCAAATAAGGGATTGATCGCTTTGTAAATAACTTGAAAGGAAATAATTGGACATTATTAATTAAAAATTATCAAATGTCGTTCTCGAAATCTAAAGAACTATTTTGTTTTTTTCACATTTTCCAAACAAACTTAGCAATTATAATGCAATTTGGTACGATTTTCCCAAGCAATAAATACCAGAGGACAATTAATAAAGACCAGAGGACGATTCGAACAGATCAAACCGGATGAACGACACGAAAACACAAAAGTAAAAAAAATACGAATGTTGAAAAAACTTTAAAAAAAATATGCAGTGTTACAATATGATGCAAGCATAGCTATATTATACCCATTTTTTTATTTAAAGAAGTCTAAAGTATGAGGCACATGGCCTTCAATATATAAGGCAGTGAATTTACTTCTTTCACAGTGAATAAATGATGTATAAGATCTACAGCACAATGTTCTTAACGTTGAATCGTCAACGTTAATGTTGGCGCTTTTCTGGATGACAACATATAATACTTCGAAGTACTCAATGAACATATATTTCGTGCAACTCTAAATTAAAAATTAATATTGATAGCAGCCTCAATACTCGATATAGTCCATATATTAAAATATTTTAATGAGTTATTCATCCATTTGACGTCATTTTCTTTAACATAGCTTCATTTTCGCAATTTTAACGTTATTTTCGCTAATTTAACTCGAAATATAGCCAAGTTGACAATATATTCCAAAATGAGTAACGAACTTCGCCAAATTGATCGCCAAGTGTTACTGAAGACAAACAGTTAGAAGAACATTGTTTAAATTTAAATGACTGTTGGCGAATGGTTAGGCGTCAAAATACAAAACCATTACATAAAGTACCTTCTCCTGTCAATGGAACCAACTAGATCCACGATAATGTTGTTAAAAATATATCTCATATTACATATGAAAAGTGAACATATTTCACTATGCATGTAGGGAAAGTAAAAAGGCAACAACTTCCAAAACGATGAACTGCTCCGGTCTGCATATTTTTCACGTTTCTGATTTAAAATAGAAAAAAAAATGATGAATTTAATAGTTGAACCATTTTAAATGACTAAATGCTTTACAAATAAGCAGTTGTAGCGAAATGCACACTAATGATTAATATGTGCATCAGAAAATTTTTGTAGGTAAGTTAAAACTTTTATTTTCTACCAAGCCCACGTTATGTCTCGGGATAATCAGGCAGATTACATGGCATTTTTATCATAATGTGTTAGAACAATAAGCCCATTTATTTATCGAGTTTTAATAAATCGAAATCTCTAACTCGCGCCAATGTTTTCTCAGAAATTCAAAGTCTGTTAATCTGCTTTAAACTCATTGCGTTGCACGCACCATATTGTTTTTAATTCTATTTATAAGGAATTTACAAATTGATGCCCAAAATATTTCAATCATTAATATTTGCAGTTACAAACACACACACGCACACATACTTATAAAGTGCATCATCTCAGAGCAAATAAGCTGCAAAGAAGATGCAGTAGTATAAATATTTTATCGAGTGTGGCGCCGAAGAATAGTTGTACTGTATCTTAGCCACGATTAAGCTGAAAATTGAGTCATTTATTCATTTAAAGAAAGACATAATAAATTCAATACACATTTTATTAACGTGTTTTTTATTCATTGCTCGTACTTAAAATATATTATCATCATTTTAGGCCACTACACGAAGTATCCTTCGTAAAATGTTTGTTTTATTTTTTATCTCTAAAATTTGGACATACTACTTTGTATAATTCGATAAAAAATTAAACATTGCCATTAAGAATAAAATCATGTTTCTTTTCTGGGTCAATATAACAGTTTGTTTCTTGCCAAGAAAAGGACAGTTAAATACAGGTATCACTTGCTTTACGTTGTCTCACATTACGCGATTATGAGGAGCCAATTAATCGCGTGCCAATGATGCATACGTGTCCCATGTTTCGCGCGATCTCACTTTACACGATTATGCGGAACCAATTAATCGCTTGCCGAGGATATATAGGTGCCCCCCGTTTTGCGCGATCTCACTTTACACTATTTCTCGGAACCATGAAATCAGGATATCTCGGTATCCCTCGTTTTACGCGATATAACTTTACACGATCTAACTTTATATGATCTCACACCATTTCGGGGAACCAATTAATCGAGTTGTACTAAGGATACCTGGATAGTTTTCCTGATGGTTTTTGAGTTACTGTCGAAATGCGTCTGACATCTTGAAACAAACATGCCATATTTACTCAAAAAATTATGCAAACTTTATTGCCCTGTCCTGTTTTAAGGCTGCATTCCACTAATTAACAAAACCAGCATTTTAATTTACACAAAAGCTAAAACGCGACCTTAACAAGTCACAATTTTAAAACATACCCTCGAACCCCATGCACTGCAGAGAACACAGAAATAATTAGTATTCAAAACAGGTAGAGGGTGGAAATTAGCTTTGTATGCATTGGTTTTCGCGTGGCTAATTACATTAGTGGATCTTAAGAAATCAATCTTAATTTTAAATTAGATACGGCCATCCATAATTAAAACGTACCGTCTGAGGTATAGAGTAATACTATAGAATAAATATTATTTTAATGAACTATGTTGAGGAAGGAGGAACTTTTAATAAAGCTTTTTATCCCAATGCTTTATTTTACGCGGAACAATCAAGCAAAAGGATGTTTGGCTTTGATTAGTTGACGATAAATTGCGTCACGGATATACTCAAATTATGCAGTTTGTACATAATATACAGTGCAAGCTCAAAAATCCAAATCTCCAAATATGGAATTATTAGACATATAGAAACTAAAATTCCGTAAAAGAAAGATAGTTTCTTCAAATCAAACCTTAGTCCTTTAATCAAATTAATTAAATAAACTATTATATGTTTATAAAATAACTTAGACTAACTAAGAAATGCCGGTTATTTCTTCTTTTCAAGTACATATTTTGTCAACTACACTACACGACATAGAAAATGCAACACCATGAAACTTTGGCAGTATAATAATGCAAAATTGCGAGACAAACGCAGCCGTCCGGTGTATCCAAATAATCTGAAATACCGGTAGGTCACGTGATTAGAGCGCGGTATAAGGGGGATGGAAACGGCTGATGAGTCCATAGTTGTTACTCTCTGTCACTTACGGAAACCGATTTCATTCCAGCTGTTTTCGTTTCAAACGACACGTGTTATTGAAGAGATGCCTGACCGATGAGGTAGAAGTCCGTTTCAGCATTTGGACGAGCGTGCGTGGGGACTAATTTTAGGCCTACGTACGGCTGGGCGGTCGTACAGGCGTATCGTTGCTGAAACACGCGTAGATGCATCCATTGTGCAAAGGATTTGGAGAAGATCAATTGAAGAAGCTGAATCGTGGCAGTGGTACAGGTCCATCCAGACCTACGCCAGCACACGTTCAACACATTCGAACGCATGCATTCGAAGGTCCCACAAACAACTATTGTCGACATTCTGCATCTCATTAATGATTGGCCGCGGCTTGCACTCAAACCGTCCTTTACAAAAACCACCATTGACGGCAAGACACCGACATGGGAGATTGCAGTGGTGTCGTTTCTGAGCATCTTGCACGGCTGAATGGGGCAGGGTAGTGTTCAGCGACGAGTCTCGGTTCTTTTTTGTCGAACGACAGTCGCCGTGTAATAGCCTGGATGCCACGTAGAAACAGACACAATCTTACTGCGAATGTTGAACGCTACTGCTCGACAACGGGGCATTATGGTTTGGGGTGCCATGTGGTTCGTAATAGAGGCACAATGACGGGACAAGGATATGTGGATGAGGTGCTACGGCCGTTTGCACTGCCCTACATTCTTCGCCTGCAAAACGTTGCTTTTCAGCAAGATAACGCCCGCCCGCACACGGCAACCATCAGCAGACAAGTCTTGCAAGGTATCCAGGTGATTCTTTGGCCTCCGTGTCTCCAGATCTATCACCCATCGAGTATGTATGGGAAGTGATTGGCCGTCGTTTGACTACCCTGACTCCGCCTCAAACAGAGGACGAGCTGTGGTGAATTGTTGAATTCATGTGGTCATTCATCCCTCAGAAAACTATGCGCACTTTCATTGCACCTGTTCCTCGAAGGGTTGCTGCTTGTATCGCCTGCAAGAGGTAGTCCTACTGCCTACTGATCACCCTGCCTATGCCATTAATGTCTTGCATTATCCTTCTGGAAATAACATAACTTATTTATATACTTATTTATATATGCCATCTCTGTCTGTGTGTCTTTTATCATCATACTCTATTCGCTCTTTCGTGATGTTGCATTTTCTGTGTCGGGTAGTGTATATTATTTATTTTTTACGCAATGCAAGTGATATACACTGATACAAAAAGTTTAGGATGTTGCAAAAGAAATGAAAAAAAAAATATGGCTAAAGAATGATACTGATATATATTTAGTAAGATTTTCAGATAATTTATCAAAAATTAGACATTGTTTCAACTGAATCAAAATCTTAAAAGAACTCTTAAAATAATGATGTTTCTTTAATTCCATTCTGAATATTTTTCAATTTTTCAATGCTCCGTTTAAAGCAGCGTGCAAATTACACGATTTTCCTTCAGTAAACAAAATTTGCATACATCAGGATCGCAGTTAATATAAGTAAACTGTATTAGCACTGCAACTGTAAAGTGCTTTTGTAAGCAGTGTATAATTTGGGAATGTATTATCGTCATTATGTATGTGTTGAAATTTTTCCTTAATAATTGCGTGCGTAAAAATTTGCCGTTTTTACCTAATATATTTATTTTTGTGCAATATTTTGTACTTCTGTAGACATGCATCTGGTGTCTGGATATGTAAGTAGAGGTATGCAACTTCGTAAGGCAGGGAAAGCCTCAGAAACTTGTCCGTACGTGTTACCATGTGTGTGCGCAACTGTCTCCTCATTGTAAACTCTGAGACATGTATCGCAATTACAGTTGTAGCTAGCCAGATGTATATCTATATAAATAAAAATGAAAATCTGTCTGTCTGTCTGTCTGTCTGTCTGTCTGTTTGTCCCATCATCACGGGAGAACGGCTGAACCGAATTTGATGAAATTTTGTGGGTAGCCTAGAAATAGCCCCACTTAAAATTTAGTCCATGGTTGGAATTTCTACGACCAGTGGTTCACGAGATATTAGTAAAAAACGAAACTTTCGTTTGTCTCATCATTACGAGAGAACGGCTGAACCGAATTTAATGAAATTTTGTGGGTGGCCTTGAAATAGCCCCCCATAAATTTTGCCCAAGTTTCGAGTTTCTAAGACCAGGGGTTGTCGAGATATTAATGAAAAACGGAACTTTTTTTATAGGAGTTCTACTCTCCAACTCCGTGGTTTATCCAAACGGAAAGGATAAAAATCGTTTGTTTAAAGCGTCAAAGGGAATTAAAACTTTATTTTTGAGTTTGATGCAGGATTTTTGCTTTAAATAGTCACTATCTGAAAGCATGAATTGTTTGAAACATGAATTTAAATGGAAAAATCTACCTCCATGTTATATATGTCACAAGCTTTTACTCAACGATTAGAAGTATAAAGAAATTAAAATGATTATTTAATTTCGCATTTTATGAGGAAGATTCTATCTTATATCATGTTGCTCGGCAAAGGAATGGAATTAAATGTGTTTGTTAATGATTATTATTATTTTTTCGATTTGAATAATAAATAAATGGATATTAAAATATATCTTATAAATGAACGGTTTGATTTTTTTTAATTATATTAATTGCGAATTGCATACATCACTTTCATGTATTTTAGCAAAGAGGTTTTAAGCTTATATATTGTGTTTAGCTAATAAGCTCATATTCTGTGTACCCAATAAATTCATTTATCCAATTGTTTAAACAGAAAAAGAGTACAATGGGTATATCTTCTAATAATATTTTAGTGTTTTCATTTAGTATATACAAACTGGATCGCGATACTTTATTCAGATCTGCGAATTTAGAGCTACGAAATTGGCTGCATATCGCTAACTTGGCAAATTTCTTAAAAGTTGCCAAATTGATTAAATTGTCCCCAAATTGATAAAAATGACGTAAATCAATGAATTTTATTTTGATTTGTTAAAAGAAAGAACGGAAATGGTGCTTCGTTAGCATTTGTCTGTCAGTCCAACCGCCCTACTTAGTAACCCATTTAGCGAATTTTTAAAATGTCACCAAACTGATAAAAATATTTATAAATCCATAAAAATATTTTGAAATTGTTAAATTGCCCTAAATAAACGAAATTGTGTTTTTGTAGGGTATAATATTTTGATGATCATTCGTCAATTTATCGCCAAGTGGGACTGTCAGTTCTACAGTCCCACTTGGCGATAAATTTGGCGATTTTTTAAAATGTCGCCAAACCTTCAATAGAGATATTCAGACGATATTTGGACCACCAATTTATTTGAAGCAAATCATAACATGTCGCTTAACAACGGATTTAAATTTAATGTGTTTATGAGGAAGAATATTTTTATTAAATATTTTCCGATTTTAATGATGAAGATATGCATATAAAATAAATTTCATTGCCATCGTATTTTTGACTGGATAATATCAATTACGATCTTCATGTTTAAACATTGTTATTATTGATGTTTTCGGGGATTATTGATTCAGAGATTATTGATATTTTCAATTTCTTATGGCATTGTTTTATTGCGGCAAAAATTGTTGAAACTCATATATTGTACGTTGTACGAGTAATCTTCTACAAATGTACGGGTATATCTTCTAATGTAAGAGAATATAAGTAGTACATGTATATTGGCATATATTGGAATCAAGCCTTCCGGTATGATGATTACGGGGATTATTGATATTTTTAATTTATTAAGTAATCTGTTATATATTGGCAAAAATTTTTCAAACTAAATATTATAATACGGGTAATCTTTTACTAACACTAGGACATATCTTCTAATCTATGACATTATAAGTAGTACGGGTTTGTCTTCCCATATAATTTTAGCACTTTCATTTGGGCACATATTGGAATTAATTACTGCCTACTGGTTTAAAGAGTACGGATTTATTGATATTTTCAATTTATATATGTAATCTACTAATACAGGTTATATCTTTAATATTCGCGTATATAAGTGGTACGGGTCCCATGCAATACGCTATTATTTTGCATATATTGATTCAATTCCATACTTTTTTATAAATTTGTTTACAAAAAAAGCGAGGACATTTTATTCTTCAGATCTACCCGTGAAGATAATTTTGAATAACGAGAACAGCCATTCCTTAACTTCTTTTTAGGAGCATTATGTTAAATATTTTAACAGAATATTTTGATTAAGAATGCCATTAAGTATACTATAGGAATTTGCACATGATTTTGAATTTTAAGTTTATTTATATTATATACTCCGTACGAAGAACGGGTATGCTGCTAGTATATATATATAACCACATGTATTCTTCAATTCTGAATTTCCCTTAAAATTCAGGATGACATATGAGGTCGATGAAAGAAACGTCCTTATTATTCAGAACAGAAAAACAGAAGCATGTGCTGGTTGCCCAAAGATGCAAATAGGGATATGCAATTACGCAAATTTGGAATTGTCTTCAATGTACGCATATGTCTCAATATGCAAACACAGATGAGTCAGAGATTCGTTCTCATTCCAACAGTGAGACATGTGCAACAGTGCACTAGTGCATTTTTAACAGTTTTAAAAATTTCGGAGAAGAATTTTTTGTAATTTCTACAGTACAAATTGGTGTTTTTAAATACAATCTACTATGGCAGTGTGTTCCAGAATAAAACGCCCAGTTTCATTAAAGATTACAATCCATTTCCTGGTTTGTAGGTGACGAGCTCCCAGGTTGCACAAACATTGTGAAATATAGTGATGCTCTACATTTCCTCGAAAGCAAGTATAGTATCGTAAAGAAAACATAATATAAGTATATCATGATTATAATATGAAAATATGTGTAACGTAGTATATAGCGCGTAAGAATTTATCTCGAACAAAAAGTGTCATGCATCTGATATACAAGCAAGAAGCATGCGGCTAGAAAAGTGCATGACTGTGCAGGTCACATTCTTGTATATGCAATCAACTTCAAAAACTAGGGACACGAGTGGGCTTTATATTCTCATACCACATTCCACAATGAGACCATATTTCACTACCAGAATCCACAATGGTTGAAAAAGAAACCATTATGGATTCTTTTTATTTATACTCGCCTAATATATGTCCGTAATGAGTTAGAAATTCAACATGCTAAAAAATGTTCTGGTTTGGCAAACCAGTTAAAATGGTCTAACTATCCAGGTAAAATACCCTTGTCCTTACCCATTTCTGATTCTTCTATCGTTCAAGCTGCTTTTGTGAATGATGCCCCTCCTTCTTCTCAGCACCCTGTGTTTAAATATTCCAGTCTTGAAATTCTTGGTTTAAAACCTAAACTGTTTCCACAGCTTGAAATGCCTTTACCTTTTCCTTTCGTAAATTGTACTACCATTGATATTTCCACTATTCAGCGTAAAGCCCTTGAGGGAGGCCCACAATTTGCCAATCCTTGTGTTAATCCCAGTTTTATTAATTTAATTCACCCTGTAGAAGATGCTCTTCTTGATGTGGCTCAAGGTCATAAAGATCGTGGCCATTTCGTTTTATAACACTCTATTTCTGCGTTTCAAAAAGATAATAAATTTAAATGTAAAAATAGGCATTCTAGTTATGATATTGCTTTAATTACAGAAATCGAGGAAATTAGGAAACTTAAATCTAACCCCGACCTCATTATTTTATCTGCTGACAAGACTAAGCAACTTCCTGCAAATAAAACTGATTATGTTAATTCAATGCATAAGTGTATTGACGAGATGGACTGCAACAAGGTTAAAAAATTCCCGATTACTAGGATCGCAAAACTTAAAAAATGCACTGATCTTCCTCCCAATGTAAAATCTGCCGTTTTTCGTACTTCACATCAACACTCTAAAATGTTTGGTCAAATAAAACTTCACAAATTAAAACATCCTATGCGCCCTATTGTTTCCAAATGTACAGGACCTACTTATTTTTTAGAGAAATCACTTGCCCATTTCTTAAAACCGTATTTTAATAATCATAGTTTTGCCATTAGCTCTGCTAAAAATTTTCATAAATTCACTATATAAAACTAAATTTAATCCTAATAGTATTCTCCATAGTTTTGATGACGTTTCCCTTTTCCCTAGTATCCCCATTGACATTGCTATTGATATTATTGCCATAAAACTCCAGAATCACAAATTTAAAACCCCCACTATTGACGCAATCACTTCTGCTTTGAATATTATTGCGGAGACAAATTACTTTCTTTCCGTGGCGCTATTTACTTGCAAACTTCTGGCGCCCCTATGTGTAGCCCTTTATCTGGTATTTTGGCCGATGCCGTTTTGCAGAGCTCGAGAATGAGGTTTTCTTTTTTTTTAACAATTAAACCTAATCTTTGGTGCCGTTACGTGGATGATGTTTTTATTATTTGGCATCGTAGTTTAAATGATCTCCTTCATAATTTGAATAAAGCCAATGATTTTTACCCCTCGATTAACTTTTGAGTAAGAATCCAATTGCTCTTTGCGTTTCCTTGATGTTCTGGTCACCAGTTTAAATTTTGGTTTTCATACTTCCGTTTTCCGTAAATCTACTTTTACGAACTCCTGTATCACCGCTAATTCTTTTCATCCTATATCCTCTAAAAAAGCCTCTTTTATCGCTTATTTTAATCTCTCATTTAATGTTTGCTCTTGTATCCCTGCTTTGACTGATGAAATTAATTTTATTTTTTATCTTGGCCGTGAGACTGCTTATTCTTTTGAGTTTATTTATAAGATTTTCGCCCATATTCGCCTCAAATTTACTCAGTTTGATACTAAATTTGCTGCTATTAAAGATCCCTTAGCCCATAAATCTAGTGTTCCTTACCATCCTAAGATTTTCGGATCTTTTATTCATTTCTGCCATGAATTTGGTTTCAAACCTGCTTACTCTAATATTACCACTTTATTTAATCATATTCGTTCTGATAAACTTGGGAATATTGATGACTTTAAAAACTTTGCTGTGGTGTATGTAGTTCCACCGTTATCTCCTGATGGTGACTATAAATTTTACATTGGCAGTACAAAACGCACTGTTGGCATCCGTTTAGTGAAACACGCGCACGATGTCAAATATGGTAAACTTTCTACGGCTCTTTTTCAATATGTGGTTAATGATAAATTTCTGCCCATTTATGAAAAAACTTCCCTTTTAGTTCGTTGTAACAATCCATGTCGTATTCCCCTTTAAGAATCCCACTTTGTTACTTTCCTTATATACATAATGTATAAGGAAAGTATTGCGACGGGGTCGAAATTCGAATTCGAGTTTTCGACGGAAGAGCACGTTTCAAGATCAAGCACGTTCCTGATCACGAATCAAACATTTTTGAAGTGATGTCTGTGTGTGTGTGTGTGGAAGTATGTGTGTGTGTGTGTGGAAGTATGTGTGTGTGTGTGTGTGTGCGTGTGTCAGTGAGTCTGTGGAGACGATAACTGAGGAACGAATGGACCGATTCGAACCAAATGTGGTACAAAACTAGCACTCCGTAAACACTGGAAGTCTCTTGTTTTTATACGCAATCGAATGTTCAGAACCTCCCTAAATTTTCGAGTGAAATTTTGAAAAAAATCGTCAAAAAATCAAAACCGTTAACAAAGTTACGCAAGTAGACATTTCTTATGTAATTTTTCATTAGAAAGCGATTGACATAAATTTTAGAACGCTAACATGAACCATTCTTGAGATATTGCGCATTTTTAAAAAAAATTATCAAAAAGTCATATAAAATAAAAAAAATATTTCCTATTGAGAAACGTGTTCACTTTTCATATGTAATTAAATGCGATAAATTGGGTGACATCATTCTCGTGGATCTAGCTCGTTGCATTCATGAAAAAAGATACTTTGAGTAATACTTTTGTATTTGAACGCCAATAATCATTTATCTGCTGTAAGAATAACTTATTTCTTCGTCCATAAAGCTTGGCGAGATTTTGGCGACGAATTTGGCGGAATGTCGCCAACTTGGCGACTTTTTGAAATGTTGCTAAATTAAAGAAAATCTCGCCAAATGGATAAAAATGACGCTAAATGAAAATGACGACCAATTGTCGAAAATTCAATATCTTGAAAGAATATTAGTATCTACTATAAGGAAAACATATTTTTTTTAATGTAAAAGTAGTAAATTCATTGCATTGTATAAGGAAAGTCATGTGTTGCCCACATCAGTTTTTATATTTATAGTGAGTCGATTTGTAATTTTGATCGCGTTCAAATTTTAAGTTATGCTTGGCGACTCATTCTCAACTCTATGCAATTCAAATTTCTTAATAGTTATTTATGACGTCATTCTCATGAAAATTATGCTTGACGGTTCTTCCGAAATTTTTTGATTTTCCTGTAACTAAATAATGTATTGATAGTACTTTTCTTGTAATATTTTTACAATTTGAAAGAGTTTAAAGTAATTTTTGTATTTTCCGAGTATATTTATTCCGAGTATATTTATTTTGTATTAATTAATAGTAAGTTCATTTACCATTTTATATTTTTATTTCGAAAATTTGCTGTATAACTGGTCTTTATATATGAACATTCCATGTTTCATCATTCACTGGTGAAGGACGTATTAACGTCCTGAAGCGCTCTGGCGGTTTTAAAGATGTTTTGTACTTCTTTTAAGATGTTTTAATAAATGACTTTTCGTTTTAAAGACGTTTTGCCCATAATTTTATTTGTTGAATGCTGACGTGATACCAATTTTAATTATTAAAAAATAATATTTTGAAAAATTATCCCGAACTGCTGAAGGTAATACATATTTCATTAATATTCGAAACAGTTATGGTGGCAATTAACTTTATATTCATCAGTTATCGCATGGCTAATTACGTTGAGTATCTTAAATCGATCTTTATCTAAAATGAGATTCAGGCCTATATTATGAAGTCTTGATATCTATGCTGTTATTAAGTAGTATTTGATAATTAAATTTTGAGTAACTAGATTATTTTGAAAGTGCATAGGACTTTATTAAATGTTTCTTATTCTAACGCTTTATATTTAGCGTGGTGTTAAATACACACAATATTTTATTAATGCTTGATGAGAAAATGCTGTATTCGATACAAATTAAGAATTGAAAAATGCTTTATTAAAGTATTATATGCTTTTTTTGACATTAATAGTTTTTCAATTTATTGCAAAAACAGTTTTGCACTTAATACTACCGCACGCATACACTGTAAAACAGATGAAAGCATGTTACTGAAAGTTATGATACTATATATGTGTATATATATGTATGTATGTATGTATATATGTATGTATATATGTATGTATGTATATATATATATATATATATATATATATATATATATATATATATATATATATATATATATATATATGTATATATATGTATATATATATACAAATATATATATTTATATATATATATATATATATGTATGTATATATATATATGTATATATATTTGTATGTATGTATATATATATATATATATATATATATATAGCGGTTTGGCAGTTGATAATTAGCTGAATATTTCAGAAATTAAGCTGGAATTTTTAGGAACGTTTGTAATTGCGGCCTTTCTGATAGTTTGCCGAAACTATCAACAAAGTAGGTGAAAACAATGCGCAAAGATTGCTGAATGTTTTACAGTATACATGCACGATTGCAGTCTAGTAGCATGCTAATATTGGTCCAGTTAAATTTTGATGTAGACGTTGTCCCAATATAGCACCAAAGTCGGCTGCTGAGATAAATATAACTGTCTTATTAACTCATATTCTTAGGAAAAATCGAGGAGATGCTTTAAAACAAATTTTTAACGAATTGTACAAACTGTTGTCAAAAGAAACATCAAAATGTTAAAATATTCGTTCAAACCACAGCCTGAAACGAATCAGTGATGATATTAAACCAATTCTAAAGGGCAAAAATCAGTCTTTTATTGTTGTTCCCTATAATGTGTAGGTAAAGTATTCTGACGGGGTCGAAAATTCAAATTCGAGTTTTCTACGGAAGATCACATTTCAAACATCCCTGAACTCTAGTCGAGCGTTTTTGAGATGATGTCTGTGTGTATGTATTATGCATGTATGTTAGCGTATATGTTAGTGTGTACGTTGGTGTGCTATAGATACAATATCTGGCGAACGAATAGAGAGTGTCGAACGAAATTTGGCAATGAAGATATTTTTTTTTTAAATCATTAAAATTAGAACTTTCAATTATGTTACATAAATTATCATTTCTTATGCAAATTTTCGTTGGAAAATTAATTACATAATCTATAGCACGCTAGCTCAAACCGGTCTTAAAATATTGCACGTTTACAAATAAATACATCAAGAACATTACATAAAATAAAATATTAACTACTGAGAGATATGTTCATTTTACATATGTAATATTATGACGACACATTTTGTAACATCATTTTTGTAGATCTAGTTCATTCTATTTACGAGAGAAGATACTTTGGGTAGTAAGTTTCTAATTTCACGTTCAACAATTTGTTAATAGTCAATTATATGACAGAAAAACTCTTCTCTCCTACCGTCTGCAATGCTTGATGATAAATTCGGCGAAGCTAATTTGGTGGTAATTTAGCGAATTCTCTACAGATTTACTAGAAATTGTCAAAATTGTAAAAATGAAGTTAACAAAAATAACAGAAAATTGAAGAGTTTAAATATACGGATAACATTGCTTACTGCGAATTCTATGAATATCAATAATTGTCAATTCAGAGATGACGAAATTTAAGTTAATTGAATACTTCGAAATAGTTTTACATTTTGCCATACGGGAAAACGCCATCTGTACCATTCAAAGCTAATTTTATACATCATGTGCCGTGGATCTCATACACCAATTTTTCAATGTGAAAGAAGTAAATTCATTGGATTTCACAGCAAAAAGCATGTGCTGCCTACATCAAATTTACAAATTTATTTCATTTAAAAAGAATGAATAACCATATCAACAAAGGTAAGCAGACAGGCGCGTATAACAAAACATCGTATGATCACATACACAATTGCTTAATATAGCAATCATGTGATCGGATGTAATGCGATCTATTCTTATGAAAGGCATCAGGAATAGATGATGTATTGCGAGATTTTCTCTTTTGCCCATATTTAACTATTATGATACTTCCAAATATAAGTTCTGTCTAATAGTAGTGTATGCAGGTCAAAAATATTAAACATACAGTATGACATTTAGGAGTTATTTTGTATTATTCAGATACTGTATTATAATTTTTTCGAATCATTATATTCTGAATTAGGAGAATGTAAAATGTCTCTGCATTACTCACAATTTCGTGTTCAATAGATCATGCTTTTGACAGATTTGTAGTAATTTAACAAATTTTATATGGTAATTATTTTTTAATGTATTAATATTTAATTAATTTGGAAAGTAATTTAACTTTTGAAGTTATAACTATCATTTTTAAATACCCTAATTCAGCCATACCATTTCAACTTGCGTTGTATTTGTTTTTACCTACCATAAACCCACCTTAAATTATTAGTTGCTTGCTACATGAAAAAAATATGTGAAAAAAATAATTTAAAGCAATCTATAATCATAAGCCAACACATTAAATTTAAAAAAATGGCTTGTTTACTTTTACTTTTATTATCAAGAAGTTAGCAATTTATATTTGGATTAGCATAACATGATTTTTTCCATAACAATTTGATACAAAATCTTTATTTTCAATAAAATTATAGTGACTATTACTGTTAGACAGAATGTTTAGGAATTATAGTACAAATATAATGAAACAATAACTTTTAGTCCTCATGCTAAATATATAATAATAACTGCCATGTTATCTTGATATTCTAAAACAAATTATTCCTTAAAGTCATAAAAATAATTCACAATAACCGACAAAACAAATACTTGAATGGTCTCCAGTTCTCATTTTTTATTTCTGTTGATGAACTTCTTTCTCAATGCTGGCTTCACATAATCAAATATACTGGATCATAGTAAGTATTTTTATATCTTCACACCACCACGCTATAGAATGTGTTGTAAATGGTACAGAAAAAACTTCATGAATGTATTTTTATAGTTGTTGCGGTTCCCGTCTTATGTATTCGTATATTAACAGATAAACCATCTTAGAAACAATTTGGAGAGATTAAGAGGGACATTTTTGAAAACTCTCTTTCAGACCATCCTTCAGAATCAATATGCTGACTATAGAGATAAAAATGAGGTCAGTTAAGCGATCCTTGGATCCTCCCATCACTTGCGGCGAACAATTGTGGTCACATTTAATTTAATGTTGTTTTTCTCTGCTATCAATTTATATACCTGTGGATTGGACCATCCAGCCATTTGCAATTAATTGGCTTTTCATTTACGACCAGCTTTGTGTCATTCCTAGACTAAATGACGCTGACTTTACAACACGTTGAATGTTGTCTTATTTAAAACTGTCAAGTTATGGCGACACAGATATTGTTAATATTGTTCATATTTCGTCACTTTTATAATACGATGCTTTTCATTGTCATTTCTATACCTTGGAATTACTCTTGTGTTTCTTCAGTACCTGTGTATTCAGTACCTTCAGTACATATGTATTTGACTAATACATAGTTCTTATTCATTAAAGCATACACATTTTATCTGGATTTTTCCATTTTATATTTTTTATATTTCCATTATTCTGGATTTTTCCCATTTCATAAATAAAAATAACTTAATAATTATACATCTAATGATTTTAATTATGTAAGCTAACCTTCTACCGAGAACCTATAATATATTATAAAATATAATAATACTTTTAACGGTGCAATGTAATAAACCATAAATATATTTTTGTGTTACAAAACCTTTTTTCACTACCAGCTAAATTATGTTAATGTCCACGTGTTGTTATTTCTGTCATATATTATAAAATGCAAAAAAATATCCACACTTTCATCATATAAAGCACGATGAATATCTCTCTTGTGTTACAGAATCTGTATTTTCAGCAGAACAAAATTGTTTAAAAGACCAAAAGTTGTTTGATCTATCATATACTTTTTAAAAAGATAACAGGTTCTGCATCTTCCATATAATGAGCGATGAAGATATTTTTCGTGTATCAGCATCTTTACATTCTGTCTCTAAACACATCAAAATTTCTTAAAAATATAAGTGTTGTTTTGGATTATACATAAGCACCTTTCCTTTCCTCTGTTTTAAATGAGCAATCAATTCGATTAAAAATCAAAACCTAACAAAATTTGAAAAAGAAACGTAACAGATATCAGCCTTTTATGTCATAGCCAAGTACCTTTCAGGTTATAGATAATACAAAAGTAATTAAATATTCAAAACATGTAGAGTGCTAATTAACTTTATATGCATCAGTTTTCTCGAGGCTAATTGCATTACAGGATCTTAAGAAATCTATTTGAAAATTAAAGTGCATTTGGGCCTTCATTTATGTATGCTTAGGCATCGAATATATTGTAAAGTAAAACTATTGAATATGATTAACATGAATAGGGTGTGATTGATATTAATTAACACTTTATAACATAGTTGAAAAGCGTTTATGACTTTGTTCATTCTGTCTGTTTGTCTTTCTGTCCATTCGCACGATAACTGCAGTAAAAATGGCTTTATCAAAATGGAATTTTAGTATGTTGATGAGACGGTCTGTGGAACATATGGCAATGTAAATGAATAATATCACTCAATTAGAGTTGGATTGAACCCGTGTTAAAATTATGAAATACATTGAACTCAATGGGATCTAATTTTTCAAACATTTTTTAAGCAAATTTAAAATTCACAAATTACTTCGTAAATTTTAGGAACTATTCAAATTGTTCCGTAAAATATATGAAAAATATTTCTGCAAAATATATTAGATAGTTTTTAAATAAAAATGAAAATAAAAATTGCAGCCATATTATATGAAGAGATCACGTTACCCACTTCAAAATATAATATGGCATATATTTTCAAAATCGAGAATTTTAAAGTTTTTTCATTTTTATTTAGTGGTCGACGTGGTGGCCGAACGGTCAAGGCGAGCTTTTACAGCGATTGATCGGCCGCCACGTTGTGGGTTCGAGTCCCACGTAAGACATGGTTGTTGTGTGTTGTGGGCGCAGTGTGTTCCGCCCTCCTCTGGTGCGGCTGGGGCAACGTCCCTGGACGGCTAAATGGTTCACGATTTCGGCCGTACATAGAGCAAAAAGAC
This sequence comes from Amaurobius ferox, assembly GCA_951213105.1. Taxonomy (NCBI): domain Eukaryota; kingdom Metazoa; phylum Arthropoda; class Arachnida; order Araneae; family Amaurobiidae; genus Amaurobius; species Amaurobius ferox. Next base: position 96,804,381 of record OX578136.1, read on the forward strand.
GTATGTCTAGTGCCTGGCCATTGTAAAGAAAAACATTTTATTTTGTGTTGCATCCGTCCTAAAACCGCTTTATTTTTCTTGTTCTGTGAATCTATATACTGCGCCAACGCAATAACAATATTTTTCAGTTTAAATGATTATCAAATTTTGATTATGTCTTCAACGAAACTTTCACGTATGAGGAACGCAAACACATCATGGTGTAAGATGAGTTATGTTACTGAATTTCTAGAAGAATTACTGAATTTCGTTAACACACATTTTTTTAGCTCTGGAGACTGCAATATAGCTGATATGAATGAAACATTCATTGATTTAACGTAGAGAAGCAGATGATTCTATAGTATTGCGTTTTTCGATGAAGTTTAAAGCATGAAGTTTGTAAATACCTTTACCTCCATGGTTTTAAGTTAAATAAAATAAATTATTGTAATATTGTGATAATTTTAAAAATATTGCCGCTGAATGAAAGGAATGGAAAGAAGTCAATGAATGAAATATTCACTGCTATTATATAGAGAGCCAGCCGATTTAAATTTCGATGACGTATATTTGAATAAAGTTCATTTATTTGTGATGGAATTTTCAAATATATGTTATTGTAGTACTGTTATAATTTTAAAAATATCACCGGTGAATGTATCGCATTTTAGAGATGCTTAGATAAAATTGTATTGCAGTTGGAAAGTGTTTCATAATCAATGCTTGATGCATGATTGATCGTTCTTGTTATATTCACGGTTTGTTTTGTGATTGGTGTTTAATTAAAGCGTATTTTGATTTTGTGGAAAGCTTATTCAAAATAAAGTGAGGAATATGTTATTACTCAAGAAATAACCACATCGATTACGATTTCGTTTTGAATTAGAACATTTTCTATCCATAATGTATTTATAATTGTTTATATGTTAGTAGGATTGTTATTCAGTTTAGAATAGTTCAGTTTGATAGTGCATTTTAATATGAATAAAATATTCCGTAATTATACATAATAAAACTTATACTCGTATGGAAAGGCTGCAAACTCCACTTTGCTAGTGAGAGCAGATGAAATTTCGATGATGATTAGCTGAAAGTCCCCAACTGAGCTAGCTATTCGCACTTTCATTCCAGTAGCGAAATTAGGGAAGTTTCAGCTGGACGATACAAAGATTTACGGTCTGAGCCACGGCTGAAACAGGAAGCTTCTTTATAAGGACGCTCGAGCAAATGACCTCTGCAGGTTAGTGAATGTTAGTCCAGTTCATGTCAGTATGACTAACATGAACTGGACTCTGGAACACTAAGCACCGATTTCAAATCCCAGTGACAAATATCACTCAGGATGCTAACTTGGAGGATGGAATATCATGCAGAAAGCAAACCTGAGTTCAATATAACGGACGGTAGTGGGTCAGGTTGCCAAGTTGCTCGTGAATCTGTCAATAGAGGTGAATGCAGAGTCTGCTTTGGCGATAAAAGCCTGCTATGTCACCTCAGTAGTCAATTGGGAGAGCATTGGCTAGCCAGAATGAAGATCTGCGATTCGAGCTCTTGTTCGAATAGTAAGTTCCGTTCCAAAGTATCAACAAGGTATGCAAATGTATAAAAATTGAGGAGGTACAAAAGAGCCTTTTTGTCAAGATACGTAAAAAATAACAACCAGACTAGAAAAAGCGTAAAACTGCCTGCTAATGAACTGCCAGATGGCTCTTGAAAATAGGAGCTGGTCTGAATGCAATTGAAATTAAATAAAAATAAAAGTCATTGATGTATGCTGTCGTACTTCCGCAAATCTAATTTTAATTAATGTATGCAGTCTTCTGTGGAAAACCCAGGCCGTCCGACTCATCCAGAGGACTTGAGCAGCTATTTGGACGAGCGGCTGCAGTCTTTTGTGTACATACTAGTTGGAAGACCGGCTGCAGTCTTCTGTGTACATATATTTCCCTGTTTTTATCGGAGCAGCTGTTTTGTCTTACTTTTCTTGAAGAAATATGTTTTTTATGTATATAAAACCGGTTTAATCTGTTAAATATTTATTTCATACAGTTTTTCAAGTAATGTGTCATTAAATTTAAGATTTCAAAATGCAGGCTGAATATTAAAATTGGTATATCAATGCGATATAATGGTATCAATGGGGGTTTCATATCTTTGACTGTACAAATATAATAAGAATATTGTTTTCAAAAGAAATTAAAAACAAAATTATTTAAATTCACAAACACAAGAAAATCGCAGATTTTCGTCTAGTGTCCAGGATGTAATAAGAAAATAAAATAATCTATCAACGTGCAAATTTCGCTTCCACAGACTCACGGATACACATATTAACTCACACACACACATCAATACATATACACTAACACACACACACAAACACACTTACACACATCCATAAACATACACACACATACATCTTCTCAAAAAGTTCAATTTGAGTTCAGGGATGCTTGAAACATGCCTGTCTCTCGAAAACCCGAATTGGAATTTTCAAACTCCATTACATTACTTTACCTATACATTGTTTTATGTATATAGAGACAGTAATAGGAAAAACATTTAATGAAAATGATTTAAAAATGATAATATTAAAAAAAAAATGTCATATTTTTTGAGAAATATTCAAAAGAAATCGAACATTATTTCGAAAATAGAATTTTCCCTAAGAGAGAAAATAACTCTTGGCACCTAGACACATTTTATATTATTTGTGCAATTGTATATTTCACATTAAATAATTGTTTCATTACAGTCTAATGACGCATAACTTGCATTTATAAATATTATTTCCAAGAACTTGAAACAAAATTAATTTAATTTAAATTATTTTCTATAAATTCTTAAAATGCATGTAGGGTGTTATATATTTAAAATGTTATATATTCAATGTGTCATACCCAATATTTTAAATGCTAAAATAAATGCATAATGTACCATTACATTACATCTAAATACAAAATCATCGTCTTCAGTTTTCTTTTTTTTAAGTTCGGTGACCTAAGATCCACTTTGGCACATCCGTTCTTTTAAAAATTTTGCTTCGTCTCTTTATTGTTAAAAAGTGGGAGTTCGAGACATGCAATTCACGTATTTGAGAAAAAGTCCAAAACTTCTTTCGATAAATGCAATAAAAAAGTCTTCAGAGAAACGTTGCTGTCCTTTTTTCGGTTCTGCAAGAAAAGACTTGTACATTCTTTAATGCGGCTTTAAATAAAATTTTAGCAAACTTCCTCATTTTTGTTGAAGAAAAAGTGTCATTCATCTTCCGTTCTTCTCTAAATGACAACAAAAACAGTTCCATTGATCTATACGAAATCCATTTATCTTTGTTCTTCATATTTCCTTCTCGTTACATAGTCAAAATTCCTATGAATTAAATTATTATTTATTAAACTGTTATTATCTTTGCGTTACGTGTTTAAATACATTTATTATATATATATATATAAATATATATATTATGTTATATATATATATATATATATATATATATATATATATATATATAACATAAAGAGAAGAAAGAACGACAATGTATCAAAAATTCGCCGGGGCGGATTGTGACCCCCACTTCCCGGTTAAGCCAGCTTAACGTCATGACAACACTCCCGGAAGCGGATACACGGTCGAAAACCAAGTACACAAAATTTAAAATTCAATATGAAATATGTAAAGTCAAAATTTGAAAGACCCAAATAGACTCAACAACAATAAATGAAATTTCAAGTTACAGTGTTACCTACATCAACACAAAAGACAACATAAAATATCAACACATATACACTGTAACTTGAAATTTCCTTTATTGTAGTTGAGTCTGTTTGGGTCTTTCACATTTTGACTTTACACATTTCATATTGAATTTTAAATTTTGTGTACTTGGTTTCGACTTTGTATCCGCTTCCGGGAGTGTTGTCATGACGTTAAGCTGACTTTACCGGGAAGTAGGGGGTCACAATCCCCCCCCGGCAAAATTTTGATAAATTGTCGTTCTCTCTTCTCTTTATGTTATATATAAATGTACTTGGAAGGGCTGCATCGCGCCTTAGGGTATATTTTCAGTAGGCTGTTTAAGGAGACGTCGATAAATTTGTATATTTGGGTATATATATATATATATATATATATATATATATATATATATATATATATATATATATATATATATATATATATATATATATGTATATATGGAATATAATTTTAAAAAGAAAACGTTAATATCTATTTACATACGATAATAACTTGAAAAGATATGATGTGTGCATGACTTTGTCAAAAATTGACAACTTTGGACATCTTGAAATAACAATAACGAAATTTAGAGTTATATCTATGTCATCTATTCTAAACTATTATTGTTTTTAATAACGATATAAGAATGCCAAATTTCAAGGTATTAGCTATGTGTTATTTAGAGAGATATCGCTCGATTTGTAACGATATGTAATAGATCGAGATAGATTCTTTGTATCTCCAAAAATAATGGCGAAAATATTTTTTGGCTAAAAGTACTTATAAAAATGTTCACTTATTTAATAATAATAAACATATTTGTTTTCAGATTTACCATTTTATATGAGAATTGTGCATTATTTTGAGAATGTCTCATGTTATCACTTTATAAATGACATCAGTAATTTTGGAGACAAATTTTCTGATAAAATGACAATTCCATTGTAATTTGTTTAACCGAAATGTTTTAAAACCTAGTTGTTTGTAATAATTTGTTTTGTCTTTCAAAAACACATTTTCGAAATATTGTAGATATGTTACTCGTTTGTGCCCACGGAAAGACTAAAATATGCCCACTGTATTTGGGATATGGCATTTTTCAACAGCCGATTATACAGATTTCCTTGGAATTTGTTAAGACATCGTAAATAAGAAAAGTCTTTCAGAATGTTGCTTGTGCATATTTTTACAAAATCATTTGCTTCAAAATGATTTGGAATATGAAATATTATGGTGGGACGAGGCGGTTCAGTCTATTCACTTATAAACTTGCTCGTGATGTCGTTAATATTTTTGACTTCAAATACCACTTTAACGCTAAGTTCTACTTTTAAAATAATAATCTGTTATTTTCCATTATTTAAAATCAGAAAAAAATAACAGATCTGTAGGCTAATATTATGTATATATATATTTAAATACCATTTTATTTGTCTAGAATGCGAATGAACAATATAAATAATATACGTTTAAGTCTACATATGCATAAATTATCCCGAAATCAAATATTGTTCTTTAAAAAATGTGCTTTGATTAACCTGCGTCCTATTTTGTAAGTGTTTAGATTATTTATTATGAACATATATGCAATATATAATCGAAACTTTTAAAAGTATCACTAAATACAGAAAATTCAGCAGTAAAAAAATTATTTATATAGCTGCAATTAATCTTCAAGTATCTTCATCGTTTTACTAAATTTTGAAAAAAGTAGAAAAATATGCTTTGGTTTTGTTGAAATAAAACTTTTTACAGACCGGAAAATCGACTTTTTACACTATTGAAACTCGATAAAACAGCAGTAAAAATACTTTTACAAGTCTATAGTCGCCCGCCTTCGAATCAGACCGCTCGCAAAAAAATTGATATCAAGAATTGATCGATTTAAAGGTGAAAAGTGTATAATTTTTCATCTTGAGAATGGTTAAAATAATAAATTTGTTGTCCATTATTTCAAGCAGTGCAACTACCGTTTATAACATTTAGAATTAACTTTTTACTTTACATTAAAATATAATAACTATTAACTACTGCGGTGAACTAAATTAATTTGCGATTATATATATATATATATATATATATATATATATATATATATATATATATATATATATATATATATATATATATATATATATATATATATATATATATATAAATATATATAAATATATAAATATATAAATATATATATATATATATATATATATATATATATATATATATAAATATATAAATATATATATATATATATATATATATATATATATATATATATAAATATATAAATATATATATATATATATATATATATATATATAAATATATATAAATATATAAATATATAAATATATATATATATATATATATATATATATATATAAATATATAAATATATATATATATATATATATATATATATATATATATATATATATATATATAAATATATAAATATATATATATATATATATATATATATATATATAAATATATAAATATATATATATATATATATATATATATATATATAAATATATAAATATATATATATATATATATATATATATAAATATATAAATATATATATATATATATATATATATATATATATATTTATATATATGTGTGTGTGTGTATATATATATACAAAATTAACTATCGATTATATGAGAGCATTTAATACAAAGTCTCTACTTAATGTAATAAGATGCCTTGCAATAACAATTTAGATTACACGTACTCAAAATTTGTATATCATAAAAATATTTCATAGTTACATGTGAAAGAATAATTCATTTTTTTTTTTGCAAATTCTGGTTAATAAGCAGTTTGAAGATATAATTAATTGGTAAGAATTTCTGAGCTTTGTTTCATACTTTTGATTTTGTGAACCGTTTTACAGAATATATGGGAAGTCTCGTCCAAAGAAGCGCTTGAACTTCCTACCTCTTAATACAAGCAATCAGAGTCTTTTGTTAAGCGACAGATACTACAGTCATCTTTCTCTTAATTTTGAACTGACATTTTTTGCAGCAAATGAGCCCAAACTATTCTGTCTTAGACTCCGTCACTATTTTTACTTTCCTTATATACATAATGTATAAGGAAAGTATTGTGACGGGGTCAAAATTTCGAATTCGGGTATTCGACGGGAGAGCACGTTTCAAGCATCCCTGATCAGAAATCGAAAATTTTTGAAGTGATGTATGTGTGTGTGTGTGTGTGTGTCAGTGAGTCTGTGGAGACGATAACTGACGAACCGAATCAAACGCAATTTGGTACAAAAATTACAATCCGTAAACACTGGAAGACTGTTGTTTACATATATGTAACCCAATGTTCAGAACCCTCCTAAATTTTCGAGTGAAATTTTGCAAAAATTGTCAAAAAATAAAAACCTCTAATAAACTTGCACAAATAGACATTTCTTATGTAATTTTTCATTAGAAAACGATTGACATAAATTTTAGAACGCTAAAATGAACCGTTCTCGAGATATTGCACATATTTCAAAAAAAAATTATGAAAAAGTCATATAAAAAAAAAATCCTATTGAAAAACGTGTTCACTTTTCATATGTAATACTATGCGATAAATTTGATGACATCATTTTCGTGGGTCAAGTTCGTTCCATTTATGTAAAAATATGCTTTGAGTAATACTTTTGTATTTGAACGCCAATAGTCATTTATCAGCTGTAAGAATAACTTATTTCTCCGTCCATAACGCTTGGCGAGATTTTGGCGACGATTCTAGCGGAATGACGCCAACTTGGCGACATTCTTAAATGTTGTCAAATTAACGAAAATCTTGCCAAATGTATAAAAATGACGCTAAATCAATGACAATAACGACTCATTGAAGAAAATTCAATATCTTGGAAAGAATATAATTATCTACTATAAGAATACCATTTTTTAACTGTAAAAATAGTAAATTCATAGCATTATATAAGAAAAGTCAAGTGTTGCCCATATCAGATTTTTTTAATTGCAATGCTTTACATTGCCAACCAAGATAATGGATTAGATGACATATTGAAATCCTTTCACGGAAAAAATTCAAACCTCTAATCTCGTGATCTCAAAGGAAGGACTGAGAAAAACGTCTTGAAATCCCAGACCGCCCGACTCTTACATAGCGAAATATGTTCACTTTTCATATGTAATATGATATAAATTTGTTAACAACACTCTCGTGGATCTTATTAGCTCCATTCACGGGAGAAGGTACTTTGCTGTTGTTGTTGTTGAGACCCAGACTGTCCGACCTACCAGAGAGGTGTAATGTAACTGTTTGGACTGCCGGGAAATTCCACCCAATTTTGACCGAAATCCAGTGGGGGAGGCATCCACAGGAACAATACCCTCCTTCCCCTACCACCAACCTCTCGGAAAGACTTACGAACTCACATTTTAACGTGATCGTTCTCCGCGTGAACACGGCGGCAGTTTTGGCAGTGGCGGGAATCGAACCCGGGCCTACCGAGTGCAATTCCCGCCCGGTAACCACTGGGCTAGCGCGTCCTTGAGAAATATGTGTCGGAAACCCAGACCACATGACCAACCCTAAGGCTTAGGTTAGCTATCAGTGATACCGGTGAGAAATATGTGTTGAGACCCAGACCGTCCGACCTACCAGAAAAGTGTAAGGTAACCGTTTGGAAGGCCGGATGTGAGAAACATGTGTAAAATATATCATGTTTCCAAGTTACTTCTACTCTCATAACTAAGGTTACATGAAAACATTACAATTTGTTTCGTACCTGAGTGCAAATATCTACTGTACGTATGGCATTACGATATGTACAGGAAGGTTCAATATTACTACAAATATATATTTCCCTTTGGGATGACGGAATTTCGCTTTGTGTTTGCAAAGAATGTAACCTATAAGTCATTTATGATTTCAAACAAGTGCTAGAATGTGTCAATAAACGTTGTAAGCATAAAACAATGATTTCAGTTAGACGGTCGCCAGTGGTTGATATTTAGATCAAATAAATTTATGTGGCTGTAAAGAATCCCCACACACAAGATAAGGTCACGTGTTTCTCAGTATCTCAAGCAGTTACGTCCAATGTATCATCGGCCAATAACAACCTACTCGTACAAATTCACCAGCCAATGGGCACGAAGGCGATAACTGAAGGGGAAGCCAGCAGATAAAGTTAAATTTCAGTGCAAGAAATCGGAAGAGAATTGGGAATGATTTGATGAAAAGTTAGTGATGAACGTAAAAGAGAAGTCTTAAACTCAAGACAAAAGCAAGTTCCAAAGATGACTCTGGTCAATATGATTCAAGCAAATGGTATTATAATACGTATAGCACCCACATCAACACCAGGTACTCCATTTCCTCTCATGAGTAATTCGTGTTTATCAAGAATTAGTTATTGTAAATTACACTCCATCATCACACTCTCCTCCAATTTTAGTTGAAAACACATACACATTGTTGTTGTTGTTGAGACCCAGACTGTCCGACCTACCAGAAAGGTGTAAGGTAACTGTTTGGGCGGCCGGGAAGTGCCACCCAATTTAGACCGGAACCCAGTGGGGGAGACATCCACAGGCATCGTACCCTCCTTCCCCTATCACCAACCTCTTGGATCGATTTACGGACCCACATGTTTAACGTGATCGTACTCAGCATGAACACGGAGGCAGTTGTGGCAGCGTGCAAATCCAGCGCGCAAACCACCGGGCTACCGCGCCCGGAATGTGCCAACAGCACGCGGTGTTCCCAGGTGGTCACCCACTCATGTACTAACCGCGCCCGATGCTGCTTGACTTCGGTGATCTAACAAGAACCGGTGTTTTCAGCACGGTAGGGCCGTTGGCTCATGCATACACATTGTGAAATTATTAATAGAAGATGTTAGTGAAAAGTATATGTCTGTTTAAATAAATGATTATATAACGAAAACGAAGTTGTTATCTTTTGGAACTCATGTGTTGTTATAGGTGGACGCTAAACTGCAGACATGATGGTTTATATGCTGGACGCATGATATGTACACACTATTAAGATTACGAGTCTAAAATAGGTTAATTTAGCAAATAAAATGAATATTAAAAGAGCATCTACATTTAATTATAAATATTTAATTTAAGCTAAATATTTAAAATAAAACTTTTTTATCACTATATGTTGGTACGTGTGACTCTTCAACAGTGATTTTATTGCCACATTTTGGTACCCGTGACATTATGTTTTTATGATTTGTAGCACATATTTCACTCGATGGTTCATGTTATCTTAAATTGGGACTCACAAATTTTATATTATTTTATAATCTCATTTACCAATTGATCTACACACTGCTATTATATATTTACTTATTACTAATATATCTATAAATTTTTCAAATACATCTATATGACGAAGAAACATAAGATCATAAGTGGATGAAAAGATAAAGAACAATTTCTTACTCCATCTTAAAGATGGACCATTTTCCAGAAAGGCTTCCAGATAAATATAAACTGAGCATACATAGACAGTTTTTTCGGTTTTAATGACTTTCTTATTTTTGGTGCAGTATTAGTAGATAATATCCTGTTAAAGTTTATCCTCCACAAAAAAGACAGACGGGGAAAATAATTTCCACTAAATTAAACCGATTGCCCTTGTGTGTAATCGGGGTCGTTGAAGAAATTTTGTTGATGAAATTTGCCAGAAAGGCTTCTAAGTGATTCGCTTTCGCTATGTTTATTGTGGCTTAAAGAGGTAACCTTAATAATGTCAAAATTCATTTATATGTTGTATGTAAGATTGGTAAAATATAAAAGAAATCAAGTGAAGATAGTGTGTTGAATGCCAATGTCTTTAGAAAATGTATTTGACGCCTTATATTAAAAATATTATCATTTTTTTTAAAAAATGTTTAACGTTTTGTTAAGTTTAAAACTCCTAAAACCTTCTAATATCAAATGTATGTGCTTGTGCATATATATCATACGAATTAAGAACATTTATATTAAGTAAAATCGGAAGCAATTTCTCTGAAGAACATATACTCTAAATTTCAAAGCAGTACATACATTCCTTATCTTTTATTCCCATGTAATTAATGAATCTCTGTCAAAATGTTGAATTTAAAATATCTGAAAAAATAAAATATCTTCGACAAAATATCCAAACAGCCATTCCTATTCTTAAAACAACCCCTCTCTGAGCAGTTAAATTGACTGCATACAAATCAACCATAACTCAAACCAATTATATAAGATCCATGCAATCTTGTAATCTTAATAAAATTTCATTAAAAATAAAAAAACATACTGTTTCTGAAGCCCTGACTCATTTCCACTGTCGTTTCACAAAATAATAGCAAAAGGGAAAGCCCCTTTAGGAAATTCCAGCCCTAGTTTATTAGCCTAGATCAATTACAATTAATATTACTGTAAAATGGAAATTCGTATGGAAAATAATAACTCAATTTTAAACTGGTATGCTTAATAAAGTGACAGGTAATGACTGCTAAGTACTAAAAATATAATTCTAAAAGTCACATATTATCTGCTGCCAACATACTTTAAGAAATTTGATTGGCAAATCTAAGTTTGGTAAATTCTAGAAGAACTCTACATGTCCAAATAAGTTGAGCTAATTGCGAAGTTAAGTAGAGAAAGCATTGCGATCTGAGGTATTTATCCGTTGTTTGGTTAGGTCCTCTACTTCCCGTGATCGGAAATCTTAACTCTGAGGGCTATAAATAGATTCGAATAAATTTATATGTCCTTCTAAAAGGCAAATTAACTATTATTTATCAACAGATGAATGCCCCCGCTTACATATTATGGTCCATTCAAGAATAGTTTAATGAGATTGGTGATGAAAACATATGACTTGAATGCATAAAATATCAATATTAACCCCATCAAGAATGCTTGGAATAAAATAGAACGCCGATTTACGAGCTAGGCTAAATCCACCACCAATGATGACTAATCTTACTAATATTATAAGAATGGAAGATAATTCGCTCAAAAACATTTCAAAATCTAGTGTAAAGCCTTCCTCAAAGTAATCATAGCAGTTACAGAAGCAAATGCTGAACCAAAATATCACGTGAAAGTTCGTTTACGAGCGAGAAGGATACTGAATACTTTTGAACTTATAGCATATTATTTTTTTAATACAAAATTATTAGAATATAACGAAAGACACAAATTGCTGAGACCCTGTATTGGGTAAACCTATTTTGGAGTTTAAAAGCAGTAACAGCTTCTTTCTTGAGGATTAAAATACAGAGTACCACACTAATGAAACATGGATGTACTTTTGTTGGTCTTGCTGCTTTGTTGTTTTATCCTGACGAAAAATATTGCTTTTGCCTTAAAAATTGATTGATAATTTTAATCAACTTTTTATTCTGATAAACTTTTAAAATATTTATTTTTGCAAATTGTCTCACTTATCAGTTTGAATAAATTTTTTATACTAAACATTTTTCAAAACTTTCATGGCGTAATTGATAAACCTTAGTCTTTCTTAACTTTTCTTTTAATTTAATCAATTGTTTATAACTTTTGAAATTGAAATAGAAATTATTAAATATATACTGTTTTGTGCGCTTAAGTGCGAATATTATAAAGACATATGTGTTCATTGAAAGAAATTTGAATTTAACAAAAGGGAAATAATTTTTATGTGTTGGGCGTTTTACAGTCTCTAATTAAGTAATTTATTCAGGAGCAATAGCTGTTTAATGTAATTGATTGTCACTGTTATCATAAGTTAAGTAAAATAAATACAAAACGACGAGAACTGCAGTAGTTTAATTTAATTAAAAATGAGCATGTTTCTTCTGTTTAAGGGATGTAATAGTTAACGCATATTTTGTTTGTGTACTGCTCAATTGTTCCTAGGCATATTGTGTATATACTGAGAAAATCACATTTGCAATATACTGCAAAAGTATATTTTGAGATTTTAAATTGGAAAGAATGAAAAAGTTGTTAAAGTCAGATATTTTTTATTGGAATATAGAAGTTCTCTAGCTAGAAAAAACAGATTAACAAAATATTTCCTAAAACCACATATACAGGATTCCTACCCATAATGTGCTTCCTGGATACTAGTAAGGTCACATGTGTCAAACATGCTCCCTCATTATCCTTTATATCCATATGAGTTGGGTTTGAATCCTAGGTGAGGGTAAATAATTCTTAGCATTCAGAAAAATTATAATTGTGAGAACTACTTTAAATTGTATTTCAAAGTATCTATAGTGTGGATTAAGGCAGTAAAAGGCCAAATAATCTTATCCCAAAATTTCAGCATTCTGACTTAACCCTTTAACTATTACGCGTTGTGACAGCTAGCCCGTCGAAAACCCAGACCATCCGACTCGTCCGAGGACTAAGAGCAACCATTTGAATGGACAGAGCCCGTGAAAAATTACGGCATATAAGTTACAAATTGAGCTCGCAATCCTGTAATATGCGAGGTGTGCGTCCAATTAGTTTTATTTGGCTTTTATTTGAAGAGAATTAAAGTAGATTTAAATTCCCTTCTAATTTTCCAAGTATCTGTTTACCTACAGTAATCGTGTGTATCTACAGTAATCATGTTTACCAACAGTAATCCTAATTCACACTACAACTAAGCAGTTAGTATCGCTCAGCATTTTACAGTGACCTTACATAACCCACTACAATGACGACCTCTACAGTTGACGCTATCTCCCTTGCCAAACATATATTTACTGTGTAATACATATATACACAATATCAGATGAACTAAAATATTATCTGAACTTCGATAATGCGCGAACAGCGTATGTGAATTAATTATGAAGAATTTATTTTTTATTAAATAAAGAAAGAAGTTGTACACATTTTAAATTATGTTTCTATAACGAAATATACGGTTAAATGGACATGTTTGAATTTTCTACAAATATATAGAAAATATGTGGTATCGGACGATCGCAATTTGCAAAATGAGTAACTCAGTTACTTCCATTACTCCATTTTGGTAATAGAATACTGCGAGTGAATATGTTTAGTTTGCTATAACAAGTAGCTGGGTAAGTGGAAAAGCAATTCACAAGAAATTTTCGCTTTATGTTCTGTAGTGTTTGAAATATGTATATTTTCCGCCCCTCATCGCAATGTTTTTCTTATGCAATAACATAGATTATGGAGTTAATATTATAAGGTGTGCTCAATTGAAAAGAGACTTTTGCTGTAGAGGTACTTAATGTCAGTGGAATAATGTACGGTACTGCAACAAGCTGCTGGGGCTCAAACATGCCATCAAAAACACGGGCATAGGTAAGTTCTCCAAAGGGATAGTACTGCTGCAGGACAACGCAAGGCCACATATGGCCAAGCAAAAAAACCCTGGATTTGCTGGAAAATTTTCGATGGGAAGTCCTCAAACATCCTCCGTACAGCCCCGATATCTCCCCATGCGATTCCCATATCTTTGGCCCATTAAAATAATACTGAACGGTCAACGGTTCACCTGTGACAATGAAGTGCAGGACACCGTGGAAAACTGGATCCGGCAGCAATCCAGGAGTTTCTACAGTGAAGACATTAATTCTCTTCCTACGCGATGGGATCAGTGCATCAGTGTCAAGGGCAATTATGTGTAGATGTTATGTCAATATTCTGTAATTAAAATATTCTTTAGATATAACCCTAGTCTCCTTTATATTTGGGCCCACCTTATAGTATAAAATCGAGATATAATATTTTATAATCATAATTACCATAGATAATTACGGTTGTAATTCTCGCCTACATTTTTGCCTGAAGCAAAACTTAAAAGTAAGAGGAACAACTACAAAGAATGCGTTCTACAAAAGGCAGGATATATTTAAAATTATTTATTTATTAAATTATAATTTATAAGTAATTTCACACTTAATTCAAGTGAACACCACAATTGCTTCATTAACAATATCAGGAACATTACATCTCATATAAATTTGAGACAAAGAGTTAGGAGTGCGATTCGTAGAATATTAATTCTATGCAATATGCCATGGTAAATAACTATTATTTGGACTACTCGATCGAGTGGAGCGCAATACCTGGCTGTTTTAGTAGGAAGTAGCTGATGGCATTTTTCACGGTTGAGGACTCTGTTGTAACTAAAGATACATATTGTATAGTTATTGTTCGTTCATCATAGCACTTGAATCACATTTACACAGAAAGAAAACATCAACTTATTATCTATCTGTAAGTGGCAGTTCCATAGACTTATCTGCCATCTTCCAAATTGCCCTTCAGTACTTCTATATACATTTCTTGAAGCATGCTTGTATTATTTCTTGATAGGTGTTTAAATTCCGGCGAGAACTTTTCGTTCGTTCCTTCAACTATCTCACCTCCGGTGGCTGAGCAGTCCCCCTCCCTCTTTCGTCTAACTTCTTTGCGACCGTACAAGGGTGTTATATTACACAATTAATTTTCCTTGAATATCCGTGCATGTGGTTATCGTTGGAAAAATTGGTTGTTTACCTGACCTATATATATATGCTTGACATCACTCATTGTTCGTCGCAAAAACTGTCAACATTTTGACCACCAGACTTGTTATAAATTGTTATAAGCCTTGTTACCAGCCTTGTTATAAGCCAGGTTATAAATTGTCTCAATTATTGCTGACAATTTATGTGTCACCATATCCCCCACAAAATACCTAGTTATACTATTAGAACGTTTCATCATCATAAAAAATAAATAAGATTAATAATTGCTTTCCATAAGGTAGAACACGTTTTATTTAATTTTTATGAGTTGCAGCCAGATACTCTATTTAAAATGACTTTACCTAATGCTTGCTCGTATCGCCTTGCAAATCAAATTCATGAATTGTCAATAACTAATATAATTAAAATACAGTAACGTCCCAGATATGCGCGTTTCCGCATTAGCTTGCTCTTTTTTCACTGACTCATTATTTTTCCTGATGAAAATGAAACATGACATCTCGTGCAGTCCTGAATAATTTTTCAGTGATATTGAGAAAGAAGATAATAATGAAGATAATCTTCCGCTCATAGCTCAAATAAATCAGAACTTGTTACAACAAGAAACACACAATATTGGGTGAATAAAGATTAGCAACAGGAGATGATCTACGATATAAATGTAAATTTAATGAGTGAGGGAAAAACAATAAATTGAAGAGAATATGATATGTGTCTAGGATAAGATTCAATACTTTATACGAAAGGTCTAATTGCGATTAAGACTAAACTATGACACATCGAACATCAGGTAAAAAATAAACACGATATTATATATATAGTTATGGTATATATTATTTATTTTTACAGTTCATATTTCTTTAACGGCAGTAACAGAGGAGATCCTAAAGTAGAAGGAAACATTATCGTTAATGCCAACGATAAATTGCACAGTGCAATATAGTAAGAGTTTTCCACGTTCATTGAATTTCACCGTATGCAAGCTATTTGTTCTCAGTTCACATTATCTCTGATAAACGGAACTGCACTGTAATATAAAAAATCTGATATGACCAGCATATGACTTTCTCTGCAGAATCAAATTTATTTTCTCTTTATTTCATCAATATTTCATTGAGTTTAATTGCACTAAATAACACTCATAATTAATTGAAATTACACTTTTTTTTATTGCAGCTTTTATTTTCATTTATTAACTGGACTTATTCTCAAAATCGGAAAAAACTCAAATGTCTCGAGAACGGCTAGCCCTAGAGTAATGGGGTTGGTCTTATTCGTTTCGGCGCCATAAATTAAGTATAAAACAAACATTTCATTGATATATCTGCGCATACTTAGTATTTTATTTTAGATTTTGGCGAATTTTAATTGGAGATTTAATTTAGATTTTGACGATTTCGTAAAAAATACAGTTTCGTCTTTTCAGAATCGTACCAAAATCTAATCGGCATCATGGTATTAAAAAAGTTAATTATCCACCAAATTTTGTGAAATTTTGCACATTAGTGTTTTAGTTCGAGTGGATAGAGACAATGTTTGCAGGCTATTTCTAATAAAAAGGCAGATAATTTTTACCGAATCGTACCAAAAATTATTTAGCACCAGAGTCACATACAAGTGACTTACCTACCAAATTTTTATGAAATTTGGTCCATTAGTTTTTCAATTATAATGGATACGCACATTTCACAGACAGATATACTGACACTCAAATAGTCGTACGCTAAAATTAGTTTTTTTGAATTCTAGAGGCCCCAAAACGTGCAGGTCTGTCGAAAACTCGAGTTGTTATTTTCGGCATGATTCCAATACTTCCCCTATACATTACCATGTATTGCAGGACAAGTAAAAATATGTTGTGTGCAGCACATGACTTTTCCGATATAATGCAATAACTTCACTTCTTTCACAGTGAAAAAACCATGTGTAAAAGATCTACGGCACAATGTTATTTACGTTTAATAGTTTTACTTATAATTTGAAATATACATTTGGCGCTTTTCCGGCTGACAACAATTTCGAAGTACCCAATTAATTTATATTTCTTACAACTCAATTAAAAATTATCAATATTGATAGCATGACAATTATCAATGTTGATAAGCAATATACTACATATATTAACATATTTTAATTATTATTTCATCCATTTGGCGTAATTTTCGTTAACTTAATATTATTTTTGCACTTTTACGATATTTTCGTCAATCTGGATCGAAATATCGAAAAGTTGGCGATATTTTTCTTGGTTGCTAAGTTCAACAAATTTATCACCCTAGCGCTACAGACAATTTCAAAGATAATTTCTTATACATAAAAATTGTTGGCTAATTATTAGGCGTTCAAAATACAAACGTTTTACACAAATATATTCTCTCGTGAATGAAACGAATTAGATCTACGAAAATGATGTTACACCGTTCATCGCATAATATTACATATGGACACATTTCACAACAATCATTAATTTTTTTAATTTTACGTGATTTTTTGATAAATTTATTTGAAAAAGTACAATATATCAAAAACTGTTCATGCTAGCTTTTTAACACTTGTTTCAATCATATTCTAATGGAAAATTATATAAGAAATGATTGTTTACTTGATATTATTGAAAGTTCTGATTTTTGGTGATATTTTCAAAATTTCGTTCGAAAATTTGAAGGTCTTCCAAACATTTGAATGCGTTTAATATCAGTTTTCTTTCAGTATTTATTAATTGTAATTAGTATACCCAATTTCACTCGAAACACACCATTAGTGCGTGAGACATTGTCTCCGCATACTCTTGGAAGAATACAGACACACATACGCACAGACATCACCTCGAAAGCGTTCGTTTTCAGTTCAGGAATGTTTGAAATTTGCTCTTCCGTCGAAAACTCTAATTTGAGTTTTCGACTCCGTGACAATACGTCCCTAAAATTTACATTATCTATATAATATAATGTATAATGAACTATTGTGACGTGGAAAGTAATATATTGGAAAGTAATATTGTGGAAAGTAATATATTGCATAGGAAATGTAATCATAAAAATTTCTGACGAAAGTGTTCATTTTTACATTCCTTTTTTTAAAGAAAGAAATAACCACAGAATGAATTGCTTGCGTGCTAACTTAAAAATTAGGTACGATTACTCTGCAATTTCTTGTAATAACGTAAACGTGAAAGAGGTTTCTTCTCATTGAACTTTGTCATCCTTCACAGAAAGTTTTAAAAAAGGTTGTCACGCAAGATCATCATTTTCGAAATTTGTTGAAATGGAATTTTTCCCACGTAAACATATTTTATAAATTATGTTATGAAGTGGACTTAAAAGAATTATTATTAACAGGTAGAAGTTAGCATTTTTTTACTTTTTTTCATAATATAAGTCAAAAATGTTGTGATAAAAATTATTATAAAATATCGGAATGTCAGATATTGACGCATTTACATGTTTTGAGAAGCAATAAATTCGAATCTATCGTATTTTAAATGATATAAAAAGAATTAAATAATCAACTCTTATTTCGCACAAATTTTTCGATCGGTAGATACAAAAGATTTAATTATTTTCAACCAGAATTGTATCATCAGACACTATATACACTATATGGCCAAAAGTATCCAGACATCCCTCCGAGAGCAGTAGATGTGGCCATGTACGTCATAGAACGTGATAAACGTGAGTACCTCAGCCTCGGGTGGTCATAAACGTGCGTTAGACAGACAATGAGTAAGTCGGCAGGGCTGAGTAAATTTGTACGTGGCATGATAATTGGATGTCATCGTTGCAAAAAATCGGTTCATGACATTTCACTATTGGTGCAGGTGCCTCGATCAACTGTGAGTGATGTCATTGTAAAGTGGACACGTCTGGGATCTACAACTGCAGGAAAACGAAGTATTAGGCCGCAGAAACTCATAGATCACAGCCGTCGAACCCTGAAGAGGGTGGTGCTGAAGAATCGCAAGTCCCAGGTCGCAGCGGTCACTGGTGAATTCCAAAGTGCATATGGCTTCATCTGTAGCACCAGGACTGTTCGTCTAGAGCTGAAAAAATAGGTTTTCACAGTCGTGCAACCGCTCACAAGCCCAAAAGCAGCATGGCCAATGTGAAATATCGATTTCAGTGGTGCAAAGCTCACCGTCAGTAGTCTGCGGAGCAAGTGCTTTGGACTGATAAATTCGCCTACACTGTCTGGCAGTCCGATGGACGCGCTGGACTTGGCGGATGCCAAAAGAACGCTTCCTGCCCGAGTGTATTGTGCCACTTTAAAGTTTGGTCGTGGTAGCGTCATAGATTGGGACTGTTTTTCGTAGTTCGGCTTGGGTCCCTTAGTTCCTGTGAGGGAAAACATGAACGCTCCTATATATGTTGACAACTTTACACTTCCAACTCTCTGGCAACAGTTCGGGGCAGAATCTTTTCTGTATCAACATAATAACTGTTCTATCCATACCGCGAAGGCTGTGCGGACATGGTTTGCAGAGATGGATGTTGAAAAATTAGACTGACCTTTACAGAGTCCCGATCTGAATCCCATTGAACACGTTTGGGATGAATTGGAATGCATAATACGCGCCAGGCCAAATCGCCCATCTTCCATGGCCAGACGCGCTGCAGCTTTCATCGCCATATGGAAGGCAATTTCTGCTGAAATATTTCAAAAACTGGTGGGAAGTCTCCCCAGAAGAGTGTAGGCTGTGATTGATCCAAAAGGTGACCTAACGTTATATTAATATGCGCATCATGCCTCTCTTATTCCACAACGATAAGTGTCCGGATACTTTTGGTCATACAGTGTACTTCAAATACACGCGCAGTTTATAGATAGTGATTTTATGCACAAACAATAAGTACATAATTTACAATGCATAGTTCTGTGTAAATTAAATGTTGCAAACATAAGACCGTTTCAAAAACATATGGTTCCTTCTCCATTGCTCACCAGAAAATAAATATACACTACTGGAGCACAGAGAAGATGTTCGCGAAGGGTTACACCACTTGCAGGAAAATTCATACATACGCAGTGATAGTGCCAATCTTGTTAGAGGGAAATTAATTGACACATCTGGTCAAACCATAACTGGAAGAAATTATTTTCAGCAAGTTATTATACCTGGAACAAGATGTTTCTCTAAGTTATAATAGTTTGGCTAGATTAAAATGGTTCTCCAAGAATTGTTGCTCTTTTTTCGCATTTCCAATTCCTTTTTGCTTATTTGAAATCCATGTTATGGCTTTATGGTGAGGTTTTTGCTTGAAAATATTGTACTTCTATTCAATTCCTCCTTCCTCTCACCAGATGGCACCACCACAGCTTGTTTTTGATTGTTAAGCAGCTTAATGCACGTAGTTTAGTACATTTGGTATGTAACTCTTGGCTTGCTTCGTCGGATGAGGAAAACCAATCACGTGCTCTCGAAGCGATCACATTATTTCATTTACGTAGAATTTTACATATATGTATTTATTGCTTCAAATATTATAACAATTTGGAAGTTTTCGCATCCTACGTTTTTTATGCTGTACTATATTTAAAAATAACAGTTGCTAGTTACCACTAGAATTTATCTATATTTGATTAAATAAATACGTATATATTTTATTTTGGTTTTTCTATAATTTATTTTTACTTTCCCTGCAATACGTGGTAATGTATCGAATACAAGCACCTGAAAGATATATTTTTAGCGTGACGTCTGCATGTGCCTGTCTGTTTGTGCAATGTATGTATCCACTCTATCTAAATAATTAATTTTCTCATGATTTGGTAGATAAGTCTGTGGGATACTAATGGCTGATTAAATTATGGTGCAATCCGGAAAGAAATTATTTGCATGCTTTGCAAAATAGCCCGCAAAAATGCTCAAAATTAAAGACTACGTATGTTCAAATGTAAAAATTAAATGCTTGTTTATACGTAATTGTGGGACGTGGAAAAGAATATGATGCTTTAAGTTACAATTAAACATTATAATCAACATAAATTATATGGCCGTTTAACTCATTAGTGGAATTACATTTAAACGTACATCGCTCGTTGTTGTGCCGCAATAACCCTCCAATTATTTTTACCTTTTGTGTAAGTCCTGAAAAGAATTCATTAATCATTACAAAAAGACTAGCCTATTTAAAACTTAAACAATTTCCTTTATTAACAACATCACTTTATCAAAAGCACTATTTTCAACAATATCAACTTTCAATTATTATCGATTTTCATTTAATATTTTAGTTCGGGGAGATATGACCAGTTAGTTAGCTTTCTAAATTGTCTAGGACCGGGGAAATGAGCACATACCCTACAGTTTAGACTTGGGCTCATCATCTCGCTTGCATCGGTCTTAGTGCTGACCGTACTGCCATAACTCTATGGTGTGTGGCTCCTACTCGTACGTTTCACCTCGACTGATACTTATATCTGCAACTGCTAGGTCATGGTCGCTTCGCTCCTTTTGTCAAACTCTTTTCACCAACACTTCGTAGGAAACTTACTTCTACCACCACATTCTTAATCCGAGTCTGTTCTTGCACACTTTGTATCGAAGTCTTGGTTCCTTCGGCGGGGGGGGGGGGAGGTAGCTCCACCCTTCTTCTCCTTGCTGTTCATTGGTTCTTCTGAACCCAATGGCATCACTTGACATTAACCAAGGCCCCCTTTCAGCCCCCTTTGGCATGGGACACTCAAATTTATTGTATTTGACCTAAAAGTTCACGTTGTTGTAAACTTCGGTGCCAGCCAGTCTGCACGCTTTGTTCGGTGTTCTGGCCACCATAAATACTGCAATAAACATGCCTCATGTGAGGACATATTCTGGCCTCACAGTAATATTTGATGATGAAAAGAATGAGATCAACCACATAACTCTAGGCCTAACCATTTTCGAGATATTTTAGTTTTTTCAATATTTCTGCCACATGGCTTTTAAATATATGTCCAGTTGTCAAATGAAATCGAAAATTGTCAATTCAGTGTCATTTCACAAGTATATCAATGTTATTTCGTGCTGTTAAACTCAGTGTAATGAATTTGAAAGGAAAGAAAGTGAAACTGAATTTAAGTCTGTTGGGAAAGTCATATGCTGCAACACATTAATTTTTGCTTAATATGAAAAATATTTGCAACTGTTGTACCAGTGCATATACGCAAATTTATCAACATTTACATTTCAAAAGAAAGTATGAATAAATAAAATTTTATACAAAGCATATTTACAAAGAAATCTGGATGCCATAAAAGCCTTTCAAAACTTAAGTAACTGAAAAATTCTGAACCCGAAAGATCATAGATAAGTATATATTTACCTATGATTTCAGAATTAAATAACAATAAGCTTTGTACTCTATTTTATTTAAGAGAAGTAAGTATAATATGAAGCAATTCTTTACAATAAATATATTCATTGCATAACATAACATGCACAAAACGTATTTACTTGAAAACATATTTCTATGAAAACAAGGTATAGTAAAACTATTTATATGAAATGTAATCAATAATTTGAGTTTATATTTAAACTCGTCTTTCAAATAATATTCAGAACTATTATTGATAAACATTTCTTGAAAAGCATGCTATCTCGCAGTTAAAACATATATGTATATGTGCATAAATATTGTACACAACACTAATTGAATGAAATATTGTTTTCTCATTAGCTGAATGAATTTAACACCATCTGCCTATGAAAAGATCGTTAGCTCGTATTCTAGATAGGATATGAGATTTTTTAAAAGGCATACAAGCAACTTAACCTTGCATGTCAGGTTCAGTTTATTCTGAAGTTCTTAAAATTAATAAATGTGCAGAGTCTTCTTCGAAAAGATGAACTTGCACTTTCGTCCCAGTAGCTGAGCGGTAAAGAGGAGGCTGGCCAGCGCGAAGATCCAGGGTTCGATTCCCGGTTGGGACAGCAAGGTTCTCTAAAATTTCGGCCGAACAAATCAACCTTGTAGGTTAGTACAAAGATCTCAGCGGTCTGTCAGTGACACTAGCACGATTAGTACGGATTCAGTAAGCTCTGGAATATGTAGGGATGATTTCAAAAATGAGAGGATAACGACCATGTAGGAAGATAACCTATAGGATAGAAATAGATTGCTTAACATGAGGTATAAATAGCAGGAGGTAGTCAGTCAGATTGTCAGTTGTACGCCATTAGAGAGTGGATAAT
Organism: Amaurobius ferox; assembly: GCA_951213105.1. Lineage (NCBI taxonomy): Eukaryota > Metazoa > Arthropoda > Arachnida > Araneae > Amaurobiidae > Amaurobius > Amaurobius ferox. The sequence continues at coordinate 96,827,732 of OX578136.1, forward strand.
ACAGGGTCTATGCGACAAAAAGAGCTTGCAATTTCGTTCCAGTAGATCAACAGTAGGAAATCGGCTGGCCAGTTCAAAAATCCAGGAAGATATTCCTAGTTGGGGCTAAAAGGCTCTTCACAAAGGTCAAATTTCCTCAGAAATATACAAATCAAGACAGATTTATTCGCCATTCACGAGAGATTTGACTAACAGTTATCTTGCGTTAAAAGAAACAGATTTTAAATTTATTTAAAATCTGAATTAGTAGAATGTATGGTCAACTTCAACATAGGAACTAAAGATTATAATCTCCGTAGCTCAGTGAATAGAGCTTTGAATGACTGAATGACCAAGCTGCGATCCATTGTTTGAAATCCTTCTGCATGTCTTATATAATTATTAACTTGTCCAGAATTTTAACGCAGGATAATATCCAAATTCAAGGTTACTCTATGTTATTTCTTAAAACAGTAAAGTTTAACCGATTCTACTGTTTTAATAGCTAACCTTTTGTTTTCAAGTGAAACACAGCATTGAATCTTCTAGTCACATATTCAAGCAAGCAAAAATCTGATGTGGGCAACCAATAACTTTCCTTAAATAATGCATTAAATTTACTACTTTTACATTGAAAAAAAAAGAGTTTTTCTTATAGTAGACACTTATATTCTTTCCAAGATATTGAATTTTCGTCAATTAGTCATTTTCATTAGACATTTTCATTGATTCAGAGTCATTTTTCTCCATTTGGCGAGATTTTCGTTAATTAGGCAAAATTTAGAAAAGTCGCCAAGTTGGCGACAGTCCGCCAAATTCGTCGCAAAATATCGCCAAGTGTTATGGACGGAGAAATAAGTTATTTTTATAGCAGTTAAATGACTATTGGCGTTCAAATACGAAAGTATTACTCAAAGTATCTTCTTTCGTGAATGGAACGAGCTAGATCTATGAGAATGATGTCACCAACTTTGTCGCATGATATTACATATGATGAGTGAACATGTTTGTCAACAGTTATTATTTTTTTAATTTATGGGATTTTTTGATACATTTATTTGAAAAATGTGCAATATCTCCAGAACGGTTCATGCTAGAATTCTAAAGTTTGTCAATCGTTTTCTAAGGAAACATTGCATAATAAATGCCTATTGGCGTAATTTTATTAAAGGTTTTGATTTTTTGATGATTTTTTCAAAATTTTTCTCTGAAATTTAGGGGGTTCTAAACATTCGATTTGTTCAAAAGCAATAGGTTTCCAATATAAAGGAACTGTAATTTTTGTACCAAATTTCATTCGAATCGCTCCATTCGTTCGTGAGATATCGTCTCCACAGACTCACTGACACACACATACACACACACACACAGGGACCACCTCAAAAATGTTCGATTCGTGATCAGGGATGCTTGAAACGCTATGTCCCGTCGAATACTCGAATTCGAATTTTCCACCCCGTCACAATACTTTCCTCTTATACATTACGCTATATATATATATAAGGAAAGTAAAAATATTTTTTTCCGAATTTTACGTTCATCGTGTGCACTGTAACTCAATGTATCAATAATATTTCTGTTTCAAACTCCATCTTTTCATATATTGAAATAAATGTTACAGTTGGACATCAGTAAAGTTTTGCTAAAACAGTATATTCGATATACAACTTCATCAGCTGAAGACACCATCTGGGAAATCCAGAAGTTAGAAAATAACCTAACTCATTGAATAGAATATCTATAAATTCAGTTGTTGTAACACGATCTTTTTACAAATTGCAATACGTAGCCTTAGGGCTATCCTGCACATGTCCATTAGATTAACATCACCTCATGATAAATATTGTTGCGGTTCTTTTCTTTGAATTATTATTGTTTATCTAGTTTGTCAATGCGCAAATTAATACACTCATAAATGCCTGATTCAGCTATATAGACTCCATTATGCAGATGGTTAGCAATACTGTGATGTGTACATTATTTGCACACTCAGTAATATGTATCTATTGTCAGATTATTATTAACATACTACACACCCGTATATTTGCTTTATGTAGTACAAGCACATGACAGACAATTAAAATTATGTAATAATATCTTTTACGAGTCGGGTACCCTAAAATTCCACTAAAACTAAATATTAAAATAAACATGTCACTTTGTCGCTTTTAAAAAACTCTCCTTGAGATACAATATAGTTATTTCTGCCCTGTTTTGCGACAAAAACATTTAATTTTTTTTTATATGATGTTCAACAACTACGTTGCTGCTTGTTTGATGTAGAGGATATTTGCAAGTATTCTCCTCCTACCTTCAATGAGTTCACTATTTCGACTTCATAATGGTAGAATAACTTATAATTCCACACCTTCTTGTAAATACCTCGTTTTTTGTGCATACCTTGCTTTTCATTTTAAAACTCATCCGAAACAGGGATGATTAAAATTTTTTAACAGAAGCGCTTACATGGACCATGAGTGCTCTGCTCCCAGCCCAGACAAAGAGAGTGAGAAACTCCGGTGCAATTGCTCGCTGAGAATTGCTTTACAGTGGTGCAACTGTTGTAGAAAGTTAACTCCCCTCCTCATTTTGAGGAAAGAATAAAAAATTGCCGGTTATGGATCCAGAAAGTAGGAAATGCTAGATAATATGATTTTTGTCGCCTAAAACTACTTGAAATATAGAGCTGAGCACGAGTGTCCGATGTAATAGGGTGACTGTGTGATATCCAAAATGTCCTTATTAGTGCAACGATGATCCTTCAGGGTTCCTAACAGCATTTTTTTTTCACAGTGACGTGAGATTTACGTCACACTGTGACTTTGTGACGTCACAGAACGTCGCAGTACGTCTCGGCAATGTCATATTGAGGTCACAGTGAAGTCATTTTGGTCATTTTTATGGTCTCTTATGACGTGGCATATTAACTTGTTTGTGACGTCACATTGTAATTGCCATTGTAATGTCGTCACATTGTTACGTGTTAATTAAATTGTGGAAACGTCACAGAAGATATTCACAATGAAGTTACAAAGTTACTAATACGTAACGTCGCATAGAAGTCACAAATACGATGTCACATTGTGACCCAGGTGTCACGTGACTACAACGTCACTGTCACATATGTGACGATCTTTGCTGTGAGGGATATAGTGTCTCCCAAATCTGCCAGTTCCACTCTCTGAGGATAGCATTTCTGCCTTATTTACTAGGCAGTAACCTACAGCTGGATATTCCTCGCTTTATCCAACTGAATCTCGTTATCTTAGCTACAGAAGCAGATTTATAATTGCTATCCTGCACTATGGATAGTGGTTAAGTAACTATTTGATGCATTTACAAAATCATTTTCGGCGGAACATTCCTTTAGTGCATAATTTCCAACTTCTTTTTACATTAATAATTATGCTCTTGAGCACTATACGTACTGATTTCAGTCTCCAACTGAAGGACATTAAACACGACAAAAAATGTCAGTATAAAATATATTTTATGCTTTTAAAAAACTGTACATTGAACAGCAAAGGTAAAAATATAATGTTAAAACGTATGCGAACTACAAAATGAAGTAGATGTTTATTTTAGTATATGTATTGACTACTTACACTAAAGGAAGAAAACAAAAGAAAGGCTAGAAGTAAAAACTTCCCTCTTAGTCGCACAATAAATAGACGTAGAACATACTGTCTTCAACTACGATAATAATTTTCTACAACCGGATTCACAAAACTTTACATATACACAATTATTTACTATTTATTTCCATATTTATTATCTCTGATCGCATTTTCATGTCTTTATTTCTAATGCAAGATATCTCTTCTTACTCCAAATAAAAATGATTGCGAGCTGGCTAAAAGTAGAAACCAAAAGACCAAGAATAAATGCTAAACTTGAACAATTGACCGCTGTCTTTTCAGCCTTTTGATTACTTAGACGATGATCATCGTTAGCAGATGTCTCTTTCAGGAGCGAGCTTGCCCTCTATTACTTCTTTCTCATGCTCTAATGATGCCACAGATAGCGTTTACATTGCTTCCATGTCGAACAGATTTAGGAGCCTTGTTATCATTAATGTTAAATGATGCCGATATTCGTGGCTGCGATTTATTTTCGAATAATATGTGAAACGTTGTTCTATACTTAATGTAAATGCATCGTTGAGTGAAAGATTATCGTGATTACATATGATTCAGATATTTACTTCCGATATGTGAAACATATGATCCGAATTAAAATTTTGCTTTGCATTTATAAATAATATATTTTTCATTTCGAAGGGACGGTTTTAATTTTTATAGGAATGTTCCTTTTCGGAAATCAAGTTTTTCAACCGTATTTTTTTTAAATAAAAAACTTCTGAAATATTAACCGATCCATGCATTTATATACACTATTAAAACCATGTTGTATGTATGTATATATATCAGCCATGTTTTATGTTTGTATGCATGTATGTCTCGCGATTTGAAACGCGAAGTCTGAAAGTATAAAGTCGAAGATTTAGAAATAGGAGATAATATTCTTATCTTTTGCATAAAATATTCGAAAATTCAAAGAACAATTAATCTGATTTTTCTAGTTATTAAAAAACACCCCTAGCCACTCAAAATATTGCATGAAAATGAATTACTGAGTAATTTACAAGAATAAATGAGTTTCGTTTAGTTACATTGGTAGATAGGTCATATGCCTGTTTTAATTTAGTAGAACACTTACATTTGTAGTTTTACTCACGGAAATGGGCTTTAAATCATTTTGTTGAACTACTTGGTATTTTGCCATTCTTTTATACCAAGTTACTACTCATTCCTTTCTCCATGGTTTCAACAGTTCTTTTCCCTGCTTTCTCCATAAGCATACACTTTTCCTATTATGGTCATGTTTGCTGTTATAACAGCAGCTGCCTAGCTTATTTTAAATATTTATGGTTGTGCTACTTGCTTATTCTGACGAAGAAGGCTGCTTTTGAATCCGAAATTAATTGACACAATGTATTTTGTATTGGAAATTGCTTTAAACGACGTTTTATTAGTAGCACAATATGCAGAGTTTGATGCGTGCAATAAAGATTAATGCTGCTAACAAAGGCGCAGATATTCTGTTCCCAGTTTCGACAGTCGTCTTGGCTCGGAAATTATGACCCAAATAAATATACGCCACCCAAATTTCAAGTGTGGTTGGGGCATAAAAATACCCTAGGGCCAAGACTTAAACCAAGCTTCATTCGATACGGAAAAAACCAATGAAACATTGGTACGACTTGAGGAACAACCAATGAAGGCAAAGGGCATATGTTAATACAAGGCAAAAGAGATGCTGTGAAGAAGGATCAACGAAGAAATAATCAGAATGAATCAGACAAGAGAATGTATCAGAAAGTCGTATGAATGAGTCGTATGAAGTCGTATGATAACTGAAGTGGTGCATCCGAAATTTGAAGTCTGAGTCAATTAGAAATGAGAAACATGTCATCAGTTGTATATGAGCATGAAACAATCATAGTTAGACGAATGCCGGTGAGGTAGTTAGTTATATCAAAGTAAATAAACATACCTTAAAACGAGACCAAAATGCAAAGGTATGTGCCGATCTTTATATATATTAGTTCGTTTTGCTAATTGAAATAAGATCAGAATAAATTGGTCTCACGCATGTGATTTCTCCTCCTTAAGCGATTTTTAGTAATGTTATGTCATTTTAATTATTAAATAATAGAATTGTTAATACATGCTAATTTTTTAAAGTTAAACATGTGGATTTTAATGAGTAATGCTTTTGATTTATTGATTATGGTAAAGGGGGTTTGCATAAAAAATAAAGGTGGGCATTGCGGCCATGTTAGCAGTTATGATAATGAAAAGTTAATACATAACTTAAATAAAGTGTCCTCTACTTAAAGTAATATTTGTCAAAAATTACCACAAATATCTTAAATTCTGGCTATGTATGGGAAAAATAAGTTTTTACATACTTAATCTATTACATCATTGCTATATAATGACCAAAAACTTTAAGAAAAATTAACCGAAACCAATAAAATAATTTTCATCCCTAACTTATCAAAACGATCTTTTTTCAATAAATCTTTAATAAAAACTGCACCTGAATAGGCTTTAAGCACAAAAAGGTTTAAAAATCAGCATGAGAGATATAATGTTACAAAGAAATATAGTATTTCTTTTCATAATTGTGCAGGCTTCACTTAATGTTTAGGCTATTTAAAATAATATATTTCCTTTCACTTAAAATATATAATTGATGTAAATGGGAATTAAACCCGAGTATCATGACTGATGCTCAGGGATGCTCCTATTTACACCATTCCGGTCAAATCATATAACATCTCATGCACTATATTACCATTATAACATCACATGTAATCTAAATACTTAAGACGTCATTAAACTACTTGCACTTCTAATAATTTTTAATTTTACCATTTTTCTGAAATCATATTTTTAGCTAAAGATAAATATTTAATGCATCATATTATAAACATACCAGGCATTAGCTTATTTTGAATTATTATCTTTCGTGTCACAATTATTTCATTTCTAATCATCACTAAAATATCTCATTTTTCACAGAAGAGTCAAGGTATTGGTCTACCTAAAGTTTCTTATCCAATAGCACAATAAATCCGACCTATTGCAGAAATGAAGATACACCTGTACATCTGGAAAATGAGGATTTTGCGTGATAACGTTATAGTACTTGGGGATGACAATATCGCTACCCAAAAAGGGAAAAGCATTTTCTATATTTATTTTGGAAATGATACATTCTGTGAGAAAGAAGTGACACATTCTTAACATACCACGCAAAACTTCGATTTAGATGATGTATTGGGAGTGACCAAACGTAATAATTTCCCAGCTTATGTTGGATAACGTTCACATACATTTTTTGATGGCAGGAATTTATAAGCAAGGGGAATTACAGTATAATTTCGAAATCCTTATTTTTAGCTTACATAATGAAAAAATATGTTTGTATGCATGTCTGTTCACGTATATATATATATATATATATATATATATATATATTAAAATAAGATATAAATAGGATACAAATGGAATAAAAATGTTCTATTCTTTCGAAGTGCTACGGGAATTGTTGCCATACCGGGAGTGTGCCGCGGCCTAGCAGCATGCTGACACCGGGGATTTAAGGGGTCACAACCCCCCCCCCCCCCTTAGGCTTTTTTAGCATATTGCCCGTTAGCCTTCCCATCCATTTTTATTCCATTTGTATCCTATTTATATCTTATTTTAATATATTTCGTATAATGAGGAAAATGCTGCTTTGCGCATTTCATTTAAATGGATTTTTAATCTCGAACTTTTAATCTTTTTGTGGCACACGAAAATTACAAGTCACTTTTAATTATTAAATTCATAAAAAACATGGCCGTGGATCTCATAAAGTGGAATTAACATTTAAGCGTACATTGCTCGTCGTTGTGCCGCAATAACCCTCCAATTATTTTTACCTTTTGTGTAAGTCCTGAAAAGAATTATTAATTAATACTAAAAGATTAGACTATTTTAAAACTTAAACAATATAAATTATTAACAACATCAATTTATCAATAACACTAAATTTCATCAATATCAATTTTCAACTATTATCAAATTTTATTTGATTATTTTAGTGAGGGGAGACATGCGACAAGAATTATTAGTTTTACGATGGTGTCTAGGACCGGTAACATTCAGAGCATATACCTTCCAGTTTAGTTTTGGGCTCATCATCTCGCTTGCATCGGTCTTAATGCTGAAGTACGGCCATAACTTTATGGTGTGAAAGCCCCAGGCCGTCCGGCTCGTCCAGAGGACTTAGAGCAACCATTTGGACGACCGGTGTGTGGCTCCTACTCGTACTTTTAATGCACTCGCACATAGATCTCTTTCCATTACTTTGGAACCTTTACCGGGCACTCCTTCTCAAAATTCCATCTTTCTTCGTCTATATCTCTGATTTCGTCCACAACTCTGGGGTGTGTGGCTCCAAACTCTTATTTGTTTCCTCTTAAGTCATGACAGTGTAAATACTCGTACTCAAACTACAACTCCTAAGGCATGTCTGCTAGGTCATGTTCACCTCGCTCCTTTCGTAAAACTGTTTTTTAGACTTGTGGTTCCTTCGGCGGGGGGGGGGGGTAGCTCCGCCCTTCTACCCCTTGGCGCTCATTGGTTCCTCTGAAAACAATGGCATCACTTCACAGCCCCTCTCAGTCCCTGTGGCCTGACACACCTAAATTTATAGCTTTTGACCTAAAAGTTCAAGTTGTCGTAAAGTTCGGCGCCAGCCAGACTCAAGCTTTCTTTTCCATAAAGGACACCATAAATAATCAAATAAAAATGTCTCATGTGAGAACAATTTCTGGTCTCACACTTTAATGTTTTATCAATTTTTATTATATATTTATATATATATATATACTAGCAGCATACCCGTTCTTCGTACGGAGTATATAATATAAAGAAACTTGAAATTCATAATCATGCCCAAATTCTTATAGTATACTAAATGACATGTTTAATCAAAATATTCTGTTAAAATATTTAATATAATGCTCCTAAAAAGAAGTTTAAGAATCTCTGTTCTCGCTATATAAAATTATCTTCATGGACATATCTGAAGAATAAAACATCTTGGACCCCTTATGTAAGCAAATATAAAAAAAAAAATATGGAATTGAATCAAGATATGCAAAATAAAAGCGTTAAAATTGTATGGGACCCGTACTAATTATATACGCGAATATTAGAAAATATATCCTGTATTAGTAGATTACATGTATAAATTGAAAATACCAATAAACCCGTAATCTTTAAATCTGAAGACAGTCATTTATTCCAATATATGTCAAAATTAAATTACTGAAATTATATGGGAATATATACACGTACTACTTATAATGTCCGATTATTAGTAGAAGATTACCCGTTTTGCAATATGAGTCACAAATGTTTTTTGGTAAAATACAACAGACGACGTAATAAATTGAATATATAATTAATCCCCGTAATCTTCATACCAGAAGACTGTACTTGATTCCAATATATGTGCCAATATATGTCAAAATATATGCCAATATACCTGTACTACTTATATTCTCGTAGGTTAGAAGATATACCCGTGCATTCCTAGAAGATTACTCGCACAACGTACAATATGCGTGTGTCAGCAATTTTTGCCGCAATAAAACAATGGCGTAATAACTTAAAAATATCAATAATCCCTGAATCAATAATTCCGGAAAATATCAATAATAATAATGTTCAAACCTGAAGAGTATTATTGATATTATCCAGTCCAAAATGAAATGGCAATGAAATTTATTTTATATACATATCTTCATTATTCAAATCGGAAAGGATTTAATAAAAATCGTCTGCCGCATAAACACATTGGATTTAAATCCGTTGCTAAGCGACATGATATCATTTGCTTCAAATAAATTGGTAGAAAAAATATCGTCTAAATAGTTATATTTCTATGGAACATTTGGCGACAGTTTCGTCAAATTAGCGACATTTTAAAAAATCGCCAAATTTATCGCCAAGTGGGACTGTAGAACTGACAGTTCCACTTTGCGACAAATTGACGAAATATCATCACAATACTATCCCCTAACAAAAAAAATTAATATCATTTATGTAGCGCAATTTTATCAATTTCAAGATATTTTTATAGATTTGAAAACATTTTTATCAATTTGGTGACATTTTAAAAATTCGCTAAATGTATTACTAAGTAGGATGGTTGGTCTGACAGATAAATGCTAACCAAACATCATTTCAGTACTCTCTTCTAACAAAAAAAAAAAAAAAATTCATTGATATGTAGAAGACCCAAGCCACACGACCAACCCGAAGGTTTATGGCAGCTGTTTGTGTTGAAGACCCAGACCGTCCGACTCGTCCAAAGGACTAGGAGCAACTATTTGGACGGCCGGGCAGCTGTTTGTGTGTCGTTTATATCAATTTGGCGACATTTCCGTCAAATTGGCAAAGTTTAAGATAAGTTGTCTAATTAGCGATATCCCTCCAAATTCGTAGCTTTGAATTTGCAGATCTGAATGAAACATTCTTATCCCGCTTCAATATACTAAATGAAAACACTACAATTGTATTAGAAGATATACCCGCTCTACTCTTTTTCTGTTTCAACAATCGGCTATATGAATTTATTGGCTAAACACGATATATGAGTTTAGTAGCTAAATACGATATAAGCTTGAAAACTCTTTGCCAAAATAAATGAAATTGATGTACGCAGTCAGCAATTAATATAATTAAAAGAAAAATCAAACCGTCCATTCATAAGATATACTTTTATATCCATTTATCCATTTATTTATTATTTAAATCGAAAAAAAAATAATAAAAACATTAACAAACACATTTAATTTAATTGCGATGCCGAGCAACATGATATATCCTCCTAAAATGTTAAAATTTATTAACCACTAACAGCACACCCGTTATTCGTACGGAGTGTATAATTTAAAGAAACTTATAGTTCGCAATCATGTGCAAATTCTGTTAAAATATTAAATTTATTGCTCCTAAAGAGAAGTTTAAGAATATATGTTCTCACTATGCAAAATTATCTTCATGATCAGATCTGAAGAATAAAACATCCTGCCCCCTTTTGTAAGCAAATTTACAGAAGAAAAAATAGGAATTGAATGAATATATGCAACCCCGTACTAATTATATTGTCGCAGATCAGAAAATATGCCAATGTGTTAGTAGAAGATTACCCGTATTACAATATGCGTCTCAAAAATATTTGCCAAAATAAAAGAGATGACGTAATAAATTGAAAACATCAATAATATCCGTACTCTTTATATCAGAAGGTCGTAATTGATTCCAATATATGCCAATATATATCAAAACATATGTCAATATACCTGTACTACTTATATTCTCGTAGATTAAAAGATATACACGTGTATTTGTAGAAGATTCGTACAACATACAATATATGAGTTTAAACAATTTTTGTCATAATAAAATAATTGCATAATAACTTGAAAATATCAATAATCCTTGAATCAATAATCCCCGAAAATATAAATAATAATAATTTTTAAACCTGAAGACCGTAATTGATATTATTCAGTCAAAAATGCTATAAGAAAAATCAAATCGTTCTTTTCTAAAATATATTTTTATATCCATTTATTTATTATTCAAATCGAAAAAATAATTATTAAAATTAACAGACAGATTTAATTTAATTGCGTTTCTGAGTAACATGATATAAGATAGAATCTTATAACATGTTAAATATGTCATGTCTTATAACATAAACTGCGAAATTAAATAACGATTTTGATTTCTCTATACTTCTCATTGTTCCGTAAAAGCTTGTTTTAAATAAACCATGAACCATGGAGATAGATTTCCCCTTTAAATCATGTTTCAAACAATTCATGTTTTCAGAAAGTGACTAATTAACGCAAAAAATCTCCCATCAAACACAGAGATTAAATTTTAATTCACTTTCAAACGATTTTCAAGCTTTTCGTTTGGATAAACCACGGAGTTAGGGAGTAGAACTCCTAGGAAAAAGTTCCGTTTTTCATTAATATCTAGACAACCCCAGATCTTAGAAACTCGAAACTTGGACAAAATTTATGGGGGGATATTTCAAGGCTATTCACCAAATTTCATTAAATTCGGTTCAGCCGTTTTTCCGTGATGATGAGACAAACGAAAATTTCGTTTTTTACTAATATCTCGAGAACCACTGGTCGTAGAAACTCAAAACACAGATATAATTTTAAGTGGGGCTATTTCTGGGCTACCCACAAAATTTCATCAAATTCGGTTCAGCCGTTCTCCCGTGATGGTGTGACAAACAGACAGACAGACAGACAGACAGACAGACAGACAGATTTTCATTTTTATTTATATAGACTAGCAGCATACCCGTTCTTCGTACGGAGTATATAATATAAAGAAACTTGAAATTCATAATCATGCGCAAATTCTTATAGTATACTAAATGACATGTTTAATCAAATTATTCTGTTAAAATCTATATAAATAAAAATGAAAATCTGTCTGTCTGTCTGTCTGTCTGTCTGTCTGTCTGTCTGTCTGTCTGTCTGTCTGTCTGTCTGTGTCACACCATCACGGGAGAACGGCTGAACCGAATTTGATGAAATTTTGTGGGTAGCCCAGAAATAGCCCCACTTAAAATTATATCCGTGTTTTGAGTTTCTACGACCAGTAGTTCTCGAGATATTAGTAAAAAACGAAATTTTCGTTTGTCTCATCATCACGGAAAAACGGCTGAACCGAATTTAATGAAATTTGGTGGATAGCCTTGAAATATTCCCCCATAAATTTTGTCCAAGTTTCGAGTTTCTAAGACCTGGGGTTGTCGAGATATTAATGAAAAACGGAACTTTTTCCTAGGAGTTCTACTCCCTAACTCCGAGGTTTATCCAAACGAAAAGCTTGAAAATCGTTTGAAAGTGAATTAAAATTTAATCTCTGAGTTTGATGGGAGATTTTTTGCGTTAATTAGTCACTTTCTGAAAACATGAATTGTTTGAAACATGATTTAAAGGGGAAATCTATCTCCATGGTTCATGGTTTATTTAAAACAAGCTTTTACGGAACAATGAGAAGTATAGAGAAATCAAAATCGTTATTTAATTTCGCAGTTTATGTTATAAGACATGACATATTTAACATGTTATAAGATTCTATCTTATATCATGTTACTCAGAAACGCAATTAAATTAAATCTGTCTGTTAATTTTAATAATTATTTTTTCGATTTGAATAATAAATAAATGGATATAAAAATATATTTTAGAAAAGAACGATTTGATTTTTCTTATAGCATTTTTGACTGGATAATATCAATTACGGTCTTCAGGTTTAAAAATTATTATTATTTATATTTTCGGGGATTATTGATTCAAGGATTATTGATATTTTCAAGTTATTATGCAATTATTTTATTATGACAAAAATTGTTTAAACTCATATATTGTATGTTGTACGAATCTTCTATAAATACGCGTGTATATCTTTTAATCTACGAGAATATAAGTAGTACAGGTACATTGACATATGTTTTGATATATATTGGCATATATTGGAATCAATTACGACCTTCTGGTATAAAGAGTACGGATATTATTGATGTTTTCAATTTATTACGTCATCTCTTTTATTTTGGCAAATATTTTTGAGACGCATATTGTAATCCGGGTAATCTTCTACTAACACATTGGCATATTTTCTGATCTGCGACAATATAATTAGTACGGGGTTGCACATATTCATTCAATTCCTATTTTTTCTTCTGTAAATTTGCTTACAAAAGGGGGCAGGATGTTTTATTCTTCAGATCTGATCGTGAAGATAATTTTGCATAGTGAGAACATATATTCTTAAACTTCTCTTTAGGAGCAATAAATTTAATATTTTAACAGAATTTGCACATGATTGCGAACTATAAGTTTCTTTAAATTATACACTCCTTACGAATAACGGGTGTGCTGTTAGTGGTTAATAAATTTTAACATTTTAGGAGGATATATCATGTTGCTCGGCATCGCAATTAAATTAAATGTGTTTGTTAATGTTTTTATTATTTTTTTTCGATTTAAATAATAAATAAATGGATAAATGGATATAAAAGTATATCTTATGAATGGACGGTGTGATTTTTCTTTTAATTATATTAATTGCTGACTGCGTACATCAATTTCATTTATTTTGGCAAAGAGTTCTCAAGCTTATATCGTATTTAGCTACTAAACTCATATATTGTGTTTAGCCAATAAATTCATATAGCCGATTGTTGAAACAGAAAAAGAGTAGAGCGGGTATATCTTCTAATACAATTGTAGTGTTTTCATTTAGTATATTGAAACGGGATAAGAATGTTTCATTCAGATCTGCAAATTCAAAGCTACGAATTTGGAGGGATATCGCTAATTTGACAACTTTTCTTAAACTTTGCCAAATTGACGGAAATGTCGCCAAATTGATATAAACGACACACAAACAGCTGCCATAAACCTTCGGGTTGGTCGTGTGGCTTGGGTCTTCTACATATCAATGAATTTTTTTTTTGTTTTGTTAGAAGACAGTACTGAAATGATGTTTGGTTAGCATTTATCTGTCAGACCAACCATCCTACTTAGTAATACATTTAGCGAATTTTTAAAATGTCACCAAATTGATAAAAATGTTTTCAAATCTATAAAAATATCTTGAAATTGATGAAATTGCGCTACATAAATGATATTAATTGTTTTTTGTTAGGGGATAGTATTGTGATGATATTTCGTCAATTTGTCGCAAAGTGGAACTGTCAGTTCTACAGTCCCACTTGGCGATAAATTTGGCGATTTTTTAAAATGTCGCTAATTTGACGAAACTGTCGCCAAATGTTCCATAGAAATATAACTATTTAGACGATATTTTTTCTACCAATTTATTTGAAGCAAATGATATCATGTCGCTTAGCAACGGATTTATATCCAATGTGTTTATGCGGCAGACGATTTTTATTAAATCCTTTCCGATTTGAATAATGAAGATATGTATATAAAATAAATTTCATTGCCATTTCATTTTGGACTGGATAATATCAATTATACTCTTCAGGTTTAAACATTATTATTATTGATATTTTCCGGAATTATTGATTCAGGGATTATTGATATTTTTAAGTTATTACGCCATTGTTTTATTGCGGCAAAAATTGCTGACACACGCATATTGTACGTTGTACGAGTAATCTTCTAGAAATGCACGTGTATATATTCTAACCTACGAGAATATAAGTAGTACAGGTATATTGGCATATATTTTGACATATATTGGCATATATATTGGAATCAAGTACAGTCTTCTGGTATGAAGATTAAGGGGATTAATTATATATTCAATTTATTACGTCGTCTGTTGTATTTTACCAAAAAACATTTGTGACTCATATTGCAAAACGGGTAATCTTCTACTAATAATCGGACATTATAAGTAGTACGTGTATATCTTCCCATATAATTTTAGCACTTTAATTTTGACATATATTGGAATAAATGACTGTCTTCAGATTTAAAGATTACGGGTTTATTGGTATTTTCAATTTATACATGTAATCTACTAATACAGGTTATATTTTCTAATATTCGCGTATATAATTAGTACGGGTCCCATACAATTTTAACGCTTTTATTTTGCATATATTGATTCAATTCCATATTTTTTTTATATTTGCTTACATAAGGGGTCCAAGATGTTTTATTCTTCAGATATGTCCATGAAGATAATTTTATATAGCGAGAACAGAGATTCTTAAACTTCTTTTTAGGAGCATTATATTAAATATTTTAACAGAATATTTTGATTAAACATGTCATTTAGTATACTATAAGAATTTGGGCATGATTATGAATTTCATGTTTCTTTATATTATATACTCCGTACGAAGAACGGGTATGCTGCTAGTATTAGGTACTAGCAGGGGTACTAGCTCTACTTAGGTACTAGAGTGTACTAATTAGGTATTTAATTATTGAGATACTTTATCTGCTTAAAGATAAAAAATTAATTCTTATTCCCTTTTTCTCCGTATAAAAATAAATATTGTCAAAGTTTTAAGCGATACAAGTCTTGCAAATTAGAACTTATCAAAGAACAAAATTTATCAAAAAGTGTGCTGCTTGCAAGTAAACTTTACTTCAAGGTAATTTTAGCGCCTGCGGCTATTTTACAGAAGGTTGATTCTCTTATTTTGGTCTTTACTGTATTCTTTATTCTTCTTAGTTACTTTTCCCAAAGAAATACTCCCAAGTGAGAAAACGAAATCGTTACGATCTAGTAAAATAAACGAAGTATTTGTTTCTTAGAATTTCAAATAAAATCAAATAAACCAATTTGTCGTTGTTTTGAGAATTTAAGGAGAAATAATCGAAAGGATTTATACTTAAATAAATTTTGTTAAGGTATTGATTCCCAAATTTATAACTTTGTTTTGTTGTTTATTTTTATGTGAAAGTTTGACTCAATAGCGGCAATATGTTTTTAGTAAATTGAATATGCAATATGTACCTTCTTAAAATTACACTTTCTTTGAAAAGAAACATATGTAAAAGTCGGTAAGCTATTTTTATCTGAGTTATGAATATGCTCTTATTTCGAATAGAATCCAAAAAGCTAAAAACTAACTTCCTTCTAAATATATATTTTGCAGAGAGAGTTAATTTTTAAGTCATTGTGGGTAATCACAATAGATAACTGCTGACATTCATTAGATGTGTTAGTGCAAGTTGATTCATGAATAAAGATGGACCATTATAATCAACTCTCACTAGAGATTGTAGACAGTACCTGGAGTCATTGATAGTAACTGGAGATTGCCGATAATCTCCGCGCCTGATTGGGAAAAATTGAATAAGGTTGAATAAAATAATTCATTGATAAACCAAATTTTTTTACAAAGAAAAATATATATGTAAATGTAATAAAAATTATTACTTTACACAAAATAATCAGACCTTTCTGGTAGGTCGGATGGTCTGGGTCTCAACAACAACGAAAGTAATCAGATATTTTAAAAAGCAATTTAGAAAAGTAATTCTTTTAATATACTAGTAAATATGTTACAATGGAATTCCAAAAGTCCAAATGCGCCATTATCACCATGTTTATAAATGTGTGAACTTAATGAAATACGATTTTGATAGCGTGTTGCATAAAATGGATTTTACAAAATTCGCTGTTTGAGAGGAAATATTTATTTAAAAATCCCCATATCTTTCATGTAAAGGGTTGAATGCCTGTGAGAACAGGATTTCTAAGGGTAATTGTGTCGTGTATATATATATATATATATATATATATATATATATATACATATATATATATATATATACATATACATATATATATATATATATATATATATAGTAGGGTATGGGCATGTATATATATGTGTAGCTACTTGCGTGCATATGTGAGTTATTTAGCACATATGTGAGCAAATCTTTTGTATATGAGGATAGCTAATATTATCTCACTCAAATTTGAACCTTGGTTCATTAGAAGTTGAAGACCACTGGTTTAGAGTGGTGTATGTAAAGTTGAATTAGTTTCTAGCTGTATACTATTTTAACTACAAATCGTCTAATGTTATGAAAAATTTCGTTGTCTAGTCCGGAATGTGCCTTCGAATTTTTGAACCTCCATCTGTTTTTCTTTCTGTATTAAAAAAAGTACCTAACGCCACGGCTGCTTGACAAATTTCTCGTTCCTCGGGTTTCTCTGCTTCGTGCTGCCTCAGAACTATAGCATGCAAAAGTATAAAATTTAGTATACTTTTAGAGAAAGGTTTGGGGAATACGCTGAAATAAATGAATTTTTTTTTACATATGTAGTTTAAGAAATATTTAATGGTAAAATCAAAGTCAAAATATTTGAGTTACGAGTTCGCGTCCTGGATAAACTAACAATAGCAAGAATATGAATTTTCTTTGGCGGGTGCCTACATAGTTGAATTTTTGCAGCCCTTTTTTTATTTCGATGTAGTTTGCGAGATATTTTACTTTGTAGGTACTTCTCAGGGGAAAAATGTTCTTTCGTACCGGCACGTCCATCGGTTTTCCCTGTTTCCTACCGCAAAAACTATAGCATACAAAAATATGAAATTTCGTATATTTATAGAGAAATAATATTATAACAAGATGAAATATATAAACCGTTCATCGAAGTAAATCAACTTTTGGCTTGAAATTGTTAACGAAGCGAGCTCTGTGAGAGTTCCGAATATTAGGCGAAGCTTCCCAAATCGCCGCGAAGCGAGTTACCGGTGTTTGCGAAGTGTAACGAGCAGGGGACCGAGTCCCCTAGTTTGCATTCCTTTACAAAAAGATGTTATTTATAAAACGAATAGATTGGTTGGTTCGTATCATGTCCATATGAAGTCAAATTGAACCATGTGCAGATATTACTGCCTTAGCGATATACACAATCTTCTCATTATAAAGGTTTCCCTGGAAAGGGAATTCCCCAATGTCATGCAAAGCCGCAAGTATTGCTGGGCAATCAAATACGTGTTCCAGTGTAAGTTATTCACCTGAGCAGTTTCTACAGTATTTGTAGGTTCTGGAAAACACATTTCTAGGGTTAAACGAATGGCTCCTTTCTATTTATTGGAATCAATTGGTGAAACAAAGAAATCAGTGAATATACGATTTACTCGAATTGGAATAGTCTGGCTCAGACCTTAGAGTTACGAATCTGTAGATAACAATTCGGAAGGAAATATTGTAAAATTTATTCACCAAATAATGCACTGTTACAGTTAGTGTAATTTTATAAATATATTTGTTGCATTTCGATCATGAACCGAATTTTTTGTGAGAGAATCCGTTCAAAAGCAAAATATTTAATTGCTTTTAAATTCCTCAAAATTTTTCTGTATAATAACGATATAATTTTGTGGGGTTCATTGTTAAATTCAACAGTGAAGTCAATAATACCCGCTTTCCAACCAGTTAGCATGTATCAAATAAGATTCCATATTTCTAAAGTTTAAGATTTTCAAAACTGTTCTTGATACTTCATGGACTTCTAGAATAAATTTATTTTAATGAGAACATGTTTCATTCATATCTACTACTAAATGTTGTGAATTCATATATTGGCCACATCAGATGTTTAATTAAATTAAAATAAATACAAATTTATTTTTTTCTCATTTTTTGCATTTATTTGATGTAATAGGATTTGCACATGACAAAGTTTCTAAACACTCTTCTAAAATTAAAAAGTACAGTATTCTCAAACTAGACAAGAAGAAAAAATCCTACGTTTTTATTTTATCTCATTGTGTTTTCCCATCTAAATTACCTCACCACAGTAATCACATTCGTAATTAATACCTGCGGCAATGTAACGGCTTCAGAACAATCATTTTTACTTTCTATGCAACGTTTTTTCACTTCCTGTTTAAACATCCCCAGTGAGGAAATCAATTCCTGAGAAACGGCGGAATTAAAACAATGAGAATCTGTTAAAAATCTGAAAAAGGAAAAAAATACTTCTTTTGTTAATTTACCTGTCTAAAAGAGAAGAGTATTGTTTTTGTTTTCCATATAAAGTGTAATTATCACATTAAAAATTAGAACTTTGGACAATAATTTGTTCTTTTTGTACGGTTAAAATATTTAGCTGATAAAATATGTTCTATGTTTTAAAAAGTAAACATCAAAATATGTTTTAAAAATAAATACTTACGCCTCAAAAGAAAAAATAGTTGCGAGAAGTTTGCTGTAGTCAATTACACAGTGATAAAAATGTCCTTTTTTTTCTTCCTTATATCTTTTAAATAACAGTTAATTTTATAAGTGGTTACTTTTTATGTAGGTATTTTTGTAAATCTATGCATTAAAGCTAGCATCTAAACAGTTTTAAAATGAAAACAAAAATTACATTGATTTCTTTTTAATATTTAAAAAAAATAATATTTTTATTATTTCAAATATTCTTAATATCAAGGGTTATTAGCACCACAGTCACTTATTTTAGAGTCAAAACCTTCTACCTTTTCATGCGGAGTTTCCAAGTTGTAAGCTTCATACCAGTAATTTTTTTAAATATAAAAAATACAGAAATTATGACGAAATCCATGTGCTATCTGAAATAATATACTTGTGATATGTAATCATCTGAAAGCAATAAAATTGTTATAAAAATAAAATAATTTCTATCGTCTTTGTAAAGCAATCGATAGTGTAGTAAAAATCATATATTAGCAAATGTGTTATGTTAACAAAGAGTGATTTAAAATTGTTTCATTTTTGAATTTTTTGCATTTATGGGAAATAAAATATTACACAAAGGATATAATTTTGAAAAGATATTTTAAAATAAATATATATCCAGGATCAACAATCAAAACGACTAAAATGTTCTGCATTCATATTTTGCTTATTATGTTTTCTAACTCAAATTAATTCACCTTAATTAGCACATTCTATTAATATCCTGAAACACTGTAGCGGATTCAGATTTACCATTTTCATTTTTATGCTATTTTTTCCCCTTCCCGATTAAACATCTCTAATGAGCAAATTTTTTCCTGGTATACAAAGATGGAATTTAAATAGTAGATTTATTAGATTTCTTAGTAAAAAATTACTTATTTTTATCCTTTACTTATTTCCAGTAGAGAGGTGTTGCGTTCTTTTTAAATTTAATCATTAATAATAACTTCAAACTTAGGATAATAACGTGCTCCTTTTGTTCTTTTAAAATAATTATTCAATGACATGAGTTTATATTTCATAAAACTCTAAATACTTTTAATGTTTTATATAACTTGAATTTTCAAACTGAATCATATTTCAAGAAAATTCAATGGGCGCGGTAGCCCTGTGGTTAGCGCGCGGAGGTTGCACTCGGTAGTCCCGGGTTCGGTTCCCGCCGCCGCCCAAACTGCCGCCGTGTTCACGCGGAGTACGATCACGTTAAACATGTAGGTCCGTAAGTCCTTCCGAGAGGTTGGTGGTAGAGGAAGGAGGGTCCGGTCCCTGTGGATGCCTCCCCCACTGGTTTCCGGTCTAAATTGGGTGGCACTTCCCGGACGTCCAATCAAATACCTTACACCTTTCTGGTAGGTCGGACGGTCTGGGTCGAAGAAGAAAATTCAATATCGTTGAAAGATTATAAGTATCTACTTAAGAATAACATTTTTTTAACTGTAAAAGTAGTAAATTCATAGCATTATATAAGGAAAGTTATGAGTTGCCCACATTAGTTTTTTTTTACTTCTGTATTGTGAATTTTGCAATTGAATGTTTTTATTCATGCCTGTCTTGATTAATCTGAATATTCATATACATATACATATGCTACATAAGAACCCATGTATTATTCCCCTTTTCTCGCATTGCCACTGATGGTGGACATATAACGTTCGAAAGCGCTGTGATTTTATGTAGTTTTAACGTTGTAATTGTGTGATCAAATGAAAAACTTTTAATAAAGTATTTTCATTTTCCTAATTATGGGCATGTACACATAATAAAAGAGTGTGTAAATATTTTTAATAAACATAATAAACATGTGTGTAAATATTTTTAATAAAACTTTTCATAAATACAATTTGCTTTCCTATACCTCCTTTATCCATGTCCACGATGCAAAATTATAAAAGTGCATTTCTCTGTTAGTCTTGTTTGCGCTTTTAATTTGATACATTCCCTATATATTTTTCCTTTTTACAAACACTATCCTCAGATCCTGTATGTGAAAATCGCATTCACCTGTTAAATGTTGATGCACATTAACAGGTATGATGGATCTCTAAAAAATTTCCGATGTATTTTGTTCAATTCCAACTCCGTCCTCCACAAAAAATGACAAATTTGGATTTTATGTATCTTTCTTCACCGGTAAACTAAAAAAAGGGTATTTTTCCCTAAGCGTTAATGCGTCTTTTTTATACTCCTTATGAATAATCAATATTTTTAAATCATTCAATATCTCTACCAAATTGTATAATCAAATTGATCCATCCGTATCTCCTGCATATTGATTCAGTTTATATACCACTCAACACTGATTTATATATGTTTACTCACTACATTTTACACAATGAAAAATCTCGAAAATTGGATCTTTATTTAACATCCTGTCCCCACAGTGAATACAAAAATGAAACATCTGAAATATTTCTCTTGGTCTTGATGTGCGCAGTTTTTATTTGTTCTTCAAACATTTTTATTACAAATTAATTTTCACACACGGCCATATTATTTTATCCAGCCTCTATTTCTAATCAAAATGCAGCATTCATGTTATATTATCTGTGGGTAGACTGAAATTATGTGTATCTGAAAAAAATCTCACTTTTATGTACTTATAACTTGCTCCACAACATAACAATTTACAACGGCCGTTATATTTTAGTTAGATTATATAGATTTTTTTAATTGGACTTTCTATCACGCAGCAAACTGTTATTATGTTATTCAGTAGCATATAAGTAATACATTTTAATGTTAAGGGACATATGGGTTTTCCTAAATTCATGCATTTTCCATTTTAAGGGGAAATGTACGGATTTTGCTCTCATCCAAGTAACCGTTAAAAAGGAAAAAGCAAAAAATTATCTTGGTACATTCTTTGTTTGTTATTCCATTACAGTTGTTTATATATATTTCTTTTTTTTTGCTTTTATAGTTTTTTTTCTTTATTGGACCACATACTTGCACCTGCATGTCAAATACGAAGATTTGACTTCGGTTTAAATATACGTATGCGCGTGTGTATCTGTATGTGAGATATTGGCAGACAGTTTATTAATGTGGTTCCTATATTTTTAGCTATGATAATAAAAACAATTGTAGGTATATGAAATGTTTTTCCACTCCATTTCTTTATATAAAGAAATTTAGGAGATAAAATGTTTCAAATTAAATCCCAAGCTTTTACTGAATGATGATTTACCACTTTCTCATTCATATGTGATTCAGAGAATGCGATTATTTTGCGAATGAAAGATTAAAGTGTTGTTTAGTGGGCCATGTGAGTTAATTAAAACCGAAAACTTTGCACTACTTAATCATATTTCGCTTTCCGATTATCTCTATGAATGCCACCCAAAGAACTAGGTAGCTCAGCCAGTAATATCTAGTAATGAAAACACTTTGTTGGACAATATGTCTAGAATCGAAATGAATAAAGGCAAGAGTTATAACATTTGTGTATAGCAGTGTTATGAACTTGGGCATTTAATAGCTAGATTTTGCGATTTCCAGCACGAGATGTTAAAAACAATAGCCTGATCTAGCTACAAAATGGATAAGTTGGCAACCCTGGCAATATCCAATGTCAAGGTAATTTGATTTTTTCTTAATATATATAATAAGCTTACACTTTATTTTTAATACAAAATATGATTTGGGCAGCACATGACTTTCCCTGCCGACTTATATCCACGTTCTCTTTATTTTAATTAACTTTAATTCACTTTTAATTCAATTTTCGTTCTCATTTGATAACTGGACTTATTTTCAAAGGTGGCTTGGAGAAAATACGACAAAAACTAATATATCTCGAGAACGGCTAGTCCTAGTGTAATGGGGTTGGTCTTATTCTTTTCTTCAATAAAAATTACGTATTAAACAAGCATTTCATGGATATATTTGAGCATATGTAGTTTCTTATTTTAGATTTCGGCGATTTTTGCAGGCCTTTTTGCAAAAAAAGACATGTTATGTTTTTTCCGAATCATACCAAAAATCTAATCAGCACCAGGGTGTCACAAGTGATTTACCTACCAAATGTTGTGGAATTCGGTCCATTAGATTTTCAGCTAGAGTGGATGCAAGCTTTTAGGGGCCATTTCGCAAAAAAGGCGGGTTCTTTTATCCCGAATCGTACCCAAAACTAATCAGCACCAGATTCGTCCACAAGTGACTTACCTACCATATTTTATGATATTCGGTCAATTACTTTTTTAGTTAAAGTGGATAAAAAATCTGCACAGACAGACACACAGGCAGACAGACTGACACACAGACACACATACACACAGACACACAGACAGACACACAGTCCCACACACATACGTCACCCTAAAAATAGTTTTTTCGTATTCCAGAGGTCTCGAAACGTGTAGATCCGTCGAAAACGCGAGTTGCGATTTTCGGCATGATTTGAATACTTTCCCTATACATTACAATGTATTGCAGGGAAAGTAAAAATGAAAAATATATGCACATTTGCCATGGATTTAGGTAAATTCACATGTTGCTTAACATTAGATTTTATGTCTTATATGCTTCTAAATGAACTAACTACAAGCATCTCTTCCCGCGACAAAAAAGGATAAAATCTATTTTCTAGTAAAATTGGTGGAATCTATGCATTCTAACTAAAAACCATCGTTGCTCTGGATGCAAGATGCAAGCCTCTAATTAAAATTCTACCGGAACATACAGCAACATTTTGAAAACCAAATAAAACTTTTACAATACGCCCGCTTAGGATAAAAAATAAATAAATAACATGCTGCCCAAAACGAACGCAATACACCCTAAATAAGAATATGGAGAGTATGTAATCCAGGTACACGGATTTTGTTACTTCAAGCAGAAAATGTATAGCTTTATACTCAGCTCTAGTTTAATTAGGAGCTGAAATTCAGAATTATCAAAATTTTATTTTATGTTGCTTCCAGAACAAATCACATCAAGAAAATATAACAACGGTAAATAATAGAAAATACATAACTCAAATTATCAAATTATATTTCAGTGAGTTTCAATGAGATTTTTAGATTTTTTAAAAGAATGTTCATAGATAATAACATAAAATTAAAAAAATTATAACAATTTATATCTATTAAATTCGAAAATTTAGTAACCGAAAAGTAAAATCTACTTCGTTTCGAAATTACGTTTTCCCGCCTCAGCAAAAGGACTGCCATTTCATAAAAACACTTGCGTTTGCAGCTTCTACATTCGAAAACCGTTTGTTCCAATAAATGTAATGTAAAAACCAAAAATTTAGATGGAAATTAAATTTCAAAATATTAAATGCTATCTCAGCAATATTTGACCGGATTTATGTGAATTTCTAGCACAATACTCATAATCAAAATATACTATCAAATTAACAATAGTAAAACGCAATATATTAAATTCGCAAAGTTAGAATATCGCATTTTAAACACTAATTACTGTGACTACAGCTGTTTGGAAAGTACACGTCTACAGCTGCCAAGAATAAATCGATCTGGCGAGATTGTGAAAAGTGTTCAATTTTCGGATTTAAAAGTTCATGAAATTTTAATTTATTAAATTTTTTCTTACATATGGCGAAGTTATGTCTTCTTGTGACCTCTGTACCGAATTTCGCTGCTGTGGATCTCTCCAATTGATCGCTATTGGCGAAAAACAGACAGAGACACAAGCAGACATCTTATTTTATTATGCAAGAGATAAGTCAATGAGAGAAAATAACATAGTGCACACATTTGAAGAACTTTTGTTAATATATATTTTAACTGAACATTTAATCAATTTCATTTTTAACACTTTACAACAAAGTTGAAAAGTGTTTATGACTTTGTTCATTATGTCTGTCTGCCCGTTAGCACGATTACTGCCGTAAAAATGACTTAATCAAAATGAAATTTTACTATGTTGTTCAGACGGTCTGTAGGACCTATGGGAATATAAATGAATAATATCACCCAATTAGTTTTGGATTGAACTGGGGTTGAAAAAATGAATACATTGAGCCCTATGGGACCTAATTTTTCAAACATTTTTTAAGTGGATTTAAAATTCACAAATTGCTTCTAAAATTTTAGGTAATATTCAAATTATCCCATAAAATATATAAAAAAATTCAGCAAAATATATTCAGCAGTTTTTTAAATAAAAATTAAAATATTAATTACACCTCTTATATGAAGCGATCAGGTGACCATGATATGAAAAGATTATGACTCGCTTCAAAATGATATATGGCATCCATCTAGTCTCAAAATCGTGATTTTTTAAGTTATTTTTAATTCATATTGAGAGTTGTATCCGTCCTAAAACCACTTTATTTTTGCTTAAGTTCTGTGCATCTACATACTGAAACAACGCAATGACAATATATTTGAGTTTAAATGATCATCCAAATTTGATTCTTTCTACAACAAAGCCTAATTTTCACTTATGTAAAATGTAAACAGCAAAATATGTAAAATGAGTTGTATTAGAAATGCTGTACTTCTTTAACACAAAATTATTTAGGCCATGGAATCTACATAGCTGATATGAATGAAATATTCACTGATTTTACAAAGAGAAGGTCGATTTTTTTCGATGAAGTTTTGAGCATAGAGTTTAATTACTTGTAGCTCCATGGTCTTAATTTTAAAATAAAATAGATTATTATAGTATTGTGATGAATGAAATAAGTGGGAAAATGTTATGAATGAAATGCTGTTTTTATAGAGAGATCCAGGCATGTTATTTTTTCTGTGACGTCATTTGAATGAATTTCAGTTGTTTTCGATGAAGTTTTCAAATATAATAAATTATCATGGTATTATGATAGTTTTAAAAATATTTCCAAGGAATGTATCGCATTTTAGAGATGTTTAAACCAGGTAGTTTATATTTCAGTGCCGTCATTTGAATGAAGTACATTTTTTCGATGAAATTTTAAACATAGAGTTTAATTACTTGTAGCTCCATGGTCTTAATTTTTAAATAAAATAAATTATTATAGTATTGTGATGAATGAAATAAATGGGAAAATGTTATGAATGAAATGCTGTTTTTATAGAGTGATCCAGGAGTGTTATTACTTTCCTTATATACATAATGTATAAGGAAAGTATTTTGACGGGGTCGAAAAATCGAATTCGAGTTTTCGACGGGAGAGCACGTTTCAAGCATCTCAGATCACGAATCAAACATTTTTGAAGTGATGCCTGTGTGTGTGTGTGTGTGTGTATGTGTGTGAAAGTATGTGTGTGTGTATGTGTGTGTGTGTGTGTGTGTGTGTGTGTGTGTGAGAGTCTGTGGAGACGATAACTGACGAACGAATGGACCGATTGGAACCAAACTCGGTACAAAAATCACAATTCGTAAACACTGGAAGCCTATTGTTTTTATACGCAATCGAATGTTCAGAACTCACCTAAATTTTCGAATGAAATTTTGAAAAAATCGTCAAAAAATCAAAACCGCTAACAAAGTTACGCAAATAGACATTTCTTATGTAATTTTTCATTAGAAAACGATTGGCTTAAATTTTTGAACGCTAATATGAACCGTCCTCGAGATATTGTATACTTTTCAAAAGAATTATCAAAAAGTCATATAAAATAAAAAAAAAATTCCTATTGAGAAACATGTTCACTTTTCATTTGTAATACCATCCGATAAATTGGATGACATCATTCTCGTGGATCTAGCTCATTCCATTCAAGAAAAAAGATACTTTGAGTAATACGTTTGTAGTTGAACGGCAATAATCATTGGTTTTCTGTAAGAATAACATATTTCTTCATCCAAAACGCTTGGCGAGATTTTGGCGACGAATTTGGCGGAATGTTGCCAACTTGGCGACTTTTTGAAATGTTGCGAAATTAACGAAAATCCCGCCAAATTGATAAAAATGACGATAAATCAATGAAAATGACGACTTATTGCCGAAAATTCAATATCTTGGAAGGAATATTAGTATCTACTATAAGAAAAACCTATTACTTTCCTTATATACATAATGTATAAGGAAAGTATTGTGACGGGGTCGAAAATTCGAATTCGAGTTTTCGACGGGAGAACACGTTTCAAGCATACCTGATCACGAATCAAACATTTTGAAGTGATGTCTGTGTGTGTGTGTGTGTGTGCGTGTGTGAAAGTATGTGTGTGTGTGTGTGTGTGTGTCAGTGAGTCTGTGGAGACGATAACTGACGAACGACGAATGGACCGATTCGAACGAAATTTGGTACAAAAATCACAATCCGTAAACACTGGAAGCCTATTGTTTTTATACGCAATCGAATGTTCAGAACCTCCCTAAATTTTCGCGTGAAATTTTAAAAAAATCGTCAAAAAATCAAAATCGCGAATAAAGTTATTCAAATAGACATTTCTTATGTAATTTTTCATTAGAAAACGATGGACATAAAGTTTAGAACACTAACGTGAACCGTTCTCGAGATATTACACATTTTTCAAAAAAATTATCAAAAAGTCACATAAAATAAAAAAAAATATTTCCTATGGAAAAACATGTTCACGTTTCATATGTAATACCATGCGATATATTGGGTGACATCATTCTCGTGGATCTAGCTCGTTCCATTCATGAAAAAAGATATTTAGAATAATACTTTTGTATTTGAACGCCAATAGTAATTTATCTGCTGTAAGAATAACTTATTTCTTCGTCCATAATGCTTGGCGAGATTTTGGCGACGAATTTGGCGGTATGTCACCAACTTGGCGACTTTTTGAAATATTGCCAAATTAACGAAAATCTCGCCAAATGAATAAAAATGACGCCAAATCAATGAAAATGACGACTCATTGTCGACAATTCAATATCTTGGAAAGAATATAAGTATCTACTATAAGAAAAACCTATTTTGTTTATTGTAAAAGCAGTAAATTTATTACATTATATAAGGAAAATCATGTGTTGCCCACATCAGATTTTTTTAATTGTAAAAGTAGTAAATTCATTGCATTATATAAGGAAAGTCATGTGTTGCCCACATCAGATTTTTTTTTACTGTAAAAGTAGTAAATTAATTACATTATATAAGGAAAGTCATGTGTTGCCTACATTAGATTTTTTTTTCTGTGACGTCATTTGAATGAATTTCAGTTGTTTTCGATGAAGTTTTCAAATATAATAAATTATCGTAGTATTATGATAGTTTTCAAAATATTTCCGAGGAATGTATAGCATTTTGGAATGTATAGCATTTTTAGATGTTTAAACCAGGTAGTTTAGATTTCAATGCCGTCATTTGAATGAAGTTCATTTTTTTCGATGAAGGTTTGAGTTTTCAAATATAATAAATTAATGTAGTATCGTGATAAGTTTTAAAATATTACCGAGGAATGTATTGCATTTCAGACTTGTTTAAATAAAATTGCTTTGAAGTTGGAAAGTGTTTTATAATCATTACTTTATGCATGATTGATCTTTCTTGTTTATATTTGTGATTAATAAAGACGATTTTAAGTATTAGGAAATATATTTCGTTTAGGAAATATAAAGATTTTTCTACGAAATATATTTAACAAGATATTTCAAATGTGGCAAACACAGAGAATTTCCATATGGAAAATTTATAGCCCTCTTTTCCACCTCAGGCTGAATGATTCATTTTTTGGTCTTTAGATCCATAGAAGCGGGATTTTAATTCCATGTACCCGTAGACAGTTCTGGTATGCAGATGAATGTTAGTATTGTTACGAATAACTTTTAACCGTCGGTCCCAGTCAAAGTCGCCTTTCTTGTTTAACACTTTACAACATAGTTGAAAAGTGTTTATAACTTTGTTCATTCTGTCTGTCTGCCTGTCCGTTATCACGATAACTGCCGTAAAAATCACTTTATCAAAATTAAATTTTAGTATGTTGTTCAGACCGTCTGTGGGACCTATGGGGATATAAATGAATAATATCACCCAATTAATTTTGGATTGAACCCGGGTTGAAAAAATGAAATACATTGAACCCTATGGGACCTACTTTTTCAAAAAAATTTTTAAGCGGATTTAAAATTCACAAATTGCTTCGAATGTTTTATGAAATATTCAAATTATCCCATAAAATATATAAAAAAAATTGAGCAACATATATATAGTAGTTTATTAAATAAAAATTAAAATAATAATTACACCCTTTATATGGAGAGATCACGTGACCACTATATGAAGAGAAAACGCGACCCACTTCAAAATAAAATAAGTCATCCATCTTGTGTCAAAATCGTGATTTTTAAAGTTCTTTTTAGTTCATATTTAGTGTTGCATCCGTCCTAAAACCGCTTTATTTTTGCTTAATTTCTACATACTATAAAAACGAAATTCATCAACGTTTTCAAATTAAATAAATTATTATAGTATTATGATGAATGAAATGAATGGAAATTTTTTTATGAATGATATGTTGTTTTTATAGAGAGAGCCAAGCGCGTTATATGTCGATGACGTCATTTGAATAAAGTTCATTTGTTTTCGATGAAGTTTTCAAATATAATAAATGTTTGTAGTATTATGATAATTTTAATAATATTTAATAATATAAGTTTTATGTTTTCAAGTACTGTAAATTAATGTAGTATTGTGATAATTTTAAAAATATTACCGTGGAGTGTATCGCATTTTAGAGATGTTTATATAAAATTGCATTGAAGTTCGAAAGTGTTTCATAATCAATTCTTTATGCATGGTTAATCTTTCTTGTCTTAATTTGATGTTTTTTTTCAAATCGTAAGAGCATGATTAAAAAATCTGTATTATTTATAATAAATTTATCTTTAAAATTTGTGCCTAAATAAATAAAAAGGACATAAATACAAACCCATAAAATATTTCTAAATTTTTAATTTCTTTTATTGTACTTCCTTACTCAATTTTATCATATTAATTAGTACATTCGCAATTTCATATATTCCCAATTAAGCAGTTCCAATAAACATTTCTGGTTTCCCAACAAGATAAAAATAATCAAATTATTTTAAATATTTATCTGGTATATTCACTTTTTCTTTAGTTATCTATCACAAGCCCAAACTCGTATTGTTATATTTTAACAATTTAACTCTTTATCGATTGAGCATTGGGAAATAATTTGCCTATGCTTGTGCGATTAAAATGCCTGTTGAATTAATTTATGTTTTCGAGAAATATTTTAAAATAGTCTATTTTAATAGCCTAAAGAATATATTTTTGAAACAGTTGTGAATGATATGATGAGTAGTCAAATATAGATGACATTTTTTTCTTCATACGATGGAGTAATATTGCATAAGATAACTTTATATTTTCTCAAAGCTGACAAATGATTCTTACCAACATTTTATTACCAATTTTTCATGCCAATTTTTAAAGAAATCTCAAAGTGATATTTTATACTGTAGTGATTTTTATCTGTTGACAAAATTCACATAATAAAATTCTTAAAAAATATTATATATTTATTTCCATTTTATCAAGTTATTAAAAATAAAATTATTTTGTTATTTCTCTTTTAGTTAATATAGCAAAATCTACAGAGGATAAAATATTTAATATCTCAATTACAAAAATCTGATGTGGGCAGCACATGACTTTCTCTGCAGACTTCTATTCACGTTCTTTTTATTTTAATTACATTTAATTCACTTTTAATTCAATTTTCATTCTCATTTGTTAACTGGACTTCTTTTCAAAGGTGTCGCAGATAAAATACTAAAAAACTAAAATATCTCGAGAACGGCTACTCTCAGTGTAATGGGGTTGGTCTTATTCTTTTCTTCGTTAAAAATTACGTATTAAACAAGCATTTTCTGGATATATTTGAGCATAAGTAGATTTTTATTTTAGATTTAGGGGATTTTTGCGGGCCATTTTGCAAAAAAAGGCAGGTTATTTTTTTCCGAATCATACCAAAATCTAATCAGCACCAGGCCGTTCCACAAGTGACTTATCTACCAAATATTTTTTAATTCGGCCCATTAGTTTTTTAGCTAGAGTGGATACAAACTTTTGCGGGCCATTTCGCAAAAAAAAGGCGGGTTCTTTTATCCCAAATCGTACCCAAAACTAATCAGCACCAGATTCGCTCACAAGTGACTTACCTACCACATTTTATGATAAGCGATCAATTACTTTTTTAGTTAGAGTTGATACAAAATCTGCACAGACAGACAGACAGACAGACAGACACACAGACACACACACAGACGTCACGCTAAAAATAGTTTTTTCGTATTCTAGAGGTCCCGAAACGTGTAAATCCGTCGAAAACTCGAGTTGCGATTTTCGGCATGATTCCAATACATTCCCTATGCATTACCATGTATTGCAGGGAAAGTAAAAATATATTGCACCACAAATCCAAACAAATACAATATTCTACTTTTTATTCTTCATTCATTGTATTTTCCTACCTAAATTACCTTACCGCAATTATCACATTCGTAATTAATACTCGCAACACATAAGCATTTTTATTTCTGTTCTACTTTTTGTCTCTTCCTCTTCAAACATTCCCAAAGAGAAAATCAATTCCTGAGAAACGACAGAATTAAAATAATGCGAATCTGTTAAAGGTCTGGACAGAATAGGCAGTTTTTATCTTTAGTTCTCTGTCAGATGTAGAGAGGCATTGTTTCCTTTTAAATTCAACCTGTAATCATCACTTTAAAAGAAGAACATTGGAAAACAATTTGCAGATTTTTATATTTTTATACTTTTAAACCAATTTTCCATGAAGTTAGAATAATAATTAAAAAATATCATATGTAAATATAAAAATATTAAAATTGTTTGTTTTTATTAAATGTATGTTTTTATTGAATTTATGACTAATTAGAAATATATTTATTTGCCATTTAATAAAAACATTAACTTTAACAATTTATCATTTTGTTCAAAATAAGCATTTTTAACACTTTACAACATAGTTGAAAAGTGTTTATGACTTTGTTCATTCTATCTGTCTGTCTATCTGTCTGTCCGTTAGCACGATAACTGCCGTAAAAATGACTTTATCAAAATGAAATTTTAGTATGCTATTCAGACGGTCTGTGACACCAATGGGAATATAAATAAATCATATCACCCAATTAGTTTTTTATTGAACCCGGGTTGAAAAAATGAAATACGTTGAACCCTATGGGACCTAATTTTTCAAACATTTTCTAAGTACATTTAAAATTCACAAATAGCTTCGAAATTTTTAGGAAATATTCACATTATCCCATAAAATATATAAAAAATTTTCAGTAAAACATGTTAGGTAGGTTTTTAATTAAAAATTATTTAATATAGAGAGAAAAAAGAATTCAATTAAATTCTGACTTTTGCGATATCCTACAGAAAGAAAAAAATATATATATTATATAATTAATATCTTTCCAAGAGTTTAATTATTTTGTATATAAGAGAGGCTTCACATTTTAAAATAAATTTGGTAAAAAACAATGTTTAAAATTTTTTTTTTAATTTTACATAACTTTTCATGATATACTTATTTGATGGCGTTTTTAACGCACTTTTCTACGTCCAAGAGAGTTAAAATTTGGTATACAGCTTAAATTTGTAGAACATTTCATTCTACAACAACTTGGTGGATCTTTAAATATAGATCCTACATTTTTTTCGAAATGGCCTGCAAATAATCCCCGTTCTCTTCTATAAATCATTCTTGTAATATTGTTGAAAATTCTGATGTGGGCAGCACATGTCTTTCTCTGCAGACTCATGTTCACGTTCTCTTTATTTCTTTAATAATAATTTGAGTTTATCTGCACAAAATAACATCCATAAGTATTTTAAATGACATTGAATTTGCACGTTAAACTTAAATTTGGTTTTCATTTGATAGATGGACTTGTTGTCAAAAGTGGCGTAGAGAAAACGCAAAAAACTAAAATATCTCAAGAACGGCTAGTCCTAGAGTAATGGGATTAGTCTTATTCTTTCAGTTGTCAAAAGGAATAAAATAGGAATTTAATTGATATAATTGAGCACACGTAGTCTTTTATTTTTATATTTAACGATTTTTGCGGGCCATTTCGCAAAAACAGCCCGTACCATTTTCCCGAATCGTACTAGAATAACCTACAAGTGATTTATATAACAAATTTTATTAAATTTGGTATATAAATCACTTGTAGGTTATTGAAATATTATACACCAAATTGTGTTAAATTTGGTCTATTAGTTTTTAGCTAGAGTGTATAAAGACAATTTCTGCCGGCCATTTCGCAAAGAAGGCAGATTCTTTTATTACGACTCGTACTATAATCAAATGAACATCAGGGTTTCCCACAAAAAACTTACTTACCAAATTTTATTAAATTCGGTCCATTAGTTTTTCAGTTAGAGTGGATGCAATATCCTCACAGACACACAGATACACCCTTACACACACGGACGTCATCCTAAGAATATTTTTTCCGTGTTCTAGAAGTCCCAAAACGTGTAGATCCTTCGAAAATTCGAGTTCCGATCTTATATTTCGCGCAATTCTAAATAAACAAGTATCAATATTGATAGCATTTTCAATAAGCGATATAGTCCATATATTAAAATATTTTAATAATTAATTCATCAGTATGCGTCATTTTTATTAATTTAGCTTCATTTTTGCATTTTTGACGATATTTTGTCAATCTGGGGCGAAATATCGTCAGGTTGACGATATTTTGCTAGATTATTCGCTAAGTTGACAAAAATGCATCAAGTGTTACAACAAATTTGAATGCATACACACGCACACACATATATTATCTGTGTATCTATGTATTATCTATGTATCTAAATTCCGTGCCTACGCAATTACAATATTTGTGATTTTAAATGATCCCTAAACTTTTATTATTTCTTCAACGAAGCCTAATTTTAACTTATGCAGAATGTAAATATCTCAAGCGATTGTAAGGTGAGTTACATAAGAATTGCTGAATTTTTTTCTCACTATTTAGCTACTATTTTTCGCACTATTTTTCGAATTATTCAGCTCTGGAGTCTGGAATGCAAGTTATATGAATGAAATATTCATTGATTTTGCGTAGAGAATCAGATGATTTATATTTCGATACAGTTTTAAATATTTAAGTATAATAAATTATTGTAATACTGTGATAATGTAAAAGCTATCACCACTGAATGTATCAGATTTTCGAGATTTTCAAATGAAATTGCATTTCAGTTGGAAAGTGTTTCATAATCAATGCTTATGCATGATTGATCTTTCTCGTTAATTATACTTTGAATTATAATTTATGATATAGGATTTTTTATTCATTCAATCAATTCATACGGGTTCAAAGCCATAAATGAAAATAATAATAAATAAAACTGTGCTGGATAATATTAATATGAAATAATTTAGATTGTCTAATATTTCAACTCAGTCAGAAACATGCGTTTGAATGGAAATAAATACTTAGCATAAAGCAGTTAGTTATCAGGAAAATATTAATTTTCGATGGTTGAGGTAGAACATATTTCATTCTGGATATGTAAAGATTGCTGTCTGAATTGGTTTCTTAATTTAAGGGCTTAAACAAAAAAATTTCCAAGAATGCAACATTTTTGGTAAAATAGAAGGAAATCCAAGCAATCAAAAGATTTAAACAAATAAACCGTCTAATAATTAAAAACACAATAAATCGTTTTTTAGCTAAAATTATTGTATTAAATTGAAAATTAAACTCAACAAAATGAATGATAATAAGCAAAAATGAATTTATTTTTAAATGTAAATACATAACTGAAAAATCTGTTGTGAACAGCACATAATTTTCCTTATATGATTCAATGAATTTCCTTTTTTAACGGTGAAAAAGTGATGAAACGATCCTCGGAACAATGTTTGTAACGTTAAATTGTACATTTAACACGGTAAATTGTACATCCGGATGACAACATCTAAAATTATTTCTTACCCAATTAACTTATATTTTACACAACTCTAAATTATCAATTATCAATGTTGAATGCATCTTCAATAAGCAATATAGTCTATACATTTAAATATTTAGTAATAAATTCATCAGTTAGGAGTCATTTTCATTAACTTGGCGTAATGTTTACAATTTTGACAATATTTTCGTCAATGTGGGCAAAATATCGCCAAGTTGGCGATATGTAGAAGAAGGTCCCTTATATAAATAAAGGTATGATACATGATTTGACGGAATTAAAAATTTGCAAAATATTGCATTCTATTTGGCTTTATTTCTATCAATTTGGCGACATTTTCATCAATTTCATAACATTTTAATCAAAGTTTGCTAATTTGGCAACATTTAAAAAAAGTTGCCAAGTTTGCGATATGCCCCCAAAATCCGTCGTCAGAATTTTGGCAGGCGTTACAGACCGAGTCTTATGGTAGTCTTATATTATTTCCAAAATATTGAGTTTTAATCAATTAGTTGTCATTTTCATTGGTTTAGTGTCATTCTTATTGATTTGGCGACCTTTTTATCAATTTGGTGATATTTTCATCAATTTGGAGACATATTTTTACAATTAGCCAAGTTGGCAATATTCCGCCAAATTCGTTGATAAAATTTCGCCAAGCATTATGATCGGAGATATAGGTTATTCTTACAGTAAACAAACGACTAATGGAGTCTAAATACAAAACTATTACCCAAAGTATCTTCTTTTATAGTAGAATTTTATTATTTCTAAGCTATTGGATTTTCAGTAATTAGTCTTCATTTTCATTGATTCAGCGTTGTTTTTATCAATTTGATGACATTTTTTTATCAATTTTGCGATATTTTTGTCAATTTATCAGCACTTAAAAACTCGCCAAGTTGACGATATTCCAACAAATTCTCAGAAAGCCATAGAAAAAGAATTATCTCAAAATTTAAATTTTAATACTATGGTGAGGTTGGGTGAACACAGTTTTCAGTAAATTTTGAGAAACATCATCAGCAGAACGTCTTTTCTGATTTTTGACTATTTTCGAACGTTTTTCAATAAAAATATAAAAATACTTCTTAAAAATTCATTTTTGATGAGTCATCTAAGCATGCATTTTATATCAAATATGCCTAGTGAAAACTGCATTCGGTTATGTCTTAGATTATACGAGTATGGCAGCATATGTGCATGAAATTACAACCGTTAGCACTCCATTAAAATAAATACTATTGCAACGTTATTTCCTGCAATATAAGATTATGTTTTACTTCAAAATCAGGATACCAAAATATCACAAGAAGAGCTAGCTGGCCCGATTTTAAATGACGGCTGTTGCAAACAGCAACTGACTTATGTTTTGAAAAAACGCACAGCACTTAGGAACCAGATGATTTTACTTGAGATGGAGATGTATTTCCGTACACAATTGAAGATAGCCGGGATCGGTCGGGCTGGGTGAGAGAGCAGCTGTCGGATGGACGATTATCTAGAATATGGTTGTGGATACCGAGATCATAGCCCGTGTTATATAATTCTCTATTTTCGGTTCTAACTTTCTGATTTCAGCAATGCTGTAATTTGATCTGCAATCCGACGTCAGCAACTCTGTGCAGTATTCTGATCTGCAATTTGATTTCATCAATCTTCGTAAGTAACTTTAGCAATAACAGTGTAATTTCTTAACGGATACTGTAATATCAGTGGTATTTGTGACTTTGTTAAAAACATCTCAGAGCTATGGAAAATGTAGAGTTTTCTTGCAAAAGTAACGTAGCTGCTCATCGGATATCGCTACAATTTCGGAAACACTGGATTTTTGAAAAAAATATATAGTCAACATTTTTTCTTTTTAAATAAAAAAAAAATCTGATGTGTGCAGCACATGACTTTCGTTATATAATGCAATGGATTTACTAATTTTACAGCAAAAAAATAGATTATTTTTATAGTAGTCATTTATATTCTTTCCAAGACATTGAATTTTCGTCAACGAGTCGTCATTTTCTATGTCGTCATCATCAATGAGTAGTCATTGATTTAGCGTCATTTTTAACCATTTGGCGGGTTTTTCATTAGTTTAGCAACATTAAAGAAAGTCGCCAAGTTGGCGACATTCCACCAAATTCGTCAACAAAATTTCGCCAAGTGTTATGGTCGAAGAAATAAGTTATTCTTACAGCAGATAGATGACTATTGGCGTTCAAATACAAAAGTATTACTCAAAGTATCTTTTTTTATGAATGGAATGAGCTAGATCCACGAAAATGATGTCACCAAATTTATCGCATGGTATTACATATGAAAAATGAATATGTTTCTCAATAGGAAATATTTTTTTTTATTTTATATGACTTTTCGATAATTTGTTTGAAAAATGTGCAATATCTCGAGAACGGTTAATGTTAGCGATCTATCATTTATGTCAATCGTTTTCTAATGAAAAATTACAAAAGAAATGTCTATTTGCGTAACATTATTAGAGGTTTTGATTTTTTGACGATTTTTTCAAAATTTTACTCGAAAATTTAGGGGGTTCTGATCATTCGATTGCGTATAAAAACAATAGCCTTCCAGTGTATATGGATTGTGATTTTTGTATCAAATTTCGATCGAATCGGTTCGTTCGTTCGTCAGTTATCGTCTCCACAGACTCACTGACACACACACACACACACACACACACTTTCACACACACACATACTTTCACACACACATACTTTCACACACACACACACTCTTTCACACACACACACATACTTTCACACACACACACAGGCATCACTTCAAAAATGTTCGATTCGTGATCAGAGATGTTTGAGACGTGCTCTCCCGTCGAAAACTCGAACTCGAATTTTCGACCCTGTCACAAGACTTCCCTTATACATTATGTATATAAGGAAAGTAAAAATATTTATTATCTGTTTTCATGTCTTATAAATATTTTTAACATAAGAGGATTCAGAAATTATGTTTTTTAGCCATATTTAAATGCAAGTCATTGTAGATCAAAAGTACAATATATTTTATTTCTGCTGGGTTTCCCTATCTAAATTACTTTACACATTTGTCAAATTTGTAATTAATACCTGCGACAATGTAATTGCAGTAGAATAAGCTTTTATACTTCCAATTCAAATTTTTTTCTCTCCTGTTTAAACATACCCAATGAGAAAATCAATTCCTGATGCAACGAAATTAAAAGAATGTGGTTTTGTGAAAATTCCTAGTAGAAAGGATTTTACTTTTATCTCTAGTTATCTGTCTGCAGTAGAGATTTTTTTTTACTTTTCTTTTAAATTTTACCCCAAATAAACATTTCAAAAGAAGAACATAAAGGAATAATGTGATCTTCGTTGCACTGTTTAATATAATACTTTGACGAAATTAATTTACGTTTTCAAGAAATGTTAGACTAGTACATAATTTCTAGATTTTTTATTGAATTTAAAGTTTGTTGAATTTTTTTAATCAAAGGTTCCCAGACAATTATTTTTCAAAGAAATATATGTTTGGGAAACATTTAGAAATATAAAGATTGGACAATATACAGGAGTAAGCTTTTTTTTATAGTTTGTTTCAAACCCACACTATTTGTTATCCTAATTTAAAAGAATAACTAAGACATACATATATATAGCTATTAAGACATACATATATATAGCTATTAAGACATACATATATATAGCTATTAAGACATACATATATATAGCTATTAAGACATACATATATATAGCTATTAAGACATACATAGATATAGCTATTAAGACATAGATATATATAGCTATTAAGACATACATATATATATAGCTATTAAGACATACATATATATGGCTATTAAGATATACATATATATATAGCTATTAAGATATACATATACATAGCTATTAAGACATACATATATATAGATATTAAGACATTCATATGTATAACTATTCACTATTTAACTATACAACTGAGAAAAATTTGAACTGACTTAAATATATAGTAATTAAATAACAGCGAAAAAATAAATTCTAATAATCTTAATAATAATCCTGCAATTTAAATTTAGTATCCTGCGTTTTATTTGATATTTGAAGCATATTTATTCTTTCAATGGTAATTCTTTGTAATTAAAAAGTAGGCAATATATGTTTGCATAATTGACTTCGCGTTTAGTATTTCAGTAGTTGGTTATAGACACAAACTTCCAATATGAATATTTGTTTAAATTAAATGCGCAACTCTTTTATATAATTTTTATTTCTAGTCAGTAGTATATTTTAAAAATTCGGGGGGGGGCGGGAATTCTAAGAAAATATATTTTATTAGAACAAGTTGCGGTATACATAAACTTGGCTAGTGAAAAAATCCAGTGCAATTATCCTCAATTATTATAGAGATATGTACAATATTAATAACGTAAAAAACTGCCAAAGTAGGGAAAATTGGAAAAATAGTTTGTTTAAATTAAATGCAAAACTATTTCATATA
This sequence comes from Amaurobius ferox, assembly GCA_951213105.1. Lineage (NCBI taxonomy): Eukaryota > Metazoa > Arthropoda > Arachnida > Araneae > Amaurobiidae > Amaurobius > Amaurobius ferox. The sequence continues at coordinate 96,867,374 of OX578136.1, forward strand.
ATTTTTATTTCTGGTGAGAGGTATTTTTGGGGAGGGGGAGGCTTCTAAAAAACTGTTTCATTAGAAAAAGTAGCGGTATAGATAAGCTAGGTTAATGACACAATTTCGGTGCAATTATCCGCAATAATCGTGGAGGTATTTACAATATATAAATAACGTAAAAAACTGCCGAAATAGGGAAAATTGGAAAAATAGTTTGTTTAAATTAAATGCAAAACTATTTCATATAATTTTTATTTCTGGTGGGAGGTATTTTGGGGGAGGGGGAGGCTTCTAAAAAACTGTTTCATTAGAAAAAGTAGCGGTATACATAAGCTAGGTTAATGACACAATTCCGGTGCAATTATCCGCAACAATCGTGGAGGTAATTACAATATATAAATAACGTAAAAAACTGCCGAAATAGGGAAAATTGAAAAAATAGTTTGTTTAAATTAAATGCGAAACTTTTTATATAATTTTTATTGCTGTTGAGTGGTAATTTTTTTTTTAATTTGGAGGGGGGGGGGGGGGAGTCTTCTAAGAAAAATTTTATTAGAAAAAGTAGTGGTATACATAAGCTAGGCTAATAAAAAAATCCGGTGCAATTATCCGCAATAATCATAGAGATATTTACAGTATAAATAACGTAAAAAACTGCCAAAATAGGGAAAGCTGGAATCAGATTTTGCTTCCATTCAACAATTTTCTCTCAATTGTTAATTATTGTTAATTAGAATTCAGACTTCACGTAAAACATATGTGCGCAATGTTATTTACAGCTAACACTGTATTTATAGGGAAAATATTCTCCATTATTTAATGAACCATAACTCGTCGAAATTTGTAGATATTTGAACATATTAATTTTCTTTAGACTAGTTGATGTGCAGCTCAACATTTTCTAATGGATCTTCGTTTGCTCAAGGAACACTATACAAATTCAGGCTTCTTATTTTCCTGTGAATACTCCCCAAATAATTATATGTCAGGATTTTGCATTAAATTTTAACACATTTTCAAATTAAACACATGTGTATAAAACTAAACGCCGAAGCATGAAAAGCGAGATCAACTATGCTGAAACAATGCACCTTTTGTCATGTCCAGTTTAAATTAACTAAAGTGTGGCTCAACTCAACTTTCCCATACCAGAATCCATTTCTAAGAAGCTTCTGATTTTCGCAAAGTTTGAAAGAAAATATTTGAAAATCTATATTGTTGTTCCAAATAATAACAATTATAACATGCCAAGCCTTCATTTTAAATAGGTTGGAAAAATCTCTCTATTGATGCCAAGTTTGACAATATACCCTTTCAGTTGGTACTTGTTTCCCCTAGGGGGGAGCTAAAGACGTCACGAACACAATAATTATATCGCGGATATATTTCGCTATCATGATTGAACCTGTTAAGTTTCGTGATTGTGCCACAAATTACTGTTTTATGCTTAATTAGGTCAAATTTTGTCTTATGCTGACATCTAAGAAAATATGCAATTTCGTAAACATTTCGAAGGTTTCATTCGAATTAAAAAATAAATTCTATTTAGCTCCAGATTTTAAACAATTTTTTTAACAAATTCTAGATTGTTAACAAAGCCGGATATTGACTTTCATAAAAATACAATAATATCTGTGCCAGCTAACTTGTACACAAAAATTAGACCACAAATAAACAGACAGAGACGGTAGGATGGATATCACTCTAAAATTGTCAATACGTATCGTCTTAAAACATATATTAGCATCATAATTTCGAAATAGAACATGTTCGTGAAAACAATACTTTCTCTATACTATATTCAATAGGTTGCAAAAAGAGAAATAATTATCGTAATTAGTCATTCTTGTAAGTTTTCACTTAAATCGATACAATAAAAAAATAGTGGATTTTGGGAATATGCGAACAATTGCCCAATTTTCTACTTTATTATCGCTTTACGAGAATTAAAAAAAACAGTTTCATAAGAGGAATAAAATCGTTGATGTTACACAAGGAAATATAATGGAAAAATAAAAGATTCCGTTTCAATTTAATAAATAATAATGTTTTAAGAGTTTTGAAACATATAAAAATTCGAGTACAATATATATATAAATAATTTATTATAAATAAACGTCAACATTGTGTTACAATTCCAAATTCCATATTTTATTATTTAAGTATCTGTATTTATAAAACAATACATTCCGTAGTTTATAAAACAACTATTTTCTTACAATTTAATCCCGGAAAATAAATATATTCTTCAGCTTCTGCACATACAGCAACATTATTTGATCACTCTCATAATTTAAGTCCATACAATTATTTATCGCTTAGTGCCATCATTAAGGCTTCCGCTTCAAGCTCGAATAAACACTACAGAAGAAAATGACTTCACCCTCTAGCAAGTTGCTCTGAACAATGAAGATATTAGAAATCCCCGATTGGACAAGGGGGCAATCGAATCAATTCAGTGGAAATTATTTTCCCCAACTAAATATATTTGTGCCGCCATAAGCATGGTGTTTATAAACTAAGAAATATTTCTTAATGTTCGTCGAAATGATTAAAGACGATTTTATTTTAGAAACATACTCAAATTCCTTATTTTGAAATCTATCAAGGATATTATTTAAAAAAACAATCAAAATTTTGATTAATTCTTTTGGATTTTTCAAGGAATGATTACTGTATTTCCTATTTATTGAAGAAATAATTGTGAAAAATATTAAGTTATTTGAGCAGTAACCCGATTTGAATATGCTGCAAAAATATTGCTAAAGAATGTTGAGCAAAACAGGGTTGAGACCCTGACCGTCCGACCTACCAGAAAGGTGTAAGATAACTGTTTGGACGGCATCGAGCAAAATAAGGTAAAAAGGTTGAGCAAAACAAGGTTGTTTTGTACGAATACGAGAAGTCTGCGTATTTGATATTTATTACCAAAACAATGAATACATTGTGGTGGTAAAAATTAATAGGAATAGATTAATTAGTTAATTAGTAAATAATTCAATAAATAGAAATAATTCTTTGAGTCATTTGCGTTATGTTTAACTCTCCTATTTGTGGCTGCGTATAGTACATAATTATTATAACATCTGCTGTAAATGAAATTTGATTAGTGGGGAGGTAAATAAATGTGCATAGTTAAATTTAATCAATTTAGTATTTGCATTAATATTTATACATGTCATAGTCAGTAATTAATTTTATGGGATTACCATATGATGCCAATAAGAGTTTCAAATTGTTAATTATGTAATTTGTCTAAAGCTTCACATTATATATTAGATGAATAATTTGGTACTTTATTCCATTCAGTAGAATCGTCGTTCATTTGAGTCCACTGAGCCGGAACTTTGCACGTCCCAATATTTCTCGGTCTGATGATAACAGACTTTGTACATACCACATCCGCTGAGATTCCGCTAATAAATACATTCTCATCATTTTGTTCATTTTCATTTTTCTTAACTCTTCGGTCAATTCATTTCTTAATACCTTCTGACTGTCTTAGGTAAAGCATATTTCACTCCTTCCAGAATTCTGTAAGGCCCGGGCTGAGGCCTGACTCAAAATTTAGATCACCTAAACCTTCACTGTGAAGTGGAATCAGCTCATTAAATTTGAATTAGAACTAACATTCCGAATCATACACTTTAATTAACTTACATTTGGGTGGCTGTTCTCCGTGATTTTCATTAAGTTGTACATTTCTGTCATGTATTATTATATTACACAGTGTAAAGACTAGCTCAGTAATTTAAACTCAGTAATTAATTTGAATTATAACTAAGATTCCGAAGCACATATTGTACTTTAATTAAAGTACTTAAAGCTGTACTAATTTAAAAGTTTAAGTACTTACTGTACTTAAGTTATAAATTGGTACAGCTCTGCTCTGATTACCAAAAAAAGGTCACCAGTTCGATAATATGTTATCGGAGGTACAGCCATCTATTATTCACTGTTGCAAAAACAATGAATGACGAATTTTCCCATTTTCTTAAGAAAATCTGCAGAAATTTATACAATAATATTGCTAGAAATTCTTTCACATTTCTACAGGAAATGAAAAATTTTTTGTTTCAAATTTACACATTTCTGTAGATATTATGGAAAGTTTTTCTGAAGATAGTTTTTAATATGCTATTGCTTTAACGAACTAGTATTTTCCTTCAAAATTCCTTAGAGTACATAACATTGGTGTTACTTCTATGTACCGGTAAACGTAAATCAATATGGTGTATATAACTCGATTTCATAAGCTACAGTATGAAAATGACTGACCTTTCAAGATCTAACATATCATTGCATCCATATAGGCATTTTAAGTCGTTAAGCTCTTAGAAATCCTTATTATTTGAATAAACATAATGCGATATTTTGAAGATGCAATTAGAGTTGAATTTAACTTACATTAATGAATGCATATCATGCTTCAAAGCGATCCAAATCAAACTTGATTGTGGAAATATGACAAAACGTATACAAATCAGTCGAGAATAAAATACGTTTATTACTTTTAAAATTTAATTATTCCTTTTAAATTTTGAACTCTGAGACTAGATAAGTAATTTCAATTTTTAAATTTTCAAATCAGCATAATTTGTTTCATAAAGAGGAAATTATAATATAATAAGTAAGCAAACTGGTGATGGACAAACTTCTGGATTATTAATTGTAAAGATATTAAATATCAACATATTTAAATTGTTTTAATTTGAATACATTTAGTGTTTCCTCAATAAAGAATATTTTATGATTTAGTTGCTCATATGTATAAATCTACAAGTATGTATGTAAGTTCTCACAAATAATGAAGAATTTTCATTTAATCACTGCTCCATTAAATAGATTTCAACTAGTACATTTTCAGCAACATTATTTGATTTATTGTGTAAGTATCAATTTTAAAACATATGATTTTAAACTGATTAAAAAAATCATCCTCAACCTCCAAGTGGATCTGCTCAATGAAGATATTCCCCATTGATGATGGGAATGGAAGCAATTCACTTGAAGTTAATTTCGTCATGTTTTAATCGCAATGCACATATATACCTTATGTATAATGTCTAACTAATTGTGTTATGATACAATGCTTTAATAAGTGGTATGGTGTTTATTTGAAGAAATTATCACTGATAAATTTTGAAAATGATTTATGTATTTTGTAGTGTTTCTATGAAAAGAAGTAGTTTACTTGGAATCATCACATTTTCACTACCGAATCGTTTCTTGAGAGTAACAGCGTAATTAAGAGTTTGGAGGACCCAACAAAGGAATTGAGATTAAAAAACGATCGAAAGCATTTGTTTTCATGTATGGCACATTCATTTATTCAGATCGAAATTTTAGTGTTGCAATTCTATTTAATACATACAATAGATGACGTTGAACCTCGTCTTGACCTTTATTTTAGAATACGAGGCCGCAAAAACTTATATATATATATATATATATATATATATATATATATATATATATATATATATATATATATATATATATATATATATATATATATATATATATATATATATATATATATATATATATATATATATATATATATATATATATTGTTGGCACATGTTTTCTTATTGAAACCTTTTACAAATAACTTGACACTAATCATTCCTTCACTAACACGGTCTCATCCTTGCTGATTCATCTGCATACGGAAAGTTGTTTTATAGTTTTACGGCAGTTTTGTGGATACTTTTTAGAGTAACAGCAAGCCTTGTGCTTTTTATCCCTGTTTTTCAAGCTGCAGGGCTTTTGATATGCCTTCACTTCTTGGTTGGTTGGAGACGCTTTTTCCATTCGCTTGCGCTCTATGGTTGGTTGGATACGTTATTGCACATATACACTGCTTGTGGTGAATTCACGGCATTTTTAAGGACTGCTGCATACGTCACCTTTTCTAATTGAAATTGGCATTTGACGAAAATATAGTTAGGGAAAAGTTTCATCTACATCTGGATAGTTTTTCTTTACTTTTCTCGTCGTTAGCTCTTTAAGTTCTGACAATATTTTTCAAAGTAGCAAGAAGGTTATTATTTTTTATCCCCACTTTCCAAACCGAAAGGCTTTTTGGTCCGCCTTCTCTCGCTGATTAGTCGGAGACACTCTTGCCACTCTCTTGCGTTCGTTGGTTGGTTGGAAGCGTTTCTGTCACTGTCTTGCGTTTGCTGGTTGGTTGAAAATGCTGTCACACCTACGCACTGCTTCCGTTGAATCCATGGCGATTTTTTCGATATCTGCTTACATGACTTTTTATATTTGAAATTGAAATTTGCCATAAATATGGTTTGGAAATAAATATAAATGTCTTCAAGTTCTCTTAAACATAAAAAATTTACTGAATTTCTTTTGTCGTAGCATATTCTGATTTCAGTAAAAGAATTGTAAATCTATAACTATAAAAATAAAAATTACAGCGATTTTTCTTTTACTTAAAGCCGAGACACAGATTTATGTATCAACTGCTGCATATTCAGCACAATTATTTTATCACTCTCGTATTATTAAATGCCAACAATTATCTATCACTGAGCGCCATCATTAAGGTTTCCGTTTCAAGCTTGAATAAATGTTACATAAGAAGAACCTCCTCCTCCGCCTCCTCCTCTTCCTCTCCCAAGCCGCTCTGCTCAATGAAGATATCAGAAATCCCCGATTACACAAGAGGGCAATTGAAACACCTCAGTGGAAATCCATTTCGATAAATATACATTTCTATCGTAACACACAGAAGTATTTTGTTTATAAACTAAGGCTGATTTCTTTATGCTACTCAGAATAATGAATTATAAGATTTTGATGTTCAGAAACAATCGTTAATGCTTGTCAGATATTCGTTTTGACTTATGAGATTGTTAGTTTCTATTCAGTGAGAGAGGAATATAAGAGAAAATACAAATACAAGATAATTTTCACAATTCAAAGAAAATACTTTTGTTACAAATATAAGTTATCTATTTATTCTTGATTTTGAGTTAAATACATAGTTCTTAAGAGCTCTTTCTTTTGCTTTAAGAGAAGTGTAAAAGACGGTTTTACTACACGCAAGATTGTGAAGGTAATTTATAAGGAATATAGAGGATGCCCGAAAACTCTTAGAACAAAAAAGAGGGGGTGATAGTACACAGCAAGATGCACAATATTTGACATAGGACCTAGGATCGCATTCCACTCATAGGGGCAGAAAATACAGTATGCAAAGCAGGTCAGCTGCTGAAATGGCTTTGACGGTTTTTCTTCCGAAACGAAATTGAAAGCTCTATGGGCACACAACCAAAACGCTTCCAACAACGTGATATGTGGTTCACGCATGATGGGACTTCGGCACAGTTTTCCACCGTCGTCCGATACTTTCTAAACATGGCGTATACCCAGCGGTGGATTGGGCATAGTGGATCTGTGGTATGGCCTCCACGCTCTCCGGACTTGAATCCACTAGACTTCTTCTGAGGACACATGAAAGTGTTGGTGTACGAAACACCTGTGGACTCAGTTGGTGATCTTGTCGCGCGAATATCTGTTGCTGCTGATAAAATCAACCCACACAAGATGTTATTAAAAGGGTGCGAGAATCTTTTCTTACCCGATGTCGGCTCTATAACTAAGCTCACGGACGTTACTTTGAACAGCTGCTTTTAGTAATTCTCTGGAGCCATATATCTGTTATTCGAGTCTATTTTTTCTCTAATAAAGGATCAATGCGGCCGAGTCAGGTTTATTTTTTTTGCCACTATGAGTTGATTGCGACATAGGTTCTATGATAAACATTGTTCGTCTTGCTGTGTGCTATCATATTCCTTTCCTATTGCAAGAGTTCGTGTATACCCTGTATGTTTATTTTGCGAGAGTAAAACTATGTGGATTTTAAGAATTATGACCATAATTGCATTACTATAAATTGCGTTTGTTAAATAGTAAAATAGTAGGTTAAATAGATAAGTGTGCTAAAAAATTTAAAATTTTGAAGAATTTGTATAGTCCCTCCCATGAGTAACTGACTCTTAGAAGAGGAAGGAAAACTCAAGTTATTTTACTCCCGATAATGGGAAAATCTAAAGCAAAATAATGATATCAACACGGCATGTTTTGTTCTTCGGAAACAAAATATTCGCATGTTTGTGCAACCAAAGTAATGATTGCAGTTGCATTTCAATTATAGAAGGATGGAGCGTGGGATAATGGATAATGCGTCAAATTACATTGTAACAATCCGTAATTCAAATCCTGTTTGGGAGATTAATTTTTACTTTCCTTATATACATAGTATAATGTATAAGGAAAGTATTGTGATGGGTAGAAAATTCGAATTCGAATTTTCAACCGGAGAATACGTTTCAAGCATCCCTGATCACGAATCGAACATTTTTGGGATGATGTTTGTGTGTGTGTGCGTGTATGTGTATATATATATGTGTGTGTGTGTGGAGACGATATCTCACGAACGAATAGCGCGATTCGAATAGAATTTAGTACAAAAATTACAATCCATAAATACTGGAAGTCTATTGCTTTTAAACACAATTGAATGTTCAGAACTCCCCTAAATTTTCGAGTGAAATCTTTCAAAAATCATCAAAACACCAAAACCTTTAAAAAAAGTTACGCAAATAGAAATTTCTTATGTAATTTTTCCTTAGAAAACGATTGACATAAACTTTCGAACTCTAGCATGAACCGTTCTCGTGATATTGCACATTTTTCAAATAAATATTTCAAAAAATCCCATAAATTAAAAAAAAAAATTAACTTTTGAGAAACATGTTCACTTTTCATATGTAATGTAATGCGATAAAATTGTCGACATCTAGTGGATCTAGCTCGTCATGAGAAAATATGTTTGTTTTTTAAATATACCCATTCATGAGAAAATATACTTCACGTCTAGTTCATTCCATTCATTAAAAAATATACTTTGAGTGATACTTTTGTATTTGAACTCCAATAGTCATTTATCTGCTAAAAGAATGACTTATTTCTCCGTTCTCAACGCTTGGTGAGATTTTGGTAACGAACTTGGCGGAATGTCGTCAACTTGGCGAATTTTTAAAATGTTGCCAAATTAACGAAAATCTCGCAAAATGGATAAAAGTGAGGCTAAATCAATTAAAATGACGTATTACTAAATGATTAGATACTAGAGTTAAATTTAAACGTATGATTTTGGATGGCAAAAACAGTTCACTGGCAGAGGCCTGCAAAACGCAAGGTGATGGCCTCTGCTTTAAAGACATACACAATAACGTCGGTCCATGAAATGAATAAGTTTATATGTCGCGGTTTGGGGTATCTGTGCTCATCACGGAGGAAACATGTTCTTTACTCGTAAAGATACCTGAGAGAGTCATGGAGAGAACTTAAACATTTTCCAAGCATGTCCCATACATGGTTGATGGGATTCAAGTCGAGTCCTCTCGATGGCCCTTCCATACGAAGCAGTGTTTCCGACGCAGTATTGACTGACAATGTGAGCCCTGAAACCTCTCGCGTTATCGTCCATAAAAATGACATCCGACCTATGGCCGCAAGAAATGTGTGAACATATTGAGAAATGATGTTATCTCTACATCGCACTGCAGTCGAAGTAGGGCGAGGGGCGATTTGGAGATCAGTGCTGGACCAGCAGTCTCTGCCCAAACCATCAATCAACCGTATCTGTATTCTCGCTTATAGCGAATGTTACAGATGTGATAGCGAGTTTCAGGCATTCTCCAGACCAATAACCGTCGAAAATTACTCGGTATACCAAACCGTGACTAATCCGTGGCACAGTACCCCATTGTTGAGTTCAGTTAAGGTTCTCTCAGCCCAGTTTAAGCTGGCCCCTCTGTGCGAGGGTGTCAAACCACTGATCGGCATGCATACAATTGTCCTACATGTACGATGCATGATCTGAAGCACGCTGATGTACAGTGATTGGCGTCATACATGCAGACTCAAAAACGGTTATCCTGAGCAGTTGTGACCCTTGGACTTCTTCTTACTTGTTGTTTGCGACTGTACCTCCACTTTGTCACCGGTTCCATAGACGATAAATGGCGGAAGGATTGACATTTCGGGCTCTGGCTACTAAACATCGCCGGATTTTCAATCTACCTCCAGGGTCTGAGAAATAGGGTCTTTCGAAATGCTGTTTCAGAATCTTCAATAGACCCTGACGAACCCAAAGGCTGAATCTTTGAGTATATATAGTCTCGACCCTCGAACAGAAACTAAAGTATTCGCATTCCCTCATCTGGGGCAGATATTATGGTATTTTTAACGCCTTTCAAGATTTTTAAGCTGCCCTCCAGTGGCTTGCAATGCTTAAATTTTTACACTTATATCGATTGATGGACTAAAACTAAGGACAATGAATTTTTGTTATATTTTTCGGAGGGAACCATATGTTACGGTGTGAACCATATGAGGAGTGTCAAAGTCTCTCAGAACCTCCTCCCACCAAATCTCCCACCGGGTACATAAAAGGCTGATTGCTACTTCGATCACCAGTCTAAAACATTAGGCATTATCAGGCATATATATAAGCCAATTTTCAATTGATACAACTATTTTTTACGCTAAGCATCATACATTTCTAAGCAAAATAAAACCAATGTTTTTGGTTAGAGCTTTAAAAACCAGTTTTTGAATAAAGTTTTTGAATGAAATTGATACTTATGTCGCAACTTTCCAAGGAATTTTCCATAGACTCAGGAACCTTCTGTTTGATGTCTTATTATGCACCTTCCGTATACACCTCCGTATCGATCTATTAAAAGTAGGTTCAAACAGGTCCAATTACATTTTGGAATATCACCTTCTCTAAATATGCAGGGATCCTAGGACAGTCATTAAGTACCCCAATGAAATTGCATATGAGTGTACGGAAAAATGCATTTGAGTGTACACGTTAGGTAATATATAACGTAAATAACGGTATATAAAGCACTGTAGAGAAATTACCATATTCGATCGAATAAAAGGATTACAGAGTCCCTTGCAGACGTTAATTACTGAAATACACTTTGTGCAAAGAATAAGGAAAGCTTGTGCAACGTATATAAATAGAAAAAATATGACAATAATGAGGCATACAGCTGTTTCTTTTTGACACTTCCTGGATACACTGAATTTCAGTTACACAGTGTGTCTTTTAGAGATACATCCGGCGGGGCGAAACCTTCCCCGGAAACAATTATTCGTTTCTCCCCGAAGACATTTTATATTAACTATATTTATATTTATGTGGCAGCATTTAGATATATTTATATAGGACAAATAGAAAACTTGCCCCACTTAAAGTTTTATTCGATCCCCCGTCTTTCGGTCTGAAAGACTGCCTGCCTGCAGAGGATTAAAAACATATATATAATAATAAGCTCGGCAACAAAGTAAGATAGACGGGTTAGACAAAACGTTCCAAAACGATAAAGAATTGTCTAATAAGTATGAATCTCCATCTGAAAACGCTCGAAACGTGTATATTAAAGGAAACAAATACCTGTTAAAAAGTTGTATCATAAGTGACTGTTATGGATTGAGTATCAAATTCTAGTGAGTGTAGGAGTGGCTTACTAAGAATTTCATTTCCGTCTCTAGGGATGTCACTTCCAATTAAAATCATTACATTTCCCTTACAACTATTCTAAGGATTGGTTATAAGTAGATCTCCGGTCATGATCAATATGGAAGGCAGCATCGAATTTTGGAAGGGGAAGGGTGGTTTATTCAGGATTTAGATTTCCGGTTCTAGATATGTTACTTTCTTTTTTACAAAAAAGGTGTACTATTGTAAGATATAAATGTACGAAAGTGTATACAAATGCTTAATAGTTCCATTGAAAATTGTGTACACTCCACTTACCGCCATATCAAGTCTTTATAAATTTCGTGAATTACTGTATAATTAATATCTAGCTAGGAATAAATACTAACTAGAATGTTTATATACATATGTATTATTACGCATGAAATATACATTGTCAATGTAACAGATAGGAGTGGTATTTTTATTATTTCAAGTTTATCAGATGGTGCAAACCAAAACTCCCACATGTCAAATTATTACGTCGCATGAATATTTAATAACACAATTGTTCGACATAAACAAATGTAACCGTATTCTATTATATACATTTATTATACTAAAATCCTATGTAGACTTGAAATAAATTACATTACTGATTACTTAACAAAATGAGCAATAGTTCTGAAGAATCTTTGACCTGAAGTAACTGTTCCATAGAAATAATTGCCTCTCTTAGTGTCTCCAGATTGTTGTCTTAAGCCTACTTAAGCTAAGTTATTCCCTAAACATTTTATATATTTCTTTATTTCTCTTCTTCTCAAAGAAATCCTATTTTTTTTATTTCAGATTCTGAAGACTTTTGTATAAGCCATTGCTTAATGAATTGCAGTGTACTGTATAATTAAGAGATTACGGTTGGTCTTATATATTCATGAAGATTTATAAACCATGAAATCACCCGCTTATTTTTTTCACACTAGGTAAAACAAGAATTATGGGGATAATTCTATCAAAATCATTCTATCCTTGTATTTAAGTATCTAACATTTTATTTTAATTGTATACCTTTGAGAGTAGAATTTTTATAAATTAAAACTATTCTGCGATACCCTTTATTTTTGGATGAGGAAACCTTATAACAAAGCATGTACGTGTTGATTTCAAAAATTTTGTGGAGTTAAGTAATACTATATTTGAATACATCGTACATCCGCAGACATTTTTACACAAGGAGAAACAAGAAATACGGTGATAATTCTATTGCATTTATTCTATACTTGTATCTTGCTAATTATCTAACATTTCCATATAAGAACTGCAGAAATTGCCCTGGGGAGGGGCTTTCTCCAGGACATATCTTTGCAAGTCTGGCTATTCTTGCAAGCTGCAAAGCTTGGGAGAATTCCCTCTCCTGGGTGAACTTTATACTGAGAGGATAGTGGATCTGGCAAGGACAGTGCTTCACGCAAATGGATCTATTTGACTTCAAAATGGACACGACACCAACCATCTAACATTTTATTTTAATTTCGTTCCTTTGAGTGTAGTATTTTTGTGAAAAAAAAATAAACCTCTCCTGGAACAAACTTCATGTTTAGGATGATGAAATCATGCAACAGTAGTTGTACGTGTTTGTTTAAAAAAATTTTTTGCGGATTTATGTTTCTTTGGAGATCTATATAATAATAAATTGATTTTTGTGTGAATGTAATCAGTCTAATGCCACGTCAATTGTTTACAAAATCGAGGAAAATATTTGTTCAAAATTGAGTCAACTACGTGTATATAGTATAATTATTCGATGTTTTCAAAGTTATCGTAGTTTATACTATTAGCGCTTCGTTATTAACACAAAATTACATTATTATTATATAAAATTGTTATGTGGAATTATCAGTGTTGTGATTTTAAATCCGTGTAAAACATTTCATTGACATTATTTTATTTTAATGGGAAAGCAAGGAAACATTAGTTGTTCCCTTTATAATATACCCTCTTCACAAATTGGAAATTCCACGAATTGGCAATTCCACAAATTGGCAATTCCACAAATTGGCAATTCCACAAATTGGCAATTCCACGAATTGCTAGAACTGCTGATGAAATTGTTCACTGCTTGGCCGCCATTTTTGTTAGAGCTGGGCTTGAATCTCAGATACGACTGGAGAACATTGTGCATATACGCATCCATGGAGTGTTTAGTAACTGATTTTGAATTGTAACTTCCTGACAAAATCGCTCAGATATGGATAAAAAAGAAAAGTGCAATGCAAAAACAGTCTAACTCAGTCCAAGCCGAGAGTCTGTGCATTATGGTGTTATTACACGAGCAATTTTTATTGCCGCACTTCAGCAATTCCGCCCGTCAATCATACTTTTGGCCCCTCCTCTTTAACAGGTCCCTTCTCTCTAATCTCGCCGATTTCATTTCAGAAAGCATTCTTTGGTGTGTTTTTTTGTATAATTTGAATCTTTTATATCCTAAAGGTGTCTGTAATTTGTTAAAAGTTCTATTATTATTTTTCCATCTCCAGACTTTAGAAATTCCTACGGGCAAGGATACTTTAGGCCCCGCCTTTCTAAAACGGCCCTCCTTTTCAATACCCCCGAGTTCATTCCAAGAAGCATTATTTAGTGGGGGGTTTTTCCCATATAATTTGGATCTTTTATATGCCACAGGTGTCTGTAATTTGGTAAAAGTTCTATTATTATTTTTACATTTCCAGACTTTAGCAATTTTGCCCGGCAATGATACTATAAGCCCCTCCTTTCTAATAGGCCCTCCCTGTTTAGTGCCGCCGATTTCAGGAAGTATTCTTTAGTGTGTTTTTTCGTATAATTTGGATATTTCATATCCCACAGGTGTCTGTAATTTGGTAGAAGTTCTATTATTTTTTCCATCTCCAGATTCTAACGTAATTGAGCTGCTTCGACGTGTTTGCATTACAGTCGCCATCGCCATCTTGAATGCAAATGAGAAGAGGGAAGGCGGAGCGTAGTCATGTCCAATTTTATCGTCTTCTGATTGGGTCGCCGCCCAGAAATTGAGTAATTTTTATTGCCGAGTTCGAACGAATTGCGGCAATTCGGCGACAATATTTCTTCAGATTGAAATGTATTGTGTTGCTGAAAAATTGCTGGAAGGAATTGTTCCGAGTAAAGACACCCCGTAGAATAATTTATTCCTGTCCCTGCAATACTTGGTACTGTATAGGGAAAGAATTGGAATCATATGGAACATCTGAACTCGAGTTTTGGACGGAACTACACGCTTCTGGACCTCTAGAATATGAAAAAGAAAACTACTTTTAGCATGACTTCTGTGTTTCTGTCTATACAATGTATGTATCCACTCTAACTCAAAAACAAATGAACCGAATTTCATAGAATTTGGTAGGCTAGTTACTTGTGTGACCCTGGTGCTGATTAGTTTTTGGTAGTATTCGCGATAAAACAACCAGCTTGTTTTTACGAAATGGTCCATAAAAATCTCATATATCCACTCTATTTGAAAATGTAACTGACCAAATGTAAAAAAATTAGGTCAATTATTCACTTGTGGGATACCCTGGTGCTGATTAAATATTTATATGATTTGTAAAAGAAAAACCTTCATTTTTTTGCGAAATGGCCCACAAAAGTTGTATGAATCAGGTCTAACTCAAGAAGTAATTAACTAAATTTCATAAAATTTGGTAGATAAATCACATGTGGGTTATTCCGGTGCTGAATACATTTTGGTACTATTTGAGATAAAATAATCTGTCTTTTTTGTGAAATGGCCCGCAAAAATCACATCTATTCACACTGGCTAAAAAACTAATTGATCAAATTTCATTAAATGTGATAGATAAGTCACTTGTGGGTTACCTTTTTGTTGATTAGATTTTGGCACTATTCTGAAATAAAAAATCCACTTTTTTTTTGCGAAATGGCCCGCAAAAATTGTATCCACACTAGCTGATAAACTAATTGATCAAATTACACAAAATTTGGTAGATAAGTCGCTCGTACGATACTCTGATGCTTAGTTAGATTTTGATACTATTAGGAAAAAAACAATCTTCCTTTCTTTTTGCGAAATGGCTCGCAATTCTAATATATTGGATCTAAAATAATATACTACATGCGCAAGATAGTTGTTGTTGTTGAGACCCAGACCGTCCGACCTACCAGAAAGGTGTAAGGCAACTGTTTGGACGGCCGGGAAGTATGCGCAAGATAGTGAAACTCTGAAATAAATGACTAAAATTAATGAAACATTTTAATTACGTACGTGTTCTATAAGTAAAATTTACAACTAAGCGAATAAATCTGACCCCATGACTGCAGGGTAAACGTTCTCGAGGTACTGTGGTTTTTGGAATTTTAAGGACCTGAAGCATTCAAAGTGAATAAAGTTGCCAAACGAAATAAAGATGCAATAAAAAAACTAATTGGATATAAATAATATCAGAAAATTATCCATATTATTTTCTGCAATTAAACCCAATTTAATGAAATAAAAATTGCAAAATGAATTTGAATCTGCAGGGAATCTGATGTGCTGCTCACATCAGATTTTTTTTAGTTTATTTATTGAATAAGAAATTATTCCGCTTCTTACAAGATAGCTGGGTGCATATTTTTACTTCCCCTATATACATAGTATAATCTATAAGGAAAGTATTATGACTGGATCGAAAATTGGAATTCCGTTTTCTACGGAAGAGCACGTGTCTAGCATCCCCCAACTTGAATCGGACGTTTTTGAGTTGAAGTCTGTGTGTATAAATTTGCGTGTGTTAGTGTGTGTCTCCGTGAGTCTGTACGTGCGACATCTCACAAGCGAATATAGCGTTTCAAATGATATTTTGTACAAATATTGCAATCGGTAAGTAATAGACCCCTGCTAATTTTAAACGCAATTGAATGCTAGGAAGACCTCTAAAGTTTCAAATGAAATCTTGAAAATATTATAAAGAAAAAACCCATAACCTTAATAGTGTTGCATAAATGATCATTTCTTATGAAATTTTTAATTCGAAAATGAATGACATAAAATTCAGACCTCTAGCATAATCCGTTTTTGTCACTGAGAAAGAAGTAAATTCATTGCATTATGTAGGGAAATTCATCTGCTGTTCACATCAGATATTTTAGTGAGGATATGAGAATATGTAAAACGGCTTTGTTTATTCTATGTGGAGGTTTGTATACCCTACTTTAATACAGGGCTCTACTAGAGTCCCGGCTTGAATACGGCACAGAAATGAAGTTGACATAATCAAACAATATTATAATTAATTATAATTAAAAAGAGCTATTCCACAAATGTGTTATCTATTCAACAGGAAAACAACGGTGCACATTAAATTCCCAGACTTCAGAATTCTCAGATATCTTACTGAAAAATCTCTGAAATAAAACATCTAATTCGTGGAAATAATTGGCTATCTAGTGTCTCAGACACTGTTGACTTATGTCATCTTAAGCTAACTAATCCCCTAAGCATTTTGTATATTTGTTTCTCTCCATTTTCCAGTAAAATGCATTTGCTGCTTTAGGAAATGAGATTTCTTCTATAAGCTAGTTGAAGAGTTTCAGTACAGCTCACAACTAAACGTTTAATGTAATTGTTATATTTATTATATTGTTATATTAATTGTTATATTTATTATATTGTTACAAGAAGGTATGCTCGTCATATGACGGAATTAAAAATTTGCCTCCATTTGGCGTTATCTTTATCAATTTGGTAACATTTTTATCAGTTTGGCAATATTTAAAAAAAGTCGGCCAATTGGCGATATGCCGCCAAAATGGGTCGTCAGAATTTTGCCAAGAATTAACAGACGGAGTCTTATGGTAGTCATATCCTTTCCAAAATATTGAATTTTGATCAATTTGTTGGCATTTACATAGATTTTGCGTCATTCTTATCAATTTGACGACATTTTTATCAATATGGCGACATATTTATCAATTTGGTGATATTTAAAAACTTGGTGATAATCCGTCAAATTCGTCGCTAAAATTTCGTCAAGCATTATGGCCGGAGAAATAGGTCATTCTTATAGCAGATAAACGACTAATGGCGTTCAAATACAAAATTATTATCCAAACTATCTTCTCTTATAGTAGATTCTTATTCTTTCCAAGATATTGAATTGTCATCAATTAGTCTTAATTTTTATTGATATTGCGTCATTTTTATCAATTTGGTGACATTTTTATCAAATTGGCGATATTTTCGTCAATTTGGCAGCATTTCAAAAACTCGCCAAATTGGCGATATTCCGCCAAATTTTTACCAATCATTGTTTAAGGAGACATAGATTAGTCTTACGGTAGATAAACGACTAATGGCGTTAAATTAAAAAGCTATTACCCAAAGTTTCTTCCCTGGTGAATGGAACGAGCTGGATCTACGCAAATGATTATAATAAATATATCGCATAATATTGCATATGAAAAGTGAGCAGATTTCACAATAGTTAATATTGTTTTTATTTTATGTGATTTTTTGATAAATTTATTTGAAAAATGTGCAATATCTCAAGAACGGTCCATACTAAAGTTTTAAGTCAATAGTTTTCTAATGAAAACTTGCATAAGAAATAATTACTTTATTGAACGAAACTTTATTGAATGTTTTAATTTTTTGTTGATTTTTTTTTAAAATTTCATTTCAAAATTTAGGAAAGTTCTTTTCATTCGATTACGTGTAAAAACAATAATCGTCCAGTATTCACAGATTGTGATTTTTTTACCAAATTTTGTTCGGCTCGCTTAATACATTTTATGGAGACTGATTATTATCATTTTTGTGAGATATCGTCTCCACAGACTCACTGACACACACACACACACACATACTTTCACACCCACCCACACATACTTTCACACTCACACATACATACTTTAACACAAACACACACGCACGCACGCACACACACACACACACACACACACACACACACACACACACACACACACACACACACACACACACAGAGAGAGAGAGACATCACCTCAATAACGTCTGATTCTTGTTCAAAAATACTTGAAACGTGCTCTCCAATCGAAAACTCAAATTCGAATTTTCAACCCCGACACAATACTTCCCTTATAGATTATACTCTGTATATAAAGAAAGCAATAGTAATATAAGAAATATATAGATAAGAAATATAGTTACGACGTATCCTGTATAATCGTAAGTGTAATTTCATGATACAAGAATGAGTCTAAATTTCTGGATAATTAACACGTTTATTCACAAGCACACCCCAAACAGTAACAATACGCAGTAAAACAGCAATTAAATGCTAGACACAAAATAATTGATTCTATTCTCAAAACATTGACGAAAGTCATTTCACTAAACAACAGTTATATTATGAAAACTTTGAAAAAAGTCACAGTTTAATGTAGCTCATATTACGTCGACTGTCCTACAACTGAGTGATAACTCTTTTTATAGACTCTCACTGTATAAACTTCTAGAAATATCTCATATGTCGTAGAATAATCGTTATATCGGGGATGATCTCGAACCTTCAGAAAGTCAAGCAATATGGTCGATTGGGCAATATATCCCCAAATTTGCTGACTCTTCTTCGAACTTCTTCGGTATATGTAAAACCTAGACGCGCGTCATAGGAAGCCCTGTACGAGTGTTTTCTCCGTCTTGTTTAAAAAAAGGACTCCAGTGAGGGAATTTTACAACTTTGCAACAATATAAAAATCTGATGTGGGCAGCACATGAATTTACTACTTTTACAGTAAAAAAAATAGGTTATTCTTATAGTAGATACTTATATTCTTCCCAAAATATTGAATTTTCGTCAATTAGTCTTCAATTTCATTGTTTTAGTGTCATTTTTATCCATTTGGAGTGATTTTCGTTAATTTGGCAACCTTTAAAAACGTCGCTAAGTTCGCGACACTCCCCCAAATTTGTCGCCAAAATCCCGCCAAGCGTTATGGACTGAGAAAAAAGTTATTCTTATACTCGTAGCAGATAAATGACTATTGGCGTTCAAATACAAAAGTATTACTTAAAGTATCTTTTCTCATGAATGGAACGAGCTAGATCCACGAGAATGATGTCACCAAATTTATCGCATGATATTACTTATGAAAAATGAACATGTTTCTCAACAGTTAATATTTTTTTTTAATTTATGGTTTTTTTTGATAAATTCATTTGAAAAATGTGTAATATCTCGAGAACGGTTCATGCTAGTGTTCTAAAGTTTATGTCTATCGCTTTCTAAGGAAAAATTAAATAAGAAATGCCATTTAGCGTATCTTTAATGAAAGTTCTGATTTTTGGATGATATTTTCAAAATTTCACTCGAAAATTTAGGGGGTTCTGAACATTCGCTTGTGTTTAAAAACAACAGGCTTCCAGTCTTTATGGATTATAATATTTGTACCAAATTTCATTCGAGTCGCTCCATTCGTTCGTAAGTTATAATCTCCACAGACTCACTGACACACATACACACACACACTCACATACACACACACACACACATACACACACAGATATCACCTCAAAAATGTTCGATTTGTGTTCAGGGATGCTTGAAACGTGTTCTCCCCTCGAAAACTCGAATTCGAATTTTCGATTCCATCACAATACTTTCCTTATACATTATACTATGTTTATAAGGAAAGTAATAATATTATATAAATAATAAATAACATATTTTTTTAACATATGTATACATTTTGAGACTTCGCCAATTTTAGACTTCTTAAATATGATGTACTTGGAATATTTTAAGACTGTTGAAACTTTGCTCAACAGCTATCATATGCAAAAATATCCGCACTGCGACTTGCACATTTATTAAATTTATTGGCTATATTTTTGTTAAAGCATTTTTCTTTTGTCAGTAAACATTTTTCACTGTAATTCAGTTTTGAAATTTTTTTTGAAGAGATTGGAAGAAATAAAATTTGCAGAACTCGTTAAGCCACTTTCTTTCAAGAGACTAACGGGTGAATTGACATGAAGAGTGCGTGTCTTGTTCAATTTGTGTTTAATTTTGAGTTTGAAAGGAAAACTAAATTTTTGGATGACACATAAATATCTCTCATCAAATAGGGATTGCTGCTTTTTACTTTTTCCGTACTTTTTATGTTAGAAGCTTTCTTAGCAATTCTAAATATCAAAGTTTCGTTGTAAGTTTTCGAGTTATTGTTTGGTAGACAATTTCATAAGCAAATGACATGTAGTTAAAATACAATGTGCATAGTTATCATAATTTTCAAAAATGAAATAAATTATACATATATATATATATATATATATATATATATATATATATATATATATATATATATATATATATATATATGTACATATTTATATATATATATATATATATATAAATATATATATATATATATAAATATATATATATATATATATATATATATATATATGTATATATATATATATATATATATATAAATAAAATATTGAAATAGTAAATCTAATGGTAGAATGGAAGAAGTAACACATAATACACTAAATATATATATATATATATATATATATATATATATATATATATATATATATACATTTACCCTTCTAATTTATTATATATTTTTTTAATTTTATTTTATTTATTTTTTTATTGGTGTTAGGAGACAAAGTATAAAACTGATGTGATTTTTTTAACTGATGTATTTATCATATATGTGTTTATCATATCATATTAGAGCAGCGTGGTGCTCTCTTCTGAAAATTCGGTAAAAATTGTTCAATTAAGAAATACATAACGTTTTCCTTCATTCTCCAATGAAACATAAATTGAAGCCCCACCCATACTTTCTGTTTATACTTCAGTATTGTTGCGAACGCGCAATATTCCCTCATTGGCGCCCCCTCTTTCGTCTGTCTCGAAGGCCGAGCTAAAAAAACCTAGTTCATGACGTCAGCATGACGTAACACAGGGTTGTCAGAATTTCACAGTCGATGAAGTGTAAGTCCATATTGGAGATAAATCATCAAATTTGCGACTTCCCGAATCTTCCTGCTTCTTCTCGATAAAACGATTATTCTTTGAGATATAAGATTTCCAGAGGTTTCTATAGCAATACTATAAAAAGGACTCATCACTCCGTTAGACTGGAGTTGACGAACTAACACGGGCTACATTGGACGAATTAACACGGGCTACAGTGACGGGCTACATTGGACTGTGATTTTTTTCAATGTTTTGAGAATTGTAGCAACTGTGTTTTGAAATTATTTTCGCCAGTATTTTGAGAATTATATCGCATATTTTATGAATTTAGTAGAGTATTGAAATTCTGTTTGATTCAATATTGTTCCTGTTTACTTTCCGCTCGTGAATAAATGTGTTAAGTTATCCAGAATCTTGGACTCGGTCATGTATCTTTCGTATACATCCACGATTATAGAGGATTCATTCTTAACAATATATAACTCCATACTTATCGCATAATAACCCTCAAATGTTAAACTGTGATAATCAATGATCTAGCTAAAACCATTTCAAAAGAGTAAACTAACACGCTGAATTGATTTGAAAAATGTATTTTGTTCAATTCTTAAGTTTGAGTGTCAAGAAAAAGCGCAAAATCAAGACGACACATATGTATCTCCTGTTTTTTCCTTTCCATATTATGTATGCTTCATGTTGAGAGAATTCGTCTAACTTTGAAAATTAAATTTATGTCATATTTTCAGATTTTCATTCCAGATTTAAATTTTTTTGTGAATATATTAAAGTAAAATTACATATATATAATGTTGTTATCATGATACAATTAAAATGAAAATGAAAAAATAATAATAATACAAATACAAATTCATCGCAAATTCTAAGTAATGTATGAGTCATCCAATGCCTTATATATAAATATCCAATTTTTATTAAGAATGAGAAAATGTTCCCGGTATGGGCATGATTTTAAAGCCAGAATGTAATGAATTCATTCATACAATTTTTCAAAGCCTGTTTTGTAGCTACCAATTTTTTTAATGAGCAAAATGTATTCACGAAAAAAACACTTTTTGTTCAATACACTGGCTCTTTAGTCACTTCGTTTTAAACCACATTTCGTTCTTCAGCCCCGACTGCTCGACAACAATTCTTCTTCTTCGACCCAGACCGTCCGTTCTACCCGAAGGTGTAATGAATCTGTTTGGACTGCGAGAAAATATCACCCAATTTAGACCGGAACTCAATAAGACGGCAACCACAAGGAATGTACCTTCCTTCCCTATCACACACCTCTCAGAAGGACATACGGATCCTTATATTTAACGTCATTGTACTCCGCGTGAACACGGAGGCAATTTGGGACAAAATTAAGACATATTGTTCCTGTAAGTAAACCATTTCACAAAAACAATAAAAGCGTGGTAAATAATCGTACGAAATATATATATATATATATATATATATATATATATATATATATATATATATTATTACGCCCTTAATACTTTTAAATTGAGAGAAGTACGATTGCACTAGGTATTGTGTGTACTCCGTGTGAACACGGAGGCAATTTATAACAAAATTAAGACATCTTGTTCCTGTTAGTAAACCATTTCACAAAAACAATAAAAGCGTGGTAAATAATCGTACGAAATATATATATATATATATATATATATATATATTATTACACCCTTAATACTTTTAAATTGAGAGAAGTACGATTGCACTAGGTATTGTGTGTACTCCGTGTGAACACGGAGGCAATTTATAACAAAATTAAGACATCTTGTTCCTGTTAGTAAACCATTTCACAAAAACAATAAAAGCGTGGTAAATAATCGTACGAAATATATATATTATTACGCCCTTAATACTTTTAAATTGAGAGAAGTACGATTGCACTAGGTATTGTGTGTACTCCGTGTGAACACGGAGGCACTTTGGGACAAAATTAAGACGTCTTGTTCCTGTTAGTAAACCATTTCACAAAAACAATAAAAGCGTGGTAAATAATCGTACGAAAAATATATATATATATATATATATATATATATATATATATATATATATATATTATTACGCCCTTAATACTTTTAAATTGAGAGAAGTACGATTGCACTAGGTATTGTGTGTACTCCGTGTGAACACGGAGGCAATTTGGGACAAAATTATGACATCTTGTTCCTGTTAGTAAACCATATCACAAAAACAATAAAAGCGTGGTAGATAATCATACGAAATATATATAATATTACACACTTAATACTTTTAAATTGAGAGAAGTACGATTGCACTAGGTATTGTGTGTACTCCGTGTGTGTTGTCTCCGTGTGAACACGGAGGCAATTTGGGACAAAATTAAGACATCTTGTTCCTGTTAGTAAACCATTTCACAAAACAATAAAAGCGTGGTAAATAATCGTACGAAATATATATATTATTACGCCCTTAATACTTTTAAATTGAGAGAAGTACGATTGCACTAGGTATTGTGTGTACTCCGTGTGAACACGGAGGCACTTTGGGACAAAATTAAGACGTCTTGTTCCTGTTAGTAAACCATTTCACAAAAACAATAAAAGCGTGGTAAATAATCGTACGAAATATATATATATATATATATATATATATATATATATATTATTACGCCCTTAATACTTTTAAATTGAGAGAAGTACGATTGCACTAGGTATTGTGTGTACTCCGTGTGAACACGGAGGCAATTTATAACAAAATTAAGACATCTTGTTCCTGTTAGTAAACCATTTCACAAAAACAATAAAAGCGTGGTAAATAATCGTACGAAATATATATATTATTACGCCCTTAATACTTTTAAATTGAGAGAAGTACGATTGCACTAGGTATTGTGTATACTCCGTGTGAACACGGAGGCACTTTGGGACAAAATTAAGACGTCTTGTTCCTGTTAGTAAACCATTTCACAAAAACAATAAAAGCGTGGTAAATAATCGTACGAAATATATATATATATATATATATTATTACGCCCTTAATACTTTTAAATTGAGAGAAGTACGATTGCACTAGGTATTGTGTATACTCCGCGTGAACACGGAGGCAATTTGGGACAAAATTAAGACATATTGTTCCTGTAAGTAAACCATTTCACAAAAACAATAAAAGCGTGGTAAATAATCGTACGAAATATATATATATATATATATATATATATATATATATATATATATATATATATATATATATATATATATATATATATATATATATATATATATATATATATATATATATATATTATTACGCCCTTAATACTTTTAAATTGAGAGAAGTACGATTGCACTAGGTATTGTGTGTACTTCGTGTGAACACGGAGGCAATTTGGGACAAAATTAAGACATCTTGTTCCTGTTAGTAAACCATTTCACAAAAACAATAAAAGCGTGGTAAATAATCGTACGAAATATATATATATATATATATATATATATATTATTACACCCTTAATACTTTTAAATTGAGAGAAGTACGATTGCACTAGGTATTGTGTGTACTCCGTGTGAACACGGAGGCAATTTATAACAAAATTAAGACATCTTGTTCCTGTTAGTAAACCATTTCACAAAAACAATAAAAGCGTGGTAAATAATCGTACGAAATATATATATTATTACGCCCTTAATACTTTTAAATTGAGAGAAGTACGATTGCACTAGGTATTGTGTGTACTCCGTGTGAACACGGAGGCAATTTGGGACAAAATTATGACATCTTGTTCCTGTTAGTAAACCATATCACAAAAACAATAAAAGCGTGGTAGATAATCATACGAAATATATATAATATTACACACTTAATACTTTTAAATTGAGAGAAGTACGATTGCACTAGGTATTGTGTGTACTCCGTGTGTGTTGTCTCCGTGTGAACACGGAGGCAATTTGGGACAAAATTAAGACATCTTGTTCCTGTTAGTAAACCATTTCACAAAACAATAAAAGCGTGGTAAATAATCGTACGAAATATATATATTATTACGCCCTTAATACTTTTAAATTGAGAGAAGTACGATTGCACTAGGTATTGTGTGTACTCCGTGTGAACACGGAGGCACTTTGGGACAAAATTAAGACGTCTTGTTCCTGTTAGTAAACCATTTCACAAAAACAATAAAAGCGTGGTAAATAATCGTACGAAATATATATATATATATATATATATATATATATATATATTATTACGCCCTTAATACTTTTAAATTGAGAGAAGTACGATTGCACTAGGTATTGTGTGTACTCCGTGTGAACACGGAGGCAATTTATAACAAAATTAAGACATCTTGTTCCTGTTAGTAAACCATTTCACAAAAACAATAAAAGCGTGGTAAATAATCGTACGAAATATATATATTATTACGCCCTTAATACTTTTAAATTGAGAGAAGTACGATTGCACTAGGTATTGTGTGTACTCCGTGTGAACACGGAGGCACTTTGGGACAAAATTAAGACGTCTTGTTCCTGTTAGTAAACCATTTCACAAAAACAATAAAAGCGTGGTAAATAATCGTACGAAATATATATATATATATATATTATTACGCCCTTAATACTTTTAAATTGAGAGAAGTACGATTGCACTAGGTATTGTGTATACTCCGTGTGAACACGGAGGCAATTTGGGACAAAATTAAGACATCTTGTTCCTGTTAGTAAACCATTTCACAAAAACAATAAAAGCGTGGTAAATAATCGTACGAAATATATATATATATATATATATATATATATTATTACACCCTTAATACTTTTAAATTGAGAGAAGTACGATTGCACTAGGTATTGTGTGTACTCCGTGTGAACACGGAGGCAATTTATAACAAAATTAAGACATCTTGTTCCTGTTAGTAAACCATTTCACAAAAACAATAAAAGCGTGGTAAATAATCGTACGAAATATATATATTATTACGCCCTTAATACTTTTAAATTGAGAGAAGTACGATTGCACTAGGTATTGTGTGTACTCCGTGTGAACACGGAGGCAATTTGGGACAAAATTATGACATCTTGTTCCTGTTAGTAAACCATATCACAAAAACAATAAAAGCGTGGTAGATAATCATACGAAATATATATAATATTACACACTTAATACTTTTAAATTGAGAGAAGTACGATTGCACTAGGTATTGTGTGTACTCCGTGTGTGTTGTCTCCGTGTGAACACGGAGGCAATTTGGGACAAAATTAAGACATCTTGTTCCTGTTAGTAAACCATTTCACAAAACAATAAAAGCGTGGTAAATAATCGTACGAAATATATATATTATTACGCCCTTAATACTTTTAAATTGAGAGAAGTACGATTGCACTAGGTATTGTGTGTACTCCGTGTGAACACGGAGGCACTTTGGGACAAAATTAAGACGTCTTGTTCCTGTTAGTAAACCATTTCACAAAAACAATAAAAGCGTGGTAAATAATCGTACGAAATATATATATATATATATATATATATATATATATATTATTACGCCCTTAATACTTTTAAATTGAGAGAAGTACGATTGCACTAGGTATTGTGTGTACTCCGTGTGAACACGGAGGCAATTTATAACAAAATTAAGACATCTTGTTCCTGTTAGTAAACCATTTCACAAAAACAATAAAAGCGTGGTAAATAATCGTACGAAATATATATATTATTACGCCCTTAATACTTTTAAATTGAGAGAAGTACGATTGCACTAGGTATTGTGTGTACTCCGTGTGAACACGGAGGCACTTTGGGACAAAATTAAGACGTCTTGTTCCTGTTAGTAAACCATTTCACAAAAACAATAAAAGCGTGGTAAATAATCGTACGAAATATATATATATATATATATTATTACGCCCTTAATACTTTTAAATTGAGAGAAGTACGATTGCACTAGGTATTGTGTATACTCCGTGTGAACACGGAGGCAATTTGGGACAAAATTAAGACATCTTGTTCCTGTTAGTAAACCATTTCACAAAAACAATAAAAGCGTGGTAAATAATCGTACGAAATATATATATATATATATATATATATATATATATATATATATATATATATATATATATATATATTATTACGCCCTTAATACTTTTAAATTGAGAGAAGTACGATTGCACTAGGTATTGTGTGTACTCCGTGTGAACACGGAGGCAATTTGGGACAAAATTAAGACATCTTGTTCCTGTTAGTAAACCATTTCACAAAAACAATAAAAGCGTGGTAAATAATCGTACGAAATATATATATATATATATATATATATATATATATATATATATATATTATTACGCCCTTAATACTTTTAAATTGAGAGAAGTACGATTGCACTAGGTATTGTGTGTACTCCGTGTGAACACGGAGGCAATTTGGGACAAAATTATGACATCTTGTTCCTGTTAGTAAACCATATCACAAAAACAATAAAAGCGTGGAAGTACGATTGCACTAGGTATTGTGTGTACTCCGTGTGTGTTGTCTCCGTGTGAACACGGAGGCAATTTGGGACAAAATTAAGACATCTTGTTCCTGTTAGTAAACCATTTCACAAAAACAATAAAAGCGTGGTAAATAATCATACGAAATATATATAATATTACACACTTAATACTTTTAAATTGAGAGAAGTACGATTGCACTAGGTATTACTATTAGAGTATAACATAACGATAAATTATAACGTTAATCAATTATGGTTGTTCTTGAACTATTAAATAGAACTGCAACATTTTGACCGAAAAAACACATAAGTAGTTATATGTGTAAAATGTCCAAACATTCAAAGGTAATTGAAACACGTATGAGCAGCAGATTCAAAATTGTACAATTCTTTTAAATTGAAATATTCCAACAATGTAACAATTCTATCAAACGTATAAATAGAAGTATAAATAATTTGTTCAGCAAGAAATTTAAATACTTAGTTCTCAGCTACTCAACTCTTACACTTTAAGATGCCTTTATATATACTACTTTAGGCTTAATTAAAAGGCACCAAATTCTATTATCATATCATATATCTAAAACATATGGACTCAAGTTTGCTTATTTCAAAAGCAAATGAATACGTTTACAAGATCCTGAAGATGCATATTGATGCAACCTTGTATACTGTAAAATTTTACAGAGTGTAAAAAATCGATACTTCATATTATTTTATTTTAATCGTACTCTCAAGAAAAAATGATTGATTTTTGACGTTTGGTGCATTGATAAATAGAGCATTGTAAAATAGTAAGAGTATGCCCAACTGATCATCTCTCACCACATGTGAACCATTGCACTCGTCTTCACAGGGCAAACTGATTGGTCAGATATTCTTTGACACAACATTTCTTAATGCAAGGAAGAATTTTTTCCTTGCATTATTTCAGAAATTTTTTTTAAGTAAAGTAATTTTCTTAAAAGTCGGTAGCTCTCTCCGCTCACAGTTAATAAAATTCTAAGAGCTCAATATTACAGTATCTTCCCCAAGGTGTTACAAAATAAATTTTCTTTCCAAAAAATTATTTTAAACCAAAAAAATATTAACCAAAAAACTACCAAAAAAATTCTAATTTGCTACCAAAAAAATTCTAATATTCTTTTTATAAGACATTTTTACGCCGTGTGGCAATTTATGGACAATATAAAAGGAGTGTAAGAAGAATACAGGGTAATTTATGTGCCCGTCTGGGAAATATATGAATCTAATCTAACTGAACATCAAATTAACTTAATGTCACAAATGTTGCAGATAAGTCAGTTGTGAGTTACCTTGGTGCTGATTAGATTTGAGTACGACTCGGAAAGAAGAACCTGTATTTTTTTTTTTTTTTTGCAAAATGGCCCACTAAAACGTATGCATTTACTCTAGCAGAAAAACTAATGGACAAAATTTCGCAGAATAAGGTAGCTAAATAAGCTTTGGGATACACTGGTGCTGATTAGATTATGGAACAATTCGGAAGGAAATAATCTGCCTTTTTTTGCAAAATGGGCAGAAAAATTGGCAAAATCTAAAATAAAAGACTACGTTCGCTCAAATGTATCAATTAAATGATAGTTTTATACGTAATGTTTGACAACAACAAGAATAAGACCAACTCCATAATTCTATATGACAAACCGTTCTCGAGATGCTTTAGCTTTTCATATTTTTATCACGTTGCCTTTGAAAATACTTCCATTCGCCCAAATGAAAACGATTATTTATGTAAAACTGCGAATTCAATGTAATTTCAAATAATTATCCGTGTGACGTTGTGCTATTATTTAATTATAAGAAAGAAATAGGAATGGATTTGAATAAGTAAGGACAATCATGTTTTACCCACATCAGATGTTTTATTCACCAATCAAACACATTGCCTTTCCTGAGTCGGCAATGGCCAAGACGACACATTGTCGAATGTTAAAATTTATTTAAAATGGCTGAATTTACCCATAAAATGACTAATTTGGCAACCTTGATAAAAAAAAAACCATAATCTGCAGATTGTGAGGTGTGCACAGTTGAGTACTTTCGTGCTGCGTTAGATTAAATAAGGGATATAAATATCATGCATTATATTCGAACCCCAGCAATAAATATACCATTACAGGTAGTATGAAATGAAATAAAATTAGTAATATATAAGTTGATACATATTTTAACACTCTCTAGAGCACTCTGGTGCTTCAAAATCTGGATGAATACGAGATTGTGTAATGGTTTGGTTTAAGTAATCGGGTTTAGAAAGCATATGAAATAAGACAATCGTTAAACTACTAAGATGATATACTAACTACTAAGATAATATTCCATGAATCACATTTTAAAAGAATTAATTTATTTTTAATGGATTCTGGTTCAATATGTGAGCTGGTGCTAAATAAATTATTATTGTGTAATACTTCTCTACAATTTTTTGAAAACAGAATTGTAGTCCTGTTGCTTTGGGTTGCTGTGGCTTTAGTCCTGTATTTTAGAATATCTCTTCGTAGATAAAACAAACTTACTATATTAAATGTAAATTTATATACTAATTTTAAACTCCTAAAAATGCATAAAATATAGTCCAAAAACTTATTTATTACTGCACCATTACTGGCAACTTTCAATTCATTTTCATTGTTTAACAATGTGTAGCAAAATAGAAATATAAATTCCCGAGCAAGAAATTTTAATGTTTAATATCTTCAGCTTTATCGCCAAGTTGACTTCTCACATAAGCTGAGCTAGACATGTCTGGGCTACATTATAAGTAATATTATTCAGCAGCTTCCAATTCTGCACCTAATATCACCTGCCTCAAGTACTAAGAAGCACCATCACTAGATCCTAAAACCATACTAAGTCTATTGTTAATGTTCTTAAGTAATCCGGCTCGAATAGCTTACCCCATAAAATATGCAGTCATTAAACAACTTGGAGGAGACTTAGCATTCCATAAACGATCTTAATAAACGAAATTAATCTCACTTTTATGACTTCTGGTTTAATATTTAAGCTTCCGGATGCATCATTTCCTTAGTAATTGCTCCTGAGAAATATTATAAAGACAAGATATCTTATCTGGATATTGTAGCAATGATTGATAATGAATTTACTAGAATCATCTGCAAGAAACCACTGCTTTGTAGTCGAAGGAATATAGACTAAATAAAGTGTGGATTTACAAATTATTCAAAGGTTCTTAAATTTTTAATAATGAGCAAAATATGTGTGACCAACACATTAAAAATTACTCCGTTGCTTTTATTTATAAAATTGCTATATTTATTTCAATGCTTACTCGATTTATATAAAATGTTGCTCCTAATCACTTTATCTCCAATTAATTTTTCAAAATTATGAGTTTGGCATGCTACCTACATGTTGTATGTCATAAATTTAACACACCTGTAACCCATACTCTATGCCAAATATTTCCTACTTCAATTAACTACTAAAAATAACACCGTAGAATCCTAAGCTTCAGAAGTGAGAACTAGTGGTATCGATTGCCACAGTATTTGTATAAAAATATATTTGATAACTGTACATACAATTCGACGTCACTATAATACTGTCTCGAAAAGAAACATGTTTATTGCAAACTGCACTATTTCTTCTTTTTGTGCTCTCTGGAAAGTTTATTTCATACAAGTATTTGTGTATACACTATATTACGTAGCGTTGCTATATTTCACCTTTTGTTCAAGTGTTAAAATTGTTTACTTGGATAATCCTATGAAATATACAATCACTAAACTACTTGAAGATACATTAGAATTCAATGTACGAACACAGCATAGGCAGTTAATGCATCATTTATGGTTTCGGATTTAAATAGTAAATCCAATGTTCTTTCTGCTAAAAGAAAATTTACTCTAGGTCTTGCTTTTGGAAAAAATAATGTAAGTGTTGGTTCCTGCAGCGTTTGATAGTATTAACCTTCATACGTTGTTCAAATTTAGTATACACCTAAGGTGTTCAGGTCAAAAATGACCCATGGTGTAATTTTCAATATTATTGAATTGAAGTCACATTTTATAAATATTAGTAATGTAAATATATAATATATACAATGTAAATATATAATATATATAAATGTAATGCAATATATAAATATATAATGTAATACAATCTTTCATTCCTGCAAATCACTGTAAACTTTCAAATACAATACAATAAAGCATTGTCCCTTTATTTATTACATATATTTATTTTTATATAGTAGATATTTTTATATTTTAGAACATTTGTTTGATGAAAGCAAAATTACATAGTACAGACTAAGTATTTGTGAAATATTTAGCTTACCGCCAACAATACAATTCTGGAAGTTGTTCCGTTTATATACAAATGTTACACACTTGAATGAAATGTTTCTTACAAGTGAACTGTTCATATTTGAAACACTTTACATAACTTGTGTTGTCAGTCTGTGGGCACAAGTGACATCTTCCCCTTTTGCCAGCAGTTGCTACACTTCAGAATGCTTCAGGTCGGGATTCAGGTTGTCCTGAGTTTAGAATATTCACCGCCAATACTCGGGCTGCCCTTGCTCTTGGCAGATGTTTTCTTCCGTCAATGTGGCGGGTTACTAAATTCATGCCAAGCTTCTCAATGAAGATTCTCCTTTTACGAAATGACCTCATCTTCCATGCTGGATTGATCTTGATAAACAATAGGAATGCATTATACGCGGAAATGTCCAGGATGTTGGAGAAAACTACAATGGACCATATGTTTGTCTTCCTCCGACAGGAATAGTGGGAGACCAGTTTATCTAACGTATCTACCCCTCCTTTGGTGATGTTATACAAGTATTCCAAAATGATTTGTGGTTTCTTTGTGTCTGTGTCTACTATTTTACTGTCATGGTGAAGAGTGCTCTGGAGAACCACATACTTGCATCTCTTCGGGATGTACGATACAAAAGTTATATCCTTCGTGAATGCAAATCTCGATGTGTAGTTTGGGGCCCTTTTTGCAAGCAACTGTGGAGGAATTGTTGGCTTATTTTTTCTCATTGTTCCAATCATTGTTTGTTTGTTTTTTCAGAAGAAGCTGTTCAAGTTCATACGACGTGAAAAAGTTACCACATGTTACATTATGTCCATTCAAATCTTGAACGAGATCGTTGACAACCCTGAGATCTTGGTTTCGTTCTAGTGCAGAACCAGGTTTCTTTCCAAGGTAGGGCTGTATATTCCAGACATAATTGGTAGCGTTGTTGCAAAGTACACAAAATTTTATGTCGTACATGGCTGGTTTCATGATCATGTACTGGCGGAATGGGCACCTTCCTCGGAAAGCTACCAGTTGTTCATCCACAGTAACGTACATTTCAGGGTTATACAATTGCCACAGCAATAATAATTAATAGGGGCATTGTCACAGCAACAATAATTGAATAATATATTGGATTTTATATATTTTATTTTTCCTATGCACTAAAAATTCGACACGGGTCAAAATTGACCCGAACGACTTATGTGTTACAATTTTTACTGTAAAAAAACTACCATTTGGAAAAAAAAATTACACAAAACTGAATATTTACTATGACTATGAAAACAAAGTCACAAAATATTTTTGAAAAATTCGCATAAATATAATAGATCTATACGAAACAAATTTGATATGGGTCAAAAAAGACCCGAACACTGTAGGAAGGTTAACAAACTATATATTTC
Source organism: Amaurobius ferox (assembly GCA_951213105.1). NCBI lineage: Eukaryota > Metazoa > Arthropoda > Arachnida > Araneae > Amaurobiidae > Amaurobius > Amaurobius ferox. Next base: position 96,901,028 of record OX578136.1, read on the forward strand.
ATAATTGATGAAATGGTAATTTACTATAAGCAATCAAAGAAATGACAAGTAAGTTTCTAAAGAAATATATTTTATCCGATACTGTTCACATGAAATGTGTTCAAAGTTAGAAGAATCTTTTTGAAAGTTGACAACTTTCTTATTAATTTACCATTCAGTTAAATATCAGAACAATTGTATTATTCATAACATATTTAAACCGACAGATTAACTGACTTGATGAGCAAAACTTTTCCGTGAGTAATATATGTCTCATAATATTTACTTACTTTTCTACATGTGCTATACAATTGATTAATTTGACCCGAATCATTGGACATACATTTAAACTCGAAATCATAATGATCGAATCAATAAATTTCATAATTTTTACAGTTATTTTGCAAGTGGCAGTTGATAAAATGAGCAGAAAACAAAAAAAAATTAATGCAAATATTTTAGAATTATTTTTGAATTGTTTATAAATATTTAAAACCAGAAGCTTTGCACAATTTTGATTTTAACCCCACCCAGCATTGACAGAACTGTAACTTTTCAAGATACCATTTCATTTGCCCTGTAACTGTTACTGATTATTATTTATCAACTGCTACTTCTCTTTTACCTTCAGGTGTATTTGTTTTTGAATCGTTTATAAATATTTAAAACCAGAAGCATTACACAACTTTGATTTTATCCCCACCCAGCATTGACAAAACTATAACTTTTCAAGATACCATTCCATTCTGTCCTGTAACTGTCACTGATTATTATTTATCAACTGCTACTTCTCTTTTATCTTCAGATGTATTTGATTTTGAATCGTTTATAAATATTTAAAACCAGAAGCTTTGCACAACTTTGATTTTAACCCCACCCAGCATTGACAAAACTGTAACTTTTCAAGATACCATTTCATTCTGCCCTGTAACTGTCACTGATTATTATTTATCAACTGCTACTTCTCTTTTATCTTCAGGTGTATTTGCCATTAGAGTTTATATGTAAATATAGTTATTATCCTAAATTTCTTTAAAATGTAAACTTCAAAACATTTAATTCACCTTTTAAACTCACTCCAGTTTCAAAACATATTTTACCAAATACGGAAAGAGAAACACTCTTCAAGTATCCTTCGAATTTCCCGGAAAATATTGCGTAGCTTCATCCTCCGGTTTGTGTCAGCTAACATAAGAAAGCTGCGCCTTTTTGGACGACATGAAAAGAACATTTGCAGCGATAAGCGAGGGTTGATTCTTTTGCTCTTCTTGGAACAAAATTTTAATGGAAATCGAAACAGTTTGAACCTAACCGTTCGGAAGAGGTTTGTTTTTCCGTTTTGGATCACAAAAGACAGAAGTGTCGTCAAAAGAATTCCGTGTCATTTAAGCCTTTCTCGAGCTGCATTTAGTCCATTAGTTTTCAAAAATAGAAGCTATACTACATTTATTTTTGAAATAGTTCTTTAAATAATGGCCACACAAGTGATTGTGAGCAATTTGGAATGTATAAAATCATAAAAGAATTGATTAAACGAAGCAATTTAGAAACATTGTTATTTTGCGTAGATAATTCGAGTAAAATATGAGTAACATTTTCAACGAATGAATGATAGCTTGTCATAATTTAAAGATGATTTTAAGTAAGTCTAACGCGTAAACATTTAAAAGACAATAATTCTAAATATCACAGATAGTTATATCAGTAACATATGTTTAAGTTAATGCAAAATGCAGGGTGATTCAAAAGTTCAGAGCAAAAGTAAAACGCTATAAAAAATATCTATGGGTCGGAGAGACATGCGGTTTGCTGATTAATATTCATTGTGGTGGGGGATTTTGTATAGCATGAGAAATGGTTCAAAATTTCGACATTAGGAGGCGCTGCTGCAGAGAAAACAATGCGAGGTAATAATTGTGAAATGGGATATTTTATTCCAGCATGATTAAAAACTGCAGGTGCTCAATGTGTCCACCACCACATTCAAGTACTGAGTGCAGTCGTGGTATTACGGCTGATGCAGCATGAAACAGCATATCAATGGGAATGGCTGCTACCTCCTGCCGTAAGACGCCTTTCAGTGCTGGTAAGGGCTTGGGATTTCCTCAATAGACTCGTGATTTTAGGTATCCCAACAACCAGAAATCACAGGGTGTGAGATCTGGGGATCTCGCAGGCCATTCATGTGTGCTATGACTACTCAGTAGGCGATCGGCGCCATACATTGACCGTATCAACTTCATCACTTGATATGCCGTGTGGGGGTGGTATTCAATAACGTTTTTGTCTGATCCTAATTTTGCGTTGCGTGAGCGATATGCATAAGTCACCTCCATGGCTTTATCTGCAGCAGCGCCCCCTAGTGTCGAGATTTTAAACTATTTTTTTCACGCCATTCAAAATCCCCCACCACGGTGGATATTAATCTGCAAACCGCATGTCTCTCCTCCCTATAGATATTTTTTTATAGCGTTTTACTTTTGCTTTGAACTTTTGAATCACCCTGTATATATTTTATCATGTTAATTTCGAACTTTGAATATAACGTTGAAATAATTTAATATAGTTTGCTATTTTTAAAGGAGCGATAGAATATACGTAATGCAACAAAAAGAAAACCATTTTAATCTGGCGAATGATTAAATAAGTTTACTGTAAGTATGTCATCGACATTTCTGTACTGAAAAGGAATCGTTAGGAAATATCACCTATTTTCTTTTAGGAAACACTGACGTTTTCTGAGTTTCGAAAACTCTTAACATCAGAATTATTTGATTCAAACATATACCATCTGTTAACTGAGGCTTTTTTATGAGCAAAATGCCTCATTTGTAGCCAACTTTAAGCCTAATCAGTACACTGCAAAAGTGTAAAACGGCGTTACACTGTACGAACAATGTGCGTACATTGTGCGTACACTGTACGTACAAGTTAGTACATAGGCTATGTTTCATAATTCTGCGAGCAACTTGATGGAACTTAACCACCCCATATGCACATACAAGGTGTTTCAAATCGACTTTGCATATCTCTTAAACGATTGGTCGCTGACTAATGGTTTCAATTTAAGAAATTATTCAAACAAAATAGAAAATCGCAATTCTAGTGTTCGACAAACCTACACATTTCGAGACTTTTAGGACAAGGAAATAATATTTTTAGAGGAATGTGTGTGCTTATGTTTGTCTGCGTGTCTATGTGTTGTTGCTGTTGAGACCCAGTTTGCCCGATCTACCAGAAAGGTGTAAGGTAACTATTTGGACGGCCGAGAAGAGCTACTCAATGTAGACCGGAACCCAGTGGGGCAGGCATCCACAGGGACCATACCCTCCTTCCCCTACCACCAACCTCTCGGAAGGACTTACGGACCCACATGTTTAACGTGATCGTAGTCCGCATGAACACGGCGGTAGTTATGGCAGCGAAGGGAGTTGAACCTTCGGACTACCGCGCCCTGGTAGTACGGCTAGTGTGGTAAAGTTGATTTATATACTACGTATGCCACTCAGAAAATATTGTCAAAATAGTGAAAAATTTCTTCGACCTTTTCGGGGACTAAATCTTTCAATAAATTCTTAAAATTACGGCGGTAGTTATGGCAGCGCGGTAGTTATGAACACGGCGGAAGTTATGGCAGCGGAGGGAATCGAACCCGGGCCTACGGAGTTCAATTCCCGCACGCTAAACACTGGGCTACAGCGTCCCTGCGTGTCTATGTGCGCGACTGTGCAATTTATGTATCCACTTTGACTCACAATTTATTCGATGACGTTTTATATAATTTGTTGGGTAAGTCACGTGTGGGGTTACTCTGGTGTTCATTATATTTTGGTACGATTCGTAAAAGAAGAATCGTCCTTTATTTGCGAAATGGCCTGAAAAAACCGTATAAGTATTAAATGACTGCAGATGCTCAATTTAATGTTTGCCTTATACGTAATTTTGGTCAAAACATTAATAAGACTAATGCCATACCACTGGGACTAACCGTTCTCTAGATATTTTATTTTATTTTGGTATTTTTCACACGTCGGCTTTGAAAATGCGCCCAGTCGCCAAATGAAAAAGGATGTTTGATGTAAACTGCACATTTAATATCATTTTAAACTATCCTCCTTAATTTATGCAATCAAATTCAACTTAATGAATTATAAATGAAAGAAAAATAAAATGAATTTGAGTCTAAAAAAGAGATACATGGATGCCCACATCATATTTTTACATTTTTTTTCATTTTAATTCAATTATAGAATTGAGAGTACTACTATACTTTGCTTCTAAAAACAGTTCCACAAGTTATTTTTCAAAAAATCAATATCATGAGTAGTGAAACCATTGGCTTTCGTCCTTTTTCTCTAAAACACGGTGCTCTTGAATACAGCTTTAAATTTACGAAGAGTTGCGATTCCGGCCTTTTGTTCGTCTGGCAAAGCAGAGCTTCGCGTAAATTTAGTCCCTTTGTCAAATTTAATAGCTTTGTCTAGTGTTATCCTTTATGACACAAGGACTTAGTAATTAATTTGAAAGTAAAGTACGAATTGTTCGAAATCATTTGCAAGCAACCGACCTTTATCATAACGACATAATTATACAAACATTGGAAATAATCGCACGAGAAATCAGATCCAGTATTTAGTTTCCGTATTCAATAACAATATGTTGAAGAGTTATTTCATTTAATAAGCCAAGTACACCTTTATTTACTTCATTCAAAATTTAATATATATCTATTTAACTATTCACAATACTATCGTACATAGTCTAAATAGAAGTATTAAAAATTAGCATTTGAAAAAATAATCTACAATCTTAAAGAAAAAGTCCCTCTTAATATCTTACGTTGTTGGCATTCGATAATTACTGTCGAATATTTTATCGAATTTTGTCTACAACTATAATCTGATTGAGTTTCAACGATTCATTTATTTATCTTCAGGCATTTTTGTCTTCATTATTTCGTAAAAAAATTTGATGTCGGCAGCACATAACTTTCCTTATATAATGCAATGAATTTACTACATTTACAGTAAAAGAAAAAAATTACATAAGAAATGTCTATTTGCATAACTTTATTAGCGGTTTTGATTTTATGACGATTTATTCAAAATTTCACTCGAGAATTTAGGGGGGGGAGGTTCTGAACATTCGATTACGTATAAAAACAATAGGCTTCCAGTGTTTATAAATTGTGATTTTTGTACCAAATTTCGTTCGAATCGGTCCATTCGTTCGTCAGTTATCGTCTCCACAGACTCACTGACACACTCACACACAGACATCACTTCAAAAATGTTTGATTCGTGATCAGGGATGCTTGAAACGTGCTCTCCCGTCGAAACCTCGATTTCGAATTTTCGACCCCGTCACAATACTTTCCTTATACATTATGTATTTAAGGAAAGTAAAAATCAACTTGATGCAATATATAATAAATAAATGATTCTAATTGTGTCTACAACTATAATCTGTTTGTGTTTCAACAGTTCAGTTATATGTATCTTCAGACATTTTTATTTTCATAAAAAAACTTACTTGATGCAATGCATAATAAATAAATAATTCCTATTTTGTCTGCAACTATAATCTGTCTGGGTTTCAAAAGTTCCGCTTTTACGTATCTTTAGACATTTTTATCATCATCATTTCATAAAAACATCAACTTGATGCAATACACAGAAAATAAAAACTTTGTAAATACAGTATAAATGCAAAAATGAACTGGTCTACTGGTTTCAAAGGCAAATTACAGTCTTCATAGTTAGGATCGACAAGAAGCGCGACCTCACTTACTCAAGTCGGTTGTGCAAGTGAGATACCTCTTCTTGTCTACTATGCAGAAGAAGGCTCTCATTTGCCTTTGAAAACTAGAACCGTTTATGTTTGAACTTATGCTGTATTTACAAATATTTTATTTATTATATTTTTATTGCAGCAGTTTCTAAGTGATTATTTAATTGATGTAATATATTATTATAAAGAAAAACTTAAAGAACGTAATTAAGCACACATTAATAAAACAAAACTATATGCAGCTAATTCCAGGATACGTTGGATCCCCTTGTATCATCGAAATAGCTATATGAGGCTTTGTTCTATTAATGTGTGCTTAATTACATTGTCTGATTATTGAGTATATTTACTTATTAATGCATTATAAGTTTTTTTGTTAACATCAATTCTATGCATAGAACTCTCACTGGGGAAATTTAACGCTGTTAATGACGTTTTTGATTTCTTAGTCTATATAGAATGACTTATTTATACCCACTTGAAATATCCTCATCAAAATTCAATTGTGCTTTAATTAATATCCTGCGAAATAAATTACTGCTGACGAATTCTTTGGCTTCAAAGTTGCAAAAGTATCTTATCTCTGAATGAAATGAACTTAATCGGCGAGAGTGATGGTAATAGAATTGTCGCAATATATTTTCTTAACTGACTTGTAGCAAAATGCAATGATAAAATGTTACCAGTGGCGTCAGTATGACGATTCTTTTGTACTTAGAGTTTCTTCCATTGTTCAGGCATAATTTTTCTATATCTTTTGATTTTATTAAGATTGTCTTTGAAATTTTTAAATATTTCTCTTTTTTCTGTCATCACAATTGCATACGCTTTGATACGTTTAGAAATTAGAAACTCTTACGTTATAAGTACTTCAATAAACAATGAAGTTAGCGTTGATAGGTTAAAAGTATGACAGTAATATTGACATTATCCCTACATATGAATGTATACCATCCTATGATGTACTATAAATTATGAAATGCTTCTATTTTTATATGTGTTAAATATCTAAAGATAAAAACAACTAGATACGTTTAGAAATTAGAAACACTTAAGTTATAAATATTTTCAATAAAAAATGAAGTTAACGTGTGTGTACTAATTCCCCCATGGTGAAGGGGCGTCTACGCACCACGTACACAAGACCCCTCAGGGTGTCCCATGGCGAAGAGGAGGAGATTTGCAGATTCACTTTTATAGAGGCCCCCCGAAAGGTGGAAGTCTGACATGGCCTCGACATGACAATATCCATGTCCGTTGGCGGAATTCGAACCCACAACCCGGCAATCCAGCGATCAGACGGAAACACGTGCCCCTGACCGCTCGACCACCGGATCGGCAACGTTAGCGTTAAACGGTTAACAGAATGACAGTAATTTTGACATATCACTACATATGAACATCCTACATCCTACTTACTACATCCTATAGCATACTAGAAATTATGGAATGCTTCTATTTTTTATATGTGTTAAATATCTAAAGATAGAAACAACTAAACAAAATTATTACAATGTTTTAATAAAGCAATATTCTCTGACATATTGAACTTGAATTCCTTTACACTGAAATGAAATTCTACAAATTATTTGTCTAAAACGCATGATTAGTGATCACCCCATCGAGTCCTTTCCCCCTGAATTTACTTCACTGCAATTCCGCTTTTAAATTCCTGTATAGTAATGATTCTGGTCTTTTGTTTGGAATAGGAATCTGTGTTTCACGTTTACTCTTAGTTCTCTTTGTGAAACCTAATAGCTTTGTCGAGAGTTATGCCAGATCACAGAGGAGCATGGCAATTAATTGGAAAGTAAATTGCGTATTATTCGCAATCATTCGCAAGCTACCGTTCATTATGTTTATTAAATGAACACAGAATGGAATCATAACGGAAAGGATATAAAAATATTATTTGCAGTTAATAAATAATTGGTAAGTGTTCATAAGGAAACGTTTCATGCGAAGTGTTTGCCAAAATTATATTTGCAATATTACCTTATAACAGTTGCACAGTCAAAACTAATATGTGGAATCATGTTTTCTTGCTGCCAGTGAAAGAACGATTATGCTACCTCTTCTTCGACCCAGGCCATCCGACGTACCCGAAGGTACAAAGTATCTGTTTAGACGGATTGGAAGTACCACGCAATTTAGAACCCAGTAGGGGCGGCATCCACAGGGACCGTACCCTTCTTCCCCTACCAGCAAACCTTTCGAAAGGAATATCAGACCCACATATTTAACATGCTCCTACTCCGCGTGAACTTGGAGACAGTATGGTCAGAGACAGGAATCGAACTCAAGTCGTCCGGGAGCAATCCCAGCTCGCTAATCATAAGGCTATCCCACCCCAAGAACGACTATTTGATGCTGATGAGCTCTAACAAGAGTGAATGGCAGAAATATATTAATTCTTAATCTAATAGCATGATTCCACATTTTTAGAACGCTTTTCTCAAGATGATTTGAGACAATAAACCAAAGTATAACGTTGCTAAAGTAAATAATTTAAATTCTCAAACTATCTAAAAATAAACCCAATTTCAAAATATAACCTAAAATGTATTACACAATTTAGTAACTTAAGTATAACTATTGTTGAAAAGGTGAAAGCATGCAAGTGAAAATTTATAGCGATATGTAGTTTTTCTGTGAAGATCAGCGTTGGATAAAAACTTTTGATCCCAATCCATTTTCCATTATGCTTGCCACTATTGAAAGCAGCTTCCAATCCCTGAAAGTGGCGATTTTACAGTTTTGTTCGACTAGCAAATCTGTAATACAGATTTGCTAGTCGAACAAGACTGTATGATCTGTTTGCATACAGATTCTGTATGCAACACTGATTATCCTTTTGTGAAGCCTTATAGATCTGTAAAATATTTTTCATCATTATGTAAGGAACCTGTAATCAATTCGAAAATGCTAGCCGTAATTCTTTACAAACTTTTGCAAGCTGCAGTTCGTTATAATAATGTCATTGTTAAATGAACATTTGACACTTTTTAGATGAAACAAGTGAAGAACAAAGTAATATTATAAAGTGGGATTTCGCGCAAAAAGTACTATGCATATTGAGATTTCTATATTTTACAATATTCTTCTTTACATAGTAATAATTTATTTACTAGTACATTTTATTTAAGCTGGTAAAAAGTATGCAAACATAAGTTTCTAAGCCACTGCAACAATTAATATGTGGATTTCTATAAACAGGAATTAATATTTTTAGCAAAGCTATGTAAAGCAATAAGGTGTAATTTACATACAGTGCATAGGGTCTTGACGTAATAAAAATAATACATGAATTAAAATATAGTACTCTTATATTATATTTATTTGCAGTTTTAAATTAAAGCTCTATTCATCTTAATGATACGTAATAACTGACAGGAATTATCTAGTTTGCATATTTTTACCTACAATTATGTTTTAATAGAAATATTATATTAAGCGTGATACATTTTTCTATTATTTTTACTTAACATCTAAAAATTATATAATTATAGAAGAAATAGATATCCATAATTATGCAATGGACTAATTTGTTAATTTACAATCATTATTTATCAATATCCATATATAAATGTTTCTTATTTGTTGAAAATGTTAAACAATATTTACAGAATTGTGTTCTAATCAATGCAAATATATTTAACAAATAATTTTTCTTTTATCAGGTAAGAAAACATTCAAGCTTCATCTGTGTTGAGTTTACTTTTAAGGTATTTACTACTTAAATAAAAATTTTCATTTTTGTTATTTAACTGCCGGATATTTTGATGATACTATAATATTATAAAACCGACAATGTTGTAACATTAACTATCTAACTGTCTGTCAATGCTGTAACATTAATGCAGTGAAACTTTACTAAATGGAATACATAATAGCACGCTATAATAGAGTTATATGAATTAATTTTAACCTAGTTGTGTACCCATTGGAATTAAAGTTAAACATGCAAACATTGTCACTCAATATGCATATATCTATAATTTCAGAACTTGAATTTATAATATAACAAACTCAAGATTTTATAATCCAGACAATATGTGGAAATAATAGTTTCAAATATAAATAGTAAACACACGTTGTAATCAAGGTATAACATAGAGCACTTTAGCAAGGTATAACATATAGCACTTCAGCAAGGTATAACATATAGCACTTCAGCAAGGTACAACATATAGCACAATGTTTTAAGTGAAACATAGTGAAGTCGTGATTTTAACGAGAAGTACCCCCCTTAAGTGTAGTCGTGATTTTATTTACTTGGTAGAAATCTGCATTTTACCTGGCTTTAATTTAGAAAGTCATTTATTCATCGCATCTAACATCATTATCCTTTTAACAGAGAATATTTACATGTGTGTTGCACTGCTGTCATATTCCACAAAATCTCAGGTTGTGCCTTCAATTGCCTAACGTTGAAAATATTATTAGAAGTTCAACTGTCTCTAAAGTATCTATTTAACTTTTGTGCTGACTTATGTAAATATATAATGCATAATGCATTATGAAGATAAACTTGATATATTTAATTGAAAAAGTACTGCAATTTAATAGCTATTAGTATAGCCAAAATTATTTTTCTCTATCTTAGTGCGTTACAAAGCGGATATGATGGTACCTTGAGAGTTAAAACGTTGGGAAACTACAGAGTCATTAACAGCCTGTTAAAATTGTCCATGGCATTGCAGACTTTTGAATTGCTAAGCTAAAATGGACAATCCAGAATCTAATTTCTCACTAAATACTTAAAATAAATATGATTTGCAACTTGGGCATCATCTTAACTATTGAATATAATTTCGGGGTGTGTAGCAATTTTAAGTATGTATACAATTTGAGAAAAATAAAATTCTTATTTAAAATACACTACCATTGCATATTGCAGTATCTATGGACCATCGCAAATTGTATGAATTTGTTGGCAAGAAATAACGTATATCTGCAATGGCAAAAACAACAAAATAAGAACTTACAATGTACCACAATATTACTTTCCTTTATGGAAAGTATTTGACGGTTCCCATAGTGATTAATAAAATTTCGACATATAGCATGTTTTCTTATGGTCATTTTTTCATTGCAGATATTGATCATTCAATGTTTACTAGACCGTAATAAACGCAAAATGGTCAATGGATGCCATATCTGTAGTGAGAGGGCATTTAAATATTTAAAAACACCCATACCTGCTGGATTGCGTCAAAAGCACTTGCTGGTTCTGTGTCAAAATATAGATGTAATCAAATATCAAATAGTTAAAATTTAGGCAGATAAAATGTTACATTGGAAGATACATTTTGTTGAATTGGGTAAATTTAGTAGAGCAATAAATTCCGTTGAAAGTAATGAATTTTATCAATCCACCCGCTATAACTGCTCATAGGTTTACCAGATAATACTGAAAAAATCCCCAAAAATAATTGAAAAATACCAATTAAAACACATTATTCTTAATCATACCACATGAAAATGTGAATGTATCATAAATCAATAAATTGCAACTTCATTATGAACCTTAACAATTATATAACTTTAAAAAATTTATTATGAAAAGTAATTACAATAATATAAATACATTACAAAATATGTACAAAATTTTCTTGCAATTAACCAGATGTAAAACAAAAATATTTGTTTTTTCATATTAACTGTATTTAATTAATATAAATAGACATTACATATTCGTGTAACATTTTATTCAAAACCATGAGTCGGACATCATTTATGAACTCTACTGCTTTACGGGTCTATTTGTAATTGATATTGTCGAGCCTAATATGTATCAGGCTCTTAGAGGTACCGAATTCGTTTTTGAAATATTTTAAAAGTTCCTCTAAAAAAAGATTGATAATCACTGCTGTAGATAAACAAAATGCAGATATTGCAGCTTGAGCTCCAGAAAGAGAATAACGCAACTCTAAAATGTAACATAGTCTTTGGACAAAATGACATAATGCATCTCAAGTGTGAAAGGCAGTTGGCAAAATTCCGATTTGTGATCCAATTATATACATTTCTTTCATGTTAAGAGCGTAAATTACAGGTAGATTCAAAAATCGAACCATGTTCAACCTCTATGTAACATCTCGTAGTTAAAAGCAAGTAAATCACGATTCACCAAATGCACCATACGAAAAAATCATCGTACGATCTCTATGTTTTTAGAAACGCTACAAGTTTCTACAGACGCTAGAAGTTTCTTCAAAAGTTTCTAGATACAGCTCTTAAAACTATGTTTAAATTTATAATCCAGAAAAATATTAATACATTTCTATTTAATAATTTATTATTATTGTTTTAATGTAAAGTGAGGGAATGATGTTAAGAAATACACACACTAGTTCTCGTTATAATTACACATATGAAATACAACTTTTATTTTAGTTGGTACAGCTTTATTGTATGTTATAAATTACTAGCGTAATATTTAACCAATTAATGTTTATTACTTATCGGTTAGTACGATCTCTCTTGCTTCACGCAATCGCTGCAATATTTTTGCTCGTTATCTGAATCAAAAAGGTAATAATGGTAACTACTATCAAGAAGATAAAGGATCAATGCTTAAGATGACATTTATTCGGCCATTTAGATCTGGCAATAATGGGAAAGAAGAGATATTTGCATTAAGGGAATTTTTGCTGCCGTTGTTACGTTACTAGAAACAATGCTCAATTAATGACCACATGAAAACTCACTATTCTACTGTATTTGGTGAAATGATAATATCATTTAATTCATTCTGTTATATTGTTAAAACTAAAATATGTTTCATTTGATCTTTTTCCCTTTGAAAACATGAACAAAATCATTATAACTCTATCATTACGCAATTAAAGTATCCTCAATAATTATAAAAGGTGGTGTAGTTGCTGCTATATTTATATAAATATAGCTAATTTTTGTTACAGTTATCCTGCTTATGACTAACCAATGAAGGAGAAAATTATGAATTTAGAAACTCGTCCCCAATTTAGATCGTATGTAAAATTAATTGAGGTCCCTGAAAATACATTCAAACTGTCGTTATATTGAGATATTGCATAAAAATAATTTCCACGCATCTGATATTGTAACCATTCGCTTATAGAATTGGTCATAGTGTGAACCTTTTTACGGTGAGGTCACGTAGCCCCGTGCACCATATGATATGAACCCCATTACATCCTTGAGTCACACAATTTAGAATTGAACCCAGAGAAAGGGGATCCACAGAAACCATATAATCTTTACCCTAACACATCGCTTCTCGAATTGCCTGGACCTAGAGATTTGTCGTGCCAGTACTCTACGTAGGCACGATGGTTGTTTTGGGGAGCTTTGAGGATCGAACATGAGACTCGTGTAATCCTCCTCCTATAACATTTTGGTTATCGGCCCAAATACACTTACTTGAACATCAATATGTTTGCTTTCATTCCTAATTGGATCCATTGTTCTGCTAGTATTCATCTTTTGTACGAAAATGTCCACAATAACCTGCAGATATGGAAGAACTTTACATAAATTAACTAATCGTGCTGTATTTGTCAGATTATTATCAGAGTATGTAACTTTTCGAATTCTTCTATTATAAAATATTTTAAATTATATATAAAATATTTTAAATTGTATATATAATATTTATATTAATGTGCAATTTAAACCCAGTGAGATTAATTTAAACCCAAATATTTTATGTATATATAAAATATTCAAAATTTTACTTGTGAGGCCAGAAATAGATTTCACACGAAGTGCTGTGCTGTGTGTGTGGTGAGACACTTTTATGTACAAATTTATGGTGTCTGAAACGACGACAATACGTCCAGTCAAAAAGACGCCAGGGTTTACAGCATGCGAACCCAAAGGTCGACTGAAACCATAAATTAGGGGACTCAAGCCAGAAGGGGTCGAACGAACTCTTAAAATAATGAAAAGAACGGCATTGGATGGAATGCTAGCCAATTCAGATGAAGCTTGTTCCGTCACATTCAATGCTTCGAATGAGAACAAAGGGGGGATTGGCACACCGGCAAATGGAGGGAACCACAACTTGTGACCGAGGAAGGACACTGATCAACGACAAGAGAGTAATGACTTAATAACGACAACAACGATAACTTGTTCTGATAGTTGCCCGACATTACGACATAACGACCACTAGAAATATGAAGTGTTCCAAAATGATAGCCAGACCTCTTGATGTGTAAATGCAATCAGAATACGAGAAGGAACCACATACCGCGAATTATAGCGAGTACGAATGATTGATGCAAGCATATGGATATATGATCATAGCCCAAGACAGCCTTGAAGGTATGTGTTCATCAATAATCAAAGGTCATAGACACATTTTAAATAGTTTTATTCATACTGGTCTCACATGTCCCCATCGCCGAAATAATATAATTAATTTTGTAATGAATTTAATAAGTTTTGATATTGTTAATAAATAATTTATTGTTTAAGTTTAAATGGAGTATTCAATTTAGTATTGTATTAATTAATAATTCCTTTACAGGACTCACAGAGAGGTTAAATAATCGGAGGGTTATTGCAAACACAACACAGAACAATGTAATGATAAATAATGTAATCATTAATTTAAGTTCTAATAATTTCTTTATTTGAGTCCCACATTATTAAAATATTTTTACATAGCTAAAAACATGTTAAGTTTACAGTTAGAAATCCACAGTGAAGGTATGCTCATATACATCACCGAATATTCATGTACACATATTTATGGGCATACAAAATTTTCTTTCCAATATAAATAATTTGTATTCACGCTATGTATTCTTTTCACGTGTATGTATTCTTTTGCTTCTCTTCACGTGTATGTATTCTTTTGCTTTATATTTACCCAATGAAGAAAAAAGTTTGAGTTTTGCAGTACGAAGTTACAACTACTATACCATTTCGAGATAATTTAGACAAATTTCGTTTTTTCCAGAATATTATTGAAAATTTCGTGTACTTGGTAATAAATATTCAGTACCTTAATCAAATTACACTGTGATAAGTGAGAGTTAATGTTAAAATTTTTAGATCCAGTGCTTCTTATAACGATTTTGTGATTAATATTTGATGGTAATTGCCTTTTGTAACTGTTAAAGTTTCGTAAAGTGGTAACTTTTCGAGTCGTTCGACTTTCTTAAAATAATAAATTTTATTATTTCAAGAAAAATAAATTTGGAATTAGTAGGCGTCTTTAAAAGTTTTATTAGTGGTATAGTGCAGTAAAATCTGACAATTTCTGTGTTTACATGTATGGAATCTTAGAGATACATTTTCCCAACTCGATTGTATCCTGACTGTAGTATGTTTATACGCATACATATCTTGTATAAGTAAAAGTATTTTAAAATTGATATCCTAGAACAGTCGACTCAAAATGAAACAAAGGAAACAAAATCCGAATACTTTTCGTTATTCCAACTCATCGAGTCATAAAGTCAAACTAAAATAATAATTAAACTCATAATAATGTCTACTATTAATATTGCAGCTAATTTGCATAAGAGGCCATCTTCATATTTAGTTGCTCATTCTTTTCGAAATTTAAAATGGCAATATTCCTTTTTTATGTCATCATAAAATTTCTCATGTCAATTTTATACTAAAATCACTAAATATAATTTCACTTTTATTTAATGCCCTTAGTAACAACAAGTATATTTTAATGCCTTTAGTAACAACAAGTATATTTTAATACCCTTAGTAACAACAAGTATATTTTAATGCCCTTAGTAACAACAAGTATATTTTATATTAAACTAGCCCATTCATATAACCCATTCGTCGCACATGTTAATTATAATTTGGTAATTATAAATACACTTGGCAAGCCGACACATGCATTAAATATTGAAAGAAATATGCTGACATATACTTTTTTAGTGTTTTTGAAGCTTTTACATGCTTCGACCTCTGCAAGGCTGCGTATACGTCTACACAACGCTTGCTGGGTTGTCATTATATGCTTTGAATGAGCGCGTAGGGTGTATAAAATTCCGATATGCTGGATTACCTAGCTCATTCTAAGAAGTTTATTTTTGAGCTAAACTCTAGCATAATTTGAAGATGAGATATGAACAAATTAATGAAATTCCTAAAGTTTTCCCAGGAAGAGGACAATTGGGCAGCACGGCTTGATGAATTGAAAGCTTTAAAATGTAAGTGAAATTAGTAAAATAATATGGAATGGGAAACTGGTCATTGGACTGTTTTACATACAGCAGTGGTTATTCATCAGAAAAATGAAAGTGCTGCTTGAGAGAATAACTCTTTCAATACTTTCTTAAGGAAAGGGTTCCGGTCTAAATTGGATAGAAATCTCCGGGCATCTAAACAGATACCTTACATCTTCGGGCAGGCTGGATGGTCTGCATGAAAGAATAAGAGCATCTTTACTTCTTTTAGTGTAATGTTTTCCTCGGAGTGGAAGACTCCGAAAGAGATGTTGTGCTCATTACTTATTACTTACTCTCTGAATGAGTGTTTTCTTTTATAATGTGCTTTGAATTTTATTTTACTCCAATTTGGACGGATATCAGAAATTTTGCTTTACTTGCCTTCAGTGGTTCTACTGCCCGTGGATGGTGGAAAGTTCTAATCAGATTAGTAATTATTGTGGACACTACTCATCAGGTGCATCATCTATTATTAAAATTGTAATTTTCTAAAAAGTATTCCAATAACTGTAAACTCTTATTTTCGAAAGAAAAATTTTGATTAAGTTCAGTATGTATGTTAAAATATAGGATTTGGAACACAATCAAATTTTTGAGTGAATTTTGAGTTTCTTTACTTTAAAAAAATATTATTAACTAAATATGTTTAAAGATAAATTGCCACACGATAAAACTCAGAATCCATAATCCTGAGAAAAATGCGAGCCCGGATTGGATGATGAATTATTGGAATATAAATTTGGGGTGCATTTGGATAACATTTCAGATAAATTCAGCGATTAAATAAAGTAATTTGGCGCATTAAATTGTTTTATTATGTATTCGCTATGTGAATCATTATTAATATAGGTGATTGTTTGAGGAAGTCTTAAGATGGGTTAGTGTTTTATTTACTAGCATGATGTATTAAATTGTTAAATGTTGAAATCATTAAGAAACGTATCTGTGATCATTAAACATAATCAGTATTTAGAAAAAATTTGAATTTGGAATAATTTAGAATGGTGAAATATAAAAAGTAAAAATGATGAGACAGCATTAAGGGAAATATATTTAAGAAAGGCCTGAAAGTAATTACAAGCTTAATTATACATTTGGTTTTACTTTAGGACTCAAGAATTCGAAATAACGCGCGATGTTTGATTATTTTTTTATCGTGTGTACATTTTTTATTTCTCAGATATGCATAAATTGCCTTTTTGAAATGAATAAATTGCCTTTTTGCCTTGCATTCTTCTGTTGACTTTCTTTTAAAATGTGTCAATAACCAGCCTGCTCTCGTTAACGAATCCTTCTTACCATATATGAAATGGGCTTGCATACTGTTATTTTATGAATTTCATTGAATACATTTAAAAAAATGTTCTTTATCATGCATTTAAATGTTTTGCCAAAAGAAATAATGTCCCTTGGCATATATTTACAATTTGGGTTCTATGAAAACAATAAAGCTTAAGTATAATCGGCAGCGTAATGCATATTATTCATGTCTTTATTAACCCAAAATATTCCCAAAACAGAAAACACTTAATTTAATATTCGATAACTTTCTTATATGCCTCTAGAAAAACATGTATAAAAATAATTTCTCTATAAACGTTTTATATCTTGGTGTGGATTCGTAATATATACTTTATTTACGTATTAAAGATCTTTAAATTTCTCAGAAATATTCAATTTGAAATATCCATAACTTCTTACGTACCAAATGATATCATTTAATAATTATGATATCATTTTATGTGCATTCATAAATGTGTGACTTAACAATACATTAAGTATCAGATAAAAATGTCAAACGAACTACCCGTCAATTAAAACCCATTTAATTCGTCAATTTTTATTTTGAAAACACCTTTAAGTAATCACCTAATCCCATTTTCAAAATATATAAAATATATTTAACTCAACACCGTGTTATTTATGCGAGGTGGCAGAGCATCAAAACAAAAAATATATAAATTATCTAATTCCATCTTTCAGTAGTATCTCCAAGTCTAGAAGCACTTTTCTTTACTGATGGTAAAGTCAAGAGTTAAGATATTTATCAAAAGTGAAAAAGGAGTTGAGTTGTAATTGAATTGCAAATTTTGAATATTTCGTGGATGAAGTAATGAGTTTCCTTGGAAGCTAAAAGTTTCAGGATAAATTTAATTTTGAACTTATAAATTAGTTTTGGCAAAATTTATATAAATCTTCAAAATATTTTAGAATAAATACGTTTCTAATCATTTAATGGACAGCAAGTTCGTAACGTTAAAACTACCTTTTAATTTAAAAGAGAAACTATATAAACTTAAGTGGAATGGTTAATGAAATTAACAAAAACTTTTCTTTGGGTTTAATCTTTCGCGACTAGTGCAATGTAAAAGAAAACGAATGAAATTAATTACGACATGAGACTCAATATTAAATTAACGTCTAATTGAGTCCCTATTTTTAAGCTTTTATTTCACTAACCATGTTTGTTTTACGATGTTTCCAACACAATCCAAGGTAAGTGAATCAGATTGTAAACAATTCAGTTACTGTTAATGTTCGGTTTTGCATTATCCGTTCGAATGTGAATTCATATAAAAATTAAATTACTGTGTCTTAATTAAATTTTTAATGCAATTTGTAAAAAATGTATTGATCCATAGATAACCTTAATTACTCTGCATTTAGAAAACGTCCATCTAACTATCTTTCTTATACCTAAATAGCATTAAATTGTTCAATATAATAAAGTTTAATATTAAATTATTAAGTAAAAAACACTACTGTTGCTAATGATTACAAATTATCAGTAATTATTTTTCATACAATGCTTGCATATGCTGTTTAAAGTTGAAAATGTTTTTAAAAGCTTGAGAGTGTGATGTTATATGAGAAAGAAATTGAATACACCAGACCCACTGACCTTCCGCAATTCAAAATCTACAAAATTAATATCTTATAATTATATCCTCATAAATTAAATAATCCATAAGAAATATAAAAATTTCTGGCATCTTCATATATCTCCTCATAGATATTGAAAGACAAAATTCACACTAGGGATATTTTTTTAAGATGCGGATATATCGTACATACTTGTACCAATTCTGTTAGAGAACAGACTAGTGAAAACATTTAAGATTTTTTATACAGCGCTCATAAAAGCCTTTGAATAAGTTTTAATACTTGCAATTTACAGAGGCGCATGTAAGTTTTGAAGCTCCTTGTTTGCATGGAGATAAATTTCCTCTCGTTTGTTATTGGATTTAAATTCCTGGTCATTTTCTCGGACAGGCTGATTCGCTGAAATAGTTCTCTATTATTTTCTCCAGCAGGCGGATTTTATAATATTTTTAATATGTCTGGTTATCACGTGATACAAGCCGAATAATTTCCTGGGCCTATAAAGTGTCGATTAGGAGATGCCTCATCTTCAGCCATTGTTTACTTATGTCTAAATTAATCGCCTAGCATTCAGTGTTCGCAATTGCATAGTATATACTTTTATTTCTCGAAGTTTATCTTTTCGCATATTTGAAAACCGATGCATTTAAATAAAATTGTGTCATTACAATATGTTTAACTGATCATGTTTCGATGAAGATAGTTTTTCAGAAATGGCATACGTTCTAAATAGTTCAGCATTTTGTTTTATAAAGAAATTGCATAATCTTTAGTATAAAATTAGTTACCATATGTATCAGTTTTTCTCTATATGTTCAAGATATTATAAGCATTGATAAGATCTTAGTCGTCCTATAAAAAACCAAAATAATTGGAATTATTTAATCCGTCGCATTCCAAAATCTTATACAACGTTTATCTATTTAAATTACACTTAGAACAAGTATTGCTGTGTTCTCAATGTTAAATCGTCTTATGTTATGTAAAACATACTTCATTTTATTGCTTTAGTAACAGTCAGGTCATAAAATTTGTCATAAAATATCGTGAGTTCGATAAATTTGTAAAATAAAGTATGATTTATATCTGGTATTCCATCCATGCATTTTTTTCTGCTTTAGTACATGATTCGTAAAATATGCTGAAATTGAACAACACGATATGTGCATATATATAATTCAAATATGAAACATGTGCTATGGAATGGAGTATATTTTATTTAAATTAAAAAAATAGTACTCTTTAAATATACAGCATTTATATGAAATAACTATCTTAAATTTAATTAAGTGCAATTTTACCAACATCATATTTATTTATGAAAACATTCATTATAATTAACTGTTAAATTCCGCACATTTTATTTTAGCATAGTTTATCAGCCTGGTTTAAAAAAAAATTGTATGGGCAGCACATGACTTTCCCTATATAATGCAATGAATTTACTTCTTTAACGGTGAACAAGAAAGATCAATCATGCTTAAAGCATTGATTATGAAACACTTTCCAACTTCAATGCAATTTTATTTAAACATGTCTAAAATGCAATACATTCCTCGGTAATATTTTAAAACTTATCACAATACTACATTAATTTATTATATTTGAAACCTTAAACCTTCATCGAAAAAAATTAACATTATTCAAATGACGGCATTAAAGTATAAATTGCCTGGTTTAAACATCTCTAAAATGTTATACATTCCTCGGTAATAATTTTAGAATTATCATAATACTACGATAATTTATTATATTTGAAAACTTCATCGAAAACAACTGAAATCCATTCAAATGACGTCCTAAAAAAATAACACGCCTGGCTCTCTCTATAAAAGCAACATTTCATTCATAAATAATTCCCCCATTCATGTCATTCATCACAATACTATAATAATTTATTTTATTTAAAAATTAAGACCATTGAGCTGCAAGTAAGTAAACTCAATGCGTAAAACTTCATCGAAAAATATCGTCCTTCTCTTTCTAAAATCAATGAATTCATATCAGCTAAGCAGACCCCATGGACTAAATGATTTTGTGTTAAAGAATTACAGCGATTCTAATACAACTCATTCTACATATTTTGCTGTTTACATTTTACATAGGTGAAAAATAGGCTTAATAGTAGAAATAATCAAATTTGGAAGATCATTTAAACTGAAATATATTGTCATTGCGTTGTTTCAGTATGTAGATGTACAGAATTTAAGCAAAAATAAAGTAATTTTAGGACGGATACAACACTCAATATGAATTAAAAAGAACTTTAAAAATCACGATTTTGACACAAGACGGATGCCATATATCATTTTGAAGTGGGTCATGTGATCGTTTCATATCATGGACACGTGATCGCTTAATATAAGAGGTGTTATTATTATTTTAATTTTTATTTAAAAAACAACTGAATATATTTCGCTGAATTTTTTTTTATATATTTTATGGAACAATTTGAATATTGCCTAAAATTTTCGAAGCAATTTGTGAATTTTAAATCCGCTTAAAAAATGCTTGAAAAATTAGGTCCCATAGGGCTCAATATTCCATTTTTTCAACCCGGGTTCAATCCAAAACTAATTGGGTGATATTATTCATTTATATTCCCATAGGTCCTATAGACCGTCTGAACAACATACTAAAATTTTATTTTGATTAAGTCATTTTTACGGCAGTTATCGTGCTAACGGACAGACAGACAGACAGACAGAATGAACAAAGTCATAAACACTTTTCAACTTTGTTGTAAAGTGTTAAAAAGTGATGAAGAAATCCACGGCACAGTGTTTGTAACGTTAAATTGTATATTTGGCGCTATTCCGGGTGGCAATATGTAAAGTTATTTCGTACCCAATAAACTTATATTTCACGTAACTCCAAATTACAATTCTCAATTATGATATCATCCTCAATAGGCAATATAGTCCATATATTTAAATATACTAATAATAACTTCATCTATTAGGCATCATTTTCAAAACCTTGGAATGTGGGGCTAAATATCAATATTTTAATATCGCCAAGTTGGCGATAGTTAGAAGACCTTTTCGTATATAATAAAAAGTATGCCCATCACATGACAGAATTAAAAATATGCAAAACATTGCATCCCATTTGGTGTCATTTTTATTAATTTTGCGACATTTTTAACAATTTCATAACATTTTTATCAATTCGGCAGCAGTTTCACCAATTTGTAAACATTTAAAAAAAGTAGCAAATTTGGTGATATGGTGCCAAAATTCGTCACAGAATTCCGACAAGCGTTACAGACGGAGAAATATGTTATTTTTATGTTCTTTCCAAAATAACGAATTTTCATCAGTTAGTTTTCATTTTCAGTGATTTAGCGTAATTCTTATCAATTTGGCGACACTTTTTATCAGTTTGGCGACATTTAAAAAGACTCGTCACGTTGGCGGTATTCCGCCATATTCGTCGCCAAAATTTCGTCAAATATTATGGTCAGGGAAATAGATTATTCTTAAATTAGATAAACAACTAATGGAGTCCAAATACAAAAATATTACCTAAAGTGACTTCTCTTATAGAATATTCTTATATTCTTTCAAAGATGTTGAATTCTCATGAATTAGTCTTCATTGATTAAGAGTCAAATTTATCAATTTCGTGGCATTTTTATCAATTTGGCGATATTTTCATCAATTTGTCAACCTTTAAAAAACTCACCAATTTGGCGATATTCCATTACATTCGTAGCTAAAGCTTCGTTAAGCATTGTTGATGCAGAAATAGGTTATTTTTATAGTAGATAAACGTCTAATGGCGTCAAGTTAAAATGATATTTCCCAAATTGTATTTTTAGGTAAATGAAACGAGTTAGATCTATGAGAATGATGATAATAAATTTAGTGCATAATATTACATATCAAAAGTGAACAGATTTCACAATGGTTAACACTTTTTATGAATTTAGTATGTTTTTTGATAAATTTATTTGAAAAAGCTGCAATATCTCGAGAACGGTTCATACTAGCGTTCTAAAGTTTGTGTCAATCGTTTTCTAATAAAGTATTACATAAGAAATGATTATTTACGTAACTTTATGGACTGTTTTAATTTTTTGATGAATTTTCAAATTTCAAAATTCAGGTGGGTTCTGACCATTCGATTGCATGTGAAAACTATAGTCTTCCAGTATTCATTGATTGTGATTTTTCTACCAAATTTCGTTTGAATAGCTTCATTCGTTTGTGAGATATCGTCTCCACACACACGCACACACACACACACACACACACACACACACACACACACACACACACACACACACACACACATACACACACAATCATCACTTCAAAAACATCTGATTCATGTTCAGGGATACTTGAAAAGTACTTTACCGTCGAAAATTTTAATTCGAATTTTCGACCGTGTCACAATACTTTTCTTATACATTATGTATATATGGAAAGTAAAGATACTGATTTGTATATTACTTTCCTTATATACATAGTATAATGTATAAAGAAAGTATTGTGACGGAGTTGAAAATTCGAAACCGAGTTTTTGACGGGAGATCACCTTTCAAACATCCCTGAACACGAATCAGACGTTTTTTAGGTGATACCTGTGTGTGTGAAAGCCCCAGGCCGTCCGGCTCGTCCAGAGGACTTGGAGCAACAGGATGGACGACCGGGAAGGGATGCCTGTGTGTGTGTGTATGTTGTGTGTTTGGAGACGATATCTCACGAACTAATCAAGCGATCTGAAAAAAATTTAATATAAATCACGATCGGTCAATACTGGAAGTCTATTGCTTTTACAAGCAATCGAATGTTCAGAATCCTCCTAAATTTTGAAATAAATTAAAAAATATCATCAAATAATTAAAACATTCAATAAAGTCACGTAAATAATCATTTCTTATGTAATATTTCATTAGAAAACGATTGACATAAACTTTAGCATAACCGTTCTCAAGATATTGCACATTTTTCAAATAAATTTATCAAAAAATCACATAAAATTTAAAAAAATATTAACTATTGTGACATCAGTTCACTTTTCATACGTAATATATGTAATACATTTATTATCATCATTCTCGTAGATCTAGCTTTTCCATTTAGGAGAAAATACATCTCGGGTAATAGCTTTGTAATTTGGCGCCATTAGTCGTTTATCTATTATAAGACAATATTTCTCCATAAAAACTGCTTGGCTAAATTTTGGCGACAAATTTGGCGGAATATCGCCAACTTCGAACGTTTTTAAAATGGTGCCAAATTAACGGAAATATCGTCAAATTGATAAAAATGACGCTATAGCAATAGAAATGAAGACCAATTGGTGAAAATCCAATATCTTGGAAAGAATAAGAATTTACTCTAAGAAAAGATACTTTGGGTAATAGTTTTGTATTTGGATGCCATTAGTCGTTTATCTGCTATAAGGATAGCCTATTTCTCCGACCGTAATGCTTGAAGTAATTTAGCTACGATTTTTGCAAAATATCGTCAACTTGGCGAGTTTTTGAAATGTGACCAAATTGATAAAAATGACCCCAAATTGGATACAATATTTTGCAAATTTTTAATTCCATCATATGATGGGCATACCTTATATTATATAAGAAATGTTCTTCTAAATATCACCAACTTGGCGATTTTTGGCTCCACATTGAAGAAAATATCGTCAAAATTGCAAAAATGAAGCCTAATTGATGAATTTGTTATTAAAATATTTAAATATATGAACTATATTGTTTATTGAGGATGCTATTAGTATTGATAATTGTTAATTTAGAGTTACGTGAAGTTTATTGTGTACGAAATAGTTTTACATATTGCCATCCGGAAAAGCGCCAATTGTACAATTTAACGTTGCAAGCACTGTGCCATGGATTTCTTTATCACTTTTTCACCGTTAAAGAAGTAAATTTATTGCATTATATAAGCACCGTTAAAGAAGTAAATTTATTGCATTATATAAGCACCGTTAAAGAAGTAAATTCAATGCATTATATAAGCACTGTTAAGGAAGTAAATTCATTGCATTATATTAGCCCCGTTAAGAAGAAAATTCATTGCATTATATTTCTTTCAGATGTACTCATGAGTATATGCTTTTTCATAATTCCGCAAAATATCGCTAATAATGTTAAAGAAATTTTAACTCCCTGAATCAATTAAAAATTAATTTATAAATATAAAGGGATTACAAGTTTTTTTCTGAAGTATCACACATTTCAATGCTTCCCAATATGGGAGTTTATGTGGAAGATATTCTAAAACTATGTATTTACTGTATATACTCGTATTTTACTCAGTCTAGTAGTTTAATATGATTTTAGATTGGATAATGGTGCATTTTTCAGGATTGATTGCTGATAAATTTTAAATTGCATACGTTACTTTGTAATAAAAACTGCACTAGAAATAATAATATAAACATGATCAAATTACGATATGTATAATCATACATTATTAAGTAAGAAATATATGCTCGCGATGTCAAATCTGGTAAACTTTCTAACAGCTCTTGCTCAATACGTATAATGAAATTTTACAACTAACCAACGTAGTGACCAGCATGCCAGGACTATGTATTTTTCTAATAAAAAATAAATATTTATTATTAAATAAGCCATTAACTGCTATGGAATTCCTCGTTTAAAATGATTCTTTCTTCGCAATACTGACTACTCAAGAGATTGAGTTTTGATATATTGACTTTCAGTATATACTGGAATTGAGTTTCGATACATAGACGATTAAAATAAAAGTTACATTTACTTGCCTCGTACAAATAAATGTGTCAATTCAAAAGATTTTAAATTCAGTAGTTGAATAAGCGAAATAGCTATTTCCTTCTTTCGCTTGAAAAAGCAGAACAGCAATTTTATTCGCGAATCAAGTCAGAAGATCTTGAAGGGAATTTATTAAAATTGAAATTTTGGCATTCGATTTTACGGTTGAAGAAATTTTGCCTCTCACTTAATGTCTTACAGAAACGAGTTATTGACAACCATTGGATAATAAAATAATTTCATGTCAGTTTTCCGAGAGAAAAGGAAAAAGATAACTTGAATTACTCTTTAACACGCAATATAAAATCCTGATTCTATTTTAACAAGAAAATCAAAGGAAATATATCACTTATTCCGTTGGAAAGTGCATTTAAATTTGATGAAAATAGTAAGAATATTTTGAAAGTGGTAATATTTCTATTTCAGATATATTTAGGAATAAACGTTTGAAAAATGACTTTCAATATATATTTCCTAAATAACAGATTAATATTATTTAATTAAATAAGTTATTGATGTTAATAATCTTTACATCTCTCTTTACAAATAGCATAGTTAAACACAAAATATGTGAATTTCAAATATTCTGCTATAATCGTAATACGTATCAATTATTACAGATTTAGTTTATTAGAAATATTACATAAGAAGCTTTTGTTATTTTTTTATTCTTACAACAATTATATTGTGTTTTGTTCCCGAATCAGAAATAGAAAACATATTATACAAGAGTAAAGATTTTTCTCAATATTTTCTTTCAACGTAGTATAAGAATTTGTACACTTATCGCCACTACTTAATACATCGTTCCGTAATTAAGGCAAACGAGTAAAAATAGATTAGGTAGTATTAGTTTGTTAATCAGTTAAGTTATGAGACTGTAATGCGTTTCAACTAAATTTTTTCACTAAGACGCTTTAGATACGTAAACATTGGATTTATGACGATAAATCTACTTTTAAATACCAAAAGCAGAATAGTATGTTAGAAATATAATATTTTAACTGAATAACTGATATGGAATTGTGATATTTTGTTGCCGGAGGGACAGACTAAAATCGAATATCCACCCAATTGTCTTAAGGAGATATATACTTTAAAACTACGATTGAAGAAACCTTATGAAATTATCATTCTAATTTAAGGTCAAGACTGTTATTCGTCATCAACAATCTTGTATACAGTATGTTATTTCTGTTGTTTATTCGCGTCATTTTTTACGTACACAATGTTACACACAACGTTAAGATGTTCTAACGTCGCTCTAAGATATGACGTCAGAAGACTAGAAGTGTTCTAGTTTTATCGGAATACTATACTAGAATACTATATTAGAATACTGTACTAGATTACTATATTAGAATACTATACTAGAATACTATACTAGATTACTATATTAGAATACTATACTAGAATACTATATTAGAATACTATACTAGATTGCTATATTAGAATACTATACTAGATTACTATATTAGAATACTAGATTACTATATCAGGATACTATACTAGAATACTATACTAAAATACTATGCTAGAATAATACTTATATTAAATTTGAATACACCTTATATATTCTGTTATCCTATCCCTACTGCTGAAGCAAGGCCCCATGGAGAAAATTCGAATATTTTAATATTCATCAGTTCCAACAAACCATTTCTGAAGAGGCTACAATAAAACTCCATGTGTCACAATTTTGTAAACTATAGTGGTAATTGACTGAGAATCAGTTTTCCACACAGATCTCATCTCATTTCACATAATATAGTTCTTAAATTCTATTGATGTTTTAGAGATAGGTTTAAATTCTGCTAACATATTATACATGTAGAATACACGTAGAATACAGATCTAGCTCAATGTGTGGTGATATTATATCTTATGCAATGTAAACTGTCTAGTAATTACTTACTACTAGGCGTATCGATTATGGTGCATACAATGTGGTATTTTTTTCCACTGCAGTAATGGCAATTTACTGCTGTTAAGTTCAAAAAGCCTGAAACCGGTCCATCAATGTTGTTTGCGTCAGTTTGAATTATTTTCTAATTGATTCAAAAGACCTTTAATTCGTGAGATTTGTAAATTTTATAACTTAGGTTGTTTGCTATGAATTACCCTAGTGCTTTATATTTGTATTTGTTCACTTTGAATAGATATTATTGACTGTGTGCTCGTCAGTTAAAAATGCTATAGATAACTATATTATATATCGTAAAAATAATTCCATGTATTTTTAAAATATTTATACGGTGACAATAAATCACTAACTTAAGTAAAATGAATAATTGTATTATATATGCATTACTAATAATGTAAATTAATATATCCTGATGACCAAAATCATACATAAAATCTATCAAAGAAGTTTGCGATGCCATTAATATTTTTATATTATTACTTTCCTTATATACATAATGTATGAGGAAAGTACTGTGACAGGGTCGAAAATTCGAATTCGAGTTTTCAACGGGAGAGCACGTCTCAAGCATCCCTGATCACGAATCCAACATTTTTGAGGTGATGGCTGCGTGTGTGTGTGTGTATGAAAGTATGTGTGTGTGTCAGTGAGTCTGTGGAGATAATACCTGACGAACGAATGGAGCGATTCAAACGAAATTTGGTACAAAAATCACAATCCGTAAACACTGGAAGCCTAATGTTTTTTTACACAATCGAATGTTCAGAACCCCCCCCCCCCCCCAAATGTTCGAGTGAAATTTTGAAAAAATCGTCAAAAAGTCAAAACCGCTAATAAAGTTACGCAAATAGACATTTCTTATGTAATTTTTCCTTAGAAAACGATTGACATAAACTTTAGAACGCTAGCATGAACCGTTCTCGAGATATTGCACATTTTTCAAATAAATTTATAAAAAAGTCCCATAAATTAAAAAAATATATTAACTTTTAAGAAACATGTTCACTTTTAATATGTAATATCATGTGACAAATTGGGTGACATCATTCTCGTGGATCTAACTCGATCCATTCACGAGAAAATATACTTCGAATAATAATTTTGTATTTGAACGTCAATAGTCATTTATCCCCTGCAATAATAACTTATTTCTCTGTCCATAACTCTTGGCGAGGATTTGGCGACAAATTTAGAGGAATGTCGTCAACTTGGCGACATTTTTAAATGTTGCCAAATTAACGGAACTCTCGCCAAATAGATAAAAATGACGCTAAATCAATGCAAATGGCGACTAATTCAAGAAAATTCAATATGGGCGCTGTAGCCCTGTGGTTAGCGCGCGGAGGTTGCACTCGGTAGTCCCGGGTTCGATTCCCGCCGCTTCCCAAACTGCCGCCGTGTTCACGCGGAGTATGATCACGTTAAACATGTAGGTCCGTAAGTCCTTCCGAGAGGTTGGTGGTAGGGGAAGGAGGGTACGGTTCCTGTGGATGCCTCCCCCACTGGGTTCCGGTCTGAATTGGGTGGCACTTCCCCGCCGTACAAACAGATACCTTACACCTTTCTGGTAGGTCGGACGGTCTGGGTCGAAGAAGAAGAAAATTCAATATCTGTGAAAGACTATAAATATCTACTATAATAATAACATTTTTTTAACTGCAAAAGTAGTAAATTTATTGTATTATATAAGGAAAGTCATTTGTTATCCACACATTTCTTTATCATTGTTTTCCGTGTAATTTTTATCCAAATGCAACTTGCCATGTTTAAGTCTCTATAATTTAACACACCCTCTATTTAAACTGCCGAGTAATTTTCTTCATGAATTAGAAGGGCAACTAATTATCGTTAATAGTCTATTTTTCGGAAACCGAACAGTTCCGTTGTTCTGGCTTTCAAGTTAATGGTCGCTATGAATACAGATCGACCTTTTCGACATCGTAATCACAGCTACTTACCCTTAATAGTTGGGTGGGAAAATGGCCATCATTCCTCGAACAAAGGAAGTCCTTATTCATTCAGATCTTATACGTTGGATGCCAAATTTTTAATGCAAAATATAACAGATATGCTGCGTAATACTGTAAGTATTAAAAAGTCAATTCCAGAAAAACATTTATGTATTTTATTTGCAATTAGAACGATATAAATGTGACACAGAGATTATTTTAGAATGGCATTATTGCAGATATTTTAATGAATATTTAATTTTAAATGCGATAAAAGTTATTTGTCACTTTTCTAAATATGCCTAAGTTTTATGAGAAACCGATAAACTGGTTGATCAATTTCAGGCCATAGTTTCCCAGTTTTTATAGAACAGAAAATGGAATGATCACTATGATCCTTTGAACAAGGAATTAAGATATTAAAATTTTCCTAGAAGATATAAATATTCACCTCCGACGAGCAGAAAAATGCAAAGCATTTCTTTTACTTACACACATAAATGAAAATCTATTAACATTTGGGATAACAGGTAAATGACTACTTCCCTATACTGACCTGTTACGCGAAAGACGGTGCACCACTTTTAATATTTTAGTTACTTATATACAATTTTGACAAAGCTAGAACGAATTCCTTCTGGTACCCTGGACTAAAAACTTCCACTACGAATACAATTAAAATAACCTCACACAATTTTCGAAATGCTCGTCCATGCCTATAGAAAATTAAACAGCTCGAAATCTTCATAGTAAGGGATACGTTCCAAGTTGTGAAGTCAAGCTTTCGTAAATGAATTTCTCGCTTCAATACACCCACTCACCAAGCGATTTGAATTCAACTTTTATAGACACACTTAAAAATTGAAAAAAAATCGAAATATAGTAATTCACGAAGCATTACTTATTAGAATACGAATATGTCACTCTATATTCACGTCAAAGATTATAATTGTGTGAATCTTCATTTCTTTGATACAAGCCAATAGAAATGGAATGGCGCATTTTGATGTATTTTAAGAACACATTAAATATGAATAGAATATATTAGTATTCTGTCTCGAAGCTAATTGGAAAGGAAGATATTTTATATTTTCGATGTAAGTATGGAAATTTTGTAATGATATTTCTAATTGCTAACGAGGCGATTTCTGTGAAAATCCCTAGAAATTGCGTTTCACTACAAAGTAACTAACCAATTAATTGGAATTAAATATAAAGTTCTTCCGAGGTATCACTGGACTTTATCTAAACTGTGACTATACCGTATTTAAAAGCTGCGAGTAAATTAGGTTTTCCATTATAGAATCTAAAAAAGAAAGCATAAATGCACAAGCAGACACATTATTTGAATACTATAGATATATCTACTAATATAGAAAATAGCAGCTCATTTATTAAAATCTAATTAAGTGTTTCTCTAATTTCTAACAAATAGGTTAAAAGCGCATCCTAGAGAACACTCGAGTAGCAATTTTGTCAGTACACAACTTCTGAAAATTTTCTGACTTGGAATCTCATGGTAACAATCATTTTGGCATTTCAACCATGATATATCTATCCTGTTCAGCTGTATTGCGTGAGAACACAAAAGATACACTATATTTTTCACTATGTATCAATTATATAGTGCAAAATATATTTTTCACTATATAATTAATATATTTTTCAATTATTTTCGCTATATAATTAATATATGTTTCAATTATTTTTCTTTAATTGATATGTTTTCACTGCTATCACTTATATCTAGGCACTATATTACATGTACATTACTACATTACTATTAATGTAAATTAATATATTCTGATTACCCAAACGAATACAAAAATATAAAATTTTGCAATGCTATTAACATTTTAATGTTATTTTTATTATTATTTTCCGTGTAATTTTTATCTAAATGCAACGTATCACGTTCAAATCTCTATAATTTATCAATATCTATAATTTTGATGCCTCCACCCTCGAATTTAATAATAACCCCGAAATAAAAGAGGTACTTTTTTATACACCGGAGTTTGTGGTCTAGTGTCATCCTGAGATTGGATAACAAACCAATCAAATGAGGAATTTGCCCGTAGGGTAGACCAAATAGAGTGTATCTAAAAATCGTAGCAAGAAATCCAAAAAGTTGGATTTTTCTTTCTTTGTTTTTCTCTCTCTCAGTCTTGAACGACAGATACTCAGAGACTCAAAGTGGACGAACATGAGATAGTTCTCTGTCGATCCGTGGCCCCATACCCGAAAACGGGTAAATCCTTGAATATTATTGTACCAGAACTTGAGAGAATTCGGCTATATGTAAGTTGATATCCCGTCATAAAAATTTTTAATGAATAAATGGCGAGTTATTAGGAGCCAGCGATAATAAATAATTAGAAAAATATTTAGGAATTTAAAAGATTCATTTATTAAAAAGCAGTATGTATTGTTTAATGAAGAATATAAGTGTGGTGCTGGAAAAAGTTGAAGATTACGTTAGTTTACACTCATTGCACTGATACTTAGAAATGCCGCTAATAACCCATCATATCATCTTTAGTGCCAGTTCCTGGAATAAAAATATGTTAACATCATACTACACAATTAAGTGCACCCATTTAGCTTTAAAATAACATTATTTATTGGAAACAATCTATTAATTACTAAATTAATTACAACAGTTACCATATATAATTAAGGACGAGATTGGACATGTGAGATCAGGTAAGTTATTATTATCAAAATAGATATGACATTTTATAACCTGACTTGTACATACCTTCTGATTGTCTTTGGACACTGACACACAACTTGCTATGGCACATTGCCTCTTCGCCAACCTTTGCCTCCATTTTATGACGGCACATTACTGACTTTCGTCTAAACGCTGACACATCATCACTACTTCATTTCTCTCTCTGTTCTAGTCTGCTTCATTACTCTGAATACAACTGATCTGTGGCCGTAATTTTTACATGTCTGAATATCAATCTTTTCTCATCACTTGGTTGTCACCGCTTTTTACCTGAGATCTGATACGCCTCTTCGGTTATCATTGGTTGACATCAGGGAATACGACAAGGCCTCTTCCATATTGGTTTAACTTTGAATCAATCCAATGGTTTTTACAATAGTCCCCTAACTAAGCCTCCATTTTATGACGGCATACTATTAACTCTCGTCTGAATGCTGACACATCATCACTGCGTGCGCGTAACTTTATGGATATTTCAATGGGCGCTTTAGCTGTTTCACCAGTTTTATGCAGCTTTCACATCTTAATTCAGTTCTCAACTCTTACTCACTGCTCATCCGAGCGTGTTACTTTTTCTCATTTATTCTTCATTACTTCTCTGTATCTTATCTGTGTGTGTAACCTTCTACCGGTTGCCACCTCATTTTTCTGAGGTCTGATACGCCTCTTCAGCGACCATTGGTTGACCTCAGGGCGACGCCGCAACACTTTCTCATTGGTTAAACTTTTAGCCAATCCCATGGCTTCATCTTTAGCCATGTTTTTGTGGTTTTCCTAATCTCTCGAGTCAGGGCTGATGTAAAATTGGCGTCACACAGACTGGGTTCTTTTCTGGCCTGTTAGATATCATAAATAATCATATAAACCTGTCTACTTGTATTCTGATATCACAATAAGAATTTAAATAACTTATTATTTTTAGTGTTACCTCATAAATTATGTGTGGAGTGTATCTTAATGTTGTTTAACTAAGAGTTGCTTCTGCTTGGACTATCTCGGCATTCGGTCGTGTGGTGTGGCCATACACCGATCATTGGTCATTGTAATATGAAATTTAAGTGTACACATTACAGATACTTTCAGGGGTTCTACATTTATTAATGCACTATACGCAATTGATTATACATAAATGTAGTGTACCATCAAATTTAACCGCCTTCTTATTTGTTCTAACTAAAAATACATTTTCTTAAAACATAAAACTGTCATTGAAATTAAAATATTAATTATAGTAATTTTGCGTATTTGGATTAAGAAAGAGAAAAATAAATCACAGTGTTATTTAATTCATTTCAAAAAACGATATATTTTTCAAAGCATCATATTTAATACTGAGGTTATAAAATTTCTTGCTTATATGAAGCATTTGCATAATGATAATTTTGAGTACATTTCGGTAAATCAAAGATTTATTAACTAAAGTTTGAATTACAAGTAATAAAGAAAGTTGCAATATATTTTCATCATATGCACCATCGTCCAATTTTTTTAGTGTTTTCCAATGTTTAGCCACCATATTTCTTGTTATGCACAATTATCTTTAACTAGCCGTTACTTCGCGTTTTTGAAATGGATAGCGGCCATTAAATGTGACAACTACACACTTAATCAAATTTTCTGATAACTTTTATGAATATCAAAAATCCTTCCAGATGCACGCAGAAACGTGGTGCACATTTTATGATTCTGTTAGCATGTTAAATGGGAATATATATTAAATTTTATTTCCGCCCGTGGTAAAATTATTGAATTTTTTTTTTCAAATGGCCAGGCATTTTGACCTTCGTCATTCGTCTTTATTATTGAATTGTTAATCAGACGTACAATTAGAAGTATTATATTGCGCTAGATTTATGAAATTGTTTATTTCTTCTAGTTTTTATTGCTGGCAGAGAAAGAATATCAAATTTCAATTTATGCAAAGTGGTCCAGTTATTTTTAAATACCTCTATACCAGTTCCTATGATTCACATTTTCGATTTTTTCTACGTTTCTGTCTGTACTCTGAAACGAATCGATCGAAACCGTAACCGAGTTACAAGATAGCATGGAAGTATTCGGCTTTTAAGCTTCGATTTTTTTATTATTCTGTTCCATCGACACTTGTATCTGAGATTTTAAAATGCCAGATGTTTCCGTTGTTCTGGAAACTGTAACGGACAGACTGAGACCAAACATTATATTCTGGCTCAATCATTTTGAAATGTAGTTTTGATTGTTAGTGTGGCACCAGGAGGCACCATATGCAGTTTTTGATGTTTACGGAGCAAGGAGGGCGTATCTGAACACCAGGAAGAATGATGTGACTGCAATGAAGAAAGTGAACGAAATATAACGTCATATGATTGTTCAAGAATTGAAGAGAGAGAGCCGTGATTTCAAGCAGTGCTTTCAGAGAGAGAGTCGTTAATCATTTGAGTATTGAGAATGTTACAGGAAAAAACGAAGTCTGACTCCAAATGATAGAAAAAGAATCTGAACAGGAGAATCTGAATCGCTGCCATGCTAAAAGAATCTGAATCTCTGTCATGCTGAGATACTGGCCTGAAATACAGATGTATGTGCCAACCTTCATGTATGGCAGGCCAATTTTTGATCTTTGGAATAAGATACAAAAGACCTTGTCTCACACGGTGTTTTCTCCTCCTTAAGCGTTTGTTACTAAATTCGTGTAATTTGAATTACAATAATATAGAAGTGTAAATAAATGATAATTTATTTCACAGGTTAAAATGTGGATTTTAATGCGTAGTGTTTTGATTTAGTGATTACGTTAAGGAACTCGTGCAAAGAAGTAATGGTGTGTTTTGCGTCCACGATAGCAAAGTACAAATGTTATGATTCACGACCACTGTAATTAAGAATATTAGTTTCATCCACACGTTTAATAAAAATGTAAAGCTGATTTAAATGTTTTTTCAGCATATTTAGATTATCTATTTGCATTGTCACCAAATTGTAATTACTTTTGTCATGTGCGAATAATCTATTTAACATTTTATTAATTATTTTGGAAAGGGGGATATGATACTTTTCCAACTATATAATCTTTGTAAAATCGCCAAAGATGCATATAACTAATTGAATACTACAATGTTGTTAGTATTGAACTAACATCATGCAAATTGAAATTTGGCGTCCTTGGTAATATTATTTGTCAAAACAAAATCCCGCTTTCACACTCGATCCTCGAATACAATTAACGCTTGATATCTAGATATATAAATTACTATTGGCGATATGTTTGGCCTCAAAATACAAACTACGAAACGTGCCTTTTCTTATAAATGGAACGAGCTAGATCCTCGAGAATAATGTTAATGAATTTCTCGCATATTATTGCATATGGAATGTGACCATATTATTAATATATACTACTATTTGAATCTTATGTAATGTTTTAATACATTTATATAAATAATATAGTGATAATGGTTAATGCTGGAGTTTCAAAATGAATACTGTTCGTTTTCTATTGCTAAATTATGTATACAATAATTATTTATTTTACCTTATTGAATGTGCTGATTTTTCAAGACATTTTCAAAAATTCATTAAAAAATGTATGCATCTTACTAAATTTGAATAGCGTTTAAAATGAATAGGGTTGCATCTTCAATAATTCCTACTAAATCTTATTAGAAACATTTCATGTGATCGGGAGTATCACTCGTAAACAGACGCACGAATACACGCATTATCATACATACACATAAACGTACGTAATCAATCACTGTAGGCGAAGAACAGATTCGTTGGATGTATGCACATACGCCATCGCCTTAAACTTGTTTGATTCGATAGAGGTTTAAAACATTTAAAAATCCGTCAAAATTTTGAATTCGAAATTGAAATTTCGGCCCCATCATAATACTCTTTTTCTATGTCATACTACGTATGCAGGGAAAGTAAAAATTACTAAATATCCCTTTACATCTTTCTGGCATTTTACACAATATCATTTTTATCCGCACATCTGCCCCCATTTTTATTTTTAAGCCACATTTTCAATCATCACCTATTCCACAAATCCTTTTTTTATTTTAATCTCCACGATGAAAATCCCTAAATTCATTAACTTTCCCCTATCAAAACATTCCTCGTTTTCACTCTAAAAGAACCACTGGGAAAAACCGCAACTGATTCATTTTTGCTTTTCTTGAAATGAGGGTGGCTCCTCCCCCCCACCCCTTCACCCCTGGAGGGCTTTTAAGATAAAGATTCTGTGATGTATTTAATGCGATTATCAACGTAATTTTATTTTTCTTAAAGATAAAGGTGAACGTGGATTATTTTCTTTCGCATTCAGTTACTTTGTTCTGTCATTTGGGTTGGGCGTGATTCACAGAAAATATATTATTTGTGAACTTGGATAAAAGTATTGTGTTAAATTACAGCGATTTTCTTTATCTTGCTCAAGGTGTAGACATAATTTTACTTTAATTTTAATTTATATACTAAATTGCAATGAAAATGAGTAAGAGTTTAACTCCGTAAATAGACAGATTTGACTGTATTGTTTTTAGAATAATTTCATAACTTAATATTATTACTTTCCTTATATACATAATGTATAAGGAAAGTATTGTGACGGGGTCGAAAATTCGAATTCGAGTTTTCGACGGGAGAGCACGTTTCAAGCATCCCTGATCACGAATCAAACATTTTTGAAGTGATGTCTGTGTGTGTGTATGTGTGTGTGTGTGTGTGTGTGTGTGTGTGTGTGTGTGTGGAAGTATGTGTGTGTGTGTGTGTGTGTGTGTATCAGTGAGTCTGTGGAGACGATAACTGACGAACGAATGGACCGATTCGAACCAAATTTGGTACAAAAATCACAATCCGTAAACACTGGAAGCCTATTGTTTTTACATGTAATCGAATGTTCAGAACCCCCCTAAATTTTCGAATAAAATTTTGAAAAAATCGTCAAAAAATCAAAACCGCTAATAAAGTTACGCAAATAGACATTTCCTACGTAATATTTCATTAGAAAACGATTGGCATAAATTTTAGAACGCTAACATGAACTGTTCCGGAGATATTGTACATTTTTCAAAAAAATTATGAAAAAGTCACATAAAAAAAAATTCCTATTGAGAAACATGTTCACTTTTCATATGTAATACCATGCGATAAATTGAGTGACATCATTCTCGTGGATCTAGCTCGTTCCATTCATGAAAAAATATACTTT
Source organism: Amaurobius ferox (assembly GCA_951213105.1). Taxonomy (NCBI): domain Eukaryota; kingdom Metazoa; phylum Arthropoda; class Arachnida; order Araneae; family Amaurobiidae; genus Amaurobius; species Amaurobius ferox. Next base: position 96,938,449 of record OX578136.1, read on the forward strand.
GAATAATACTTTTGTATTTAAACGCCAATAGTCATTTATCTGCTGTAAGAATAACTTTTTTCTTAGTGCATAACGCCTGGCGACATTTTGGCGACGAATTTGGCGGAATGTCGCCAACTTGGCGACTTTTTTTAAATGTTGCCAAGTTAATGAAAATCTCGCCAAATGGGTAAAAATGATGCTAAATCAATGAAAATGACGTCTAATTGTCGAAAATTCAATATCTTGGAAAGAATATTAGTATCTACTATAAGCAAAACCTAGTTTTTTACTGTAAAAGTAGTAAATTCATTACATTATATAAGGAAAGTCATGTGTTGCCCACATCAGATTTTTTTTATTTTGTAGTTTATTTCTTAAAGAACGCATTATGATTTTCAAGTATTATGCAGAAAACCAAATTTAACATTATGTACTATGAATACTGTTTACAGCTTGAATGCTGTTTACAGTTTGAATGTTGCTTACGAGGACTTCACATCAGTTACTCATATACGACTGCAAAAGTATTAGCATACTCTCCCCCATCCCTATAACCAGACGGTGGATTTTTAAATAAGAAATCTTGAATAAATTATTATAAATATATTTTCTTTTCGGCAAAATAAAAGGAAAATAAGAGATGTTTTCAGTGTATATCCCATGAAGTGTAGTAACACTAGAATTTCAAAAACTTAATGTCATTCTTCATATTTTAGTTGTTAAATACTTTTTGTAACCAAGAAGTTCAAAATGTGTTTGTGGTGCACGTTAAAATGATAAAATATAATTTTCATATGAGTATATAAAGGTATAATAATTCAATACTGCTAATTTGTTTACCAGACCTATGGGTGTGGTATCAGACTGAAATCATAGCGTTACGAACATGTAAGAAATTTGTACTTCCATAGCCGAAAATAGGGTACAATTTATAAATGCATAAAACATGTTCAATATTTTAATATTTTAAACTTTATTCTTTGAAACAATTACGTTTTGTCTGAACGAGTTTTTGCTTTACTTTGCTTACTTTCATTCGAACTACCTGCTAAATTATAAGTGATAGTAAACAAATCGATTCAATAGATTCTAATTTCTAGACAAATAATTTGTTTCGCAAAAGTTCTTAAAGTTTATGAACAATCGTTTTGTCAATTTGGAAAAAATTGAAAATTATTCCCCTTTATTATAATGTTTATATATCGTAAAGTAAAAATGCTATCTATGGACAATAAAATATAATTTGCAACCTCTTAAAAGACCCAAACATGTAATTGGATTTGGGGTCGATTTCTTAATTTTCATAATACAGTCGTTATAATTTTGATATTTCTTTATATTATGAACGATTTTGCAAAATTGGCTATAATTTCGATATTTTAATATTTTGAACTAGTTTTAAAATGTTTTTCTAATTTCGATATTTTAGCAATTTGAACCGTATTCAAATGGTCCAAAGAATACAAACCACCAGCAAATATAGCAGCTTATGTGTAACTTAATATTTGCATCAGGTTAAAAATCTACTATGGGCTGTTAATATTTCATACATTTGATAATCGCTGGTAATACTCATATTAAATCTCGTAAACCAAACAACTAAGACTGAAAACAACAAATACACATATTGAACTTTATTGAAGCTTTATTTAATAACTCGTGATTCACGCAAAGCCATCTCGGCTCCATCGGACTAAAGACGCCCCCAATTTCTTTAATCTTTATTTCAAAAACTGATATTGAAATATTCTGAAACAATATTATTTGGCAGACATTTTTTTCATTCCTTCGATTAGATTAAAAAAAAAACTCTTAAAACTCTTTCAGGGGGTGAAGAGTGAACGCAAGGATAAGGCATACAACATCGCCTATCTTCATGGCCACCTTTTTGAACGAATGATCTTGAGGGGAAGATGACTCTCTTTGCCCTCCCTATGGGCGCTCATGGGTTGCTGTTTCATAACAACGGAAATCTAACCCAATATATTCAAAATACTTAAAAGTGATTATAAGATTTTTATTCCTGACTTTAAATTGTTGGGAATATAATTTGCTTGTTTTACTATGTGAGGAACTCTTGCATCAATAGTTGGTCATTGTAAAATATATTGGCCAAAAAAAATAGAACCACAGATCTCGGGCTTGCCAGATCACGTTCTAACCATAGAACCACTCAGCTGATTGTGATACCTGTTTAAGTAGATAATAAATCCTCTTTACTTTTCAGAGAAGGTGGCAACTTTCGATCTGTGAATGACCTTCTTTGTACTTTGCTTTTTAGTATAAGCCAGAATGCTGTTCTAAATGGCTCTTAGTGAATTGAAACCGCTGTCACACATACATTGTAACTTTCAAACTGTAGGTTTCTCATTTGGAGATTAATTTCAGGTTTCTAAACTTTGTGTTATTCAGACAGACGTAATCTTCTGCACCTCAAACGTAATGTTAAGTTGTAGAATATTTGATAATTTGTAGAAAAATAGAAATATTTTTCTTTTACAAATTTATTCGTGTGAAACGAAAAATAGAACCAAGTCGGATTTTTTATCGTTATGTACCACTACAACACTCCGATCAAATAATCTTACAATTGTTAAAATACAAATTGGCTCAATTCCTAAATTTATTAGTTTTCCATAATTTATTTCTGGAAGTTTCAAATAATGTATTTCATCATCAGACCTTCCCATTTTTTAATTATTCTAATTTAATTTGGCCCCTATTCCAAATCTACACCCAGAGTATTTTATTTTAATCCTCATGTAAAATCTCTATGTTCTTTAACCTTCCCCTATCAAAATATCTTTAGTTTTCAAACTGATAGAACCACAGTGCAAACTGCAACCGAAACTGGTTTATTTTTCCACATTTTGCATAGAGTGTGTCTTTGCCCACCCCTACAGGGCTTTTGTGATAAGGAATCTTTGAAGTGTTTAATGCGATTACCAACGTAATTTTATTTTTCTTAAAGATAAAAGAAAATGGAGGAATTTTTTTCGAGGCAGCTACATTGTTCCAGCATTTACGTAGGACTTGATTAACAAAAATAAATAAAATGATGTGGATAGAATATGATTTATGTAAAATCTTTTTTAATATTATTTCTTTTATTATATACATGATTTTGGGTTTTAGTGTATAAAGAAACTCATGAAATTGATTCTTATATGGAATTATAACAAATTTGCATTAAAAAAATAATTTAATTTTTCTTTTAGTAAATTGGTGTAATTTAAAATGACGCCCATTTAACTTACAACACATCAGGAACGGTTTATTCAATCGCAGTACGATTGATTTTCATGCTTTCTTTTGATTAAAATTGAGATAATAAATAAATATTCACATTTCTATTTTTAAAAAGTGTACGTACTCTGTAATATAAGTGGTTTGAGGAAACATTTCGAATTAAAAAGGGAGCGCAATGTCTAACAAAATTTTATTAACACTGAGATGTGTTTTAATTTTATTCTTCGTTTTGAAAAGCATTTAAGTGAATAAATTGATGACCAACGTTTTTTTTTATTGAAGTAATCAATCTGTGCATTTTCAGAATAAAAGCCAACCACCTCTCATTATTTGCGTGCTGTTCATAGTAGAGCAATTTCAAATATACCTCTCGATACGAAATAATATCCTCTACAAATAAATATTTTCAAAATTCGCATATGACCGTTAATGAGCACAAACTTTAAAATATCCAATGACAACACACAATTTCGACAACAGCTTTCAAATCGACGTCAAAAGTAACCTATGTTACGAGTCATTTGGTCCAGACATTTCTGAATTATGACTATATAAAAGTTTTTATGCTCCTAATGTTAAATTTGTTTTCAAAATGTGTATTCACGTATTAAAAAATAATCTTATTATGCTACTTTTTTTTGTTACGACCCAAGCAAGTTAAGGTCTTGACCATTTCCGGCCAGAGATTTAGTATATATAAAAATCTTTATTAACTCGCAAATACCTGTGTTCAAAAGAATAAACTATATATTTGATTCCAGTTTATCACGCATGTATTTATCTCTTTTTCTTTCACCATATGCTTTCGAATCAGCTTCAGAGATAATTTTAATATTTCGCGGATTCTTATTAGGAGATGTAAAGAGCTGGTAAATGAACCAAAAAAGATGTGACTTATGAAACCTCTAAGAACTAGATGATAAATTCATTTTTATCACTACATTACATGGGTTATACAAATGTATCTGTGGTGATAGATTAGAACATCGAAACCCCGCATAATTAGGATATTTCGAATAACGTGGTCGGGAATCGTAGCATTCGTACATTGCTATCATGGCCGCAAAAGTCACCATTACTTTTTTACACGAGTTCCAACATAATCATTAAATCAAAAGCACTACGCATTAAAATCCGCAATTTTAACTTTAAAAATTTTTTATCGTTTATTAATTTTTATATTATTGTTATAATTAAAATTACATTAATTTTAGCAAACGCTTAAGGAGGAGAAAAGCGCTGTATGAAACCGGGTCTTTCGATTCTTATTCCAGAAATCAAAAATTGACGTAACATACGTGAAGACTGGCACATATCCCATTATTTCGGATCTGGAGCTCAGCATGACTGGTATCTTTACTGATGCTTTTTCTGGCATACTTCGTATTTTTCTAAAACTTCCTTAATACTGAAAATAACAAATCACACTTTAAACAGCACTGTTCGAAACATCACGACCTCTCTCTCTCGCTTTTCGAATAAATATACTACTATTTTCGTCGACTTTCTCCTTGGGGCTACATCATTTGTTTTGGGGTTCAGATATGACCCCCTTGTTCTCATTGGATGCTCCTCAGTGCAATGACGCATCTTCGCATTATTAGCTCTTTCAGTTTTCAATGGAGCTTGGTTTAAGTCCTGGCCCTAGGATATATTTGCCCCAACCATACCTGCAATTTCTGTGACTTGTATTTATTGGGGTCATGATTTTCCGGTCCACGACTGTTATAAAACTGTGCCTAAGAGTCTGAGCTTTGTTTCGTCATAAACATCAAAACAGCATATGATGCCTCCTGGTCTCACAGTATCAATTACAGAGGCAAGGAAACTACACTAATAACTTTGTTCATTAATTACATTTGTTAATATATAATTTTATGATTCGAATATCACTGGTTACCACTTTTAACAGAAATTAAATATATTTAAATAGCAAAGCTTTAATATTGCACTTTTTGTTTTTATATTATGATATAACAATTATCATTTTACAGTTACGCTTTCATGAGCTTTACGTCTGCTTTTTGACGTTATTGCAATATTCCAAAAATTTTGACTACATTTTACATAATGCAATTCAGTCTGAAATTAAAGTGCAAAGTATAATCCAGCAATTATACAGCACTAATTTTATTCTGTTTCATTTATAAAGTATTTTCTTAAGCTCAGGCGCAAAGAAGTATCGATTAAAAACGTATTAAAAAAGATTATTAATGATTTTAGGAGGTGGAATGTTTTATGTTAAGGATTAATGAGACACTGTTCATTAAAAAACCGCAAATAATGAAGGGACTGATATCATCCAAAGTGAAAAGTGATTAAAGTAATCTATTATGAAAATTTCCATTAAAATGCTGCTGATTTTTCACGTGCAGGATACGTAATTAAAATGAAGAATTGTTTTTGTTCTTGCTATCGGAAATCAATATAAAAGGAAGCTCTGACATTCCTTTAAATTATATTTCATTTCACCCGCTTCATAATACGTGATATATGTGGAGAGAATGCAATGCAATGGGATCAGAAATTCAGCTATTGAATGTTGAAATTGATATACATTAATTTGCAATAAAAGCTAAAACGAGCACTTGGCCAATTGTTATTTATTTTGAAAATGATCGTTCGTTAATTGTAATGATTTTTTAAATAAATAATGTAAATATAAGTACACACGCAAAATCGATGAGGACAATCCCTTTTCAGCTACCATCAGTAAATTCTGAGTTTTACAGCGTTTGCACTGATGAGTATAACTGGGGTTTCTTCTCATGAATTACTGGGATTCCTGTGATGAGTTACTGAGATAGCCTTCATTTTTCAGGTTTGCGTTGTTTCTTGGTTATATTATGAAAAAAAATCTGATGTGGGCAGCACACGACTTTCCTTATATAATGCAATGAATTTACTACCTTTACAGTAAAAAATAATAGATTATTTTTGTGGTAGATATTCTTTATATTATTATTTCATTTATATTCTTTCTAAGATATTGAATTTTCGTCAATGGGTCGCCATTTTCCATGTCGTCATCATCAATGAGTCGTCATTGATTTAGCGTCATTTTTATCCATTTGGCCAGTTTTTCGCTAATTTAGCAGCATTTAAAAAAGTCGCCAAGATGGAGACATTCCACCAAATTCGTCGCCAAAATCTCGCCAAGCGTTATGGACGAAGAAATAAGTTATTCTTACAGCAGATAAATGACTATTGGCGTTCAAATACAAAAGTATTACTCAAACTATCTTTTTTCATGAATGGAACGAGCTAGATCCACGAGAATGATGTCAACCAATTTATCGCATGGTATTACATATGAAAAGTGAACATGTTCCTCAATAGAATTTTTTTTTATATGACTTTTTGATAATTTTTTTGTAAATTGTGCAATATCTCGAGAACGGTTCATGTTAGCGTTCTAAAATTTAATTCAATCGTTTTCTAATAAAAAGTTACATAAGAAATGCCTATTTGCGTAACTTTATTAGAGGTTTTGATTTTTTGACGATTTTTTCAAAATTTCACTCGAAAATTTAGGGGGGTTCTGAACATTCGATTGAGTATAAAAACAATAGGCTTCCAATATTTATGGATTGTGATTTTTGTACCAAATTTCGTTCGAATCGGTTCATTTGTTCGTCAGTTATTGTCTCCACACACACACACACACACACACACACACACACACACACAGACATCACTTCAAAAATGTTTTATTCGTAATCAGAGATGCTTGAAACGTGCTCTCCCGTCGAAAACTCGAATTCGAATTCCCGACCCTGTCACAATACTTTCCTTATACATTATATATATAGGGAAAGTAATAGCAGGTAAGAATAAGAAACGAGTCTGTATGTGTGTAAAATTCTTAAAATAGTCAAAACTCATCAATGTGGACAATTAGGGGTCGAGAAGATGATAGTCTTAAAAGTAGTTTACGTAATTAGAGCTAAAACAAAAATTATTGTGCCTCACAACAAACACTTTGTTTATGGCACGGCATATAATAAAAGATAAAGGGCGTTATGTAACTGTTTTATTATATGTGGTATTAACCTTTTCGCGACTAGCGCGGCAATATCCGGCATCCATTAAATGCTTCACCTTGGCTAGCACTGGCTATATCCGGTATCCACTAAATGCGCCGCATTGACTAGAGATATTTGCAATAACGATACGCGAATTGGACACCACACATTTAGCTAGATCACAGTTCTTGACGCGATAAAAGTGCACTTGTTTTCTACTTTTTTTGGAGTATCAGAGTCAAAAGTAAAGTAATTAACTTGTACGGTGTGCACTAATAGTACGACGACCCATTCATTGGTGGGGTCCTGATGGCTAGTTCCGCGTTCATGAAAGGGTTAACTATTCACTTTACAGATTTTTTGTCATAGTAAGTTACTCGTATATTACTTCAGGTTACATGCAGTGAGAGTACTTCAGGTTACATGCAGTGAGAGTTCCTTTAGGTTACATGCGGAGAAAGTTACTTTAGGTTACACGCATTGGATGGCCAATGTTATTATACTACCGAAATTTGAATTTTGTAGATCTTTACGATTTATCGCTGCGGTTTCAATTTATTGAGATCTGCAACAAACATAATACATGTTGTATAAAATGGATATGAATTGGTAGTCGGATATATGAAGCTATGTACCGTCGGCCAAATAAAAATCCGAACACTGTTCGTTATTCCGGCTCTTGGGTCTTACATTCAAAACAAAAGTATCATTACGCTCAGAATAATGCTTATTATAAATAAATGTGCAAGTAATTTGCATAAGAGGTCGTCTTCATATTAGTTACTCATTATTACCATAAATTGAAAATGCTACAGCTATTTTTAAGTTTTCGTAAGATTTCTCATATCGACATTAAGCTAAATATAAATGTCTGAATATAAATATCTGGCTTCTGACCATAATTATGGGAGATACACGGGAAAAACATTAGGGGTCTGTCACTAAATTTAAGGTAGTAAAATAAAGGCCATGTATACTCTGCATTCATACTTTTTCTATTTCATTGAAAAGGCACACCGTTTACAAAAACATCGCATTAAAAGACTTGTTATACATACACAGGTTTGTACACACATAGATAATCTCGATATTATTTAATTTGATACAACTTACTATAATCAGTAACATATATTTTAATCACAAGCAGGTTTAAATATATTAATAAGTTCACCCATAAACCAACCGTGGAATGATTGACTTAAAGCGCACAGCTAATCTGCCTTAAGGGGAAGGCCGATTTATAAAAGCCAATAATTTGGCCCATTGTTGTGGCATTTTTCTTTACGCGGAGGATCACCAAATTTTTACAGAATAGCTTACTTTCAAACATAACTACAGAAAATAAAATTTTCATGAAAAATATTCTTTGTAGTCATCGGTGCGCCTTTAAAATACAAGTAACAAGTCGTTAGTATCAAAAAATTGTATTAATTCTAATATCAATAAGATATCCCAAATCTGTACATCTCAACCACACAAAGTCTCAGTTATGCAAATTTAGTCTTTACGTAATATTCATGGGTATTCTTCACATTGGAAAAATATATGTATTTATTTTATTTGGAATTTTACGATTTGTTGCTGTTGATTTCAACTTATAAATGAAATTCAAAATGAAATGGAATGAAATTTACTTTATATAAAACGATTCTATAATATTAAATGTAAATCTATATACTAGAAACATACAAAGAACGCATGGATCTAAGATTAATCGAATTTTATATTCGTAATTGCAAATAAAAATATGGAGTTTGAACTTATACAAGAACAAAAACAATATCTTGTCACTTACGTTCTAGATGCCAACACCGAAGGACCCCTTTTCTGATTATTAAGCGGTTGTCAGCATGGATTAGCTAATATCCGCAATGGCAGCAAGAAACTTACAATAATCCAAACTTTGGGGAACTTCAATGATAGCTGACAATTTCAGTCCTTCCCACATGGCCGATATAAAATTCTTATAAGCGCGAAATCAGACCAAGGATGATGGTATCTGCAATGAGAATGTCATTCAAAAAATTCCGGAGCAATTCTTCCAGCGGGTTTTGTGATTATGATTTTATGACTCGTTGGACAAATGTTTAGAGTCTAAACTGTGCTTTGAACTAAAATTTTGAATTTTTTTCCAAAGTATTTCCATTGACAATTAAAAGACGGTCCCCCCAAAGCGTCCAAATTATGCAGTTTTGAATATTTATTTTTATTACACAATTGTAAATACACCATATACCCTTATTGCATCACCTACATGATGTGTGAAGTTGACATGCCTGATTCAGATAACTACATAAACAAAAACAAAAACAAAATCTAAAAATTCCAAGAATTAAGAATCTATAGTGGACTGAATGAGTTCAGTGGCCTGCTAATAAGGGGTGCATAAGTAGGTTTATCATCCCAGACGCAGCACAATTCATTAAATGTTTGTCGTCCACCTCAATATATTAGGTACACAAGTGGAACATAATTTGGGCAGCTGTAAATCCAAGTACGATATAAATGTTTGTCAAGGCATTCATGTCCGACCGGAATGAAAGCAGCGATTGCAGCATACTACGTGCATTAGGGATTTAAAGGGTTGAATCCTTCCAACTTTTATCCTTGATTTAGTTCTCTCACTTTTTCTTCATTTTTTCTTCCCATAATGTTTTCAATTGTGCTTTTTACTGGTACGAATGCAATATTTCTTTGACATATCTGCAAATCTTTTTTGGTGAATTGATCTGTTATCTCGTTATCTGTAATCCTACAGTGAGCTGGAATCCACTTTAGACAATCGTTTTACCTTTAAATGTCAAAAATTCTTGATTTGATCTGCAATTCGATCTGAATGCTTTGTGCTGCTGGAGCATTAAATGATAAAATAGTTTGAAGGGCTGAGAGAGAATTAGAAAGAATGGCAACATTTTCAATCTGATAACTCTAAGAATAGGTTATTGGGTAGAGTGCTTTATTGCATCCACTTCTCCATCATAATGTGTGCTTTTAAGATCCAGTGGTGTAAAAACAAAATCTGAAAACTCCTAATTCAACATTTTCAGCGCGAAACATTCTGTATCCATGAAGATATATATTTGGAATCAAGAGACCTTACTGCATTTAGTGAAGATGGCCCTCAAAGTAGCTGCTTTTATATCGACCTCGATAGGTGAATTTTTATTTTTTTGGTGCAACAGTTCAAACTCACACTTTAATGATCTCAAGTTAGCTGGATTAGGTGACAAAAGAAGTGCTACGGAGATGGTTTTGAATATAGTAGATCTAATTCATAAGGTACTGAAAGGAATGAACTAAAGTTTAACCTATTTAATATTAGAAGATCGAAATTTCAAGCAGTCATAACTACCTAACAACTTAAATATGATATAAAAATTTATATGTATTCGAGATAATTTTGACCTGGTGAATCAGAATATGTTATCAAAAGTGGGTGTTGCCATTACAAAATGTCTCGATCTGGTATAATGTTTAATACGAAGACGACCCCTTATGAAAATCAGGTGAACATTTATTTATGAAAGTCATTTTTTCGAGTCTAATACGTTTTGGTTAAATATAAATTGGATTAATTTTGGTTTTTTTTTACGACCCGAGGAGCCGGAAAAGCAAGCAGTTTTCGGATTCTTATTTAGTCGACTATACTTAAATCAGAGATATTAATAAGGAAATTGTAGGAGAAACTTCACATACAGAAGGAAAAACTCCTCTGCAACACTGTGGGTAGGAGCGTCGACCGGTTAGCCAGAGACTGATGATTACATTGTCAAACGAGTCTCAAAGACTTTTTTTATTATGCATTTTTATATGTTTAAATTTTTATTGCTATGTTATCATACTAGTAAAACATTTTCAGATAATGCAAATAATATTTATGTTTTATAACTATCAAAATGTTAAAAATGTTTTGTTAATGCAATACGCACTTACTTTTCTGTATGAATATCTCGGTAATTAACAAATACATATTTTCTCTAAATATCAATCTTCAAATATATATATTTCTCTTAATTTTAATAACAATATTTATTTTAAATAAATTATACATTCTTCAATTCATTTTACTTTTATATTAAATTTGTTTACATTCCTGATTAACATAAATGTTATTCATGAAACAGCTAAAAGAGCATCATACACACAAATAAGTAGTTTTTAATCATTCAGTGGAAATAAAATGCTTTTTACAATTCATTTCTTATCGCAATGAGATACATAGCTTAGGAATGTATCTTTTGAAACTCAGCCAAGAATGTTAAACACTCAATAAAACATAAGAAAAATTGCTTTACCTCGGATATTTTGTTGCCGTGAAAGCCTCTACGGATATTTTTCTCTTCTAAAATATTTAAACATAGTGCATAACTAACTACTTTGCCTTAAAATCATTATGATAGCCTGGGAAATAAGCATTTATATTGATGAGAAGAAATACTATATACCCATGATAATATGTCCTAACCATATCTGAAGCTGTTTTATGCATATTATTTATGTATATCACTAAGAATAACATAAATAAAATTTAAATTTCTTGAAATGGTATATTTAGCAGTGTGGTATATGCTTTTAAAATATAAGATTGGCGCTCTGTCGAAAACATTCTGATCCTTATGATGTCTTACTTATCTGTAGTTATACAGGATAGAACATAGTTCATCTCAGTACTTGTGGTTTGAAAATCTCTCATATAAATCTTGAGTGTCTTGAACAAGGTGTAAAAACGTTGCTATCGGAAATCGAACTATGGATCTTCGCACTAGTCAGCCGGTGCTCTACCGTTAAGATACTGAGACGGAATTTCACGCTCTTATTATTGAATTGGACTCTGTATTCTCCAGTTCTAATGTCAGATTGTAAAATCAGTAAAGTCAGACAGTACATTTAATTTTGCCTGGCCAGTGGACGGGTCAGGATCGGCTTGTGGATATATCTCTATTCGAATTACATTACCCTCATTTACCCTCATTATGCCTCATTTACCCTCAAGCCATCTCCCCCTCTAGCATTTCAATAATCTTACATTTTAGCAAAATGACAAAATTAAAAGTTTCACTCCACATTATATCACTCAATGCTAATAGTATTTCCAGTTATGAGTAATGATTTGCGGTGTAACTAGATTTTTCTTTGTTCATGAAACTGAAAGTTATGAGCTATGGCACATATTTTTTGTCAGAAGTCTTTAGTTTTGTTTTATATTAATTGCTCATGGTAGAATGTACATTTGTTGTATCATTTCAAGAGTGTTCTTGGAAAAGAAGTGTAAGTCTTAGTACGATCTACGTGAACTGAATTAAAATTACTTTATTTCTTTTCTTGCTGCATTTAAAAATGCTGAAAAAATTGTAAAAGCTAAACTTATTTGCAATTCAATATACTTAGTTATTGCAATCACGTTTCAGAAGTTCTAAAAGAAAAATTTGAAATTTGAATGTAACTGCAGTCGCGCCAGTACTTGAGCCATTTTCTGTGTCAAATCGATGCAAAGAGGTTTTCAAAGATTGCTTTCTACCATAAATACTTGTAGTCGAAATAGTTCATGTATTTTTATTGTGACTCGCCCCTAAATCGTTAGAAATCAATGTTTAAAATTAGATTTAATATCAATTTAAAATGTTCGTTTAATGAAAGTGCTTATTGTTTGCATTTTATGTTAGATTTTTATTGTAGCTTTTGCATAATGTATGCTCAAGGTATAGTATATATTTGAATTGCTGCAAATGAAATATGTAACATTATATCATGAACACTAGAGAGTAATTCATGAAGTATGTGAAAGTATATTAAATTAACACGCAACTTCTATTGTCTAACTACTGACCTATCGAAATGTTATTTTACACTTTCAATTTTCATATATAATACTCTAAATTAAATACCGATACTTGATATATTTAATCTTTAGCCTTGTTCCAAAAGCGTAATTTGAAAAGCGTAATTAAAATAAATCTTAATTAAATGATGTGTGTTATCTAATTGGTAAGCAGTGAGATAACTTTTCATCCAATATTGGAATTCCACTCATTTGGGAGAAGTTGCTATACCAACCACCAAACGACATTTAAAGACGATAACAGCAAGTCACACGGAGACACCAAGGTAAGAATGAACTATTAGAAGGATTCTATGATTCCTGCTAACCAAGATGGAATGTCAGCGAGACTAAGGGAGAGTTTCAAAACACTTGTTCAATGAGTATAATTGCAAACTTAAGTGTCCAATAACAAATTGAATACAACGGAATTCAGTCTATACGATCCCTCAAATATGACTGAAAATCGCGAAATATGTAAAGGCACTTGTAATAAAGGCGCGAAATATGTAAAGGTATATGTAAAGGCGCGAAATATGTAAAGGTTGAAAATTTTTTACTTAAAGAAATACGTAGAATTTCGTTGGTCTTAATTGCAATATTTTATTAACATATATAGGTACATTTTGTTTTAACCGTATGTTTGAATTTAGTTGGTGAAGTCAGCTCACATAATAACCGATTGCATGTCTTATTTTTTTGTTAAATTCTACTTATTTTCATAGATTTTATAAACTGATATTTTTACAACGGCTTTGATCAAATATACCCCGGAGCTAGTTAGTTTTTTTATTTATTTTGTCGTATGACTCATAAGTTTGTTCTTTGCTCCTTAAGAAGTACTTTGAATATTCTGATTACCCGCTGTCATATTTTACCCATACACTTCATTCATAGAGACGTGTTGTTCATCCACACCTCCTTACATTTCCTTTTATTTTCTCTCTGCATTTTGATGTAGCTATACGTTCTGAGCATCCCTCAATACAAAATTTTCATTTTTGTCAATGAATTATATCAGTGGTCCGGTATCTTTCGATCACATTGAGAAAATCGAACGAAATTGCAATTATTTCAAACAATGACATTAAAAACCTTTTAGATTTTGAGGTGAACAAAAGAAGGCTGTCAATATTTCGGCCATTTCTTCATTTATTAATTCAAAGAAAGATTAAAAATAGTTTTATGTTTTAAAATACTGCGATAATAAAAATGCATATGATATGTTCCATTTTAATTACCAAGTCATCCATCATTTATTGGACGCTTACATGTATCTTATATAAGCATCTTACACACATTCAGCATTTTATTACATGCATCTTAAGATATTTTACATTCATCTAAACTGGAAAAAACTATGAAAAAAAAAATAGATATATGCTAACAATTATAAAATAAGGGCATCTCTTATATGTAATAGCAATAAAATGATACTATTATTTAGGAGTTACTACTAGACAAAATATTGGAAATTTTATACTTCAGCATATAACTCTATCTTTCGTGTAAACTGAGCCAATTGGCTGATAATTGACATGATTACTACAACCAATTAATGTTATAAACCAATTAATTTCCAATAGATTTGAAGGAGTATTTCACTTTTTTTCTGAAACTCGAAAAAAAATTATTTTTTGATTAAACAGACTATAAAATATTTTTTGATTTAATTTGATTGAACAGAATATAAAAAAAATCTGATGTGGGCAACACATGACTTTCCTTATATAATGCAATGAATTTTCTACTTTTAAAGTTAAAAATTCTTATAGTAGATATTTATATTATTTCCAAGATATTGAATTTTCTTCAATTTGTCGTCATTTTCATTGATTTAAAGTCGTTTTTATCCATTTGGCAAGATTTTCGTTAATTTGGCAACATTTTAAAAAGTCGCCAAGTTGGCGACATTCCGACAAATTCGTCGCCAAAATCTCGCCAAGCGTTATGGACGAAGAAATAAGCTATTCTTACAGCAGATAAATGACTATAGGCGTTCAAATAAAAAATTATTACTCAAACTATCTTTCTTCATGAATGGAACGAGCTAGATCCACGAGAATGATGTCGCCAAATTTATGGCATCCTATTACATATGAAAAGTGAACATGTTTCTCAATAGGAAATATTTTCTTTTTTATTTTATGTGACTTTTTGATAATTTTTTTGAAAAATGTGCAATATCTCAAGAACGGTTCATGTTAGCGTTCTAAAATTTATGTCAATTGTTTTCTAATGAAACATTACATAAGAAATGTCTATTTGCGCAACATTATTAGCGGTTTTGATTTTTTGACGATATTTTCAAAATTTCACTCAAAAATTTAGGGGGGGGGGGGTTCTGAGCATTCGATTGCATATAAAATCAATAGGCTTCCAGTGTTTACGGATTGTGATTTCTGTACCAAATTTCGTTCAAATCGGTCCATTCGTCCGTCAGTTATCGTCTCCACAGACCCACTGACACACACACACACACACATACTTTCACATACAGACACATACTTTCACACACACACACACACACACACACACACAGACATGACTTCAAAAATGTTTGATTCGTGATCAGAGATGCTTGAAGCGTGCTCTCCCGTCGAAAACTCGAATTCGAATTTAAAAAATTATTACTCAAACTATCTTTCTTCATGAATGGAACGAGCTAGATCCACGAGAATGATGTCGCCAAATTTATGGCATCCTATTACATATGAAAAGTGAACATGTTTCTCAATAGGAAATATTTTCTTTTTTATTTTATGTGACTTTTTGATATTTTTTTTGAAAAATGTGCAATATCTCAAGAACGGTTCATGTTAGCGTTCTAAAATTTATGTCAATTGTTTTCTAATGAAACATTACATAAGAAATGTCTATTTGCGCAACATTATTAGCGGTTTTGATTTTTTGACGATATTTTCAAAATTTCACTCAAAAATTTAGGGGGGGGGGGGTTCTGAGCATTCGATTGCATATAAAATCAATAGGCTTCCAGTGTTTACGGATTGTGATTTCTGTACCAAATTTCGTTCAAATCGGTCCATTCGTCCGTCAGTTATCGTCTCCACAGACCCACTGACACACACACACACACACATACTTTCACATACAGACACATACTTTCACACACACACACACACACACACACACACAGACATGACTTAAAAAATGTTTGATTCGTGATCAGAGATGCTTGAAGCGTGCTCTCCCGTCGAAAACTCGAATTCGAATTTTCGACCACGTCACAATACTTTCCTTATATATTATGTATATAAGGAAAGTAATAGTTTTGGCATAATAATAGTCACATAAAAGTTAATAATCACAAAAAAAATCAATTAATAGTAACATAAAACTCACTTGATATGCGATATAGAACTTCAAATGTAGTAATTTCATATGTAACATTTTATTTTCTCTGCATACATGGTATAATGTATATGATGTATGATGTATATTATGTATAATGGTATATTGTATAATGTATATGACAATATGGTGGCAAGATCGAATATTTGAATTCGCATTTTGTAAAATTTTCGAAAGGAAGAGCACGTTCCAAGCGAGCCTGATGTTAAATCGAATGTTTATGAGGTGATGTCTGTATGTATATGTGTGTGTATGTGTTTGTTTGTGTATGTGTTTGTGTATGTGTGCGTGTATATCTGTGACTGAAAGTAAATCTCACGAACGAATGAAGCATTTCGAAAAAAAAAATGGTGCGATTATGACAACTGCTATATAATGGAACTCTATTGATTTTAATAGCAATTACATTGTTTGGAAAACCTCCAAATTTTAAATGACGTTTGGACATAATCGTTCTAAAATCAGAACCTTCAATAATGTTAAATAAATGACCATTTCATATGCTTAATTTTTCGATTCAAAACGAATGGGAGCATAAACCATACTCGAGATATTGTACATTCTTCAAATACATTTATAAAAATTCTGATGTGGGGACTTTCCTTATATAATGTAATGAATTTGCTACTTTTACAGTAAAAAAATAGGTTTTTCTTATAGTTGATACTAATATTCTTTCCAAGATATTGAATTTTCGACAATTAATCGTCATTTTCATTGATTTAGCGTAATTTTTATCCATTTGGCGAGATTTTCGTTAATTTGGCAACATTTTAAAAAAGTCGCCAAGTTGGCGACATTCCGCCAAATTCGTCGCCAAAATCTCGCCAAGCATTATGCACTAAGAAATAAGTTATTCTTACAGCATATAAATAAATGACTATTGGAGTTCAAATACAAAAGTATTATTCAAAGTATCTTTTCTCATGAATGGAACGAGCTAGATCCACGAGAATGATGTCACTCAATTTATCGCATGGTATTACATATGAAAAGTGAACATGTTTCTCAATAGGAAAATTTTTATTTTATTTAATATGACTGTTTGATATTTTTTTTAAAAATGCACAATATCTCGAGAACGGTTCATGTTAGCGTTCTAAAATTTATGCCAAACGTTTTCTAATGAAAAATTACATAAGAAATGTCTATTTGCGTAACTTTATTAGTGGTTTTGATTTTTTGACGATTTTTTCAAAATTTCATTTGAAAATTTAGGGGGGGTTCTGAACATGCGATTTCGTATAAAAACAATAGGCTTCCAGTGTTTATGGATTGCGATTTTTGTACCAAATGTCGTTCAAATCGGTCCATTCGTTCGTCAGTTATCGTCTCCACAGACCCACTGACACACACACACACACACACACACACACGCACACATACATACATACATACATACACACACACAGACATCACTTCAAAAATGTTTGATTCGTGATCAGGGATGCTTGAAACGTGCTCTCCCGTCGAAAACTCAAATTCGAATTTTCGACCCCGTCGCAATACTTTCCTTATACATTATGTATATAAGGAAAGTAAAAATACCTAAAATAAAAAAAGTAAATATCGTTAAATAAGTTGATATTCTATATGCTACATTATGTGATAAATTTACTAACCGAATTCTCGGGGATCTACATAACTCGTTCTATTCATGAAAGAATATATCTATTTATTAGAACACAAACCATCGAAGAAAAGTCATCCTCCTGCTTCCCCTCCCCTATCTGTTTGTCTATATGTAACACTTGTCGATAAATTCAGCAACAAATTGCCAACCTTAATAAAAATTTTGTGAAATATTACTAACTTGGCGACTTTTAAAAATATCGGCAAATAGGCAAAAGTGAAGTTAAATTAAAACGAGAATGTATCACTAAGGACAATATTTCTTGTTTCTACCTCAAGGTCACTTACCACGGGTTACAATAAAGCAGTGCATCATATGAGACAGATAAAACAGTGGTTTAGACTCAACAATTACGCTCATCATTATCAAATGCGTGAATGGTTTGTAACTACTTTTATACGAAAACAAATTACCATCATTGCTTGATAGTTAAAACTATGTTTTCTAGAGATATCGGAAATTTTATTTTCCATATGAAACGTGAATTTTTTTAGAATAATAAAAAAAATGCCTAAAATATATTATTTATTTATTTATTTATTTATATTTTTATTATATTAAAAACACTCACTTATTTAAATACAACGAAAGCTCATATTTACATTCCAAAACACTGAAATTTGTTAATTTATATAGAAAGTCATGTATCGGGCACATCAGATATCTTTTCACTATATTATGACAATTTGATACCTTAACTGCGTTATTAAAAAAAATTATGTAATCAAAATTCAATATATCTAAAAATGAAATATAAATTTTAATGGAAAAATATTTCCTGCAATTTAAACTCCTTTTTAATAATTTTCTTATAGTTAAAACCAATTTTATTTATTTTTGAAATTTAACGTAAACAATACGATCAATTAATAAAAACCCCTTTGTGTAATAAATAAAGAAAACTTGAGCAACATATTTAATTATTATTCTATTTGTGCTTAAATGTTTTGCTTAATTTCTCCTTAAATAATGTGAAGTTAATGGTTTTCAACTGAAATTGTTTCAAGGATTAAAATTATTCTTATTTATTAATTTCGTTAATATTATCTTTCTTCACAACTGCATGCTCATCCAATCAGGCGTTTATCTCCGTAATGATCTCTTAAAGCTTTTAAATCCCCACATTTCAATAATGTAGATAGACGTCAATGGCCACGTATGGTTTTCTGAAAGGTATTAAGAATTTACATTTTCTCTTCAAGGACCCATTTAAATCCCCTTACGATCCCAAACGCTACGAGCACCACCGTTCTCTTCATTATTTATGTATATCACTTAACCCACTACATTTGCTTATTTGTCATTCAGGAATCCCTTTTCATCAATGCAGCTAATGCAAACAAAGGGGAAAAGATCCCCACCATCCCTATTCGACAAAGAAACCCTGATTAGAAGGATAATCGCATTAAATACTTCAAAGGTTCCCTTATCTGGTAAAGTCCTCCACGTTGGGGTTCAAAAAAAGCAGAGGGAAACAATATTTGTACAATTCTGAGTAAACTCCATTAATTTTGAAAAAGCATGCAATGTTTTGATTTCTAAAATGCGGTTTGGACGGAAGTTTATGTAACATATTAGTTAAAATCAGGTTTTCCAGTTGATTCTTGAGATTTATCTGTACCACCCACACAAAATACAAAAAGTCAGTGTTACTTAAAATTTAAATTGTCATATTGTTTGATTTTTATTTGCTGAAATGCCTCGTTATTTGAAATATACGATTTGTCTATTCAAAACCATATCTAGCACGCATAATTTAATAAATACAAAAATTCAATAATGCTTTAGCGCAATGTAATTTTTAAGACAATATCATAATAAAACAGTAGCTTGTGTTTCGAAAGATGCTTTTTAGTAGAAACGTAAAATATTTTAAATAATGTAAAATACAATATAACTCTAACCTATGTGTTTATAAAGGAAAAACATCGTTAAAAGAAAAACAACACATAAATTAATAAGAGGCAAGAATGGTCCTCTTTTTCAGGATAAAATATATAGTTCAATCACAACAGCTAAACAAAAAATGAGTCTGTAAATAGACAATTGCAACGCTTGACCTAGGTTACTGATGATGGTGGATGTTTATGATTTTGAAATCGATTGATATAGTGAAAACTGTATTTTTAAAGGGGTGTTATAATTTGCAATTATTTTTGGATAAATTTGGTCTATTTAATTTAAATATATATTTTTTCTTGACTTATATTCTTTTATTAAAATATAAAATTTCCTCATCCTTACTATACAATTTTTTTTTTATTTTCACAGTTAATATAGATGTGTATGCATTTAGAAAAATCGATAAAATAATTTTAAAGAATCGATGTAATTTTAAATATTTTATATAATAACCCTGCACTCCTCCTAAAAACCCTAAATATATTATAATACTTTTTTTTGTTATGATATGTTTCCTAGTCCCTTACAGTTCCATGCCTTGGCGACCTCTGGCTTTTGAAAAAGATCAAGTTCTTAAAATTTTCCTTTTAAAGAAACCATGCAAATTCATTTTCAATCTCATCCTTTGAATGCCCAGTTCGTCATTATCATTATATGTAAATGACATATAATGATAACATGCATTAGTAATATACATCCAAGAGATAATTAAATTCTCAAATAATCGGTATTGTTTGAAGTTCAACCAATGGTTTGGGTTCTCCACTGCCGGTTGCATTTATATTTGTATATTGATCTATGGCTGGAATGCTTCAGATTTTTCAAAATTTTTTAAACACTTCAGTTAATGAGTTGTTCAGAATTCCTTTTTTTCTTTATACGATTTAACATTTTTTTATTTTATTTTATTTCCTGATTTTAATGTTTATATAATATACAATTTTGTATTCACCCAGAGCGTTTTGGTGACATCAAAAGTTGCCTGCTTTTACTTTATTTACAGGTTTACTGAAATATAGGTAGTTTGACCTTTTGATTAATGAAAACCGGATAATTTGCGGAACGATTTGTTGCTTTATATATGATTATTTCATTATTTTTCTCAGACAGACATTTTAAACACAGTATCTGCAAAGCCTCAGCATTTTTATTCATATTTATGCACATCACTTTTCCCTATTTTTTTCAATTGCATAAAGTATTTTAACCCATTATATCATTTATTCATCAGATTTCATAGTAATATGGTAATAATACATTATTTCAAACGAACTGATAACATTCTTTATAACAATAACTGAAATGTAAATTTAAACTACCAAATAAAAATTTAATTTCAATTTCAATATTTTATTTTCCACTTTTCTTTAATTAATAATTACTTTTACAAGCACTGGTACTTTTATCGGGGCGCTGTGTGCAGCATAATCTCTCAAACCCTCATAAATAACTCTCTTTAATACCCTCATAAGGCTTGAAAATCTCACATTTAATACATTTAGATAAATGCCAATTAATATGATTATCTAAAAACTATGGAAAATCATTATTTTCTATACTTCTTAGAAAGTCATAATTTTTCTTTCACGAACTCCATGCAATCTTATTTACAGTCAAAACATTTAAGTGCTCTGTTATTCCCTTTATTAGTGTCCTAGATCACCAAACTCACTTCATTTACTTATTTAATCATAAATCCCTTTCCATCAATGCACCCAATGTAAACAGAGGGGAAAAAGAGCTTCGTCAGCCCCATGGGACAAAGAAGCCTTGATTAGAATATTAGAAGAATAATTACAGGAGACATATCGAAACTTCTCTTGCTGGCAGAGCCTTGGGGGCTTAGGTTGGAAAGGTGGTGAATTAATTTTAGTATAATTTAGTATGATCCCCTGTACTCAGTAAACATAGAAAGTTTTGATTGTTTAAATGCAGTTTGGATGGGAATTGAGATAATGAAAAACGGGGAAATTTCATTTTGTAGAACCACAATATTTAAACAAATGAAAAATTAGACAGCTGCCAAGTTTAGACAAGTCAGAAATCGTTCTATTCAGATTATTCATAATATGAAAATATAGTGAGTTTTTAAATGAATGTATTTGTTTGGGTTATATAGATGTATTCGGAAGAACATAGTGCAATTAAGCACACATTGAGAAACCACACAGTGTACAACTGCTTCGAGAATTCAATAGTTCCTCATCTTCGGTGCTGAACAGAATTTACTTCTAAACACTGAAGAAGGGGATGCAACGTATCCTTAAATCAGTTGCATGTTGCGTTTTTTATCACTTTGTACTTAATTACATTGTTTAAGTATATGCGTACCCTTTGCAAAAAGTGTTTTTACTTATAATTGGGTTTTATACTTTTTCAATGATGAATAGACTCTTTGTTACTTACCAAGTAGTTCCAAGAATTTTGATACTATTTTACTAAAAAATTAAATAGTGTTAAATGATTACATGTCAATTTTAAAGCTTACATTGAGATTTGTGACGATTAGCTCCCGGCATTTCTGATACTGACGGCTACCTACCTGCGTCAAATTAAGTTTGATGTGGCGTTTCTTTTAGTGCCGAATGGCTGTGGAAACAGCATACCGTTTCTTATTTGGGAAGTCTGACTTTAAAATATTCGGTATAGATCCTTTCACATAATTTTAAATTCGGTTGCATTATGTTGACAATTGGAAGCCATAATTTTTGGCACCGGCATCTGGGAAAACTATTATAATGATGTACCTTCCGGATACGTTGTGTTTGTCGCTACACGTATGTTTCGCTTTCCAGGTCAAATATTACTATAAGTGTGCAAAAAACTAGTTTTCTAGGTCATCAGAGGAACTTCTGAAGGGTCTGTCGAGACAAAAACAAGTTTGGCATGTTAGAGAATTATAAATAATGATACCAATTTGTATTGTTTCATTTAATATAAAAGAAAGAAATCCTCCACGGCGAGATTAGAACTCAGATTGTCTAAATCGTGTTAAGTTATACCCAACTAGTACACTTATTCGGGAATGCAAAAATAGTACTTATAAGGTTACAAATATAGTTGACCCAGCTTAAATTTATATCAAAGCGTGTTGCATCATAGAATGAAATTCAGGTGTATGGAGTCAAAAATAAGTGACCCTTTTAAATCCATTCATTCATACAATAGGTTTGTAAAAGAACGACGTAATGGTCAAATAAAAATACCCACTTTATTGAGAGCGGATTTTATATTTACACATACATTTACCTTATCATTCTGATAATTATCACAACCGAGCACTCGTGTAGGCTGAAACCATTTGTGCAATAAATACTACATAGAATATTTCTTTTCAAGGCGTTTAAAATCACCGTCAACCTAGGAGCGTTGATTAAGAACAGATTCTGGATTTAAATATATCAGGATACACTAAAAGAAGAAATTCGAAAATACCAAGAAGAAAATGTGCTTCCAGCAAATGATTTTAGACTGTTGGAAAAAAATATTCTCGCTTGAAGGAATTGTTTTGATCACGCTACAGTTTTTTAATAGCAAGACTTCAGCATTTTTTGTTTACTTTACGACAAATAAATCAACAGAATTGATCATTTTGAAAGCGTTCAAATGCCTGTTTTTTTAAATAATTAAAATAATTAGTTAAAATAATTAAAATTTAAAATAAAGAATTCAATTTCTAAATTTATGTCATTTTATTAAATTCCTTACTTTCTTTTATTTTAGCTTAATTACTAATAATTAATAATATTTAATAAATGTAAATATTATGTGTTAAGAATTTGAAGTATCTATTCGGTGTATTCGAATATTCGAGATCTAGTTAATATTCCAATTCGAGAAAAATGCATATTTGACTATCTGTAATAAAAATATATAATCTAAAGTACTGTTTAAGCTCCACTGGGCAAGATATTTTTAAAAATTCCCTTGTCATAAAAATTTTTAACACTGTGGATCATATAGGAAATAATTTGAGTGTTAGAAAGTGTAATTTTATTAACTATAAATGTCAAATTTAGATATGATTATATTATGTTAACAGGGTTCATGCTGTCAATAGTCATTGTCGCATTTTCTGAAAACAATATTCAATTTAGCGACTGAAAAAAAAAAGATTTTGAAAAAATGTTGGCTATTATGAGTTCTGCCAATGGCAAAAACAAAATTCGTGGTATACTAATCGTAATGTATATTACTATATTATTCGTCTTTTCCAAAACAATGATTTTTGGAATGTGAGAATTTACCACATTTTTCAAATGGAATATCAACATAAAAATTGGCGAATAAAAACTGTTAATAGTGGAAGAATCTTTCATTAGATGAATAGTTTGGCGAAGGTAATCAAAAATCCACAGCAATGACTACTAGCTATCAGTTCATAAATGCAGAAAACTTAATTTCATTAAAATTTAATTTAAAATAAATATAGAAAATTTAATTTCATCAAAAACATTTATATTTATAGCAACTCTTTCAAGAGCAGCTGCAGTTTATTGACGAGACAATTATTCAAAGGAGTCCATAGATTTCTGTTGTCAGCTCTAGTGTACAATTCATTTTACCACTTAAGAAGCTATTGAATTATCTAAATATCAACCTCTAAGCACATCAATGTCCTTTTCATTATTTGCATGGATCACTTAACCCACTGCACTTGCCTATTTGTTCTTCAGAATACCTTTCAATCAATGTAGCTATTGCAAACAAAGGGGAAAATAATCCCCGCCATCCCTATTCGCCAAAGAAATCTTGATTAGAAAGATAATGGCATTAAATACTTGAAAGGTTCGCTTTTCTAGGGAATTTTCTGAAGGGCTGGGTTGTAAAGATGTATAGTGAATCACATTTTATATAATTTAGAATAATTCTCTATACTTTATGAAAACGGGGACTGTTTTAATACCAAAAACTTACACAACTAATTAAGTACGAATTAATAAACAATATAGGGTACACCTGTTTCAAGAATACTTTGGTTTATCTTCTCTAGTGCAAAATAAGCAAATAATCCGGATGTTAAAAAGTTGAATTGGACTTCGGGATTGCTAGTCTGTCTTGCACGGAAGAAAATAATCTCGAAAAAATTGTATTATGCATTGTTTATTAATTTATTCTTTATTGCCTTGTTTAAGCTTTCCACTTCTTTTGCATGTATTTTTACTTTTTGATGGAAAGTTCTGATTCCTTATAAAATAAATGTTAGGACCTATTATAGAATGTATTTCTAGTATGCAACATTGGGAAGTTTTCCCTTTCTTTGTGAAATATAGCTTCAATTATGTGTTTTCAACTGTATATTGTCTTATTAAACTTATGCATAAGTCAGGAATGTCGAATTTGTCCATCATATCTATTTATTTATATATGGAATTCATGATATGCATGTGAATCAGCATACCCCAGATTACACGAACGGACATTTTTTACGACGCGCCCAATTTCTTTTTTCAACTCTCCATGAACTGTCAGTCTTAAAGAACACCAGTGCCTTTTTTTCTATTTGTATGAACTACGTAATCCTCTGGACTAGGTCGGGCTGAAAACAAGTTTTTTCTAATTTCAAGTACGGCTAGTGTCGAAAGCCTAGACCGTCCGACTCGTCCTGGGACATGAGCAGCAATTTGGACGGCCGGTAGTACAGCTAGTGTTGAAAGCCCAGACCATCCGACTCGTCCTGGGCAGCAATTTCGACGGCCGATAGTACGACTAGTGTCGAAAGCCCAGATCGTCCGACTCGTTCTGCAACATGAGCAGCAATTTGGACGGCCTGTAGTACGGCTAGTGTCGAAAGCCCAGACCATCCGACTCGTCCTGGGACATGAGCAGCAATTTGGACGACCGGTAGTACTGCTAGTGTCGAAAGTCCAGACCGTCCGACTCGGCCTGGGACATGAGCAGCAATTTGGACGACCGGTAGTACTGCTAGTGTCGAAAGCCCAGACCGTCCGACTTATCCGAGGACATAGAGCAGCAAATTGGGCGCCCGGGAAAAAGTAAGGCTAGTGTGGAAAAGTTGATTTATAGACTGAGTGTGCCACTCAGAAAATATTGTCAAAATAGTGAAAAATTTCTTCGACCTTATCGGAGACTTCATCTTTCAATAAATTCTTAAAATTACGGTTAGATCAAAAATTCGGTAGCAAAAATTTATAACTATTGCGGATTCGGGATAAACTTTTCTTAAAAACTCATTATAACGCAAAAATATTTCAACCATTTTGTTAAATACTTTGGCGCATCTCATGAGGACCAAATTACCTGATAATTTCATCAAAATGTAATTGAAGCGATAAATTGCAAAAAATACTCTATTTAATTTTAGGCTTCGGATAGCGGGGAAAGATTATTTTCTATACTTGTTTAAATTATTAATCGATATATGTATTCATCCTATAAGTTTTTTAAAATTTGCAACAATTAGAAATGCTTTTACATTAATTTGTAGTAATTTCATAGCATAAAAATCACCACGCAAAGGAAGGTTCAAGAAGACATACAGGTAATGCAAACAAAAAGAAACACGATTTTCATCATCAGTATTAAAACAAACATGATCAGAAGGATAATGGCATTAAACACTTGAAATATGCCGTTTTTGGGGAAATTCCTGGACAATTTAATGGAAAGCAGTATTGTGGATGCAATTTTATTGTATTTTGCATATTCCCCTATACGTTTTACATACATGAAATGATTTGATTTCTGAAATGAATTTGGATCATTTTAGGGCAGGAGTTTTGATTTCGTATCTGTGGAATGTATTCTTTTGAAAATATATTGTTTTGAATAATTAAACGGGAATATGTGCAACGTAGCATATGAATCTTAGCAAACTGAAGTTTAAAATAGCGTTTTCCATTGGATATTGTATTATTCAGCTTCTGTATAAGATAGGAATGTCGAATATATACGGGAATCGAATATATAAGGGTCCTATACGGGAAATTATCAGCCGTGGCGTACGAAAACAAATTGATTGTTTAAACTAAAGTTTATTTTCTGAACATCAGGAACTTCCAACTATTATAAGCGCATACATCTCATTCAATGAACTACAAATATGCAATGGCTCACTTAAGCGACTGCACTTGCCTATTTGTAGTTGGTAAATAATTTTTAATAATAATAGTAGTGTAGCTAATGAAAGCGAAGAAAAATAATGATTCCCGCCATCCCTATTGGAAAAAAGTAAATCCAGAAGGATAACCGTAATAAATATATGCAAGGTTCCCTTTTTCAGAAAATCAGTGGAGGGTTAAGTTGGAAAACAGTTCAGTAAATAACATTTTAAGGAATTTAGTATAATCCTCAATACTTACAGAAAACATAGAATGCTTTGAATTTTAAAATAATTTTAATTGCATTTGAGAAGGGAATTTGATTATGCAATAATGAAAAATTTGGGGAGGGGAATTTAATATTTGTCCCGCGTACAGTATTTTTTGCAAATTAAAGTTGTAATTTAAATTTTGCAGTTTATTGTTATTTTATTCAACTTATGGATAAGATCAGAATCTATAATTTGTCGATCATATTCATTCATTTGAGAGAAAAATTGAATAAAATATATAACATTAAATTAAATTAGTGTATCACAACTGGGGCTACACGCAGGGGTGGGGGGTGGTATTCATGCATTTTCGAGTCGTGACATATCGAATTTTTTTTCATACCAAATTATTTTCTTTCGTTGCACTCAGCTAATTCTCAACCTCTAAACACACTCACTAAGAACGAAGCAAACGAAATTGATAAAGCAAACCAGAAATTTAAAAACAGGAGAGAAGAAACGGTAATAATATCTCCAATAAGGAATTTCGATTGTGAAATAATGTAGGAACTTTCAAGAAAATCCATTTCAAAAACGAAATTTGCTAACGTATTCTTCATTTTTTGCATACAACACTTATTTCATTGCATTCGCATATTTGTTCTTCAAGAATAATTTTTTATCAATAAAAGTAATGCAAACGATGGGGAAAATGATTCTTGTCAACTCTGTTAATCAAATAGATACATGATCAGAAGGATAATCGAATTAAACACTTGAAGGTTTATCTTTTCTGGGAAATTCCTGGAGGGTTTGTTTAGAAAGCCGCATAGAGAATTCATTTTTATATAATTTAACATAATTCTCTATACTTTCTGAAAACGTAGCATGTTTCGATTTTCAAAATGAACTTGGATCACGTTAGAGTGAGACTTTTGATTACGTAACTATGGAAAGTTTTCTTTTGTGAATATGTTGTTATTAGGAATTGAGCGGGATAATGTGCCTCGTGGATTATAATTCACAAAAAAATGTTTTAATTAAAGTTTTTCAGTCGGAAATTGCATTATTCAACTTATGCATAATATAGGAATGTCGATTTTGTCAATAATTTGTATTTAATTATGTAGTAAAAGTAAATAATATTCATTTAAAGCATCGTATCACAATCTGGGGTGCGTAAAAAAAATTGTTGGATATTTGTAACTACTATTATGCAGTGGTACACTAAAACAATTGAGAATTTAATAAAATGTCACAAAAGTAAAAAAAAAGTTTAATAAAAAGTAAAATTTTTTTCATTAAAATGACGGTCTATAAATAAACAAGAAATATCAATGATGCATAAAGCATTGATTATGAAACACTTTCCAACTGGAATGCAATTTTATTTAAACATCTCTAAAATGCGATACATTCAGCGCTGATATATTTTAAACTATCACAGCACTAAAATAATTTATTATATGTGAAATTTTAAAACTTCATCCAAAAAAAAAAATGAACTTTATTCAAATGATATCATCGAAATATAAATCGTTTGGATCTATATGTAAAAGCAATGAACATTTCATCCATATCACTTTTATTCCAGAATCCAGTTCTAAATAATTTTACGTGAAAGCAATGCAGCAATTATTACACAACTCATTTTACAATCTCTTGTTTACATTCTGCATTCGTTAAAATTAGTCTCCAATTTAGAAATAATTAAAGTTTGATGATCGTTTAAACAAAAAAATATTGTAACTGTGTTGGTACAGAGATAGGGTATAGTTGCACACTGCAGTTGGTATAATTGCACAGAAAATACGCAAAATAATTGCGGTTTTAGGACGGCTGCAACGATAAATAAAAATTTGAAAGAGCATTAAAAATCACGATTTTTACACATGGAAATAAAGATGGATGCCATATTTTATTTTGCAATGAGTCACATGATCTCTTCATAAATATGAGTGTAATTAATATTTTAATTTTTATTTAATAGACTACCAAGCATATTTTGATGAAATTTGTTTCATATATTTTATGGGATAATTTGAATTTTCCCTAAACTTTTCGAAGCAATTTGTGCATTTCAACCTCGCTTCAAAAATATTTGAGAAATTAGGTCTCATAGGGTTCCATGTATTTCACCTTTTCAACCCGGGTTCAATACGAAACCAATTGCGTGATATTATTAATTTACATTCACATATGTCGTCTCACAGGCCGTCTGAATAACATATTAAATTTCATTTTGATACAGTCATTTTTACGGCAGTTATCGTGCGAACGGACTGACAGACTGACCGACAGACAGAATGATCACAGTCATAAACACTTTTCAACTATGTGGGAAAGTATTAATACAATAATATTTATATCATACGTATTATTTTTTCGTTGAATGCGGTGAACTTTTTTCACTTCTCCAAGTAGAAAAATTTGCAAAATTTTGCCATAACTGGGAAAAGTATATATTCCCAATACAGTTTTAGGTAGGATGCGGATTCATCAATAGTTTGAGTGTTTTAACGTTATGTACAAAGGGGGGAAAGAGCGAGAGGGGGATGGAGAGAGGGGGAGAGAGAGGAAGAGAGGTGGGAAAGAGAGCGGGAGAGATAGTTGCTATATTAGCACTAAACATCAGGTTTATTTTCATCATTTTGTAGGTTTGTTTGTAATTTATTTATTTATATTTACGCTAGCTAGCTGAGTATACATGTATAAACATTTCCTTAAATTTTGCTGTAATTTTACCACTATTCATTAATAATTTTAGCATTTACATTTTGTGTATCTTCACTAAGAATTTCAAAATAAACATCTAACTTTATATGTTTTGTTTCCTTAAAACTAATGAAATATATAAGGGCCAGGCTGGTTATTAACGATTAAGAGCCATTTCTGTTGTGCAATAAGCTGTCCATACCATTAGTACAATTTTCTCTTGATTACAGCATATATTAAACTGGTTTTATACAAATTGGAAGATTTAAATCGAGTAAACGAAATTGATAAATATATTATTTGTCTATGATTTCGACTTACTTGTTTCCTTCGTATTTATTGAAGATTTTTTTCTGTATAACATTAAATTTATTAGTGAATTGTACGAGTGATGCGCTAAATAGTGCCGAATTCATCTAAGAAATAAAGACATAAATTCCAATAGCTATTTTTAGTTATATATTATTTCAATCAAATTAAGCACGAATTAAAAATGTCTAATTAGAATTGCGTTTTCGTGTAATTATGTAATGCTTATGTTTATAATATTTATGTATGCTTTTGTTATTTATTTATTACTTTAATAAATAATCGATTTTTTGTGGATAACACAATTGCTGTTAGTACACTACATTCATTGCAGTTTACAACCAATAAGAACTCCTTAAAATACAGCATTTACATGATTAATAACAATATGTGGCTTTCTGAATAGCGCAAGCTATTTAATATTTTCCTTAAAGGCCCCTTTGAAACTCTTTTATAATCCTAAGCTGTCAGAGCACCACTTCCTTGCTTTATTATTTCACTGCATCCAATCCACTGCATTTGCTTGTTTGTCACTGAGAAATAAATCCCTGTTCAGCAGTGCTGCTAATGCAAACAAAGAACGGGAAAGATCCCATCATCTCCATTCCTCAAAGAAACCGTGATTAGAAGAATAATCGCGTTAAACACTTGAAAGGGTCTCTTATCTGCAAAAGTCCTCCAGCTTGGGGATGAAGCAAAGTGAATAAATTGCGGTATAATTTTGCGTAATCATGTTTACTTTGAGAAAACATGCAGCGTTTTGATTTCTAGAATTCAATTTGCAAGAAGTTTGGATAGTATTTTTAGATTACGTGAAATTGGGAGGATTTTTTTATGTTAATAACATTTATACTTGGTGTTTCTTTGGCTCAAATCGGAGCGTTATGAAAAGTATGTAAACATTTTGGAGGCTTATGCTGCCGAAATTAATACATAAAAATGTAAGTAATATTTCTTTTCTTATCGAAAATAGGATCAATATTATAAATATATAAAAATGATTTTATTGTTTTAATATTTAAAACCTTTGTTTTCGAAAAAAATGTAAAAAATATCTGTCCGAGCAAATTTATTTTTTATTTTTCTTAATTTAACTCGAAATATCTTCGAAGCTGTAAGAGATAGATATAAATAGTAAATAACAAAGATATGCATTAGGAAATTTAGTTTCTAAATCTGTATTTATTTAAAAAAATAGCTCTTATAGTTTTCGAGTAATAATATTGTCAAGTTGAAGACGATTGGAAATTTTCCGTTTATTAAGATTTTAATGCTTATATCTCAAAAACTGAAAGTGCTAGTTATGAATAATAAGTAATAATTTTAAGTTCTTTAAAAGCCCTATTAGTGTGTATAATTGGATTTTGGATCAAGTTTTTAGTTTTCGAAGTATAGTTATTAAAATTTCGATATTTTATCCTTTTAACATGGTTTTTCAATGGGTGGGAAGCCAATAATATTTAAAATATCAGCTCAATCTGTTTTGTTTCTTCTTGGTGAACTATTGGTACATAAGCAATATATATATATATATTATTTTGTTTAAAAAATTAGATGGTTAAATATACTTAGGAATTCTAAAAATATCTAATGGTTGGTGAGGTTTGAACAGAATAGGTGGAAATAAACTTATTCAAGTATGTACTCCGCATTTTTTTCCTCCTCAGTAAGTTCATAAATTAACTTAAATGTAAATTATCTTTAGATATGTTGTATAAGTTGAATTTATATAGCGAAAACCAAATTAGCAGAACAATTTGATATTATAGCGTGAATTCTATAGTCGAAATATTTAGGCAAAATCAGGGCGAAATCAGAAAGCGGTATCACTTCTCTGGATATGTCACTCATTTTTTATCTGAAAAGTTATATTATTGTACAAAATAAGTGTGCAGAAGAATGCAAAATGTTCAGTAGTTTGTTGAAAATATAAACCACCTGCTTTTATATTGTTTCTGTTATCTACGACATGATATTTATTAAATACTAAATCCAAATTCCATTACAGCTATAACTAATTAAAGGAATATATTAGTCCCGTAGTTTAAGTTCTTACAGTGGATAATAATCTCAGAACAATCTCTATTATTTTTAATTAAACTTTGATAATCTCTATAACACTAAAGTTGAAATATAATTAAACAATGCAATTGTATTTCTAATGTAGTCATTGCTATCACTGATATGGGCTGTTTACAATAAGAAAGTCTTATTATAGAGTTCCAGCCGTAATAAAAATATATGTGTAAAAAATTAGGAGCAAATTCTTATAAAATCGACTAGCATAACACCCAGTTAAAAAAGTCCGAATAAAATTCTAAATTATCGATTAATAATATGATTAACAGCGCATCCCCTATTCTTATCTGAAATACTATCGAACAATCTTGCCCAAATGCAAAACTTGTAAATATTATCCTTCTGCTACGCTCTCACCAAAACATTATCTTATCTAATTAGCGTAGCGTGCAACGAGTTTTTCTAAATCAAACGACAAAAACAGAGAGTAGAATGCTTGGCAATTATCAATGGGCCCAAAAACTGGCTCTAGATTTTAAGACACCTTGTGATTTTAAAGACAACAAAATCGATAAATGCAGATGGTATTTTCCTCTTCAATACATTTCTCTGCTCTTAATTAAATATATATAGTATGTTTCAAAGTTTGCAATAACACGAGATTTTCTACGCGTTATTAATCCCTTTTCAATGTAAATTTTCTAAGACATTCTAGGTCAAATATTCGGGAAAAAATCCGAGTATATACAGACATAGATACGTAGATAAACTAACGGTAATTAATTGAATATAATAAATGATAAAATATTAGCTATAATGTATACACAACAACGGAAACACTACCTCAATAGCCATGGTTTTCATTCTTATAGTCGTTTAATACGATAACACATAAAAGTTTGATGTCAGCAGCACATGACTTTCTCTGCAGACTGAA
Organism: Amaurobius ferox; assembly: GCA_951213105.1. NCBI lineage: Eukaryota > Metazoa > Arthropoda > Arachnida > Araneae > Amaurobiidae > Amaurobius > Amaurobius ferox. Next base: position 96,971,683 of record OX578136.1, read on the forward strand.
ATTCATTTTCTTTTTCTTTTTTTTTTTAAATTATTAAATTGAGTTTAGTTGCATAAAATAACACTGAATTAATTTAAATCAATTTCTGTTTTAATTTGACACCTGGACAGTTTTCAGAGACGAATGAAAGTGCGAAAAAGAGTAACGAAAATGCAGAAAAACTCAAATATCTTTAGAGCGGTTAGTCCTAGAGTAATAGGTTTTCTTGATTAAAAATCTACGTATAAAAGAAGCATTTTAATTAATACATTAGACTACACGTTGTCTTTTATTTTAGATTTTGGAGACCTTTGCGTCCTATTTATTAAAAAGAGGCAGGTTCTGTTCACTCGACTTGCACCAAAAGCAAATCAGCACCAGGGTATCCAACAAGTGACTTATCTACCAAATTTTATGAAATTCGGTCAATAAATGTTTTAGTTAGAGTGGATAAATGCATTGTACAGACAGGCAAAGACACAGATATTACGCTAAAAATGGTTTTTTTTTGTAATCCATAGCTATCAAACGTGTAGATTCGTTGAAAACTCGAGTTGCGATTTTTGACATGATTCCAATACTTTCCCTATACATTACCATGTATTGCAGAGAAAGTAAAAGTCTGATGTGGGCAGCACATGACTTTCATTGCAGACTCCTATTCGCATTCTATTCATTTCTTTAATAATGCATTATATTGACTTTAATTGCATTAAATAATCCCCATAATTATTTAAAATTACACTAAATTTGCACTTTTAATCCAATTTTCGTTCTTATTTGGTATCTGGTCTTATTTTCAAAAGAGACGTAGCGAAAATGCAAAAAACTAAAGCATCTCGAGAACGGCTAGTCCTGGTGTAACGGGGTGTCTCTTATTATTTTTAACGTTAACAATTACGTATGAAACATGTATTTAATTAATATATTAGAGCAATCGTAGATATTTTTTTTAGATTTTGACAATTTTTGCGGGCTATTTCGCAAAAAAAGGTATGTTATTTTGCAAATCGTATCAAAATCTTATCTGCACCAAGAGAATCCACGATTTTGTCTTCCAACTTTTGTAAAATTAGATGTTTTATTTTTTCAGCTAAGAGTGGATACAGGGAGTTTTTGAGGGCTATTTACAAAAAAAAAAAAAAAAAGAAAAGAAAAGGAAGGCGCGTTTTTTTTTATACCGAATCGTACTCAAAATTAATCAGCACCAGGGTCGCCCATAGGTGACTTACCTACCAACTTTATGAAATTTGGTCTATTAGTTTTTGAGATAGAAAGGATACATACATTGCACTGACAGACATGCAGACACACAGACGTCACGTTAAAAATTGTATTTTGCATTCTAGAGGTCCCCAAAACGTTTATATCCGTCAAAAACTCGAGTTGAAATTTTCGGTATGATTCCAATATTTTCCTTATACATTGCCATGTATTGCAGTACACGTAATAAAGTTTGTCGAATAGGCGTTCAATACTATAAAACATAAAAATAGAGTTGGACGAATAGGTGTTCAATACTATATAAAATATACATAAAAAGAAAATTTAGCGAATACGTATTAAAAGATATTTTGCATGGACTACTGAAGACTATTAGTTTCAAATTAAATTTGTGCTATATATATATATATATAATATATGTATATATATATATATATATATATGTATATATATATATATATACAGTATTGTGGCAATTAATTGAGAAATGCAGTTTTTTTTATAAAATTCAGTTTTATTCAAGTTTTCTATGGATACATTTAAAACTAATAAGTGATATGACCTCCCCGAGACTTTATAACATCACAGACACGTTTCGGCATGGAATGTACTAGACTAGCACATGTAGTTTTAATTTCAACGTCTCTGAACCATATGTCAATAACGGCCGAAATTAGCTTGTCCATCGTCGTACAGTCAAATTTGTGAAGCCGTTTTTTACAATAGCCCACAAATTTTCTATGGGATTCAAGTCTGGTGAATTCCCGGGCCAATCCAGTACGGTAATATTTTTTTTTTGAGCAGAAATTTTTGATTCGCTTCGAAGTGTGACATGGCGGGCTGTCTTGTTGGAAAAAGCAATCTCCGTTCGGCCACAGTTTAGCCATGGTTGGAAGCACTTTTCGGGTCAATATGACTTCGTAACTGGCACTGTTCATCATTCCCTCTACGGGAACAAGAGATTATGTTCCCAAAACGCTGAAACAACCCCAAAACATCTTTTTGGGCGGATGCTTGGGTGCTTGATTGATGTAGTGCTGATTGAGAGGTTCTCCTTGGCTCTTTCTCACGAACATAGATCTAAATCCCGGAACCACAAAATGTGTTTGTCAGAAAAGAAAACTTTCTCCCAGTCCTTCTCAGCCCATGTTTTGTATTTTCGTGCCCATTCCAACCTTTTTTTCTTCATGCGGAGCGTCAGAAGCTGTTTCTTGTACGGTCGACGTGCTCTCCGTCCTCGTTCTAACAGCCTGTACCGCACTGTTGAAGGTGCAATATCAGCACCAGCTGCCACCATGGACTTAGACAGGTCAAAACTGGTTAATCGAGGATTTTTAACACTCATTCGATGTAAAGTTTTGTCGTCACGAGTCGAAGTTGATCTTTTTCGGCCGCATGTTCCAGCATTTCCTGTTTCTGAAACCGCTTCCAGATCCTCCCGACACTTGCTGTACTCACTCCACATATTTTACCTATTTCCTCAAACGTCTTAGAAATGTGTTCTCTAAGCGCAATCACTTTAGCACGTGTTTCCGCGCTGATATCCATGACGCTAATGAGCCCCGCAACAACTGAGAAACTACCACTGCGGAACACGTGCCACCTGGCGGAGGAATTTGAACACCTGCTACTTACCAGGTGCATGCGAACACCTGCTACTTTGATAATAACTGCAATTTGAACTCTTAGCTAATTTGGAGTGCTTCTTCCTAAGCTTACGTGTGATAAAACGAAAAAAATGACATTTCTCAATTAATTGCCACAATACTGTATATATATATATACATGTATATAATATATATATATATATAATATATATATATATATATATATATATATATATATATATATATATATATATATATATATAATATATATGTATATATATATATATATATATATATATATATATATATATATATATATATATATATATATATATATATATATATATATATATAATAATGCATGATACAATGTTATAATTATTTAGATATCGGAGCAAAGCATGAATGAAATATGCGCATAAATTTAAGCGTTTTAATTTATGCACATTCCATCCTTTTCACAATTCGAAAATTTATGTCGTGCAAAATTAACTGAACATTCATATCACACTTTATTTAACTTTTACGATTATGAAACCACAGCCAATTTTTATTCAATACGATTTTCACTATTTTTTTTCTGATGGCACTCTTCAAACTCTGCTTTAGGGCATTTTAGATAAGAATCGCCCAGAAAGTGTTAAATGCGATTATCCTTTCAAAAGGTTTAAAAAAGTTTGGAAATGGGGAGGTTTGTTTTTTTATTAACTCTTTTTTTCCTGCAAATGGAATTTACCAAAATGGATGGATAAGGAGAAAATAAGAAAATGTGTTTGAAATTCTAGCAAAGCACTTTTATTTTTAAATAGGTAGTTTGAGAGTATTTTGTCGAACGAATTTTTTCCTATAGTTATGTTAATACATATGTCGAGCTTATTTGATGAAAGCTATTTTATGCACATTTACATAACAATTATGTACTAAATTTACTAGCGATTATAAAAAATAATCATTTAAAAAATAGTTAATACTAATATATATATATATTTCATGGGAGGAATTGATAAATACATGAAAAATCAGTCTTTACTAATATATGATAACAAATTACTCACTAATTTTACTAGTAATAATTTAATTTAATAGTTTAGTAATTATAAATTTAATGGTTTAGTAATTATAAAACACTGACTATAACGGCTAGGGTTGATAAATATCATCTGAAATTAAGACGGAATTAATATTTATTGTTATAAATTATTCCTTATTAATTATTATCTACTATTATTTATTATTTATGCGATTATTATTATTTATTTATCTTGTTTTTTTCTTGTTGATAAACCCATTTGTCTGGAACAAAGCAAGAACATATCTATGATACCAAAGTATATGGTAATGGGAGAGTGAATACAGCTTCTGTTGATACAAGAGGTTCAGGCATACCATGTTAGAAGTCAAGTCACAAATGCATTGACTAAGAAGACATAGATAGCATTGACTTCGGCTTTTATTCCTTAAATATTGATCTCAGACATATATAATAAATTACAAAGTTGCGTAAATAAAGGTACAGAATTTTACGAAATCGATTAAAATTTTCAAGAGAATTAAATTTTACGAAATACAAAATTTAAATAATTGTACGGTCCCAGTACAAAAACATTTCCAATGAGTGAAATGCACTCCATATACTAATAAGGTGATGTACAAAATTTCAGCATTTTAACATAAAAAGTCCCAGAGATATGAAAAGAAAAAAAATGCTGACTTAAACCACTTTTCGATGCATCGACATGGGTTCTCAAAGGGGAATAATCATGTCGGCAGATCGCGTTTCAGGAGTCATGCACAAATTACGAAAGGAAACAATGATTACATAAATAAATAATTTTGCAATTTATTGATACAAAAATATCTACACTGTGTAGAAATAATAACTTTACACAAAAATTACAAAGCTTGTTCAAAACGTTTTCTATTCATGCCAAAGATCCATTAACGATAAGAGGCAGATATTATATGCCTATGATGAATTTCTGCGTTGCGCTATTTGCACTCTTGCTGTAAACATTTATATTTTAATTTGTGATTAATCCCTCACCAATTTTGTGTAAACATATCTCTGGGACTTTTTATGATAAAATGCTGAAATTTTGGACACCACCTTATTAGTATATGGGGCATATTTTGCTCATTGGAAATGTTTTTGTACGAGAGCCGTATACAAATTTATATTTTGTATTTCTTCAAATTTAATCTCCTAAAAAATTTTAACGATTTCATAAAATTCTGTACCTTTTTAAATTTATGTAATTTATTCTGCAATTTATTATATATATGTCTAAGATCAATATTTAAGGAATAAAAGCCGAGGTTAATGTTTTTGGAACACCCTGTATATTCAAACGTAAAATTGCTTATATGTAGATTGTATGTGTTTATGACTCCAAGCAATGTCTAATGAAGCTGTTTCTGAGCCTGGAAATCTTTGTGTCACGTAGAAGAAAACTGTTTTGCTCCAATTTTTTATGCAACTAAAAATAATGAAGATATTTTACGGTGTATCAAATATATTATTTCACATCATTTTATTTCTAAAAACACTGTAAATATTTGTTAGCCTTCACTATTTCTCGTTTTTTAGTAAATATTTTAGAATCTAATATTCATATATGAGAAATTCTTTTTTTTAATGATTTTTCACTCTAAATTAATTTTGAGACACAATTAAGGAGTTGAAAACATTTGGGACCAAATTTGGCGATAAAATATTCATTCGCAAAGCAGAGGTACTAACTAATATTTCTGAAAGGAGATTATATATTCAAATTTCTATCTATAAAATCCTGTGTAAATTTCCACAGACTGGCTTAAAACTTTTCTAATTAGCATTTCTGGCAGATACACGAAACATTCGGTTAAGCAATATAATTAAAAAGATCAATTAGAAAATTATAAATTAAATACTGAGTTTTGCAATTAAATTAATATTGAAGCAAAATTGCCTTGATTGATGTGAAGAGCCTAATAGTCTTTTAAAAGATAGATTATATATACAGCAAACGCATATGGAGCTAGTAGAGTTATGCTTATATAATTGGAAAGTTGTTTGAATTCACAGTGGACTGTATTAAAAATATTCGCCCAGCTGTCGTGTAAAAAGACTATTTTAATTACTGAATGAGCAATTTATGCTTCTACTGAAGAATACATATTTCTTTTAATAACTTCAAAGATACTGACAGAAAATCGGATGGTATTTTCTGTCGCAGATTTGCACATCGCATATTTGTCTTAATATTTTTGCCGCTCTATACTTCTTATGCAAATAAGAATACTTATAAAGGAACCTTAAGATGAAATCTGAAGCACTATGAACACTGGTCTATATTGAGAGTTTTCCACTCATATGTGGGATTCAAGACAGACATCTATAAACTAAAGACCCGAGGTCAAAGACCACAAGGCTCATTTTTTAGCTACAGATGTGCCTTGTAACTCGTGGAAATAACACAATCATATTAGTGTTTGTGAATCTGGTAATATCTTCTAAAAAGGCTTGTTGTATAGAAAAGATGTGCGTTTACTTGAGGAATGCAATTTTCCATTTAGAATAAATGAAACCGAATTCATTAAACTTTAGAAAATATGTCAGCTTGGTATTTTTGTTCGATTATTTGAGTTCTCCTGAAAAAAATACTAGAAATATAAGTTTTTCTTTAATACATAATTTGCGTTTTCTGCCTCAGATCATTTTTTGCTGTAGTAAGTTGTATCCAATTTTCCAAAATGGAATAATACACGCAATACTTACCTAACATTGTAATATGATTTTATTTGACCTTTACCAGAAATTCATTCTTTCCCTATGTACTGTTGCGAACATATAATAATACCTCACCAGAGTCTTTTCTTTTGAGAACCCTACGGAAAAATACTCGTACAGGCTTTCCCACGACGTAAACATAGGGTTGCCAGAATTCCGAAGAAGGGATTCCTGTTTTTTTTATTGATTATCAATTTGGCGCCATTCGACGATTTTTCGAATGTTCGAGAACAACCTCGAAATAACGATTATTCTCCGTCATATGAGAGATTTCCAGAAGTTTCTATGGCGAGTCTATACGAGGAATCATCACTCAGTCGGAGTTGCAGTTGGCGTGATACAAGCTACATTAAACTATAATTTTTGTCAATGTTTTGAGATTAGTAGCTGCTGTTTTGTGAAATTACATTTGTCAATCTTTTCAGACTAGTATAAGTTATTTTGTGAAATTAGTAAACTATTTAAATCTCGTTTTACTGTATATAGTTCCTGTTTACGCTGTGCTTGTGAATAAATGTGTTAGTTATCCAAAAATTTGGACTCATTCTTATATACTGAGTGCACACCGACGATTCCAGAGATACGTTGTAACAAATTGGTGTCAGATGTGGGATTTAGTTTTAAATTATCACTCTATAATTTCTTAGATGTTAATTTGTTCAGATGTAATTTGTGTTCAGATGTAGTTTTTGTAGATATTCGTTAAATGACCGTCAAACAATAATTATGTCGTGCAAATAGACATGGCAGGATTTCATCACGGTCTGCAGCCAACGTTCAATTGTTGCGGGTGCATTACAAAGTTCAAAAGGCATCACTTTAAACTGCCAGAGGCCTTGTTCTATGGTAAAAGCTGTCTTTTCTCTATCATCAGGATGGATCTCTACTTGCTAGTAGTCACTCTTAAAATATAGACTTGGAAACGACTTGCTCCTAGAGAGGGTATGTAAAATGTCATCAATTCTTGGCAGTGGATAGCTGTCTTTCTTTGTCACATTATTGAGTCTTCTATAATCAACACAGAATCTCGTAGAACCATCTTTCTTCTTCACTAACACGATTGGTGAGCCCCCCAAGGACTTGATGATGGTTCGATCACGTCTCTTTCCTGCATGCATTTCAAAAGATTAGTTACTTATTCTTTCTTTGCGATTGCATGTCTTTGGAATCGTATTTAATCGGAAACTGATTGCCACTGTTGATTCTATTTAATCGGAAACTGATTGCCTGTGCCGATTCGATGTTTATTTAGTCCAGTGAGTTCCAGATCTTTGAACTGAATGAGCATGCTTAAACATGACATGAAGAATCCTACAAAAATTAGCTTTCACCTTTCATAAAGCTTTGAATTACAAATGATGGTATAGAAGAAATTTTCAAGAATGCCCTTCCTGCTATTAAAGTTGATCCTGAGCGTAAACCAAAACCTGTAAAGACTGCTACAATATTAACGTTTCAAATTATCGATCAAAATGTAAATCTTTAAAGAAAAATTGACGTGCAATGTCAATATAGATTATTTTTATCATAAGCTTGATCTTCAAAATGTGTTTAGTTTTATATACTTTAAAAACAGATGGTACATGAAAAATGCTTTCTCAATATTCTAAATTGTTTTAGTAATACTGATTTAAGAAATGTAAAATAAATATCACTATAATTTATATTTCGACAGATGTTACGTGATAGGCAGACGATGTATTAAAATGAACACACCCTAAATATATTTTTAAGAACACTAATTTAATAAATATTAAGGTAAGTATTATTCTCTCTCTCTCTGTTTACATTTTTGCAGTTGGTACGTTATTAGTAAATAGTGCATGAAGAATGAATATTTAAATTTAACTGCTATTTAACTGGATTTTTAAGAATACTAATTATACAAATATGAAAACAAATATTGTTCACATTCAAATCTTGTCAAAAGCACACTGATACGATTTACAAATATTACCAAACAAAATGAAATAATTTCAACGTTATTTACCCTTGCATTATCTCATTAATCAACATTTGCTAATCACATACTGTAGTTTTCAGTATTTAGGTTCTTAATTATGAACTATTTTTCGATTTATGTTTCATCAGAAAATTTAGTGAGAAACGAAATCATAAAGCAGAGATATTGAAGGGTTTGCTTTTTAAGCTAGAGCAAAAATGTAATAAAATTAAAGCCCAGGACATTTTCATTTGTCGGATGTCTGAAAGTCACCCTTAGTACGACCAACACGGATTAAGTGGACTTTGGTATATTGAGCACTGATTTCATATCGGGAGGGCAACAACCACACAGGAGGCAAACCTAGGGTAAAAATAGCAGGAGCTGCTCAGTCAGATTGCTTGTTACACGTCAATCTGATATTAGAAGGGGGACATGCAGAGCCCACTTCGACGATAAGAGCTTGCAATTCCGCCCCAGTAGCTCGACAGTAGAGCGTCATCTAGCCAGAACGAAAATCCGTGGTTCGATCCCAGTTGGGGCAGTAAAGTTCTTTACAATTTTCATGCTTAAATTCAAAACAATTTTAACATATTCAGAATATTTATTAAGAGTGTAGATACACATTTAGTGAAAATTTCACAATTTGCGTACGCAAAGCAGGGGAGGAGCAATGCCTAGCATTTAATAAACATCAATCATTTAATAAATATACATGCATTTCAAAATTAATGTTAAATAAATGTTATGTAAAACATATTCGAATTTCAAAAAGAATATATATATATTCATATATTATAGAAAATAACATTTTTACAAATACTGTGATCAATAAATTTTCTTGATTGATCTGCTCCTTCATAAGAGCCCCATTTTGAATTCAGCGAGACCTTTTTAAATCTTCCGAATATATTTTTCACAAGCAAGCGTTAGCAATAGCGGACGGAATATAATCATGCAAATCAAGATCATCCCTCTTACGCACATCTCAATTTCCCGATACCAAATCTTTATGTAAAAGAATTGTTTTCCTTCGAAAAGGCATATTATGTAAATCTAAAAGAAATGGAAATCAGCTAAACATATTCCACTATGACAAACAATGCTATTATTGGAACAATATTTCAGCATTTTTGAAATAATACAATTACTGAAGTTATACCCAATAATAATAATAAAAAAAATCATTAAAATAAAGAATGTCATATTTATTCTTCCGCATATCTGAATTGCGTTCTTATTTTGAAAATAACTTAGATATTATTCAGCCGGGTGTTTTTCTTGTTGTGTAGTTTCTTACTAAAAGCGTATTCATATTTTAACTTCATATTTTGTTGTAGTTTATTGAAATCAATCTTATTTCAGATTTTTCTTCTGAAAATACTTTTTAAAAATTTATGATTTAATCTTCATTATCATTTATACCATGAATAAATTGTTTAAGCAATTGGTGATATTTCATGATTTATGTATATATATATATATATATATATATATATATATATATATATATATATATATATATATATACGAGCCTGAGTATGTATAGCCGACACGGTGGTCGAAAGTTCAAGGTGAACGTTTCCAAGCGATCGTACGACCGCCGCGTTGTGGGTTCGAGTCCACGTAAGGCATAGATGTTGTGTTGTTGGGAGCAGTGTGCTCCGCCCTCCTCTGGTGCGCCTGGGGCAACGTCCTAGGACGGTTATATGGCTCACGTTTCTGGCCGATGTATAGGCGAATGATGAAAGTCAAGTACCTGGCCATTTGATATATATATATATATATATATATATATATATATATATATATATCGTGTTAGTTGCACATTCTATCTCGTGCACTTCACTGTTGTGGTAATCGATGTACTGGCTCTCAGACTGAATTGAATACCATGAATATACTATACAATATATTTGCAAAAAGAGCTAGATTCTTGTTTAGACATAATTCGATAACTAATGCCTAACACAATCGAACGAAGTTGGAAGGCACACAGTCGTTGCAGGGACTAGGGACAAGTTTGGCAAATTCGTATCGCAAATGGCAACTTTTGTAACATATGGCCAAGTTAGTGATAATTTAGTATCTCTGAATAGTAAATGCGTTTCTAGACACTCACTGTCACTTTGAAAGAAATATTAATTTAATATTTTTGATTCAAAATATATGAAAAGTCACTGTATGTACGACAGATGCGTCTTGTTACGGGATGTATTGAATTCGTGCGCAATTATATTGTCGTATATTAATTAATGTTGTCGTTTATATTTGTCGGAATATGTACATGGTCCGTATTTATTTTGGGCATTTTAGGGATTCAAATAATTTAAGTGGCCGTTTGGGATGTAACATTTGACATAACTTTATGCTCCCCGTCATTTGACAATCTGATCATCTAGTTTAATCAATTTAAAGTCAATATTTCTGCAATATTGCTGTAAATTGTGCATGAAGGTTTTAGTTATTGTTTACGTAGTAATTGAAATTTATCATATCAGGATGTGGATTCATGTCAATGAATGTAACAGCCTTTATGTGGACTATTGATCCGTGAATTAGGAATGTATATAAAACAATGTTTCTTCATTTGTGCCCATTACGTATTTTTGAGTTCAGATTTGTTGGTTTACCTTGCACTAAGAAAAGGAAACCAACGTTTTCTCTAAGCAACTGCGTGTTGCTTTATTTTATTCATTTGTGCTTAATTAAGTGCTTTGTGTTTGTTCTCCCTTATTTTTGCACAAATTATTTTTGTTAATATTGTAGGAATAACATATTATTTTACAAATAACACATTTAAATTTAAATTTCGCCACTATACATATATATATATATATATATATATATGTGTGTGTGTGTGTGTGTGTGTGTGTGCGTGTGTGTGTGTATATATATATATATGTATATACTGCTGGTCAAATGCAAAGGACGGATCACAAATTGCAACGTATGCAACGTAGCACAACATTAAGCGGGGTTGAAGGCCAAGCAGGATAAAATATTTTTGCCACACTGTTCCTACATTATAATAAATATCATTTTTTGTTCTGGAAAATACAGAATGTTTTGAAATATCTGACAAGAAAAAATGTTCATTTGATACTGTGTGCGGAGAAACGGAAATTATACAGAGAAATAAATGCATATGACGACAGCAAGCACCTTTGAGAAAGATGTCAGTACGGGATATGTCGACCGTGAAGTGTGATGCGACATTCCACACGTGATGTCATGTTTTTCAAAACATATTCCAGCAGCTGTTGAGGCAAGTTATACAACTCCTCTGTCAGTGCACGGATGAGGGCGTTCTTGTTTGTTGGAGGATATTTTCGACCAGCAAGTCGCCTCCCCAAAGCATCCTAAACATTTTCAATGGGTTTATATCTGGAGAACGTTCTGGCCATACGAGTCATTGAATACCCTCGCTGACTAGACAATCCTGAGCAGCGAGTGTCGGGTGACATGCTGCGTTGTCGTCCATGAAAACAAATTTATCACCGACAGCACCACGGAAAAGGCGAACATGAGGAGGAAACTTCATCAATGTTTTGTTGGCCGTTCACAGTCCCAGTTGCAACCACATATAGGGACATTCGGCCATTGATCATGATGCCGGTCTATACTGTGATACTGCATATCGGCTATTGTTTCCGTTCCTGGATATTTTCTGGAAGATAAGCAGTACAACTTTCAGTTCAGATCAGTTAGCGTCTACAATCCTGTGGCAGACTGAACTTACTCTCATCTGAGAATAGTAAGCAAGTATTATCATTGATAATAGTAAGCAAGTATTATCACACATAGTCAACTGAATAGTAAGCAAGGCCAGTCCTGTTTGGTTCAATTAGGATGCTCACGATACCATTGCAAACGGACGGTACGTTGCAGTCTGGACAATGGAACACAAAAAACAGGTCTTCGGGCGTGTATTCCCCCATTCTTCCAAACGTCTGGCTGCAGTTTTTCGAGAAATACACTGTCCTGTGGTAGCAAGAAACTGATTTGCCACCTGCTGAGTCCCTTTTTACCGATAGGAGAATGTACCTGTCTCGTGCGGGCGTCGAAATTCTAACACGGCTCCCCCTCCACACCGTAACGCTTGCTACATATTCCAGTTCTTTTAAATGCTTGCCACAGCCGTGAAACCACTCTGTGGGCGATGTCCAACCTGGCAACATCTGTTATTTTTCCGCCCTTCTTCAATCTTTCCAATAATATGGCCACGCGTAAAATCATCTAAGTGATATCGGGAAGACATACCGAAAATTTCAATTTCGTCAATAAAATCGTTCTCGTAAAACTTTCACTTGGAACAACAACTGTCCTCACGCGTCAAATTCCTTAAATCTCTCATCAGCCCTATCGCGTGACGAACAGGCATAGAAATGAAACATTTGCATACGCACACCTCTTCTTACTGTATCCTGCACATACTCTAATTTTCCACATTTTGCTTCCTTTCATTTAGTGGTTGCTATGGAGAATTGTGTCATCCGTCCTTAGCAATTGTCCAACAGTTTGTGTAAGTATACATACACACACATGTATATATATATATATATATATATATATATATACTAGCGTACTAGCGGGCTATGACTCCCCTCTCGTTTAGCTTCGCCAACATACTTCGGTGGGCTTCGTCTCGTACTCACTGCGTTCACAGAGCTCGCTTCATACCTATCTCTCCTAAATTTTTTACTTTCAAAAATTCAAAAGTCTCTTTTCTTTCATTACCTATTTTCAACAGGAGGTAAAAGACATACCGACATATGCCTCCCCTCTCGTTTAGCTTCGCCAACATACTTCGGTGGGTTTCGTCTCGTACTCACTGCGTTCACAGAGCTCGCTTTATACTTATCTCTCCTAAATTTTTTACTTTCAAAAATTCAAAAGTCTCTTTTCTTTCATTACCTATTTTCAACAGGAGGTAAAAGACATACCGACATATGCCTCCCCTCTTGTTTAGCTTCGCCAACATACTTCGGTGGGCTTCGTCTCGTACTCACTGCGTTCACAGAGCTCGCTTCATACCTATCTCTCCTAAATTTTTTACTTTCAAAAATTCAAAAGTCTCTTTTCTTTCATTACCTATTTTCAACAGGAGGTAAAAGACATACCGACATATGCCTCCCCTCTCGTTTAGCTTCGCCAACATACTTCGGTGGGCTTCGTCTCGTACTCACTGCGTTCACAGAGCTCGCTTTATACTTATCTCTCCAAAATTTTTTACTTTCAAAAATTCAAAAGTATCTTTTCTTTCATTGCCTATTTTTAACAGGAGGTAAAAGCAGGGATTTTTCTTAAACCAGGGAATGCAAAAACTGAATTCCTTGATCCGGAGCTCGCTTCTAGTGCTATTTCATGCCATTCCATAAACGGTCTATTTCATCGTGTTACCCTTATATTTCTCTATATATGTACCAGATTTCATATTTTTGTTTGCTATTGTTAATGCGGTACGAGGCAGAGAATTTGTCAGACTTGCCGATACGAAGAAAAGTTCACTTCATAAGTGCATAAAAATAAAATATCACAAAAACAACATTGAAGTGAAAAAAAGCGTCGGCTCCATCCTACAAAAATCCAACCTTGTGGGTACCTGCCTGCAAAAAATTCCTGGTCTTGATATTGTTAGTCTATATAGGACACAAACTCACAGCTCAAATATTTTGTCTTTGACATTAAATATTTCTTAAACTACAATATATATCAAACATACATATCAAAATTTTATTTCAAATAATTCTCCAAAACCTTTTATACAAATGTACTAAATTTTAAATTTTTATATGTAATAGTATTTGCGGTACGAAGCAAAGAATCTCGAGAAACGGAAAATTTGTCAAACAGCGGCGGCGTCTCCTACGTTTTTTTAAAACACCCACACACACACACTTTCGCATTCTTCTATTGCTTTTCAGTTTTTAGGTATTCCTTTAGGTAAATATATATATATATATTTATATACATATATTTTATATATATATATATATATATATATATATATATATATATATATATATATATATATATATATATATATATATACATATATATATACATTTATATATATATAGTATTAAATATTTCTCTTGTAGCTCACCCTATATCGATACATATATATATGCTCTTCTAAGTATATGTGAAACCAGGTATAGGTATATGAAACCAGATTGGAGAAAGATTAGATGAGACAGTTTCATGTGCAGGGTTTATGATGTCTGTAATGTTTAACTATAGTATCAAACTTGGAGAGGTCAGTTTTATGGCACCGTGACACGAAAGGTCAAAGTAGGTAATAAGTGGACGACAAGGTGAAGCCTCGAGAGGTCACAATAGTGGTCAAATATTTAACTAATATACTAGATGTCGGGGCTCATTGCCCTAAAGTCGGCCAATCAGAGCCAAAGAGGCGTGTCAGATCTCATGCAAAAAGAGGCGGCAACCAACAAAATGATATTACACAACTTCTAGAGGAATATGTTCGATTTCTATAATAGTACGGAGGCAATATATACGATAAGTCACGACGACTTCTACGTGAGACAGAGGCAAATGAGAAACGACTATTTCCTGAATACAGTTGTTCCAGAATTGTTCGATATTAACACTTAGACGGAGGTACGATAAGATCGAGGAATACGAGTGGGAGAATTAGACTACAAGTTGATTTCCGTATAATGAGCGACATTAAGTACGAACTGGTGACAAAATCCAAGACAGATTTGAAGGTACGTGTTCATATCAATACTTGTTAAAGGTCGTTAATGCATTTTGGGCATTGTTAAGTGAATGGTCTCACATCTGCTCTCTTCGCCGCAATTAATATAAATAATTGTTGTAATTAATGTAATAAGTAATCTATGTTGTTAATAAATGATTTTATTTTAAAATTAAAGTGGTGCAATTAATTAAGTAGCATTATGTTAATAAATATTTATTTACAGAAATAGCACTGAAGATAAATAAGGTGGGTTTCAGCGGCAATCAAAGCAATGTGTTTAATATTTAATATTCTATGATCGATACGATATTTCGGCCGTGTTAAATATAAATAATTTAATAAGTCTAAAATCCCAACTTTAAGTTATTTCTTTGTTTTTTCTGCCCCACAGTATAAAATTGAGATAATAAAATCCACATCTTTAAAATTTGGTTTTCTTTCAAAATATTGTCTTTTGGGTGCATTTGAAATCGCCCATAGCCATAAGAACTCTACCACATATCTCAAGACAGAATGTAAACGAGTCCGATTTTTAAATCGAAGAAATAGACGGAGTCTGGAAATTGAATCTGTCAAAATCTCGCCAGACTCTTACTTCAATTTATCTTTCCCCCAGCCAACACGATTACGTTTCTCTATTCATTCTATTTTTATGTTGTTGTTATATTCTACGCTCTTTGGATGGAACAGTGGATTTTTTTTTATCATCCGGGTTGCTTTTTGTGATATTGTGTATGTATCCTAATCATGTCTTGTTATTGTTTTAAATTTAATATATAAGTTTATAAATTGGACAAAATTTGATAAGACGATTTCAATAAAGCAAAGATGGAATTATAAAATTTCATTCCATAAATATATATAAATATTAAGTGCGAGATATAAATTTTAAGTTCTTATTTTAATTTTGAGGACGAAGAATTTTTTGTAAAAATATGTCTCGTTGTAATTTAGAAAAGATCCATTTAGGCTCCAAACTGCAGGGAAAATCTGGCGCATCAATGACACTGAATTAAAATTATAAAATTTTAATAAAATGATTTAACATTTAAATAAAATAAAATAACAAATTAAAACATCTGATACCGTAGGGTTCCGATAACATTCTGACCTATTTCCAATGGAAATATGAAAAAGTTCAGAGGGAATTAAAATTGGATTTCAAAAAATTAACAAATGGGGCTTGAGATACATTACAATAATAATTGGTGACTATGAAATAAAAGTGAGTTATAACTTAAAATATGTTAGCTAGAAGACGGATTTTAAGCTTATTTTTCGAACGATTTGCACCCCGTTACCAAGAAAATAAAATGTACCCTCAAAATCTAAGTTGACTTTTTCTATTTCAATCCTGATTTCCCTATGTCCTGACGCGAAGGGAATTTTTATGTAGAAAGGGGGGATAACTTCCATAATATACAGTGTGAGTTTTAAATAACCTACAATTTTTAACTGAAATAACTTCTCAGAACCTCACTAGATGACGCCCCTCCGTATAGAAGAGGCAGTGTTTTAGATGCCATTAAAGGTGAGTTTGGAACTCGAGTCATCGGCTATCAATACCCAAGTCGTTATCCTGGTGCATTGCATTGGCCACTTTATTAACCAGATATTAAACCATGTGATTTCTATCTTTGAGGTCATATGAAAGATTTGGTTTACAAAAAGAAGTCGACAGACCTTATTATCCTCAAAAGTTCCATAAATGACTCATTTTCAAGCATGAAATAAGAAACACTTGAATTTGTAACTGACAACTTTATGACTAGGTTGCGCTATTGTGTCACCTCTGGAGGTTCTCACTTTGAAAACCTTATTCAGTAAAATCATTTTTCACGTTCTTTCCAATAAAAAAATATTTGTGGTGCTATCTGCAACGACTCAAGTGTTATTTCAGTTAAAACTTGTAGGTTAATTAAAACTTACTCTGTATTATTTCATACTTTAAGGATGAAGAGATGAACAACACTGTCTAAAGTTTCGTGCAGAGTATGAAAATAGGTTGCAGAGTCCACCTCGACGTTAAGAGCATGCAATTTCGTCCCAGTAGCTCAACGGTAGACATCGGCGGACCAATTAGGATATCCAGGGTTCAATTCCGAGTAGGAGCAGCAAGGCTCTTTAAAATGGGGCCCGAACAAATTAACCCTGTAGATAAGTGCAAAAATGTCGGATGTCTGAAGACCCCACACCGTGCGACTCACATTGTGGGTTTAGAGTAGCTAGCTGCATGGCCGGGAAAAGATACCTCCTGCACTCAGGAGGCACCCAATGTCTACCACCCGCCAAACGAACATTTATTTAGATCTAAAAAGATAACAATTGATGGAAAATATTGTGATTAAACAGACAGTTTTACATTATATTTGAACTTGACAAGTACGTTCATTTTTCAAAAATAGGGGAAAAGGGTTATTGCGAATATAGATAAAAAAGATCATTGAAAAATAAAATTTAGAGTGAGGTATAATAACATAATAAAAAATAGATTGAAATTAAAGAAAATAATAAAATATTAAAGATAAAATTTAGAAAATATATAAGAAGAAAATATATGAAAAGGAAAAAAAAAATTAGGCACATGAAAAACAAAAACAGAAATTTAGAATAAAATTTAGAAAAGAAAAATTAGAAAATATACAAATAAAAAGGGTCAAAAGAAAAAAACAGAATCGAGAAAATAAGAATAGAAAATAAGAATAGCTTTTTTTTTTTTTAAACAGAAAATATGGAGGAACAATAAGTTCATATAAGTTAATAAGAATGAAATAAAGAGACTCATTGATCAAAATTAATTGAGAGCAGAATCTACTTATAAGCTTAGGTCACTTTATTAGAAATTTCCATGTCAACAAGAATACCGTTTTTAATTGTATCTACTGAAGAGGGATTTGAACGAACTTTGGAGAACCAAATAGGTTTATTAGAAGGGGAGGGTTTGCAGAGATGGACATTTTTAGAAAAAGGACAATAGAAAATGTAATGGTCAACGTCACCGAATTTATTGCAAATACAGTTAGAGGTGGATTTAATTTTGGAAAAGTCTGAAAATGACATTAATACTACTAATACGGATTCAGAGGACTCTGGAATATTGAGCGCCGATTTCAAGTACAGAGGATAATGACCACATATGATACTAACCTGGGTAAAAGTAGCAGGTGGTGGTCAGTCAGATTGTCAGTTACCCACCAAACTGGCATTAGAAGGTGGAGAATGCAGAGTCCACTTCGACAATACGAGCTTGCAATTTCGTCTCAGTAACTCAACGGTATAGCATCGGCTGACCAGTTCGGAGGTCCAGGGTTCGAATCCTGATTGGGGCAGCAATGCACTTTACAAGATTCAATAAAATCAAGAGAGAGTGAAATCATAAGGTCACCCGAGTGATTTTGTTTACGATGGGCATACAATAAATATTCTGTATATTAAAAATATGGGGTGTGGGTGAAAATATGCTATAAGTTAAAACTTCAATTAAACTTTAATTGGAGTTTTAACTTATAGCATATTCTCCAGTGGTTCTTAACCTGGGGTGTGTGTACATTTGGTGATGCGAGAAAGCATTTCCAGGGGTGAAAGAGATTGTTCTAAATGTTCGATGGAAACTACAACCTCTCCGTCTGTGAGAAACTAGCAAATGCTACGTCGACTTTTGGGACCCCCACTCCTACCCTTTCTGCCTTTACCTCAGACAGCATGAAAATTCACCAGACTAGAAAACCCCAGATTCGATGGACAACAGCGATTTAATAAAATACGATCTTATTGAAATACGAGCCAATGCACATATTCAAATGGAATTTGAAAAAGTTGATTTAGAACAATTCTAGCGTACAAGAGTTTGAACCTTATTCACAGCTGACAAAAGCAGCAGTGAAGAAACTTTTACCATCTGTCACTACCTACCTGTGTGAAATGGAATTCTCATCATTTTTTCACATAAAATCAAGTCCTAGAAATCGCTTATATGTTAGTGATGACTTACGCGTGGCTCCATAAAAAAAAGTTGCCTCGCTTCAAAATTATTATTATGAATAAATAACAACAGCATAGGCATTGAAAATTGAGATATTGTTTTGTATGTATATGTATGTTGTTGTTGTTGAGACCCATACTGTCCTACGTACCAGAAAAGTGTAAAGTAACAGTTTGGACGGCAGGGAAAAGCCACCCAATTTAGACTAGAACCTAGTGGGGGTAGTATCCACAGGGACCCTCCTTCCCCTACCACCAACGTCTCGGAAGGGATTACGGACCTACATGTTTAACGTAATCGTACTCCGCCTGAACACGGCGGCAGTTTTGGCAGAGTGAATTGCACTCGGTGGGCTCGGGTTCGATTCCCGCCGCTGCCAAAACTGCCGTCGTGTTCACGCGGAGTACGATCACGTTAAACATGTGGGTCCGTAAGTTCTTCCGAGAGGTTGGTGGTATGGGAAGGATCCCCTGTGAATGCCTCCCCTACTGGGTTCCAGTCTAAATTGGGTGGCTCTTCCAAACTGTTACCTTACAACTTTCTGGTAGGTCGGACGGTCTGAGTCTCAACAACAACAACATACATATACATACAAAGCAATTTCTCAATTTTCAATAGCTATGCTGTTGTTATTTATTCAATATAATACTTTTGAAGCACGGTTCCTTTTTTATAGAGTCACGCGTAAGTGATCACTAGCATTTAAGCGATTTCTAGCTCTTGATTTTATGTGGAAAATTGATAAAAATCCCATTTCACACAGGTAGGTGATGGCAGATGGTAAAAGTGTCTGCAATGCTGCTTTTGCCAGCTATGAATAAGGTCCCAACTGTGTACGCCAGAATTATTTTGAAGTGTTTCAAATTCTATTTGAATATGTGCATTGGCTCGTATTTCAATAAGATCGTATTTTATTAAATCGCTGTCGTCCGTCGAATCTGGGGTTTTCTAGCCCGGTGAATTCTTGTGCTGTCTGAGGTAAAGGTAGAAAGAGTAGGAGTGGGGGCCCAAAAGTCGACGTAGTATTTGCTAGTTTCTCACAGACGGACAGGTAGTAGTTTCCATCGAAAATTTAGAACCTGCTCTCACACTCCTGGAAATGATTTCTCACACAACCAAGAGTGCACACACCCCATGTTAAGAACCACTGGAGAATATGCTTTCTTTTTTAATAAAATTATCTTGCAATAGATGTAAATTCCTAAATAAAAAATAGAAACACATTTTTCAAGGAGGTGCCAATCACTAAAAAGATTAAAAAACACTGAATTAAAAGGAGAAGAAGTTGGATGCTCTTCAAAGTAGTGTGTTTGTCTCGAATTATTCTGAGTGTTTACTCCCCTCTTTTTATACGACACCATACCTCTGTAAAATTCCAAAGTTTTGATACGATACTGTGTAAAATATTGCAACTAGACTCTCACATGACTGGAGTATTGCAGCTAGTAGCACGTGCATACACAACTCGGGGAACAGCGGTCCAATTCCCGATTCTGACGAAATTGTGTTTTTAATACACTGCATTGAAGTCTAACACTCTAATGTAAAAGCCTGATCTAAATTCATAGTATTGAAATGTCCGTGGGAGGCAGACATCTGAGATCTAAATTCAAAGGGAGATAATATGAGGGAATAAAATGAATACAAACGCATTCCATTTAATGCACATACTTAATACAATTACATTACTTAACTGGAAATGAGTTGTGATGCCCATATTAACTTTTATAATACAAAATAATAAAGGTGGTATCACGTCTATTCTAAATTCAGTTATAAAATTAACACCCAACATCATTGATAGAAGGTCATTTAATAAAATCATCCTACAAGACGTACATAGCTTTAAAAATCCAGAGCGCTTTCGGGCATTACTATACCATTCATCAGTGGCTATATGAAAAAGTAAACGCGGAATGCTTATATGCAGACCAGATCAGCATACAAATTTGCATAAATGAACACAAAATAATGTTAGTACAAGCAAGCTATTAAAATGACTCAATTACAAATACAAATTTAGGGGTTATACCCAAGAGATTTAATTGAAACAAGTGATAAATATTTTACAAAGACAAGGCACAATTCAAAAATGCAGCCAAGCACAATGGCAATAAAAGGATGTCACAAATAACTGTGAAAGGGTTTGGCGTGCATAAGAGTCGAGAAAGAGTCGATCTCCTTAACCTTTTGGATAAAATTCATGATTTTTTCCCCTGGATGAATTATACCGTTGAGCATGAGTCCAATTTTCCTTTGTCTTTTCTGGATATTCTTGTTAGCAGCACCGCCTTTGGTTTTCAAACTTCTGTTTTCCGCAAACCCACTTTTACTAACTCGTGTATCCCTGCTAATTCTTATCATCCTATATCCTCTAAAAAAGCTTCTTTTAATGATTATTTTAATCGTGCATTTAATGTTTGCTCTTCTATTTTGGTTTTAAATAATAAAATTAACTTTATCTTTAATCTTGAAAATGAGGCAGCTTAATAATTTGAGTTTATCTATAAGATTTTTGCGCATGTCCGCCGTAAATTCATTCATCCTGATACTAAACTTGTTGTTGTTATTGAACGTCTGCAGTATAAATCCAGTTTTCCTTATCATCCTAAGATTTCCCGTCCTCTTATTCAATTTCCCCATTAATTTGGTTTCAACTCTAACCCGCTCACTTTAATATTACTACCTTATTCAATCGTATTCGCACCGATAAGTTAAGGGATATTGATAACTTTAAAAGCCATGCTGGGGTGCACATTGTATCCCTACTAACTCCTGATAATGACTATAAATTTTACATCCGTAGTACTAAACGTACTGTTGGTACCCAGTTAGCGAAATGGTACGTCAGGAATGGTAAACTTTCCACGGCTCTTGCCCAATGAATTGTTAAAGATAATTTTCAGCCCTTCTTTGAAAAATCCTTCTTCCTTTTTAATTCGTTGTAATAACCCACGTACTATCCTTCTTTATGAATTCTTGTTTATTTATATCTACCGTGATTCCATTTGTAATTTCTATCATATTCAAATTTTTAGTTGCGCCTGCCGACTCGTTCTTGACTCTGTGCATGTCAAATCTTTTCGCAGTTACTTGTGACATCATTTTATTGTAATTGTGCTTGGATGCATTTTTAATTGTGTATTTTCTTTGTAAAATATTTATTACTTGTTTAAATTAAATCTCTTGGATATAACCCCTAAATTTTTATTTATAATTGATTAATTTTAATAGCCTGCTTGCACCAACATTATTTTGTGTTTATTTATTTAAATTTGTCTGCTGATCTGGTCTGCATATAAGCATTCCGCGTTTACTATTTCGTATAGCCACTGATGAAGTGTTTAGTAATGCCCAAAAGCGCTCTGGATTTTTAAATCTATGTAGTCTTGTAGAATGATTTTATTAAATGACCTTTTATCTATGATTTTGTGTCGTTGATTTTATAACTGAATCTTTATAATACGTTTGCAGAGTTCACTTCGACTATAAGACCTTGCAATTCCGTCCCAGTAGCTCAACGGTAGAGCGTCGTCGTCTGGCCGGTATGAAAATCCGAGATTTGAGATGTTGTTTGGGACAGCAAGACTCTTCACAAAAGCGTCCGAACATATCAACTCTGTGGGTTAGTGCAAAGATGTCGAGAATCAGAAAGTGATCCTAGTACGACGAGCATGGATTCTGTAGACGCTGGTATATTGAGTGCCGTTTATAACATCCGGAGGTATCCACGCAGAAATATAACATGGGGTATAAAAATAGCAGCAGGAGGCTAACCTAAGGTAAAATTTTGCAGGTAGTTGTCAGTCAGATTTTCAGTTGTACACAAATCTGACACAAAATGGTGGAGAATGCAGTGAAAGAGCTTCAACCACTTCAACTGAAAGAGCTTTTAATTCAGTCTGCTCAACCGCAGATCATCGATTGCCCAGTCCTAAGGCTAGCAGTTCAATTCCCGGTGCGGCAGCAAGGTTTTTTACACGTTTTTGCCATATATGTAAATGAATTTGTTGCTCAACTTAAAAATAAGTACCGCAGTATAGTGTTTAAAAAAAAAATAATCCACAATAATTTAATGAATCGTACGGCCACAGTGGTGCTTCTTTAAGCACGTCTGATAAGGTCAGTATCCAATCTTTCATTAAAAACGATTTTTAAACCCAAAATAAATTTTAATGAACTACATCTATCAAACAACAATTACTTTGCAAATCTAAATTTCTCCGAACAGTTTGCCTGTTTAATGTACTATTCAAAATGGGAAAAGATTGATTCAAAATCTATATTCCTAAAAATTTCAGCTGCCGTTCAAATATTATCTTTCGAGCGTTTGAAAACGCCCGAAGCCATGAGAGCTTCACCGAAACAGGATGTAAACGAGTCAAACTTTGGAAAATGAATAGAGAGTCCTCTCTGGAAATTGAATCTGTCAAAATTCCAGAAACCCCTTTCGATTTTGCAGTCGTAAATCCAAACATTACTATATTCCCGCTTTTTCTGATGATATATTTTACTCCTTTGTGCCTTTTTTATTTTGCGAAAACAATTGCTATAGATGGCGTCTTTAATACTGCAAGGAAAATACAAGGCGCGATTGTAGAGCGTAGAATGGAGTGAGATTTAATGGATGCCTAGATACAAGATCTGGTTATGCAGGAAATATATTTTGCGAGAATATTTTTATTTTATTCCTGGATATTTTGCATTTGTAATCATAACGTTTTAAAAAGAGACAGACAATGTAGTTCGGGATTTTTTTTATTCATTAGACAATATTATGAACATCTTTAAATTTTATCGTGTATTTAAAATAAACTTATTATTTATGTACTATACAGTAAAGTCTATACATTCAATATTACATGCATTTTCGTTTCAGGATACAGGTGCATAGGACGATCTTTAAAAATAACATTTATTTGATTTTTTATTCTAATTTAGAAGATTTAAATGCAAATCTTTACAAGCCATGTTTTTACTCTTTTATAAGATAATATTTTTGTATTTTTAACAACATGCATTAAATATATTTCAAACTATATATGAAAAATAATCAGTACGTAAGGAGAATTTAGCTATGAAAGTCACCATAGAACTGATTATTTAAAACAAAATATGCAAAAATTATTTTGCGAAAACAATTGCTATAGATGGCGTTGTCTTTAATACAGCAAGAAAAATGCAAGGCGCGATTGTAGAGCGTAGAATGGAGTGAGATTTAATGGATGCCTAGATACAAGATCTGGTTATGCAGGAAATATATTTTGCGAGAATATTTTTATTTTACTTCGGGATATTTTGTATTTGTAATCATAACGTTTTATAAGTGACAAACAATGTAGTTCGCGATGTTTTTATTCATTAGATAATATTATGAGCATCTTTAATTTTTAAATAAAGCATCGTTTAAAATAAAATTATTATTTATGTAATATACAGTAAATTCTATACATTCATTATTGCACTCATTTTCATTTCAGGATATAGGTGCATTAAGCGAACTTTAAAAATAACATTTATTTGAATTTTTATTCTAATTTAGAAGATTTAACTGCGAATATTTACATGCCATGTTTTTATTCATTTATAAGATAATATTTTTTTATTTTGAACATGCATTAAAAATATTTTAAACTATATATGAAAAACTAGCAGCATACCCGTTCTTCGTACGGAATATATAATATAAAGAAACTTATAATTCGCAATCATGTGCAAATTCTGTTAAAATATTAAATCTATTGCTCCTAAAGAGAAGTTTAAGAATATCTGTTCTCACTATGTAAAATTATCTTCATGGGCGGATCTGAAGAATAAAACATCCTGGCCCCTTTTGTAAGCAAATTTACAAAAAAAAAGGAATTGAATCAATATATGCAACCCTGTACCACTTATATTGTCGCAGATTAGAAAATATGCCAGTGTGCTAGTAGAATATTACCCGTATTACAATATGAGTCTCAAAAATATTTGCCAAAATAAAAGAGATGACGTAATAAATTGGAAATATCAATAATCCCCGTAATCTTTATACCAGAAGGCGTAATTGATTCCAATATATGCCAATATATAACAAAATATATGCCAATATACCTGTACTACTTATATTCTTGTAGATTAGAAGATATAATGCATTTGTAGAAGATTACTCGTACAAAGTACTATATATGAGTTTCAACAATTTTCGTCATAATGAAACAATGGCATAATAACTTGAAAATATCAATAATCCCTGAATCAACAGTACCCGAAAATATCAATGATAATAATGTTTAAACCTGAAGACCGTAATTGATATTATCCAGTCAAAAATGCAATGTCAATGACTCTTATTTTATATACATATCTTTATTATTCAAATCGGAAAAGATTTAATATAAAATCGTATGCGGCATAACACATTGGATCCGTTGCTAAGCGACCTGATATGATTTGCTTCAAATAAATTGATGGAAATCATATCGTCTGAATAATGCGATCTCCATGGAAGGTTTGGCGATATTTTAGTCAATTTAGCGATAACTTAAAAAATCTCCAAATTTATCGTCAAGTGGGACTGTAGAACAGATAGATCCATTTTGCGACAAATTGACGAAACATCATCACAATACTATCCCCTAACAAAATACAGTTATTTTCATTTATTAAGCGCGATTTTATCAATTCCAGGATATTTTTATGGACTCACAAATACTTTTATCAATTTCGTGATATTAAAAAAATTCGTTAAATGTGTTACTAAGTAGGATGGATGGATTGATCGACAAATGCTACCGAAACATCATTTCAGTACACTATTCTAAAAAACAAATCATTGATTTGCGCCAATTTTATAAATTTGGAAACATTTCCGCTAATTCGGTAAAGTTTAAGATATGTTACCAAGTTATTTAGAGATATTCCGCTAAATTCGTAGCTCTGAATTTGCAGATGTGAAGAATAAAATATCCTGATCCCGTTTGTATATACTAAATGAAAACACTAAAATTGTATTATAAGATGCACCCGTTCTAATCTTTTTCTGCTCCAACAATCGGCTAAATGAGTTTATTGGGTAAACACAATATATGAGTTTATTAGCTAAACACAATATATGAGCTTGAAACCTCTGTGCTTAAATAAATGAAAGTGATGTACGCAGTCCGTAATATATATAATTAAAAGAACAATCAAACCGTTCATTTAAAAATATATTTTTACACCCATTTATTTATTATTCAAATAGAAAAATAATAATAAATATTAACAACACATTTAATTTCATTCCGTTGCCGAGCAACATGATATAAGGTAGAATCTTCCTCATAAAATGCCCAATTTAATAGCCATTTTTATTTCTTTATACTTTTCATTTTTCAGTAAAAGCTTGTATAATATATACCAAGGAGATAGATTTCCCATTTAAATCATGTTTCAAACAATTGATGTTTTCAGAAAGTGACTAATTAGTGCAAAAAAATCTCCCCCCAAACTCTGAGATACAGTTTTAATTCACTTTCAAACGATTTTCAAGCTTTTCGTTTGGATAAACCACGGAGTTAGAGATGAGAACTCCTAAGAAAAAGTTTCAATTTTCATTAATATCTCGACAACCCCTGGTCTTAGATACTCAAAACTTGGGCTAAATTTATGGGGGGCTATTTAAAGGCTATCCACAAAATTTCATCAAATTCGATGTAGCCGTTCTCCCGTGATGATGAGACAAACGAAAATATCGTTTTTTACTAATATCTCGAGAACCACTGATTGTAGAAACTCCATATATGGACTAAATTTTAAGTGGGACTATTTCCAGGCTACCCACAAAATTTCATCAAATTCGGTTCAGCCGTTCTCCCGTGATGATGGGACAAACAGACAGACAGACAGACAGACAGATTTTCATTTTTATTTATATAGATAATCAGCACGTAAGGAGAATTTAGCTATGAGAGTCACCATAGAACTGATTAATTAAAACAAAATATGCAAAAATATAGATCTTCATACGGTTGTTGCTGATCTCACCTAAATTTACTTTCATAGGAAGTAAGATGTACATATTTGGTGTCCAGGTAAAATGTATTAAGCAAAGGATTTTAATTATCGATGTGTCAGAGAAATTTTATTCAGTACGTACAAGGTAAATTTATTTTGCCTAAATTATTCATAGGCCGTAAAACATATAAATTTTGCCTTTTTATGAAATTAACAATTCCGCGGGATACAACTATTATAGCAAAATGCTTCCCAATTGCTGAAATATCCATTGATTTTATATTCCTTTCAGCTACACTTTTAATTCATTAAATTCACTCATTAAAATAATTTAGTAAATTTACTTTATTCTCCACTAATTATTATTATAAATGCACTAATAAAAGTAAATGTGATGATCAAGAAAGCGACTAAGAAAATAACAGTTAATATGATAACTTGCATAGCTCTCCTATACGGAGAATAGGACAGTTCAAATTTGGTTGATTCGAATATTTTTGTATACCTCTTGGAGGACAATAAATAAATTCTCCCGTATTCTCTATCAATCGTGCAAAAACATATACAGCACTGTTACGCATATCGCGCAGCAAGTTATAAACGAATTTAACTTTGGAAATAAATTGAGTTTGCGATCTGGAAATTAAATCATTAAAAATTCAGCAGAAACTTTTTTTTTTGACTTTTCAATCTCCTAACGGTACTTTATTATTCTTTCATGAAATATTAAAGTGTACGATTTATTTTATTAATTTTGAATATTTTAAAACAATATTGTTACGATCACGTAAAGAAACGTTAAGATATATTGCTTGTCTAAGAGGAAAAACTGCATGTACAGATAACTATTGCTATTATTTAAGGGTCCGGGTCCTTGGAGCTTCACGAAAAAAGGTTTTAAAACGTCGCCAACTTATCTAGCTTTGGCGAGTTTTGGAAACATCACAAATTCTGAAGTTTGTTCGAAAATGGAAAGCGTTTTACGGTCGATTTTTTCGAAGCATTTCTACAGAAGATATATATATGTATATGATGTCAACGTTCAGTTAGACTGAGTTGGAGGTTGGAGGAATATACAATAAAATTGAATGGGTTATGCTGAAATTGAATTGGGAAGAACGAAATTGGGTTATACAATAAAATTTAATTGGGAAAAATGCCAGTGTTTAGAGAACGTAATCTATTGTTTTGTGAATTAGTTGAGAATTTTATTAATACGGTATTGCACTTGACAGATATTTTATAACCTTTAAAAGTAGCAGGATAGTTATGACTTCTATATTGTTTCTATTTAAACTTGATGTCTTGCATATTTCGAATCCACATCCATAGAAATGAACTGCAAATACCACTTCTGACACAATTTTTATTATTTGTGTAATACAATGTGCAGGTATGCACACAGAAACGTAGTATTTCAGTATTACTGAACTAAGTATGGACCTTAGAAACGCACATGGTTTAAGAAATACTTTTCACTTTTACTAATTTATATTTCTTTTTTATGTATAATAAACATTTTGGAAGCCAGGAAGCTAGCTCTATGTGAAGATTTCTCAGTTTGAATCTTGTCATCTATTACACTATTCATGCACTTACACCATGTATGTTAATGCAGGGGATTATGGGTATAGTACCTTCAGTACCAGTATTACATATATGATTTATAATACTTAAATTTTGGGTGTTGTTACAGGCTTATTTTTACCAGAATTTCATATCATACATCCAATATTCAATTGCTTACATTATGTATGGAACATTTAAAGATGGGTATTTAATACCTATTTAGTAAATGTGTTATATAAAAGGGAATATTTCTCCAGCCTAAAAAATTTTTTTTCCAGTATAACGTTGAGTCTATTTTATTTTCATATATTCTCTTCAGACCACTTTCAATAAAAGATAAGTCACTGGTGTTAAAATACACGCAATTAAAATTACTAAATTATATATATATATATATCACATTTTAGGAGACTATTATACTGGGTTGAGTCGCATTATTGTGACCACTTCCTACTTTTGATGACACCGGCACATACCCAATGAAAGAAGGCACGTGTTACAAATTGGATTGGTGAGCATATAAGGTGTGGTGTTGGCATTTTAAAAACATATCACTTGCTGCTGTCATGGTTAAAAGGGGCGATTGATCTGATTTGGAAATAAAGGATTATTATCGGGTTTTAGGCCAAAGGGAGCAGTATTTCCGAAGCACTGCATTTTGTGAACTGTTCGCTAGCTGCTGTGGTTAAAATGTATCGTTAATGGAGAAATATGCCCATGCAAATAGGCGACGTGGAAACTGCTGAGCATCACTCGACATTAATGTGAGAAATGAACGCCGGCTCCAAAGGTTCCAGAGGGTCGATCACCGCGCTACGCTGGAACAACTCACCCTAACAGCATTTTTTTTCACAATGACATAAGATTTACGTTACACTGTGACTTTGGGACGTCACAGGACGTCACAGTATGTCTCGGCAATGTCATCTTGAGGTCACAGCGAAGTCATTTTGGTCATGTTCATGGTCGTTTGTGACGTCGCATATTAACTTGTTTATGACATCACATTGTAATTATCATTGCAATGTCGTCACATTATTACTGTTAATTAAATTGTGGAAACGTTACAGAATACAGTCACAATGAAGTTACAAAGTTACTAATACGTAACGTCGTATAGAAGTCACAAATATGACGTCACATTGTGACCCAGGTGTCACGTGACTACAACGTCACTGTCACACATGTGACGATTTTTGCTGTGAGGGCATTGACACTCATGAACAAGGGGGCTACTATAAGTGTGTCTCAAGCGACAGTTCAGCGAACTCTTCTGCGTATGAGCCTCCTAAGTAGACAGATGGTCAGTGCAACTGTGTTAACGAAGGTTCATCGCAGAAAAGGTTTACATTTGCACTCCAGTATCGTTATTGGATCTCCACCGTTTGGCAAAATATTACCTTCTCTTGAGTAACGTTTTATGCTTCATTGAAAGGATGGGCGTTGGCTTGTAAGGCGTGAATTGTCGGAGAACGAACACTCATCACCCATTGCTGGAAGAACACAAGGAGGTGGGGCCAGCGTTATTGTCTGGAGAAAGTTTCCGTCGCATTCTCTGTGTCCATTCATATCTCTTGACGTCACTATAAGACGAAGTCTTTATGAATCCATCCTTGGGGACCACTTACACCCATATATGCTGATTGCCTTACATAGGGCGGATGGGATTTACCATTACGACAATGCTACGTGTCACGCAGCAAGAAGCACGAAGAAGACTTTAAAGTACTTCCATGGCTCCCTTATTCCCAAGACTTAACCCAATTGAGCATATGTGGGACCATCTCGATCGGGAAGTTCGCTCTATGGATTCTCCACGTAACCTCCGCAGCTGTCAGATGCACTGCAGTCAGAACGGCACTACGTACCCGTGAACATCTTTCAGCACCTTACTGAGTCACTCCCAGCCCGTTTAGCTGCTGTCCGTGCTGCGTACGTCGGTTACTCCGTATATTAGCTGGTGGCCACAATAATGTTACTCGACTGTGTAAGTAAAGCACGTCGCTTATTGAATTTGAAGATCACAAAGTCAGCTGATAAGTTCTGATAATATAATTCTAAATAATTTAAATACATCATGGATTTTCTAGATTTAACTTGGACATTGTGTGGTGGAGAAGCTATCCTCCTCATTAAAATCGATGTATTACTTTTTCAATCAATAATATTTCTGATAATTGGACAAAATTCTGACGTTTCCGGTTTGTTTATGTTAAAAAGCGCAAAAGAAAATTTAAAGTGAACTGATACTTTGAAGTACAATAATCCACAGTCAATAAAAACGAAATTCTATCTTACCATCCTATATAAAATCTTATATCAATTTTTGCGTTATTAGTGACCTGAAGATAATTGAATGATAAAATATCAACCATTTTCCATATTGAGTTCTAAGTTTGTAAGTAATCTCTTCCGTGCAAATTTTTGTTCACGTATTAATATTATGTGAAAATAAAAATTGAATATAAACTTTTATGTTTCTAAAAGCTTAGTTTCCTGTCCAAATACTACCTTTCGAATACAAGAAAATGCCTGTAGCAAGGTGAATCTTGTCACACATCACAAAATAGGACGTAAACAACTGATGCTTTGAAATTGAAATGAATGTCCGGTTTTGAAATTGAATCTGCCAAAATTCCTCCAGAAAACTTTTTCGATTTGAATGTCTAGGATACACATGTTAGTTCTATGTTTATACTTTCCCTGCAAATCAAAGTATATGGAAATGGAAAGTATGAATTACCTGGTAAACGTGATCATTCTTAATACCATAAATTTGATTATTAGTGTGGATTTTCAATGAAGTTAAGTATGTGGAAGTCTCTGAATTTTTTAAACCGATTTGCCATTTAAAATAGAAACATACAATTGTCGCATAAAAATAAAGACTATTGGATACCCAACTAGCACACTTACGTTTTTAATTCGTTGAAAAATCGGAACCCAGTTTCGTTTTTATTTCGTTGAATACGTAACGAAATAAAAACGAAAATATGTCTCGGCACTTCCACTATTTTGCAACCAATTTTTAAAACGTTATTTTTTCGTTTTACACACATAACTTTTGTATGGAGATTTACACGATAACGATATGCATCGCAAAAGAAACGAAAAAGTAACGGAGCGGACGCAAAAGAAACGAAAAAGTAACGGAGATAACGCAAAAGAAACGAGTATGTAACGAAAGTTAACGCAAATAAAGCGAATATGTAACGAAATATGGAAATGCAACGGACGTAAAACAAACGAAAATGTAACGGAACGGACGCAAAACAAACGAAAATGTAACGGAGCGGACGCAAAACAAACGAAAATGTAACGGAACTGACGCAAAACAAACGAAAATATAACGGAACGGACGGAAAACAAACGAAAATCTATCGAGAAAGGTTACGCAAAACAAACGAGTATGTAACGAAAGATAACGCAAATAAAGCGAATATGTAACCAAAATTAAGACACTGAAAGGACATATTTCCTCCAGTCTTTTATTTCAGTTTGTCCAGGCTAGCATATGGGGGGGGGGGGGGGGGATAAACCTCGTTATGCCAGTTTTGGGGATTTTTCGATTTGTTACTTGCAAGGATAGATGTTGAGAAATTCGATAGAGTAACTAGATGCATTTCTAATATTTTTGAGCATTGCATCAATTTACAAAAATTTTAGAAACACTGCTCTAATTATTTTATCGATGTTTTAAAAAAGCACAAATTTTCTTTTTTTAGCATTTATGCTTTGCAAAGAACATAGGAGAAAATCCTGAAAACTAAATATTTTGTACTATTTTCCATATGCTAGCATGGAAAAACTGAAACCAGCAGTTGGAAGGAAAATATCCTCTTAATATACGAGTAACATGGTAAACTGAGTAACGTAAAGAATAAGCAAATATTTTAAAGCAAGAAACACCATTTAGAAGAATAACTTTTATGCTCTGTTAAATAATATTTCAAGTTCTAGAAGAAAAAATTCCACTAAAAATTACATTTAAAACGTTATTTACAGAATGCATCTTGTGTTTTTTCGTTGGAAAATCTTTACATATTCTATTTGTTACTGAATTTTGCACACTGTTTTTCAGTTTCTCTGATTTGCTTCCTGGTGATTTAAGACTTACCTTGTAGGAATATATTATTCTACATCCTTGTATATATTATTCTATGTTTTAAATTAAAACATTATTCACATGCAATTTAATTAATATACTAGTGTTAACACTATTGACTTTTCCATATAAAGAAAAATCAATATATTTCCCCCCCTAATTTAAGGTATTAGGAGTGTATAGGACCTTTCAATCTTATTAAATTACATTTACCTAACTAAAATCACTTCAAGTAATAAGGAAAACTTTAGAAGTTGAATAATCATCCCCCTTTGCTGTCTACGCCTGTCATAAACACAGATGTAAAGACATGACCTCCAAAACTACACCCGCATATGAATATTTTCATCTTTCTCTAGTTCCATTTTAAAATCTACTTCTGAACTAGATAGCTAAAACCTCTGACCTCAGTCAATTTATATAGATTTAACATTGAAAATGTGCTTCAATGTTAAATCTATATTTAGCCATGTGGTCAGACATTCATTGTATAATCCCAACAGTAAAGGACTAAATAAAATAAATACCAGTTTCATTTTAACTTTGTAAATAAGATAATTTTAACATTTTAAGTTGTATTTCAGCAATTTTTATGCCCCTGACACCATTTTCGTTGTTTCAAGGCATTGCATGGTGTAACCATTGGTTTTGGAATCACTGTGTTCTACCATGAATGTTTGCAGTATGCAGATACGCCAAATAGTTTTTGATGATACAGCTCCCTATGCGTGTTCATCTCAGGTTTTATCTGGGATGCTGTTGTCTTGCACCACTTTCTGGCCACAATCCGCTTCAAAGCCTTTCTGTCTCTATCAGTCAGCTTTGACCGTGAGCCACTGTTGTGCTTGGCAGATGATGTCCTTCCCTGTTTGATATAGGCTGTCATTGCGGTCGACACGGTTTTTCTCCCGACACCAACAAGGGTGGCCATTTTCGTTACTGAGACTCCGGCATGATGGGCCCTAACAACCATTTCTCTTTTGAAATATGAGAGGTCAGCCATAGTGAAGTTTTAACGCCTCAATATATTTTGCATCAAATTGCTATCACTGATACTCAGAGAGACTGATGTGTGTACATTCTCGCCCGCTAGATAGCATGCTTCAACGCTAGAGGGTGGGAGTATAAGACAGGTTCCCTCGAGTATTGTTAATACACAGGTGTTCATATTATTTTGTCCAACCCCTGTATATTGTTTATTTATTGAAAACCTAAAAAAGTATCTATGCAATCCATTCTCAATATGAAGCAGCTTCTGCAAAAACAAATGTTTCATGAAATAAACAAAATTTAGATGTTTTTTAAGGTAATTCTTCCAGCATTAATGACTTCACTTATGTATACATATAGTGCACGTGAAAATTATAGTAACTAATGTCTGAGATTGAGGGTTTAAAGTAATAATATTGACCTCTACGCAAGCCTCTAAAACAGATAATTTATTTAAAAATATCACGTAACTTGTACTTGAATTGAAAAGCATCTAAAACATGGCTGAAAAGGAGAAATTACAACTTTTACTCAAAAATAAACTTCAAGGAGTAATAAACTTCAACCATATATATTTATTCATAGGCATGATAAAAGAATCTGCATTTGGAGTCAGTAAGTTCAGATAGGTAAAAGATATTTAAAAGTAATTTCTGAATATTTTAAGATAATTATCAAATTGACTAACAATGTTAAAGATGCCATTGTGGTAAAAATCTATTATATACAAATATCTAGTACAGCCTGCTTCATGTCAACATCCAACTAGAACCAAAATCCTTTTAGTGTCTTTTCCAGTGGATTGAAGAGTGAAAATCACAAGGAGATAGATCTAAACTGTACAGATGTGTTGTCCTCAATGTTGAAACACAAAGTTTTGTAAACGGCTATACAATAGAGTAGGTTCTCTGATCACTACTAACAGCTCACAGGATCCATCGACAGCTCACTTTGCTGTACCCTAGGCTCCATATAATAATTCGAACAAGTTCCATGGCTCCACCATCATCTTTTTCATGTTACTTTCATGATGTTTCTAAAAAATTAACAAAATCATAAATATCTAAAAATGAAGCAAATGCACATGTTAGAGATTATTACACAATTAATTATACATATTAAAGATAGGTTTGAGTATTGTT
This sequence comes from Amaurobius ferox, assembly GCA_951213105.1. Taxonomy (NCBI): domain Eukaryota; kingdom Metazoa; phylum Arthropoda; class Arachnida; order Araneae; family Amaurobiidae; genus Amaurobius; species Amaurobius ferox. Next base: position 97,006,699 of record OX578136.1, read on the forward strand.
TCTTTAAACAGCAAGGATTTTTCTCAAGATATATATTTAGATCTTGAAAGAAGCATTGTAGTTGTAAAACTAAGTGTCTTTGAAAATAACTTCAAATTTCATTTGGTAGAATACGAAAATTTAGAAAAAATTTCTCTCATAGTTGTAGTAAGACATATAGAAATTTTTTCTATTTATATTTTTAGTCTATTTATGTAGGCCAAATGTATTTATTTTTTATATCTTGATGATATTGTAGGGATTCATGTAGTATTACATTTATAAATAGCATAAATGTGTGCATATTTACAAGGAATATTACAAGGCTATTAAAAATGTTAGGCATCTTTACTAAGGATATTAAAATTTAAAAATATGTCATTATAAATGGGATTTTTTTAAACCACATATAAAGATAAGATTTTAGTTTTATGTAGTAGTACCTCGATTTGACAAGCATATGGCATTTGTTTAATCGAGGTTGCATGATATTATGAGTTTTATTGTTGGTAAAAATTTGCCATACTATATTCTTTCAGAAAAATGTTTTCTTGAAACATCTATTTCCAGGGATCTGCTATAGATAGAGCTCAGATGATGACTGATTTGAAATTAGCATCCTATTTCTGAGAGGTTAGAGGTTCACTATATGGATTTCTACTTATTTATTTCCGGTTCAAAAATTGTCACTTGCAAATTTTATATCTCAAAATTGGCTATATATACAGGGTGAGTCAGAACTCTTGAACCAAACTTTAAGGAGTGATAAATCACATCAAGTAATTTTGTCATACAAAGCAGGGTCGCAACGCAAGAGGTGAACCGCTAAGTGGTAGTGATGATTCTCTCATGAAAAGAGGAAACACAAAAATGACAGAGTAGGCACATAGTACGTTTTACTGACAGAAATTGCAGAATGCATGGACAAAGTTACAGAAACTGTTCAAAAGTACGACCACCAGCAGTAATGCAGGCTTCACACCTGCGATGTAGCGAGCGGCGCACGTTAGCAAAAACACCCAGCATATCTTGCACAACACTGGCAGTAACAGCAATCCTAGCAACAAGGTTCTCGTTGGAGTCGATGGGGTTAGCGTAGATGAGACTTTTCATATGGCCCCATAAAAAGAAGTCGAGACAAGAGAGATCAGGCGGTCGTGCCGGCCAAGCTATAGGACCAACCCAACCAATCCATTGCCCTGGGAATGTATCATCTAAGGTGTGTCGCACATCCACGCTGAAATGGGGTAGTGCTCCATCATGTTGGAACCGCATACATGCTTTAATGTTGACAGGAACATGTTGTTGTTGTTGAGACCCAGACCGTCCGACCTACCAGAAAGGTGTAAGGTAACTGTATGGACGGCCGGGAAGTGCCACCCAATTTAGACCGGAACCCAGTGGGGGAGGCATCCACAGGGACCGTACCCTCCTTCCCCTACCACCAACCTCTCAGAAGGACTTACGGACCCACATGTTTAACGTGATCGTACACGGCATGAACACGGCGGCATTTGTGGCAGCGTGCAAATCTAGTGCGCAAACCACGGGGATACCGCACCCGAGATGGCCAACAGCACGCGGCGTTCCGAGGTGGTCACCCACCAAGTACTAACCGCGCCCGATGCTGCTTCACTTCGGTGATCTAACGAGAACCGGTGTTTTCAGCACGGTACGGCCGTTGGCCCCAGGAACATGTTGTATAACTGTGGCAATACCTCCTGTAAAAATAGGAAGTATGTTCTACAATCCAGTCGGCATGGTAGAAGATATGGGCCAATCAAATGATCATGGACAATTCCAGCCCAAACATTTATGAAGCACTGCTGGAAGGAATGTGGACATGTGGATTTCTAGATGCCCAAACATGAAAATTGTGCATATTAAAAATGCCCTCATGAGTAAAGGTGCATTCGTCCGTAAATAAAACATGTGCACTAATATCAAGCTGCGCTGCCATCTGTTTCAGAAACCAGTGTGCAAAATCGGCACATGGCTGTAAATCTGCAGGTGTCAAGGCTTGTACTTTCTGCGCATGGTAGGGGTGTAATCCTTCATTCCGTAATACTCGGCAAACCATTCTTTAAGACACATTTAAGGCACGGGAAAGTGCCAGCGTGCTGCTTTCCGGACAATCTTCAACCCTCTGCAGAATTTTGTCTTCAACTTGTGGCGTCCTCACACTCATGGAACGTCCTGTATTATGCATACCGCTGACAAAGGAGCCAGTTTCACACAGACACTGATGCAATTGCTGAAAGATTTTTCAGTTTGGCAAGCGTCTTGTCGAGAAACACCCCAGGTATAGTCTTTGGGCTTTACGAGCAGTTTCATCTGCAGTACCATGCATAAAATGCATGTCCACCTTTTCCTGATTTGTGAAACCAGTCATTCCTTCTACAATCCATGGTGGAAATGACGATTAGTGGGAAAAACCACAGCTTTATGCGTTTATTTCTTCCGAGCTTTTATTCTTTCTACCGTTTTTTAACCAAAATTCTGTCAACTAGAATAAACAATTAAAAGCTGTTTCCACAAGTACGTAAAAATCGTCTGCAAACAAAATAATTATTTTCGATTACTTTACAAGAGAATAACAGTGGTGCTGCAAGTTGAGGTTTGCTAGCTAGTTCCAATATTTCCGCTTGCTACGATCGCATTTTTCGCAAAATGCTAACAGACTATCCATAATGTGAAAATGAAACAAGAGGTTTTAGCTTTTTTGCTAAAGAAATTTTAAACTCAGCTTAAACCCTGGCTAGTTCTGACGTAGTCGTTATTGAGTTCAATGTCAGTGACGTCTAGCGGTTCATCTCTAGATTTATGACCCTGCTTTGTATGACAAAAATTGCTTGTAGATATGATTTATTGCCCTTCTTTTCGCCCAAGAGTTCTGACTCACCCGGTATAGCTTAGATGATAACTGATGATATGGAATTCTAGAAGAAGTACGGTTGTTCACTAAGAATTTTTACTTACGGGTTCTTCTGATTTAAGATTTTTCCTTAGCTATTTTTTAGAATTTGCTGTACATAGAGATAATGACTGATATGGAAACAGCATAAAATTCCGAAGTGGATTGGGGGATAACTAAGAATTTCCACCTCCAGTCTTTTCACTTCTGGTTCAAAAAAATTTCTTAGAAAAATTGAAAACATATTTCTTAAGATTGGCTATAGATAAAACTTAGATGATAATGAATACGGATTTAAAGGCGAATTCTAGAGATAATAATGGGTTTCACTATAGCAATGTTTTTCAAACTTTTCTAGTAGCGGAACGCTTTTGAAATATAATTTTAAGGCAGAACCCCAAAATGAGAAAAGTCGTTTGTGGTCCAAATTATGCATTTAAATGTTACTCATCTATTTAATTTTTAAAAAAAACTTACACAAAACCCCAAATACGGTGGAGAAAGCCCCAGGGTTTAGATTTATAAGAATAAGACCAACCCTATTACTCTAGGATTAGCGGTTCGAGATATTTTAGTTTTTTTGCATGTTTGTTACACAAATGGAAATTGATATAAAAGTGCAAATTCAGTGTAATTTAAAAAAATGTGTGTTATTTTGTGCAATTAATTAATAAAGAAATAAAGAGAAAATGAGTTTATGTCTGTAGGGAAAGTTATGTGCTGGCCACATCAGATTTTATATTATATCTTTGTAATTTGGGGATTTAAAATTTCAAAGAGTTTAGTCTTAAATCATACTTCTGCAAAATTTCAAAGAGTTCAGTCTTAAATCATACTTCTGCAATACATTCTAATCTTTTTAAAATGCTAATATTAATATTTAACAAATATGAGGTTTGTCTATTTCCAATAAAATGTATAGACAAATGTTGCTTTGCATTGAAAATTCAATTCAGTCCAATACACAGCAATGTTCAATTTGAAAATACATGTACAGTGAAATCTCGTTAATGCAGTACCCACTAATGCGGATTTCTCATTAGTGCGGACAAACTCTCATTCACCGTCTTGGTATATAGACATTCAATGTTAAAAGCATTGTTTAATGCATACCGTTAATCAGATAATGGGGACAAAAATTTAAGAATTTATTGCAAAACATGCCTTCTTCAGAAAAATTTTGAGAAAAAAAATTATTTCGAGAGATGTGTTTGTTCACTCACCTGTTTTTCAAAAGAAACCTAACGAATGCTTTTGGATTTTCTTTGGAATCAAAAAGCCAGGATGACAATGGTTTTTTTTTTAAAGTATGTTCGCGAATTGGATAAACGATTCTGTAAAGAGAAACGAAAGGTGGCGTTGTTCATGAATAACTGCCCGACCCACCCTTCACAAATTCCTAGGCTGAAAACAGCAAAGATGATTTTTTTATCACCCAACTGTACTTTAAAGCTTCAACCGAAGGATTAAGGCTTTATAAAATCTTTGAAAGTCCAGTATCGGCGGATCTTTCTGGGACATGCAATTAATGTAAACGAGTACTCCATCACTTCTAATGTGAATGTTCTTCAAGCAATGAAATGGCTTCAGCGGTCCTGGCAGAAGGTTTCGGCTACAACTATCGTCAACTGCTTCCACCATTCACGGTTTGAAAAAGGTGGGGATATGACATCAGACGAGATCACTCAAGACTTAGCCCTGCTCGGGAATACCCAGCAAGCAGCAACTGCAGCTGGATGTGATAAGGAATTGATCCTAAAACTTTTGACGATGAGGCGATTATTTTGGATAAACTCTCAGACAAGAAAATTATTAATGCAGTAACATATGAGACGGGACAAGAAATCTCCAGTGACAGTGAAGAAGTAGAAGACATTCCATCGCCGATGACACATGAAGTCCAGAACATGCTCACAACTCTGTGTCAATATTGTCAGTCAAAAGATGTTACAGATCAAACCTTTGAATGCCTTGCGAACCTGGAGAATAATATAGAAAAAAGATCGTTCTCCCACCTGAAGCAACAAAAGATTACTCATTTCTTTAATCAGGAATAAATTACGAATGTGGAATAGAAAAATGAGTTTGTTCTTTAGATGAAAATAAATGAGTTTCCACCGTATGTATATAAGTACTGTATTATTTGTTTCATTGTAAATGCTTTCTAAGTATGTAGTAGTATTCATTCATGATACATAGTACATACGTACATTAGTATTTATTTTAGTTATTACTGTATGTAGTTCCAAAAATACTGAAATATGTGTCCTGCTCTTTGTGCGGACAAAATTTGGTGGTCCTTGACTGTCTGCATTAAAGAGATTTCATTGTATTTTGTATTTGGAATTTTTGAAATTTGAAAAGTATTTTGTACTTCATGCCCTAAATATATGCATTTTGTATCGAAAATACATTTTCAATATATTCTGCCCAACTCTGCCACATGTTCTGTTCATCCGGCCATCCAAATGGTTTCTCTAAGTCCTCGGACGATACGGATGGTCTGGGCTTTCGACATGTTCTGTTCATGTTTAAGCTGTGTGAGGTTGTTCAGTAGCTTGTGCCAGAAGCTGTCCTGATGTATGATTGCCTCCGATTTGCTTGTAAAAATATCGGCCACAAAATAATGGTTCTATGGTGCTGCAATAAGTAAGAGAGAATATTTTTATTCAATTGATCTCTACTTTCAAAATTACCAGTTTCAAAATTTTCAGCTCTTTAACTTCTCACAATTTTGATTAGTTTTGCAGCGCTATCCAACATTTTAATCGTTGGCTCAGTCTTCACATGCTTGTTTGGAAATTGAAATTCAAAATTTATATAAAAGAGCATGAAAAAAAAAGAAACAACAGAAAATGCACTATAAAAAAATAACATGTCGAGATAGGAAATATAGATTCAGAAGCTTATTGGGAAAGAAACACTAACATCAGGTCTCCATCCTCCAGAAAAATCCAACTACTTGGGAGCATTGAATGATGGATAGATGTGATGATATCACTATCACAACATCGACAGATTAAGGGTTATAAGTTAGGACTAACTATGTAAGAGTGAATACTCACTATTTTACTGTTACCTAAACATCTATAGGTACTGTTGCAAAAAAAATGTATATATGAACCCATAAGAAATTGACCTACAATCACAAAACTTGGCATGTAGATATTGTTTGAGGAGATATGCAAATGATTAGATTTTGGGATAAAAAAAAATGCTTTATTATATGCTTTAATATTTAAGAGTAAGTTCAAAATTTTCCAGAAAATCGATATCTCTATTTTTAACTGATGTACGGGTATTTTTAACAAACAATTCATTTGTGAAACTAACTTACCTGCAAACCATTCATAGCCGACACTGCAATAAGACTTGAGATGAATTCTGAAAATTGTCAATTGACACCAGCAGTGGGGTTTAAACCCCACAGTTGCTAAAGTAGATTTCCTAGAATAATGAAGAAAACATTGTGTATAGACAATGGTTCTATACAGATGAAAATATAAATATTCTACTCGAGATCTTTAGATTTATAGGCAACAATGACAATTTTCCACTACAGTCTTTCATAAACCTTTTTTTAATATATTCACCTCTGTATAATTTCTTTGAATATGTTTTCACATTGTGTTCTACAATGGATCTACTCAATCCTGAGATTAATAAGTATCGAAATGCTGTTACTATTGAACAGCTAGCTCTTCAAGTATTTGCTTATAATGTTAATCAAAAATTTTATAAATCTTTATGTGAACTTGTTTCTGAAAAAGATTCTAATACTATCATTATACCATTTTTTCAAAAGGTCAGTCAGTAAATTACTAAAATCCATAGAAAATTTAATTGTAATATTTTGCTTACAATTAGTAAACACAAGTTATCGCAAGCATCTTCTTCCTTACAGTAAGCTCAAGTTTTCCAATCTTATTTTTTTCCCAGTATGGCCTTTGATATATTGATGAAACTAAATATGCTCTCAAAATCTGTATTAAGGAGTATGAAAACTAAATGTGAACTTAAATTTTGAATTAATGAATATAAAACTATGTCACAAAACAGGAAAATATATCCGATTGCTTGCTCAACAGTGTTGAAATTCTGACCATTATTTTCAGATTTCTTGCACTAGTATTATACAAAACTGTTTGTTAATTTATGATTTTGACTTTTATATACCTTTCATATTCAGAAGTTAAGTATTTTAGTTAATGATTTGTTCAGTACTGTATTTTATTTTTCTGTCTTGTTCGGTCCCTAATAATTTTACAAACATTAGTAAACACAAATCAAAACCTTTTGAAACTCTTATGTGACATTTGGAATTGTTTTCACAAGGTTGGGCCTTGTCATTTGACAAATGTCCTTGGGACATTTTTGTAATGTTTTGGAATAATGCAGCTTGTGTGTTAGTTCTATGCTTATAGATTGACTTTCTTTAGTAGATCCTGAATCCTTCTCAATTTTGCTGTGTTCTAATTTTAAATGCATATATACCTCTCTGGCTCTTCTCTTTGTATCGATTTCATCTTTTCGACTTCAGATTTGTTGATAATTTTTTTCACTGATGAAGGGAATCCAGCATATCCTTGAAACAGCTTCATATTTCATTTTTACATTTTGCTTGCTAAGTGCTCTGTTATGTTACATTTTTTGCCCCTGATCTTGTATCTTATATTCCACATAATTATTCTATATGTTCTATCCCTTTACTTTAGTAGATCCGATTTTCTTTCCTATCCATATGATTTGTATGAAGTAATCTACTCCCACCCATTTTAAATCAACTCAATGTCTATGCTACTGTTTTACTTATATTTTAAAAGCGTACCTATAATTTACGTATTTTCTCATGGATTTTATGCAATACAATCTTATATGCATAATAAAATTTTAGAATGGTGTAAATACTGTAAATTATAAACAAAAGAGTAGAAGTGTAAAAGGCTATATATGGACACCCTCCAAATTGAAGTATGTAATGTGAAATTATGTCGGGAACCTCCATTTGGTTCTCATTAGGTTTCTTCAGTTTCCACGTCCCAACTACATGCTCAAAAGAAAAATACTTGTTTGTGTATTTTATGTATTTAACAGTGGTTTGAATAAAACCGTTAAGTTAAAATTTAACAACTGAAAAACATTTTAAATTGCTAAAATAAATATAAAATTGTATTTTAATAAAAAATGTTGAATGAAAATATTATATTTAAAATACTTAGAATTGTTTTTGACCCACTTCTACAAACAACATTTCAAATATAACTTTTTTGCGAATGGAATGTAAAACAGCAAATAGTGACAGAATTATTCTGCACAAATGTAAATTATTAGTTTTGTGCTCAAGTTCAAATATTTACCCAGAAGAAAATAAAAATTAATAGTATCTGTGAACATAAATGTTAAAATAAAATTTGTTGCAAATTTTAGCTATAAATGCATTAAATTAGGAGATAACTAAGGAAGTCACTCCCACTGTAGATAACAGTATTCATGGACTGGTTTCGCACTTATGCGCTATCAGCAGGGAATAAACGTTAACTGCAGTGCAGCAAGAAAACTTGCTATCTGCCTCAATTTTAGTGGGTACTGATAATTGCAGTCCTTCCAAGTAGCTGATATAAAATTCATTCACAATTTAGCTCAGGCTACACAATTTGCAAGTGCTAAGATCAAAATCACAAGAACCTTCCAGAATATAATAAATAATTCCAAATATAACCTTCCAAAGATAGAATATAACTATCAGAAAAAATATCTGCATACAATAAAAAGGCTAGATTCATATTGTTTTATCCACAAAAATTGCTCAAATTTGGAAAGTACTTGTGCACGTTTTATTATTTACAACTCTTAACTATGTTTCAAATAAATGTTACGAAAATTGAATGTTGTTTTGAATGTCCGATTCGGTGTAAAATTTTATTTTCAAGAGAAAATGTAATTCTTTTAACAGCAAAAGCCATTTTAACAAATTAAAATTGATTTTGTTTAGTAATTCAATTTAGTAAATTATTTTTTTACTTGAATAGTTTATTACCAGTATTTTGTTTTTCAAACTGGTCCGATATCATAAAATATTCTAATGTTGACGCACAAGTACATACCTACTTTCTCAACTTTAGATTATTATGCTGGACAAGATATAAGACTAGCCCTAGTAATTTCACACTACATAAGTATACAATTGATACTATTTTCTACGATGTAGATACATCGTAGATCTATTGTAGATCTACTATGTATCTACAATACATATAAAACAATATTTTATTATATTTTAAATAATTTTAGAAGGAAAAACCAATAATACATACCATAATAGGCGCCAAACCCAAGATAAACACGGTAGTCGGTACACAAAAGAGCTGGGCATGCGCGTTAGAACACAGTTGTTCCACGCCAAGTTGGCAAATACTTTTGGCGCCAATATTTGTGTGGTCACATAGTATTTGGTAGTAGAAACATACAAAAAGCTGCTACAAGGTTACCATATATACATAAAGTAAGGGAGACTTATCGCTAAATAGTGAGATAAATATTAATATCTGATTTTTTGAAGTCTAGATTCTGTCACTGTGTCAATAAATTTCGCAAGATTGTACTCCCACCACATTTCTAGAAATCTACTCAGTCAATTTTTATTATCGCCTTTTTCGGGGGGGGGGGGGGGGGGGGAGCTACATGAAAACGTATTAAACCGTAAATTTGTTTCAATACATTGATATTAATTGGGATAATTTGTTTAATGAAATATGTTAAAGATGTGGTTGGAGTATGAAATTAAAATTGTAAGGATTGTGTACAGTCCCTTTCATTACTCTTTTCGAAATCCTGGTTACGCCTATGAGTGGGAGGGGGGGCGTAATTTACCCTGTTAACGTCAGAATACACTATATTAATTCTCCGAAATCGTACATATTGAAAAATGAAATCCAACACATTTGATCGTCGCCCCCCCCCCCCTTTTTCTTAAATCCTGGCTACGCCTATGCTAAAATATGGATATTGATTGTCAAATTTAGATTAAATAAACATGATAAAATGCAGGAGAAAAGTAGCGTAACTAATTGTAAAGGAAATATCGAATTTATACATAAAGTTGATATACAGATACAATTCTCCTTCATTAAATTTATTTTGAACATTTTCTTCATATACTGTACAAAAGTAAGAGGAGTGATAATCTCCCCCTCTTCACACCCACACACTGGCTTAATAACGTCGTTTATTCATCATTATCTGAAAATATGTATTACTATCGAAATAATTTGACCGTCGACCCCCATCCCTCATTTCGGCTACTCCAATGTTTAGGTATTGTGTTTATTAGTCCAAAATTTCGCATTTATATATTTCATAGTAATTATACTTATGAGTGTTGGTCAGAATAGAAAAAAGAGGTAATCCTAATCCGTACCCCCCCCCTCCCCCCTTAAGTGCATTTTTAGTAGAAGTCATAAAATTTTTGATGACAAAGAACTGAAATAAGAATATTTAACCATATACCTTTTAAAAGCCACGAATATCAATGGTTTAATTTGATTTTTAAAACTGATCATCGTTTGGAAAATTATACTTTAAATTTTTAATAATTTGAAACTCAGTAAAAATAACAAAATATGTATAAAATACAAATTTAATATTGAAAATTTTGAAAACAAAAAACCCATTAAGCATACTAAACTCGAACAACACAGTATGTGTTTTACGCTGTACTTATTAGAAAATTTAGCATCCGATAAGTTTTCGGATGAAAATAGGGAGAAATTCTCTGAAAATATGGATTGATTGGAGTTATTCTTTAAAAAAATGGATTGTTTGGAGTTATTCGTTGAAAAATTTGTTGCGAATAATGAAGATAAAACTTTTCAGATAAATGCAACAACATTAAAATGATTTAAAAACGAAATATATAATCCATTTAGCAACGTAATAAATAATTCGTTTTAAAATAATTTTTAAATCGCAATATTTGCAACCAAACGAAAAGGAAACGATAGCAACAAGTTTGCAACGTTTTAAATCCAGATCGTGCTACTTGGGTAGGTATGCGTTCTAAATGTGGTTTAAAGAAAAAAAAGATATCAAATGTGTGGTGAATTAAATTAAATGTCAATATTTATATTTTAAATGATAATATTTATTTTGAAAGATTTTAAATACCATATCCCGCGCAATAGTTACAACTACGTACATGTGTTCGTAATAACCGTCCAAATTTACGTCCAAACTAAACTTATCGTGGTTGAAAGGTAAACATTGGTCATTAATCAAAATGTTTATCATGTAAATTATATATTTATTTATGTAGCACTCAATTGTTAAAATAAATTTTTCAAATAAAACTTTGTGTAATAACCGTTAATTTTATCTTTTGAGAATACACCTAGTAGGCGATGTGAGACTGGCAATAATTACTGAACATCGAAAGTATTTGCGATCCACCTTATTGCGAATATATTTTGTTGGTATGTACCTTTGTATGCATTTACACAGCATTATTGATCACTGGCTTGGCTTATAGTATATGACACTTAAGTTTATGTCTGGATCACAAGTTTAACTTCCTTACGGGAAATATCTCATTGGTCTTCTTTTCAAGGAATCTTCCATTTTTGTAGCTCAACCAACATTTTCTAACTGCTGTCGTCTTTTTAGCGCGACGATTCTATTTGAACTGATCGTCATCCTCTCGTTCGGCAATCTTAATTTAATTTGTATCTTGTTTCGAGGAACAACGCCTTCACCGTTTTTGATTGGCCTTGCTTTTTCTTATATCTTGGGGTTGGTCTCGATTGAATCCCGCGTTTTTAAAGGAGCTTAAGTGAGTCTTAATTGGAAACATAGGTGACACGCGTGTAGACATAGTGGCTTTCTCATCTGATGATGTCATTGCTAAATCATGAATTTATAGGTCGTAAATCTCTCTGAGCAAAACTGTCAACCCTGGTGTCATTTGTCTGATTCCTTTGTTCAGCTTGTTTTCATTTGTTTACTGCATGAATTAAATATTGCCTTTTTGATCTTACAATAATTTTATGCACGTTATATTATTTTTTTGAAAGCTTACTTCCTTATATATGCAGATCTAAGAATTGAATCTGTCAAAAATACACTGGAATTTAGTTTTCTATTTTACAGTAATTTATACAAACATTATAATTTTCCATATTTATTTAACGTACAAAATATTGTATGTAACAAGGCACAGTGCCGAGATAGAGTTGAAGACCCAGACCGTCCGACGCTTCCTGAGAACTTAAGTATTTGGACGGCCGGAGTGCCGGGATAGAGTGTCGAATATCAGAATTTTGGATTTTAATGGATTCACATATTTTTAATTATCAAAATGAATCAATCATTTTTAAATGAATGATGGTGATATGCGTTTCTGCATGCATGTCTTTGAGTTTGCCAGAACGATATTTGTTGGAAAACGTAGCTATTTTAAACAATATTTGCAACGAATAATTTCAGTTGATAACATTAGGGGCCAATTAAATTTTTGGAAATATAAATAAGGAACCAGCTAATTATTTGCAAATTTTTGTTCTAATTTCCTATCTGCGTTATTATTTTCGACTTAAAATGTTTTGTTTAAAAATATTTTAAATATAATTGTAAGACATGAGTAAAATTAGATGTTGTATAACTTGTAAGTAATATTTAAAGACAAAATATTTCAAAATATGGCATCCATTTACGCAGTGTTCACGATATTGATTTTTTTTTTACTATCTAATACAGAACACAATTATAAAAATGTAAATATGCTCGATTTTATTAAAATAGTTACTTATTTTTCAACATGAAATAAATGTCTCATTGTGTTTGAGTAATTATGGAAGCATTCCTCGACACATATAAAATTTTACTTAGACCACCAGAAGCCGCGCATTTTGGTACGCTGGGGTTTAACATCACGTGACAGCAAAATGGATCACGATCCGGTAGCTAGAAATGGGCGAACGATTGGATGATCAAGTGCCTGACCATAAAAAACATAATGTTTCTCGAATGAATGCAACGATTTGCATGACATTTATTAAGCTTACTTCAGTTGCTAATCAGAATAAGGCTTGAGTAGTTACTGGATTTTCTCGATATCGTAAGGTCTTTTGATGCACCATAAGTAAGATCTTTTGATATGCCCAGTTCTTTTTATGAGCCCCAAATAAGCTCATTTCATACGCTCTAAATAAGCTCATTTGATACGCCCTAAATAGGCTCATTCGATACGCCCTAGATACGGTTTTCGCCCTCTGCGCGGCCGCAATATGCCCAGGGTAAACTCATTTGATATGTTCTAAATAGTATCTTTTGATACGTCTTCTACAAGCGTCTTTGAAGCTCCACAAATATATGTGTGTGAAGCGTTCAAATACAGGATGCTTAAAACTTGAACACGTTCGCTAAATTAAGGTACTTGCAAATTCTGCGGTAGAACCTTCGATTGCTAAAGAACCGATTTGTCCTCTGATTAAATTTATACCAGAATTCCCAGTGATTTCTAGAAACCCCACTTCTCGCAACCACATTTCCATTTTCACACACTACCAGTCATTATAATTATTCTACCGATATATAGTAAAGAAAAAAACAGTTCTCAGAGGAAATTTTGCCGTTTGGAATCAGACATCTGCTATGAACGATTATAAAAATAATAAGTTTTACATTAAAATTTATAAAATTTTCAAGAATAAGTCTAAGTAAAAAATATTGGAATCCAAAGATAGCATGCAATATTTATGCCAGAAATTGGAATTGTACGACTTTTCAATTTTTAGATACAACAATATGCATGTGATATACATATGATGTGCCATAAACTTTTCATATTTCTATGCATTTTCATTATTTTTTCTGATATATGGTGGAGTTATCTTACGGATTTGGTTCAAAACTTTTTGATAGTTACTGTCCTTTTTTTAAAATTATAATCACAGCAAAATTGGTACTGTTATTTAGAAAAATACGGTGTTAGTTAAAATATATAAAATTATGTAATGAAATGGAATTGAATATTGCGGCATTTTTATGTGTGATCAGAAATCCTTTTATTGCAAGTGCATACTACAAGTTTAAAATGTGAAAAGAAATAGAGAAAGCACTCATTTCTGAACCAAATATTATCTGTCAAACACATGCAAAGGCCAGAAGCAATGAGAGCTTTACCACATTTGCTGAAGAGGATATATAAACGTCTCTCAAATTTTGCGACTGTGTAAATTGAATCTGTCAAAATATCGTCAGAGTTTTTTTTTTTTTTCATTTTGCAGTTTCTTACCCAGATATTGCTATACTCCTTTTGTGGTAATATTTATCTCGTTTCATTGGGTGTTTCAAAAAACATTGGCAGAGGATGATTCCTTTTGCATTGAGTAAACACTGGATAGGGAAGTTCCAGATGGATAGTTATACAGTTCTCGAAGAATTTTTGATGTTATGTCTAGTTTGATCGAAATCTGATTTTGCATTACTTCAGAAGCATTTATATTTATGTCTCATAATTAGTTTCATATGAGTGTATGTTTTGTGGAACACAAATTTAACAATTCAATATCATAAATTATTTGTTGAAATATTATATGAAATCAAATTTTTAAACTGTAGAAATTTTGTAAAAAGCATGGTTTTAAAAACATTACATTTTACAGTTGTGCCTTACATTTTATATCATCCATGTATTTCCGATAATCATGCAAACTTTATGCTACAGAATTTTTGTCACTGATTTACATCGAACTAAAATGTTTCTTTTTTTACGATTGTAGATTTTTCAAATTCTAAACTTAAATTCCTAAAAATTCCATAATCCAAGCAAACGATTTTATAATACACAAAATAAAAATTAATGAATGAAAAATAAACAAATATAATATTTTTAAGTTAATTTGTTCATAATAAAAGAAATTAAAATTATTGATTTACATGGTACAAAGGATTTTCTCATCTCACTGTTAAAATAAAAATAATAAATTCTGATACCTCTATTTTACTTCCAACATTACTATATTTATTTGAACTTTATTTGCTATGTTCAGCAACTTTATAATCTTTCTTCATTTATGAAATTAATTTTCATCCTCCAAACTTCCAACAGAAGAAGGATGGATGAGATGCAATTATGCAAATTAAACCAGGTCTCATCATCTCACGTGATTTTGATTCCAAGGTATTTTGATTCCAAGGTATTTTGATTCCTTAACAGAAACTTTTTTCCCAAGTGAAACCCTTTCGAAGTTATATAAATGGGATTTAAAAGTTTGGAAACATTCTTTGAACTTAGGGGAAGAGCTACTGAAAAATTTTGGTATAAGATTAAAAAGATAAATATTTCAAATGTTGTGAATTCGATATTTTTAATATTTCAAGTAGATAATATGTGAATAGATAGGGGTATAATAGAGGGGTGGACAAATTACAGTCCGCAGATATATTCAATACGTCCCACACAAGATTTTATAAAATCATGTCAAAGTCAACATTTCCGAACTTATGATATTATGCCACAAAATAATTGTTGTATATAATTATCTGCATCCTAATATTCTTACGAACAAGTATTCTTAACAATGAAACATGTGGAAAACGGCCTTAAAACCTGACATAATGATGAGCGACTTTCCTCTCTCTTGGAAATTGCTTTCTCATAATTTAACCCAGATTATGAAAAAGAGTTGGAATCCACTACAATATCACTTATCTCACGCCCTATCAAATTAAACATTCTGAATCATTTTAAAAATAATTGAGTATATATTTATCATTGTTTCGTATTCTAATTATTTTAATATATTAAATATTTTTGTAAGAAACAATGAAGTATAGTCTTTAGACAGCTAAATGAATTCACTGTTTTTCATTTATTTCTCTTGTAAACACGTTTTCTATCCCTGAGATAATATTTGAGTCTTAATAGACATTTTACATACACTGTTCATCTACTGTATGGATTTAAAAATTATTTTGTGTATTATAATATTAAGAAATGATGATTGTTTAAAAACATTCGGAATTCAAAATATTGTAAAAAATGAAGTTAAAATCACCGTAAGACACGTAGTAAAACTAAAAACTATAAAGTTAGACACTTCATATGTATGGAAGTATATTTATAACATACGATAACATATATACTTATACAAATCTGATAAGATTAAAATAAACATGTATGGATATTATTTATATATATATATATATATATATATATATATATATATATATATATATGTATGTATTGGTGTATTTATTTATTTTGAAAGCACTGAATCTTTTGGGGAAGCAAACTCTGAGCAACACACTAAGATAATGTTTTAAATGTTTATTTAATTAGATTGCAATTTTAGCGATTTGTTTTTCAATAATAATGGATTACAGAGGATCAATATCGCCTATCTAAAAAAGAAATCAAAATCATGCATTTATCAGACACAAAAAAATTCTGTATCTTGCTATTAAATTACAAATATATAAATCTTACACCCCTATTCCACTTCCAACATAACCACATTTATTGGAATCTCCTGTTTTTCATTCAGCTGCTTTAAACCCGTCCCCTATTTATAGAATAAATTTCCCTTTTTCCAACCCTTACAAAACAGGAAGACTGGATGAGATGCAAGCAGCGATTATGTAAAATAAGTCAGATCTCATCATCTCACGCTATTTTGAATCCAAGATGTTTTGATTCTCTGAAAAAAATGTTTTCCCAAGTGAAACCCTTGCGAAATTTTGGAATTGGATGCACATGCATTGCATATATCAATCGTAGATGAGAAATGTCGGATCCTCTTGATAAAATTAGTGAGTATCATTGTAACTTGTTATAGGTTGATTGGAATCATCACAATGTCCGCCTATTTCGAATGGAAAAGGGTTGATGAGTAGTGTGTTACATTGGTAAAAGTTACCAAGGATTTCGATATTTTAAATTTAAAATATACTTTTTATTGTTTTCTACCAGAATTGTTTTATAATTAAAGGGTATACAGAATCAGAAGGTTGAATATAGAACACAAAAATATGTTTTTAACATGACGTATGTAGGTGTGTCTGTCTGTGTAGATTTTGTATCCACTCCAGCTGAAAAACTAATTGACGGAATTTCATTTGGTAGGTAAGTTAGGTAGGTAACTGCCCTGGTGCTGATTACATTTTAGTAACATTCGGTATAAAAGGATCTGCCTTTTTTCGTTAATTGGCTCACAAAAATTACCTGTATCCACTCTAGCTGAAAACCTAATGACCCAAATTTCACAAAATTTGGTGAATAAATCTTTTGTAGATTAAATTGATGCTGATTAGATTTTGGTACCAATCGGAAAAAAATAGCCTGCCTATTTTGCGAAATGGTCGTCGTTTAGGAAAATCGTTAAATCTAGAAATAAAAGACTACGTATTCTCAAATATTTCAATTAAATGTTCATTTTATACGTAATTATTGACGATAAAAATTATAAAATCAACCCCAATGCTCTATGAATAGCAGTTTTCAAGATATTTCAAAATTTTCGCATTTTCGCTAAGCCATCATTGAAAATAAACCCAGTTACCAAATGAAAACGAAAATTTTAATTAAGAGTGAAAATTCAGTGAAATTTAAAATAATTATGGCTGTTATTCTGTGCAATTAAACTCAATTTAATGAATTATTGAAGAAATAAAGAGAACGTGAATGAGTCTGCAGGGAAAGTTATGTACTGCCGACATCAGATTTTTTACATAGTTCTATTTTTTATTTACATTGTAAGAATTTTCTCATGAGTATATTGTGAGTACATTTCAAATCAGTATATTGTGAAGCAGTATTGTATACAATAACACAAACCATAATGCTCTATCTCGCTGAAAATCCATAGTTTCTGCAGTTACCAATTAAAATAAGCAAACAGAATTGCATGGGAATTGGCCCATTCATTCCACAAATATAATGCTCCCAGTGAAAATATATAGACTTTATGTTTTAAGTATTTCTTATACATGAAAATTCTTATACGTTTTACGTACAGTATTACAAAATAGGTACAATTTTGAAAAAATGCGTATGATGGAGTGCTATAAGTATTGCCTTTCAATTATAAATGTAAAAAACGCATATAAAATTGCTATTATTTTAAAAAGTTTAATATAATTATTTTTATAAAATTATATTATATTTAAAAAAAATATTCGGCTAATAAAATGTTTCGTACTAAACAACTTAAAATAAATTAATCGCTAATACTAATGGATTGAAATATGCTTATAAACTATCTTTTGATGAAATCAATTTATTTGTTTGAGATATAACCTACCCGCATATGCACGTATAAACACACATGACTGAAAAATGGTTAACTCATATTCAGGGATTTTCAAAATTTATAAATCCATCCATATCGAAAAATGTGTTTTTAAATACCATCACAATTATGCCCACAGTATGTACTGTAGAAATGTAATAATGCATTTTACATATTTAGAAATATTACTATCAGTACCCCGTATTTTCTAGTATATTTCTTGGATGAAAGTAATACTGAAAAGTCACTGTAGTGATCGATATACCAGACGCATAAATGTTTTCTATCTTTCTCAGAAATGAAAATCACTCAATCCCGCACCTATTTCACCTCCAAGATAACCATTTTTATTCAAAATTTCTGTGATCCATCCAGCGGCATTATACCCTTCCCTCTTTTATAGAATCAATTTCCCTTTCTACTTCTTCCTAGAGGAAGAGAAGGGGTGATATGTAATTATGCAAATTAAGTCTGTTCTCATCATTTCACATGATTTCGAATCCAGGGTGTTTGGGTTCTTTAAAGGAAACGTTTTCCCAAGTGAAACCTTTGCAATGTTCTTGGATTGGATGCAAATGCTTTGCATATATCACCCTCAGATTGGAAGGGGGGGGGGGGAACTACTGAAAAATCTACGGATGAAATTCTGGCGGTGATTAATTGAAATATTATAAATTTCATGGGCGGAGAAATATTTCGTAAACTAAGCAAATGAATATATAGTAGGAATTTTCTGCTTGTACTCATTTATTGATACTCAATAAATGAGTAAATCCATGTACAAACGATCCTTAATTCACAATGAATTTTGAATTGTGAATTGCCTGTACATGGATTTACTCATTTATTGATCATAATATGCATATAATTTAGTATTGCACTTAACTGAATCCGTGAACCTGTTACACCTTCCTCCGCAATCTTCAGTACTGATGTGTCAATATTTGTAATGGTAGAAAGAAAACATTAGACGCATTTAATTCATCCGTCCAGTGAGAAAGCGAATATGTCAACACAGATGCGTAACTCTGGTCTTCCCTTCCTGGGGGGTTACATAAATCAGAAAAACACGGCTGTCGCGCACCCTGTCCGGCTGTCCGTGACTCGGACTCTTCCATGTGACGTGGGAATGGACTTGACCTAAGCCCTATGTATTCATGACCTGAGCCTAAACCCATCGGCGACTGAGGTTGAGACTTGGCGTTACAGTCCGGTGACTTGGCGGAACCGTCTTCTGACCTCGCTCCCCTAGTTGTGTTCTCCGTGGGTGGGAGATTGGTACTTCCTCGTCTCCTATCCCAAAAGCGTAAACCCTAAGCTGGTATCTTGGGCTGGTTCTATCTGGCAACGGAAGCTAATATATATCTATGAGCGTAATCTATTGACATTTATTCTTTTTTTCAATTTCGTAGACTGGGTATTGTAACATGCGTTTTATGTTACGTTTGTTAACAGTTTCAAATCTTTCAGGATCAAATTTTCTTTAATGCGTTCACGATTTCAGGCATATTTTTAATACTGTTTTATACTTTATTTCTCAATGTATTTCTCAGGATATGTAAATGAGTTTTGACGGATTTTCCATGAATATGAATTAATCCGTCTTTTCAATGATGCCTATGTTGCTGTTGAGACCCAGACCATCCGATCTACCAGAAAGGTGTAAGGTAACTGTTGGGACAGCCGGAAAGTGCCACCCCACCCACTTTAGATCGGAATCCAGTGGGGAAGGCATCCATAGGGACCGTAACCTCCTTCCCCTACCACCAACCTCTCGGAAGGACTTACGGACCCACATGTTTAACGTGATCGTACTCCGCATGAACACGGCGGCAGTTGTGGCAGCGTGCAAATTCAGCGCGCAAACCACCGGGCTACCGCGCCCGAAAAGGGCCAACAGCACGCGGTGTTCCCAGGTGGTCACCCACCCAAGTACTAACCGAGATCGATGCTGCTTGACTTCGGTGATCTAACGAGAACCGGTGTTATCAGCACGGTAGGGCCGTTGGTTAATGATGTCTGTGTGTCAAACATGTCGGAATGCCTATGGGCTATGGATAGCTCTATGGGTAGCTCTAAAAATTGAGCTATCAAATGAAATCAGATATATTGCAATATGTTTAACATATGAAAATTATTGTAATATATTGTAAATTGTATGATATTGTAAATTGTAATATACTAAGTGCGATGTTTTTAATCAAAGGCAGTGTTTTGATATTATATTTGTATGCTATGGTGCTGAATTGTGGTATTTATATTCAAATTGAAATATATTGAGTGCGGTCTTTCTATTCAAATGTAGTGTCTCAATGCGATATTTATGTGCGATGGTGTTTAAATGTGATGTTTTATTTAAAATTGCAATGTATTGTGTGCGGTGTTTCTTTTCAAATGAAGTGTTTGAACGCGATATTTTATGAGGTGGTTCGTAAATGCGGTGTATTGTTCATATTGTAATATACTGAGTTTATTTCAATATGTTTAACTTATAAATCTTTTTAATTTGAAAGGTTGGGATCGATGGAAAGACCTTCAATGTTTTGAGCATACCTTTTGAAATTATAATATAATACTAATATTGTTGAACATTTAAAGATGTAACCAATGTATATATATATATATATAAATATGTTCATATATATATGTATATATATGTGTATATATATGTATATATATATATATATATATATATATATATATATATATATATATATATATATATATATATATATATATATATACACACACACACATATATATATATATAAGAATGTCAAAAGAACAAGAGGGAATAGAGCCAACAGGTAAAATATTAAATGGCCAAGGGGGATTGCGATCCCTTGTTCCCGGTTATAGCTAGCTATTACACCAATATAACACTCCCGGAGCCGATTCCTCCCTGAAGCAGAATCTCCATGAGACTGTCAAGCAGAAGACATAATGGAGGGATCGCATATATATATATATATATATGTGTGTGTGTGTGTGTGTGTGTGTGTGTGTGTTCAAATGAGTCCATTGACACTTGCTATGCTTAACTTAAGAGGTAACGAGGTAACAACAATCAGTAAAGTGCTTTGAAACGAGATGAGGTTTTAACAAATTTCAAAATTATGTCAGAATATCCCTCAGAACATACTTTTTTATTACAAATATCAAGACATTTATTTTACGCAAATTGCTTTTTACACAATCAATCACACAATTATCTATTTGTTCAACTACTGAAAAAAATCAACAAATTTTGTCTTGTTCTGTATTTTGTGTTACTGTCTTTAATCTATTCATTATTGAATTTGAGCAATTTAATAAAGAAAGTATTTCTTAATGGTTTTTAAACTAATATTGTATTTTTTTTTTATTTTAGGTGAGAAAACGTTTTAACAGTTCTACGTACACGTATTAGTTATTTGAAAAAAATTAATGTGCTACTAAAAATATGAAAGAAATGTAAGTGTATCTGTATTCAAAAGTAAGATTTTCTATTTCAAGTGTTATATACAGCTAAATTAAATTAGTACATATACTTACATTAAGAATGATATTGCTTCTATTTGAAATATAGCCAACTTTTATTGAGATTATTATTTGTTTTTAAATGTAAATAATTTTATGAATCATTTTTCGTTGAAAAATATATTTATATTGAGTAAGTTGACTATTTTTCTTTAAGTTTAATTACACTACACTGTGTAAAATTGAAGCTTAATTCGTAAAACGTGTGAAGTAAAAGGTAAGCGCGCACAAAACAGCAAAAATTTGTATGTAGGTTATCTACTAGCCTAATCCAATCTCCGTGGACATGCAAAATACATTAGTTGCGTATTGATACATGCGAAAATATGATGCATATATCGCAATTCCATTAATACAGCTGCCTATATCGGGCATGTTTTTTTTTCTTTTTTCTCCCCTTCAATCTCCTTGAAAAGCTGTTTTTCAGTGTTAAGCAGGAACCGATTATGGGGCAGAGACGCCAAATTGACATTCATTTTTTGGCGGGTAGGAATATCAGAATGATTTTATTTGTACAAATATAGGCGGAAGTATTCAATGCACTGAATGTGTCACAATGTGTAATTTCAAGACAGTGTAGAAGATTATAAAATACTGAGGATGTTAGACAACAACGAGTACAACCAGTCGGTCTATAACTAGTTATAACATCCCATCTGTAACCCGACCTTTTACAGGAGTCAGGAAAAACTTGTTTTCATTCCTATTACATTCTTTCTGAAGTATAATGTATCTATTTCTATTCCACTCATTCTGTAGAATAGTGCTTTTACTTCAATTCCGTTGATTTTGTAGACATGATTTTCCATTTTTATTTCATTCATTACTACTACTAGCATTATAGTCAGTTCATTACTAATGCTGCTATTTCGTGAGTTAGTTACTATTTACGATTTTTTATTATCACTAGCATTAGACAATTTGGATTTTTGTGCTCTTTGAAATCATGTATATACATAAATATCATTTCCATTCTTCATCGTGTATACTGAAACCTTTAAAATATCATAGAAAATAGCATACCCCTAAATATACTGAAACCTTTAAAATATCATAGAAAATGTGTTTCCTTGGGTCCAAAATATTTCCTCGTATTTTCTGCTGTATAAAATTTCTTAAAATATCCATTCTCGTTGCTGACTTCAGCCAGAAATAAAATAAGCAGTAAAAGCAAAAAGAAAACCCTACACCATCTAGAAGTAAAAGAAAAATAAACATAAATATTAAAACATTCCCCCGTAAACCCAGCTCAAAGATTATGTCGTTAGCACGTTCACTTGGATCAATAATATAATCAATATTTTTCTGCAGACTCTAATTCGTTTAGTGTATACTCCTCAAAGCCAAAATTGGATTCTACACTTGACATATGCAAAAACCTGTTTATACGCCAATGGAAAATTAATTTCAGCTTTTATTTGTAACAAATATTATTTTGTCACCAGACCGAATTCGAAGAAAAATGTATTTGAATCCAGAATTTATATTTTTATCACAATTTTACTTACATATAAGTCTCAATAGCAGTTATGATAAGTTTATATTCTATAAGGAATTCGATATGTTATTTTACATACTGTAAAAATTCGGTAAAAGCCAGCAATTAGAACCGGATTTTATTGAATATGACTAAACTTGTTACGTACTGCACAATTGTCTGATCTTGTTATCAAATTACTGGAATTACTTTGCTGAAGAATTATCTTATCCAAGATTGCCTTATCAATTGTCTATCAGACCCGGGGATTGAATCCGGATTGCTGTGCTACGTACTACATCATTCTCTGATATTGTTAAGAAATTAATTCTGTGATCTTACTAAAGAGTTTCCTTACCTTGGATTAACTTACCTCGAATTATTTTACCTATGATTACCTTATCTAGGATTATTTTTGCCAGGGTAGAAAATGACCAAAGCTAGGGATTGAGCCATGGCCTTGTTGATTACAACTAAACATGATGCGTATTACGTCATCAGTTGTTCTTGTTAAGAAATTACTAGAATTAACTTATCGAAGGATTACTTTACCTGAGATTACGTCAGTCGCTGTAAATAATCTACCAGAACCGGGGATTTTGTCTGAGCTTATTTGATTGCAACTAAACATGGAATGTTCTGCATCATATCTGGTTTTGTTAAGAAATTAGTCATATTACATTACATACATCTGAAACACGGTCGGGAGTAAACAAAAGCCTCGCCATAAACAGTCTGGATTCAAGTCGGTGGCGTTAGTGAATTGACTATATTTTGTATTTGGCTACTATTGGATACTATAAGATGTAATTTTGCTACCAATAAAGAATTCAGACTTTACCTGTCCATTCTTGTGTAGAAAGAAAATACTAAGAGAGATACTACTTACGAGATATACCGAGTAAACCTAGATGATAATAGAGTTTTCATAAATATAGACTAATAAGTTTCCTCAAAAAATGATTTGGGAATCAGCTGTAGTTTCAAAATAAAACTCCATGGAAGAGAAAAAATATATACTGAAATATATCGAATTTTTAAATTAAATATGCTAATTTTTCGTCTTCCCATAGAAACCATACTTCAGCATCACGAATTTTGATTTTTATTTATGTTTGGTATATATATTTATGCGAATTCAATTTAAATATTTGCTGCTATTAAAATTATAAGCGTTATCATATGCAATTTTAAATTATATAAAATTTTAATTAAAATCGCAGAAATGAAAATTAAAGTCAAATTAATATTGATCTTGTGATTAAAGTTAGTTTTATAAGCTGTCGTAACCAATTTTTAATATTTCTAAAAAACCATTCTTTTTAAACCATAAAAAGGGATGTTCTTCTTTTAATTAAACGCACATGAAAGCATTTTTTGTACGTTTCTAAAAATTAATTCCCCTAAAAATATTTTTTTCAACAAACTGAACTGCACAGAGGTAATAAAAAATAAACCCCCATACATTCTAAAAGTTAAAAATAAAATCCTGAATATTAAAACATTGCCACGTGCTACTTAAGGAGAGGCTAGTTCAAAGATTATGTCGTTTGAGCGTTTGCACGGATCAATATAATCAATATTTTTCAGAAGCCTCTAATTCGTTTAGTGCAAACCCTCAACGCCAAAATTGTATTTCGTGCTCAATATATGCAAAACCCGGCTTACTCACCAGGGGTAAAACTTACTTCCGCAGTTACTTATAATAATATTGTTGTGTCATCTGATAGGATAAGATACATAATATTTTCGGATCAAAAATTTTATTTTCTTTGACAAATTATGATTAGATTCAAAACGTCTAGGTAGTTATTTTCCAGAGATATGAAAGAGATAAATTAAGTAATCCTGGGACAAAATTGGAATTTTAATGTAAAAGCAGAAGGAGGAGGGGGATGTTTTGGAAATATATATGTGGAAATCAGCTGCAGTGAATAAGTGTTTAGAAAAATAAAACTAATTTTTCATGGAATTATTATAATAAAAAAATAATGTTGCTACCTAAAACAATCATGCGTACTAGCCTTCAAAACCCTGCACTCAGGAAGGATTTTACAATCATTGCCATCATATTTACTCTCCCTAATGAAATCATGTTCACCTTTCATGACTATGACCAAAAAGCTCCTCGTAATAGGAGAAGGCCTTGGTCACTCCTTAACTTAAATTAAGTCAAATTATTAAATTTTATTTTATCCTTAATTTTCTTAAATTGTGATAACTTTAAATTCCCAAATTTTCTTTAAATTTTTGACTTAATTTGTTCAAATACTTCCTCTAAACTTTAATTCTTGAAATACTATAGTTCATCTAATTAGTTATTATTTTTTTAAATATCAGTACTCTTGTACAGCAATTTCAGAAATTTATACTATGGATCACTAACTAATGAATGAGCATACTGATGTTAAAAGACATGGGTCTAAATACCTCGCTACTCAACAAATTTTGCTGATGATGGAAACAATTCTTCATTACATTGAATTGGTGATTATGAATTGGATATTATGAAATGTTTCTTGAACCCTTGAAAAGTGGGTGCATAACAAGCAAGTAATAAAATCCTGAACATTGTTGCGGTACCAAAAAATCGTGGAAATACTTATGGCACAAAGCTTGTTTCTCGCTGCCATTACAATAATCGCATTTACTACAAAAAAGCGAAATCGTATGACAGAGGCTGGAATCTGCAGTGGGAGCACAATGTTCTGTTTTTGCTTCAGTGCAATTTGAGGATCTGATAATAAAACTAACTCTAAGGCCCACAGGTATGGTAAAATATCGAAATACATTTTGTAGATAATAGTTGTTGATTGTTGAGACCCCAACCGTCCGACCTACTAGAAAGGTGTAAGGTAACTGTTTGGACTGCCGGGAAGAGCCACTCAATTTAGCTCGCTGCTAATACAGTCATCGCATTTACTGCAAAAGAGCGAAATCGTATGACAGAGGCTGGAATCTGCAGTAGGAGCACAATGTTCTTTTTTTGCTTCAGTGCAATTTGAGGATCTGATAATAAAACTAACTCTAAGGCTCACAAGTATGGTAAAATATCTAAATACATTTTGTAGATTATTGTTGTTGATTGTTGAGACTCCGACCGTCCGACCTACTAGAAAGGTGTAAGTTAACTGTTTGGACTGCCGGGAAGAACCACTCAATTTAGCTCGATGCTAATACAGTCATCGCATTTACTACAAAAGAGCGAAATCGTATGACAGAGGCTGGAATCTACAGTAGGAGCTAAATGTTCTTTTTTTGCTGCAGTGCAATTTGAGGATCTGATAATAAAACTAACTCTAAGGCCCACAGGTATGGAAAAATATCTAAATACATTTTGTAGATTATTGTTGTTGATTGTTGAGACCCCGACCGTCCGACCTACTAGAAAGGTGTAAGGTAACTGTTTGGACTGCCTTGAAGAGCCACCCAATTTAGACCGGAACCCAGTGGGGGAGGCATCAACAGGAACCGTAACCTCCTTCCCCTACCATAAACCTCTCAGAAGGACTTAAGGACCCACATTTTTAGCTTGATCGTACTCCGCGTGAACACAGCGACAATTTTGTTAGAGAAGGGAATCGAACCAGGACCTAAAGAGCGCAATTCCCGCGCGCTGACCACTGGGCTACAGCGCCTTAGATTATAGATTATAGAAGTATTTATTTATGCGTTATTAAAATGCTTATTAAAGTCATGTTCATTTCGATATAGATACATTCTATAACTTACATTAAATCGCCTGCATTGTCGGGATGGTGTATGCTTAATATAGCTGAAACTTGAGTTTTTTAATGAGTGGATATTTTTAATGAATATAGTTTTCATGTTCTATGAATGACAACTAAGGAAATATACAATGATGGTTGTTTCTATTGTAGGTTAAGGTGCGCCGACGGATTTTTTTTGATCTTGTAGTATGTGAAGTATTAATTGACAAGGTGGGCATGGTGTAGGGGAAACATTGAATATTTGTTGGATGTTCAGATTCAGATTACCTATTCCAATTGCAATATTTCAGTGATATGAAATTTTTTATTTAAACAAAATTAGTTCATGAGAAATTATGTAAACTTTTGGCGTTGTTTTAACAGTGTGGGATGCAATATAAGAGCCTTGATAGTGTAGGTTCCAAAATACATAAGTTCGAATCAGGATCGTTCAACAGTGTTCTAGACGATTGGGGTTTTCAAAGAAGATATCATTTATGATTTAAAATATATATATTTTAGGAAAGCAAATATACATTTACTTATAAAGTCGTCCTCAATGTTTGTTAAACAGTGATATTTGTTTCTTTCCTTAATGCGTTATGACGATGTTCCTTATCACTTTTGCAAATATATTTCTTGCATACATTCATGCAACAAAAATATATTTCTTGCATTTTTGTTACGCCGATTTCGGAAAAATGTCCAATTACCAAATAAAAACAAAAATCGATTTAAAAATGCAAATTTAGTGTTATTGGGTTCAATTAAACTCAATGAATTATTAAAGAAATAAAGAAAACATGAATTTTAGTCTGCAGGGAAAGTCATGTGCTGACCACATCAGATTTTTTATTTCATGGTATATTAATAAAATGTAAATTGTATTTTAATAAGACCTTTGCTTGTGCGTATGAATAAGTTACTTTATTTGGGCTAATAAATAAGTTGCCAGAATCACTTGATTTCAATTTACATGGTGTGAATTGAATGTCAAAAATTTTTTGTTGTAAATCATGTAGATCACCATTTCAAAGTGAAAGAAGGAAAATCACTGCGCTATGTTGGGAAAGTCATATGCAGTCCACATCAAATATCTATTATTATTATTCTTATCGACGTACATATCACACACACAGAGAAGTGGATAACATTTCGAATATCAGTTTTCTTTTGTTTACTTGAGAACCCAGGTGCAAGTGGTATGAAAAAATAGAAGCGTGCCGAATCCAGTAGTATTGGTAGCCGTTATTTTGCTATAGATGTACTATCTTGTGAAATATAAGTTTTCTTTGACTAGACTTTTTAAATCCTCAGATATTCTTCACATTATTACAAACAGAGAGGGTGAAGTGGAGATTTTTACCCCAAAATGATAAAATAAATAAATAAATGAAATGTAATCGTCCACCGTTCGATATATCTTTGTTCGAAATTGGAATAAGTTTATTATTTCCCCTCTCCCAGCTGCTTATGTTCATTCTGTCTGTCTGTCTGTACGTTCGTTAGCACGATAACTGCCGTAAAAATGACTTTATCAAAATGAAATTTTAGTATATTGCTCAGATGGTCTGTGGGACCTATGGGAATATAAATGAATAATATCACCGAATTAGTTTTGGATTAAACCGGGTTGAAAACATGAAATACATCGAACCCTATTGGACATAATTTTTCAAACATTTTTTACGCGGATTTAAAATTCACAAATTGCTTCGAAAATTTTAGGAGATATACAAATTATCTCATAAAATATATAAAAAAATTTCTGAAAAAGATATTCAGTACTTTTTAAAATAAAAATTAAAATATTAATTACACCCATTATATGAAGAGATCACGTGACCATTTTATGAAGAAATCACGTGAACCATTTCAAAATAAAATATGGCATCCATCTTGTGTCAAAATCATGATTTTTAAAGTTCTTTTTAATTCATATCTGGTGTTGTAACCGTCCTGAAACCGCCTCATTTTTGTTTAATTTCTGTGCATCAATGTTCTGAAACAACGCATTACAATATATTTGAGTTTAAATGATCATCCAACTTTGATTATTTCTACAACGAAGCCTAATTTTCACTTATGGAGATTGTAAACACATCAAGGTGTAAGATAGGTTGAATAAGAGTTTCTGAATTTCTTTACAGCAGAATTATTTAGCGCTAGGGTCTGCAATATAGTTGATATGAATGAAACAGTCATTGATTTTACATTGAGAACAGACGATTTTATAGCAGACTTTTTCGGTGAAGTTTTAAGCACAGAGTTAAATTACTTTGACCTCCATGGTTTGAAGTTTTTAAGTAAAATAAATTATTGTAATATTGTGATGAATGAAAGGTATAGAATAAATGTTTATCAATGAAATTTTTACTGCTTTTTCATAGAGAGCCAGGCATATTATATTTCAGTGACGTCATTTGAATAAAGTTCATTGTTTTCGATGAACTTTCCAAATATAATAAATTATTGTAGTATTGTGATAATTTTAAAAATATCACCTCTGAATGTAACGCATTTTAGAGATGTTTAAATAAAATTGCATTGTAGTTGGAAAGTGTTTGATAATCAATGCTTCATGCATGATTGGTCTTTCTTGTTTAATTTGTTTATACTCATATGTACCTTAATATAACTTTAAGACTGTAAATTTGCTTTTTAATGGCATGAAAATATCGCCACATAAAGGTTAGTGGAAGTATATAATATTACTGGTGAGAATATGGTGTATAAATAATTGGAGAGAGGTAGTAGGTTTGTGCAAACATGACAAAAGAGATTTAAACAAGTAAAAGTAGAAATATTTTTAAAGTACCCAATTTTCTTATTTATATGTAATTTTAATGCGTAAAAATGTATTTAGTAAAATTTATGTAACTGAAATGTGAGAGAAATAACGACACACTAAATCCGGCCGTCCAAATAGATACTCAAGTCCTCAGGACGAGTCGGACGGTCTGGGTCTTCAACACTAAATTGAGTTCCTAACTGCTCCGATTCTCATATTATTTCCCGAACACGAACATATCCCATTGGCGGATCCAAGACGGGCTAGCTAGATGAGGTTTTCAATTCAACGTATCAATTTTTTCAACATATCAATTTTACATATACCACAATAGACAATACATACTAAATTTGGACTTTCTAGCCGCTCCTGTCCAGTTTCGAATTATTGCAAAAAGAAAGTATACATTCTACGGTGGGCTCAGGACTGGCAAGCCAAATAATATTCAAAAGTTAAAATATACCGTCAAAAACAACAAGATGCTAAATTTGGATTTCTTACCCGATTCAGTTCTCGACTATATCTCAATAAACGAATGCAATCCTATAACGGATCAAAGATGGGCTAGACCGATAAAGTTCTAAATCCAAATCATAAAATTATGCCATGAAAGACAACAACATACTAAATTTTGACTTACTAGCTGCTTCGGTTCTCGTCTTATTCCTCAAAAACGAGTACATTCATATGGCGGTGTCTAAAACAGCCAAGCCCAATAAAGTTAAAAATTGAAATGATTTAAATATACCACAAATGGCAAAGACATAATACGTCTCATGTTGCTGAGATGAATGTAATCTAATTAGTTAGGGCATTCAAAGTTTTAAATCATAGTGACAAACAAGCAACACATCAGATCGAATTAAATAAAAGGTTATAGAAAATGGCGAAATATTATCCACTCGCGATCTTGTATTAAAATAACCTATGCTTGATCCAGAATTTTTATGCTTGATCCAGAAATCCCTGACATATTTTTCGGGATGTTAGAGTATTTAGGATACTAAAATAAACAACATTGCATGCATTAATTGCATGCTTAGGAATTTAATGTACAACCTCTTCATAATTCCCTCCGCAGCAACAATGTGCATTGCAATTCTAAAATATTGTGTACTAAAATTGTATGGAGCCACGTCAATTCAACAAAAAGTTTAAAATAAAACACAGCCAGATATCGTAAATTAAAAGGTATTTAATAAAAACATCCTTTATGACGTACTTAAAATTACAAATCCAGTGTGCTTTCTATCGTCATTACGTTCTCCATCAGTGGCATTATTTAATTGTAGGTGACGAACGTGAGCTCTAATATACAGGCCACAAGAGTGAGGCAAGATTTCCATAATGTGATCATTATGCAAATCTTGCCTCACTGTTGTGGAATGCTTCACCGTGTGTTTTATGTATATTAGAGCGTACGAGAATTGTACGTTCGTCACGTACAATTTACTTTCCTACTGATGAAGGGCATATTGACGTCCGAAAATACTCTGAATTTGTAATTTTAAGTACGTCATAAATGGTTTTTTTATTAATAAGACTTTTTAATTTACCACATTTGGTTGTCTTTATTACTTTTCTTATATACAATAATGTATAAGGAAAGTATTGTGACGGGATCGAAATTTCGAATTCGAGTTATCGATGGGAGAGCAAGCACATTTCAAGCATCCCTAATCACGAATCGAACATTTTTAAAGTGATGTCTGTGTGTGTGTGTGTGAAAATATGTGTGTGTTCGTGTGTCAGTGAGTCTGTGGAGATGATAACTGACGAACGAATGGACCGATTCGAACGAAATTTGGTACAAACATTACAATCCGTAAACACTGGAAGCCTATTTTTTATATGAAATTGTCAAAAAATCAAAACCTCTAATAAAGTTACGCAAATAGACATTTCTTATGTAAATTTTCATTAGAAAACGATTGACATAAATTTTAGAACGCTAACATGAACCGTTCTCGAGATATTACATATTTTTCAAAACAATTATAAAAAAAAATCGTATAAAATAAAAAAAATATTTCCTATTGAGAAACATGCTCACTTTTCATATATAATACCATGCGATAAATTTGGTTATATTATTCTCGTGGATCTAGCTCGTTTCATTCATGAAAAAATATTCTTTGAGTATTACTTTTGAATTTGAACACCAATAGTCATTTATCTTATGTAATAATAACTTATTTTTCCGTCCATAACTCTTGACGAGGTTTTGGCGACGAATATGGTGAAATGTTGCCAACTTGCCGACTTTTTAAATGTTGCTAAATTAACGAAAAACTCGCCAAATGTGTAAAAATGTCCCTAAATCAATGAAATTGACGACTCATTGACGAAAATTCAATATCTTGGAATGAATGTAAGTATCTACTATAAGAATAACATTGTTTTAACTGTAAAAGTATTAAATTAATTGCATTATATAAGGAAAGCCATGTGCTGCCCACATCAATTTTTTTTTATTTTATAATAATGTATACTTTGATAAGTTTTGCAGATGTCAACGTGTTTATGCTCTTGTGATATGGCTTTGTAATAGATATTTTTGGCATTTCATAAACATGCTTTTTACGTTCCTGATGTCGATTCTTACTCATTAGAAAATGTTTAACAGCCTTGCATTTAAAACTGGCAATAATAGAACAATAACCGTATTGTATCAATTAAATGCCTTCAATAACATTTTCCCTATATATTCCTATTAATTAAAGAATACTCTACAAATTTATAGTTGTTTTTCATCTATCTCGCTTGTTACATTGTTTGTTATCCTAACATTTTAAATTATCCACTAAGGGTGCTGCAATGGATTTTATTTGTGGCCCTTTACGGCTTTGTTACTTTACTCCAAATATACCTAATGATTTAATGGGTAAGCGCATGGACTTTTCCTAACATATTTATTGGGGAGATGGACTGTCCTAGTAAATCTGTAAAAATATTTTAGGAAGTAAATAATAATATCTTATCGATACATTAATATGTGCATAGCTATTTTTACTTAATTATCACGAAATTATCATTTGGAATTCCATAATATTTACTAATTTGCTTAATGGGCTTTAATTTAATATAAAAATTTGAGTTTTAATCTGCTAAGAACACTGCAATTACTCTTATTCTACTGCGCATGGTCGCTTTTATATAGATAGGCCTAACCTGCGGATTCATGGGCTTTTCCTTACAAAGTTATTGGAGTACTTCAGGACATTTTTTCTAGAAATCCTGTATTATATTAGTGCTCTTTAGTAGGGTATTATTCGTATTTAACATGTCCTCTCTGATAGAAATATATTTCAGATTTTCTTTAGAAATTTGTTTTGAAATTCAGTTACCCCATCAAATGCACATAAATGAACAGGCTGGCGCAATAACGCCCATCGTTACTTCCAGTCAAAGCAATGGATGTGCTTGTCGAAAGGGATTACTTTACCTTTCTTTTCTCTGGATCTTCAGAATATCAAAACATTCTAGATTTAATTCTACTTCTTTTCCTCTTTTTCTTCAATCCAGACTGTCACATCTGCCCGAAGGTGTAAGGTACCTATTTGGACAGACGATAAGTGTCATCCAATTTAGTCCAGAACCCTGTGGGGACGTAAACCACAGAATCCACAAAAACCGTACCATTCTTCCTCTACGAGATAACTCAAGGAAGGACTTACGTAACCACATATTTAACGTGCCCGTACTTGTGTGAACATGGCGATAGTTTGGGTTTAGCCGGGAATCAAACTTCGGTTTTCCGAGTGTAATTCCCGCGTGCTAACCACTGGAATGTATCACCTCCTAGATTTCCTTGAATGATACTCGACTCCTAGAGTGATTGGTGCAATTTTCGAGAGAAAACCACTTAGCTTGGCTTACGACCACATTGACGCTTGGATTACGACCACTTGAGGTTGGCTTACGACCACATTGCGTAAGCCAACGGCTCTACCGAGCTGAAAACACCGGTTCTTGTTAGATCACCGAAGTGACGCAGCATCGGGCGCGATTAGTAATTGAGTGGGTGACCTCTGGGGAACACCGCGTGCTGTTGGCACATTTCGGGCGCGGTAGCCCTGTGGTTTGCGCGCTGGATTTGCACGCTGCCGCAACTGTCGCCGTGTTCATGTAGAGTACGATCACGTTAAACATGTGGGTCCTTAAGTCCTTTCGAGAAGTTGGTGGTAGGGGAAGGAGGATACGGTCCCTGTGGATGCCTCCCCCACTGGGATCCGATCTAAATTGTATGGCACTTTCCGGCCGTCCAAACAGTTACCTTACACCTTTCTGGTAGGCCGGAAGTTCTGGGTCTGAACAACAACAACCACATTGCATATCATATATCAACCATGTAACAGGCGTACGTCATTAAAATAGCACAAGCGGGAGACAACTGACTGGACCGGCTGCATTAAAGATGGCAGCTGCGTCAGCCTGCATATTTAAAAGGCTTATTCCATTCCGCACTGGAGTTACTTCATATAATAGTCATTAAATCATCTATTCTGACAGTAATAAGTTCATTATTATATTAATTTTGCTAATTTATAGTTTTTGGTAATTATTATGCAGGAAAATGCAATATCCCAGATCTATCTATTTTGCTGTGATACTTGAAAGGGGCCGTACTCCATCGTCATCCGAAATCGATTCTCAGATTGACCGACAGAACAGCATTCCTGGTTCGTTCTGTCAATATTGCGACCACAGCCCAAACATCACGTCCAGCTATTGACCCATTCTAGATGTGATTAATTGCGATTCTGTGGAAGCAATCAGTTGCGAAAGCTCTGATTTAAGAGTAAATTTGTGTCAGGAGTGACCATTAAAGCGATACATTGATGGATGGTTTGCGAATAGAGATATCTAGGTATTAAAATTGCTACCAATGCATATCGGGATCCTTCATATAAAACAGAAGTGACTATATAAGTGACTCAGTATTATTTTATGCAGCTTCATAAATTTCCTTACGCGTCTTATGAAGTTGCATAAAGTAATGGATATTTGTTAAAATGCTACCTTCGAAAAAATATGCATACATTGAAGTTACATAAACTAATAGATAATTGTTAAAATTAAAGATGTTCCTCCTATGCAACTTTTTTGATGCATGATAGATTTTAAATAAATATATTGGTGATATAAATATATACGTCTTTATACGTAAGTTGTGTCAATATGAATATTGACGTTTCAACCTCGTACAGCAAAAGCGCCTAAGCTTAATATTTTTTTTTAAAGAATTTTGAAGCCAACTGCATTCTAGGACTGAATTCGTCGGTATATATATAGGTTCGTTAAATTAAGACATATATTCATTTTTCGTGCTGCTATTCCAGGTATATCTAACTCAATGTTGACAGGCACATAATAAGTGCGAAACCGGTCCATGATGTTATATGCATTAGTGGAGTGTTATAACATTTTTATGTGAAATATCACGTATAAAAATTAAAGATTTGTTTTATAAGAACTAATTAAATAGATTAAAGAAAGGAATTTGGGAAAAAATAGAATGAGATACGATAAACATTTAAACATTTGTGTTTCTATTAATGATTTCAAAAGGAATCCTAATGTTTTTCTGTCGTATTCTTAAAAACGCAAGTAATTTCAAAAAATTTAAAACAAAAATGAAAATTTCATACCGATCGAACTCTAAATATTATCAAGATATTAAATGACTATATAACTGTGATTGTTTACATATCCAGCTTCTCTCATCTTTGATACGTTCAAAATGTTTGAGCACCATTGTAAATCTAATAATTCATGTCATCATACGGACTGAAATCACGAACATCTGAACAGCCTTTACATTCATTGAGATAATGGAGTAATAATATATTCTTCAACACTGGAAATGGTTGCTATGTACGTTATATGAATTGAAGTGATTGACTGTTGGGGAGTTGTATCGAAATTATCAAGCACTTCCGCTATAGCCAGAATCTCGGTGTAGGTGTGTGTATTCCGATACGTCTCAACTTCAAGATAACAGAAATCGAAAATTTCGAAAACTCCAATTAGGATTAACGGTGAGAAAAGATAATGAAAAACTGATGAGGAATCAAAATTATTGAGACCTTCCATTATAGTGTATAAGATCTTGGTGTCATTGGATTCGTTTCGGCTTCCAGATCAAACGAAATAAAACAAATTTTTCGAAAATTTAAATTCAGAGTGACGATGCAAAGGAATAATTAAGAGTTCAGATCACTTTTTAAAACGATCTAACTGCTGGAACTACAATCTCAGTTTGGTTTCGATTCGTCTTAGCTTCAAGGTCAACAACAAAATCGAAAATATTGAAACTTAGAATTAGGAGTGATGATGTGCAAAGGTATTTTGAAAAAATGTACATCGATTTTGACTGTCAAAAGTACATACACAATTTAATACCCTTTCATTACTAACAATTTAAACTGAAGAAATGAAATAATTTTTATAAATATAACGCTATATAATTAAATTTATATGATGCTTTTGGATAGTCTGTGTTGATAAGACTATTTTGATATAGTTAACAACAATGGTTATTCAAATTATCAAAGTTTTCATTTTATTACATACAATATGCGGAGAATTATCATTGTTTTCGATACAGAATAATTATATGTAAGCTTTAAAATTCGAATAATTGCATAGTTAATGATGATAATTA
Source organism: Amaurobius ferox (assembly GCA_951213105.1). NCBI lineage: Eukaryota > Metazoa > Arthropoda > Arachnida > Araneae > Amaurobiidae > Amaurobius > Amaurobius ferox. Next base: position 97,043,040 of record OX578136.1, read on the forward strand.
CAAAGTCTTCTATTTAGTTCTGGTATTTAACATAATACATTTTCACATAAAACTTTATTCGTTCAAAAATTATTGTATCTACATTGCACTGACATACAGATACTATCAGAGTAACATATTTTTAAAATTGTTCAAATTGAATCCTGGAAGTTGCCTTCAAGCGTGCTTATTCGCCAAAATCTCAAATTTGAAAAATATTGGGAACACAAATATTTCTCTATGTCTGTTTTTGGAGGTAAATAGCGAAAATCTTTTATGCATAGGTTACATTTATAAAATATATTTAATAGTAAATCCATCAAAATACAAGCGCTGGATACTTGTCCTTATCACAAAACTTTCCATTCTAATATAAAGAAATTAAAGATAGAGAGATATACATGTAGATCTATGAACGCATATCATAACAAATAATGTTATATCTATAATGTCAAATAATGCATAAAAATAACGTTATATAATGTTGAATATACTATATTGCAACAATTAAATTAGACTGCAGTTTTTGACCTCATCACAATACTCTCCATCCAAATATACCATATAATGTATAGCGATTCAAGATCTAGAGAAATACATCTAGATCTATGAACATATAGCATAACATCCGATGTTATATCTCAGCATAATATGGCATAATACGACAATCGAATTGGACTCAACGTGCAATAAATTATTTAATTAATTTGTCAGATCTATCATCATCACAATCAGAGATTAGGACTGGAATCAACACTACGCGACACAGTGCCTCGGATGAGAGCAGCAATTAATCAGCGATGAAAGCGTCGTTAGTGGAACACTGTACACTGATGGCGGTCATAATATTAAGAGGGCACTTTCAATGTCGGCCCTTTGAATAGATTACTGCCATAGCTTGTGATGGGTATAGATATCGTACCTTGCAGTTATCCTCTCTGCTCGTTTGTCACTCTGGAAAACGCATTGGTTCCTGGCAAAACATTACGTGGAGTAATCTGATGACGTACACATGACTAACCAAACAAGCTCTAGTAAATCAATAACTTTTAACTTGGAAAGGTATTATAATATAAAGAGGGGGTTAATGGTGTCATAAATTAGAAGCAGTGTTATTGGCGTATTTGGCCGTTTTAAATACGTTAGGTTACAAAACGAAAGACCCTTTAGTACCCAAGTACTAAACATTTTCAAGATATGTTACATTTTCGAATTGATTTATCAAAAATTGAATGAAATACGAATTGCATTCTGTATAGATATGTCAGTGAACTTTTCTTTAAGCAGATTGCCTAATAAATCAATTAGGATTATCCCACTGTATCTGACGATTTTTGTAATCATGCTTAATATGTTTTTTTAATAAAAAAATTGATTAGCAACATGCCAACAGACTTATTAGACTTTTTCTCAGTAGGCATATTATGTAAATTAAATTTTAAATAGTCCGATAAATACACAGAAATAGAAAAAACAAAGCAAATTAAAAGCAAAATGTTTATTCAAACGGTTACACAAAATACCAATTAAAACTACAACGTAACATATACCAGTAGGATTATAAACTAACTATTTCATATATACGTAAGTTAATATCATTCGGATAAGAAAATATTCAAATAAAAATAGGCAATAAAAGCAAAAGCAAAAATCGAAAATATTTTTCTGTGCGACACAGGAGGAGCGAGTACGGGAAACCATAAAGTCTAAAAATAAACAAAAAATTCTACTATATCCAACATATTACTTTTCTAACATATTAACAAATGCCGATTTTGCCAAAAAATGTTAACAAAAATTTGAATTTTCTTAATAATAGATCTGAATATCGATAGGCTTTGAGTACTAAATAGCATGATTATATTTTCATAACTGTTATTTAACATTACAAAACAATGTCGAAATGCTGAAGGTATTCTTATAGGTTAAGTTCACCAATAATCAACTGGCTTCTAAAAGTTAATGATTGATAGTTTTCTTTTTTAACCTAGACACAAAAGTAAAAGCCTTCACATAAAAGTAAAATATATGTTTTGTTGGCAAGGAAAGTGCCACCAAATTAATTCCTAATATAATTATTTAATAAATTCCCAGTAAAATAGTGCCTCAGAATTAATTCCTAGTAATATCCACATTTATAGAATCCGCTTCCCCCTACCACCAACCCATCTCGGAATACCTTAAGGACCCGCAGATAGAACGTATCCATACTCATTGTAGACACTGGCAAAAACATTGAAAAACAATTTATTCGATTTGCTGATTATGTCTGATGGGTACAGATTGTGCTCCATGTAGAAAAAAAAGACTATAAGATTTTGAAAGTGCCTTGTGGTACATTCTAAAAAGCGATGTTCATTAATTTTGGGCTAAAAGAAACATTCATTCATTTGATAATGGTGAGATTATTACATTTCAATGAATTATTATAATTTTGGATAAAAGGCATTGAGCATTTGAACAACGGTGCATGTATTAAATAACACAGTGCCCACATTTCAGATAATGACATTCGGGTCTAAATAAAATTCCATTAACTTTATTTAAACTATATATTTTCGTACACATTTTATTAAATTTTTCTAGCGTATTTTTGAATTTAAGAAAACGCTTGAAAAATTGCGATGCTTTTCTTTGTCCATGCATCTTGAAAATCAATGAACCGTTGAATAACATTCATCAACTGAAATAATATTACTAAACTTCATTCAATTTTAATTTCTCAAGTAATTTTTAAAAGTATAGTTTTTTTTTCACACGTAACCATTTTCAACGACAACAGTGAGAGAAAAGCTTTTAAAATATTTTTGAACATTAGATGCAATGTTGGACTTCAGAGAATTGAGCTGAATCTGGAATGCAGCACCAACGTACTAGTTTGCACCAAAATCTTTGCACCACACTTCTGCCATACAAGAAATACCTTTAAATTATCTTAATTTCTACAATTATAAAGAAATCTTTGGGGAAAAACTAATTCCTTGAAATCGCAACGATATATTATTTTATCTTGGAGAAGATTTGTGGAATACTAAATTTAAATGTTATCTTAAAACAATGTGAAAGAACGGAAGATATAACCGTTCTTTCGTGTTAACGGAAGATATAACCGTTCCTCCGTGTACAACAACAACAGTGAGAGAAAAGCTTTTAAAATATTTTTGAACATTAGATGCAATGTTGGACTTCAGAGAATTGAGCTGAATCTGGAATGCAGCACCAACGTACTAGTTTGCACGAAAATCTTTGCACCACACTTCTGCCATACAGGAAATACCTTTAAATTATCTTAATTTCTACAATTATAAAGAAAGCTTTGGGGAAAAACTAATTCCTTGAAATCGCAACGATATATTATTTTATCTTGGAGAAGATTTGTGGAATATTAAATTTAAATGTTATCTTAAAACAATGTTGAAGACCCAGACCGTCCGACTCGTCCAGAGGACTTAGAGTAACTAGTTGGACGGCCGGGAAGGTCTTAAAACAATGTGGAAGAACGGAAGATATAACCGTTCTTTCGTGTTAACGGAAGATATAACCGTTCCTCCGTGTACAACAACAACAGTGAGAGAAAAGCTTTTAAAATATTTTTGAACATTAGATGCAATGTTGGACTTCAGAGAATTGAGCTGAATCTGGAATGCAGCACCAACGTACTAGTTTGCACGAAAATCTTTGCACCACACTTCTGCCATACAGGAAATACCTTTAAATTATCTTAATTTCTACAATTATAAAGAAAGCTTTGGGGAAAAACTAATTCCTTGAAATCGCAACGATATATTATTTTATCTTGGAGAAGATTTGTGGAATATTAAATTTAAATGTTATCTTAAAACAATGTGAAAGAACGGAAGATATAACCGTTCTTTCGTGTTAACGGAAGATATAACCGTTCCTCCGTGTACAACAACAACAGTGAGAGAAAAGCTTTTAAAATATTTTTGAAGATTAGATGCAATGTTGGACTTCAGAGAATTGAGCTGAATCTGGAATGCAGCACCAACGTACTAGTTTGCAAGAAAATCTTTCCACCCCACTTCTGCCATACAGGAAATACCTTTAAATTATCTTAATTTCTACAATTATAAAGAAAGCTTTGGGGAAAAACTAATTCCTTGAAATCGCAACGATATATTATTTTATCTTGGAGAAGATTTGTGGAATATTAAATTTAAATGTTATCTTAAAACAATGTGAAAGAACGGAAGATATAACCGTTCTTTCGTGTTAACGGAAGATATAACCGTTCCTCCGTGTACAACAACAACAGTGAGAGAAAAGCTTTTAAAATATTTTTGAACATTAGATGCAATGTTGGACTTCAGAGAATTGAGCTGAATCTGGAATGCAGCACCAACGTACTAGTTTGCACGAAAATCTTTGCACCACACTTCTGCCATACAGGAAATACCTTTAAATTATCTTAATTTCTACAATTATAAAGAAAGCTTTGGGGAAAAACTAATTCCTTGAAATCGCAACGATATATTATTTTATCTTGGAAAAGATTTGTGGAATATTAAATTTAAATGTTATCTTAAAACAATGTGAAAGAACGGAAGATATAACCGTTCTTTCGTGTTAACGGAAGATATAACCGTTCCTCCGTGTACAACAACAACAGTGAGAGAAAAGCTTTTAAAATATTTTTGAACATTAGATGCAATGTTGGACTTCAGAGAATTGAGCTGAATCTGGAATGCAGCACCAACGTACTAGTTTGCACGAAAATCTTTGCACCACACTTCTGCCATACAGGAAATACCTTTAAATTATCTTAATTTCTACAATTATAAAGAAAGCTTTGGGGAAAAACTAATTCCTTGAAATCGCAACGATATATTATTTTATCTTGGAGAAGATTTGTGGAATATTAAATTTAAATGTTATCTTAAAACAATGTGAAAGAACGGAAGATATAACCGTTTTTTCTTGTTAACGGAAGATATAACCGTTCCTCCGTGTACAACAACAACAGTGAGAGAAAAGCTTTTAAAATATTTTTGAACATTAGATGCAATGTTGGACTTCAGAGAATTGAGCTGAATCTGGAATGCAGCACCAACGTACTAGTTTGCACGAAAATCTTTGCACCACACTTCTGCCATACAGGAAATACCTTTAAATTATCTTAATTTCTACAATTATAAAGAAAGCTTTGGGGAAAAATTAATTCCTTGAAATCGCAACGATATATTATTTTATCTTGGAAAAGATTTGTGGAATATTAAATTTAAATGTTATCTTAAAACAATGTGAAAGAACGGAAGATATAACCGTTCTTTCGTGTTAACGGAAGATATAACCGTTCCTCCGTGTACAACAACAACAGTGAGAGAAAAGCTTTTAAAATATTTTTGAACATTAGATGCAATGTTGGACTTCAGAGAATTGAGCTGAATCTGGAATGCAGCACCAACGTACTAGTTTGCACGAAAATCTTTGCACCACACTTCTGCCATACAGGAAATACCTATAAATTATCTTAATTTCTACAATTATAAAGAAAGCTTTGGGGAAAAACTAATTCCTTGAAATCGCAACGATATATTATTTTATCTTGGAGAAGATTTGTGGAATATTAAATTTAAATGTTATCTTAAAACAATGTGGAAGAACGGAAGATATAACCGTTCTTTCGTGTTAACGGAAGATATAACCGTTCCTCCGTGTACAACAACAACAGTGAGAGAAAAGCTTTTAAAATATTTTTGAACATTAGATGCAATGTTGGACTTCAGAGAATTGAGCTGAATCTGGAATGCAGCACCAACGTACTAGTTTGCACGAAAATCTTTGCACCACACTTCTGCCATACAGGAAATACCTTTAAATTATCTTAATTTCTACAATTATAAAGAAAGCTTTGGGGAAAAACTAATTCCTTGAAATCGCAACGATATATTATTTTATCTTGGAGAAGATTTGTGGAATATTAAATTTAAATGTTATCTTAAAACAATGTGAAAGAACGGAATATATAACCGTTCTTTCGTGTTAACGGAAGATATAACCGTTCCTCCGTGTACAACAACAACAGTGAGAGAAAAGCTTTTAAAATATTTTTGAAGATTAGATGCAATGTTGGACTTCAGAGAATTGAGCTGAATCTGGAATGCAGCACCAACGTACTAGTTTGCAAGAAAATCTTTGCACCCCACTTCTGCCATACAGGAAATACCTTTAAATTATCTTAATTTCTACAATTATAAAGAAAGCTTTGGGGAAAAACTAATTCCTTGAAATCGCAACGATATATTATTTTATCTTGGAGAAGATTTGTGGAATATTAAATTTAAATGTTATCTTAAAACAATGTGAAAGAACGGAAGATATAACCGTTCCTCCGTGTACAACAACAACAGTGAGAGAAAAGCTTTTAAAATATTTTTGAACATTAGATGCAATGTTGGACTTCAGAGAATTGAGCTGAATCTGGAATGCAGCACCAACGTACTAGTTTGCACGAAAATCTTTGCACCACACTTCTGCCATACAGGAAATACCTTTAAATTATCTTAATTTCTACAATTATAAAGAAAGCTTTGGGGAAAAACTAATTCCTTGAAATCGCAACGATATATTATTTTATCTTGGAAAAGATTTGTGGAATATTAAATTTAAATGTTATCTTAAAACAATGTGAAAGAACGGAAGATATAACCGTTCTTTCGTGTTAACGGAAGATATAACCGTTCCTCCGTGTACAACAACAACAGTGAGAGAAAAGCTTTTAAAATATTTTTGAACATTAGATGCAATGTTGGACTTCAGAGAATTGAGCTGAATCTGGAATGCAGCACCAACGTACTAGTTTGCACGAAAATCTTTGCACCACACTTCTGCCATACAGGAAATACCTTTAAATTATCTTAATTTCTACAATTATAAAGAAAGCTTTGGGGAAAAACTAATTCCTTGAAATCGCAACGATATATTATTTTATCTTGGAAAAGATTTGTGGAATATTAAATTTAAATGTTATCTTAAAACAATGTGAAAGAACGGAAGATATAACCGTTCTTTCGTGTTAACGGAAGATATAACCGTTCTTTCGTGTTAACGGAAGATATAACCGTTCCTCCGTGTACAACAACAACAGTGAGAGAAAAGCTTTTAAAATATTTTTGAACATTAGATGCAATGTTGGACTTCAGAGAATTGAGCTGAATCTGGAATGCAGCACCAACGTACTAGTTTGCACGAAAATCTTTGCACCACACTTCTGCCATACAGGAAATACCTTTAAATTATCTTAATTTCTACAATTATAAAGAAAGCTTTGGGGAAAAACTAATTCCTTGAAATCGCAACGATATATTATTTTATCTTAGAAAAGATTTGTGGAATATTAAATTTAAATGTTATCTTAAAACAATGTGAAAGAACGGAAGATATAACCGTTCTTTCGTGTTAACGGAAGATATAACCGTTCCTCCGTGTACAACAACAACAGTGAGAGAAGAGCTTTTAAAATATTTTTGAACATTAGATGCAATGTTGGACTTCAGAGAATTGAGCTGAATCTGGAATGCAGCACCAACGTACTAGTTTGCACGAAAATCTTTGCACCACACTTCTGCCATACAGGAAATACCTTTAAATTATCTTAATTTCTACAATTATAAAGAAAGCTTTGGGGAAAAACTAATTCCTTGAAATCGCAACGATATATTATATTATCTTGGAAAAGATTTGTGGAATATTAAATTTAAATGTTATCTTAAAACAATGTGAAAGAACGGAAGATATAACCGTTCTTTCGTGTTAACGGAAGATATAATCGTTCCTCCGTGTACAACAACAACAGTGAGAGAAAAGCTTTTAAAATATTTTTGAACATTAGATGCAATGTTGGACTTCAGAGAATTGAGCTGAATCTGGAATGCAGCACCAACGTACTAGTTTGCACGAAAATCTTTGCACCACACTTCTGCCATACAGGAAATACCTTTAAATTATCTTAATTTCTACAATTATAAAGAAAGCTTTGGGGAAAAACTAATTCCTTGAAATCGCAACGATATATTATTTTATCTTGGAGAAGATTTGTGGAATATTAAATTTAAATGTTATCTTAAAACAATGTGAAAGAACGGAAGATATAACCGTTCTTTCGTGTTAACGGAAGATATAACCGTTCCTCCGTGTACAACAACAACAGTGAGAGAAAAGCTTTTAAAATATTTTTGAACATTAGATGCAATGTTGGACTTCAGAGAATTGAGCTGAATCTGGAATGCAGCACCAACGTACTAGTTTGCACGAAAATCTTTGCACCACACTTCTGCCATACAGGAAATACCTTTAAATTATCTTAATTTCTACAATTATAAAGAAAGCTTTGGGGAAAAACTAATTCCTTGAAATCGCAACGATATATTATTTTATCTTGGAGAAGATTTGTGGAATATTAAATTTAAATGCTATGTTAAAACAATGTGAAAGAATGGAAGATATAACCTAAACATTTTGTTCGGCTTAGGCGTGTTACTAGCTACGTCACTTCAGCTAAACAAGAAATTCTATTAAATAATCTTTTAAATTATAAGTTATGCAACAAATATTCGTAATAATCACTGCAGTTCAAATCATTAAATTCATAATGCGAACAAATCTCGATCTAAACTACGAACATCACACATCGATTTGTTGATTTCAACATCAATCACTGTTGGTTGCAATGATAAATCATGCAAATTAACGACTAATTGTCAATACACAGAATTAAATTTACCGAGATTATCATTTCAAACTGAAATTCCGGATTAAGTACAACGATTATGAATGTCATATTTGACTGATGTATATTTTAGATCCTGAGTACCAAACTCAATCTTGTACAGTGACAATTTTTTTTCAAAGTATACCAGCGGGCCGATATTCTATTAAACACTAATTTTATATAAAAATATATTTTATTTAAACTTAAAGTATACATCAAAATTAAAATAGCATTCATAACGGTTGGGTGCGACAACCCAGTGGTTAGCGCTCGGGGATTGCACTCGGACGACCCGAGTTCGATTCTCGCCTCTGCCCAAACTGTCGCCGTGTTCACGCGGAGTGCGATCACGTTAAACATGTGGATTCATAAGTCCTTCCGAGAGCTTGGGGCTAGAGGAAGGAGGGTACCCTCACAGTAAAGATCGTCACATGTGTTACAGTGACGTTGTAGACACGTGACACCTGGGTCACAATATGACATCATATTTGTGACTTCTATGCGGCGTTACGTATTAGTAACTTTGTAACTTCATTGTGATTATATTCTGTGTGACGTTTCCACAATTTAATTAACACGTAACAACGTCACGACATTACAATGGCAATTACAATGTGACGTCACAAACAAGTTAATATGCGATGTCACAAACGACTATGAAAATGACCAAAATGACTTCGTTGTGACCTCAATATGACATTGCCGAGACGTACAGCGACGTCCTGTGACGTCCCAAACTCACAGTGTGACGTATATCTTACGGCACTGTGAAAAAAATGCTGTTAGGGTACAATCCCTGTCTATGCTTCCCCAATGGGTTCCGGTCTACAATGGGTGGCACTCCCCCGCCCTCAAAACAGATTCTACATTATTTCTACATTAGTTTGCTATTTTTGTGATGTGGATGTGTCGACAATATAGGAATATTTTTTTTCTGCGGAACATCACATCCACTGTCTCATCATTATGGCACTATATTTTACATTCAAAGTATGTGTTTAATGTTATACAATAATTTTATGCAATTCTGTATTTTTTTAAAGCAACCAGTGTGTTAATTTATTACTTATAAAATATTACTATATTTTTCCAGACAAATTGAATCATTAATATCAATGATGATGAAATGTAATACAGGAAAGAAATGATTTAAATTTATAATAAGTAAAATACGCATTTTTCTGTAATTACACTATATATTTCTTTCAAGTATGCTCCCAACTGCAAATCCATTAATATATTACATACTTCAAAAAATATGATCTGGAATGTAATAAAGAAAACTGTTAAAAGATTCAAAAATCGCTAGCAATAATGAGAAATCACAATAATTCTTCTTTGAATTTATAATTTCTTCATTGTGTCATTTGCAAAACGGAAGAGTATGTCTCCAGACAAATTACAATATCCCTCTACATCAAAGGTTTTATTGCCTTTTAAAGATAATCCCACAAAAGAAAAAACCAATTGTGCATTTAACTCAAAATCTCTATTCAGTCTCCTTGGAAGAAAAGGATGGCTCAAATCAGATATGCAAGCCTTCCTGCAACAAAGCCTCTCAGATTTTATGTATGCTGATTCTTAACAGCAGAAGCAAAAAAGAAAATGGTGAAATCCCTGACAGATGAATATTTGATATGGAGCACGAATTCCGAAAACCGATTTCCAATGGAATAAATGTTGTTTTTTCCTTGAAATTTATGCTCATTTGCGAATCGCTCAAGCGCCAAGGAGCGTGTGTTTAAGATAGGAATATTCAACAAAAATAGGAGGATATTTTAAAAGCCTTCTTGTGCTATCAAGGCAAGCTTTAAATTGGAAGAAAGACATTTGATTCGTATATAATGACGACTCAAATAAAACCGATGGGGCATTTCTTTTTTCTTTCAATTTCAAAAAGTTTTGAGGAAGATAAAAAATATCGATTTGAGATATTCGAAGGAAGGCACACATATCTATCTCCCTATCTTCAATTGTAAAAGATACGGATAAAAAAGTATAGATTGCAATCAGGAAAAACTTTTTTTCTTACCTTGCCTTATGAGTTTTCAACAGGATCAATGGACGAATCGGGGGCTCAATGTAGCAATCTTAACAAGGATCTTCCTGTTTGACCTTTAGCAATAAAACGAATATGTTCTATTGGTTTTGATGTTTTGATATCCCAATCTGCTGAAATCAATGATCTTAAGCAGTTTCCTGTATTTCGGATAGTTTCAGTTTTATATTTCATGATAAAAGAAGAGATCCTTAGAAAGATTTTATCGTAATTAGTCTTTGCAGTTATCTTCGTTCAATTAAAGGTATGTTCCGTAAAGTATTGCAGTTACCTTCGTTCAATTAAAGGTATGATCCGTAAAAGTATAAGTACTTCATGTTTTAAACCTGCGTTTTTGTGTAATAATTACATTTTTTGGAAAGTAAAAATTACTTTTACATAGTTCCTTTTTACCAACATGGAATGTAAATAAAATATCCATCAACGATATTTTGTGAAAATGGATGATAACCTTTGGATTAATTTATTGTATAATTTGTTTATAGTTAGAAAAATAAGGTTACATAATGGTGTATACACACTCGGACGTTTTAAATTTATTAACCATTGCGTTAAATGGTTGTCTTCATGGTATGCATGCATTTTCAAATTTAAGCTTGAGATAATAAGAGTACATTTATTATTGACATTAAAATGTTTACTGCAGACCCAGGACAAAAAATTTGATTTTGTGTTGAGTTCGAATTTTTATTAGGTAGTATTTTGTGCAAGAGAGCATAATTAAGGGGATATTTTAATTTTAAGTACAAAATGGCTAAAATACCATTGTAAAGTCTGGTATCATTTTGTATCTTAATATTGTAAGACCAACATATAGTCGAAGAGTAAGATAAGAATAATAATTTAATTACCAAAGTCTGAAAGGGAACGACAAGAAACATTTGAACACTCTGCTAAAGTTGCATTTTAGTGTATTATATAAGATTCAAACCATGGATCTCCATTCAGTCAGTCAGTATTCTATCCATTAAGCTACTGTGACGAACTATAATTAACAGTAGAAGTAGATTTTATATACTATTTTAGCTTTCAAATGATGGATTTTAGAAATATATCCTAAACTTATAGAACTAATTAGAAATCTAAACAAGAAAGATCAATCATGCATAAGCATTGATTATGAAACACTTTCCAACTGAAATGCAATTTCATTTAAAAATTTCTAAAATGTGATACATTCAGTCGTGATATCTTTTACATTATCACAGTACTACAGTAATTTATTATACTTAAATATTTAAAATATAAATCATCTGATTCTCTATGCAAAATCAATGAATATTTTATTCATATAACTTGTATTCCAGACTCCAAAACTAAATAATTTTGTGTGAAGAAAATTCAGCAATCTTATGTAACTCACCTTACAATCGCTTGAAATATTTGCATTCTGCATAAGTTAAAATTAGGCTTCGTTGAAGAAATAATAAAAGTTTAGGGATCATTTAAAATCACAACTATTGTAATTGCATTGGCACGGAATTCAGATACACAGATAATACACAGATACACAGATAATATGTGTGTGTGTATGTGAGTGTATATATTCAAAGTATTGGAATCGCGCCGAAGATCGGAACTCGAATTTTCGAAGGATCTACACGTTTTGGGACTTCTAGAACACGAAAAAACTATTTTTAGGAAGACGTCTGTGTGTGTAAGGGTGTATCTGTGCATGTTTGGGTGTGTCTGTGAGGATCCAGTAATTGAATTACATCCACAGTAATTGAAAAACTAATGGACCGAATTTCATAAAATTTAGTGGGTATGTTTTTTGTGGGAAATCTTGATGTTCATTAGATTATAGTACGATTCGTAATAAAAGAATCTGCCTTCTCTGCGAAATGGCCGTCAGAAATTGCCTTTATACACTCTAGCTAAAAACTAATGGAACAAATTTAACAAAATTTGGTGTATAATATTTCAATAACCTACAAATGATTTATATACCACATTTAACAAAATTTGGTATATAAATCATTTGTAGGTTATTCTAGTGCAGTTCGTGAAAAAGGAACGGCCTATTTTTGCGAAATAGCCCCGCAAAAATCGTTAAATATATAAATAAAAGACTACGTGTGCTCAATTATATCAATTAAATTCCCATATTATACGTGATTTTTGACACCAAAAAGAATAAGACTAACCCCATTACTCTAGGACTAGCCGTTCTTGAGATATTTTAGTTTTTTTTTTTGCGTTTTCGCTACGCCACATTTGACAATAAGTCCAACTATCAAATGAGAACCAAATTTAAGTTTAACGTGCAAATTCAATGTCATTTAAAATACTTATGGATGTTATTTTGTGCAGATAAACTCAATTATTATTGAAGAAATAAAGAGAACGTGAATATGAGTCTGCAGGGAAAGACATGTGCTGCCCACATCAGAATGTTTAACAATATTACAACAATGATTTATAGAAGTACGCCACCTTTGACAATAAGTCCAGCTATCAAATGAGAACCAAATTTAAGTTTAATGTGCAAATTCAATGTCATTTAAAATACTTATGGCTGTTATTTTGTGCAGATAAGCTCAAATTATTATTGAAGAAATAAGGAGAACGTGAATATGAGTCTGCAGGGAAAGGCATGTGCTGCCCACATCAGAATTTTTAACAATATTACAACAATGATTTATAGAAGTGAAAGGGGATTATTTGCAGGCCATTTCGAAAAAAAATGTATGATCTATGTTTAAAGATCCACCAAATTTTTGTAGAATAAAATGTTCAACAAATTTAAGCTGTGTATCAAATTTTAACTCTCTAGGACGTAGGAAAGTGCATTAAAAATGCCATCAAATAAGTATATCAGGAAGAGTTACATAAAATTAATAAAAAAAAATTGAAAAATTGTTATCTACCAAATTTATTTTAAAATGTGAAGCCTCTCTCATATACAAAATGATCAAACTCTTGGAAATATATTTATTATATAATATACATCTTTTTTCTTTCTGAAGGATATCCCAAAAATCAGAATTTAATTGAATTTGTTTTTTTCCCTATATTAAATAATTTTTAATTAATTAATGTATTTTACTGAATTTTTTTTATATATTTTATGGGATAATGTGAATATCTCCTAAAAATTTCGAAGCAATTTGTGAATCTTAAATTTGCTTAAAAAATGCTTGAAAAATTATGTCCCATAGGGTTAAATGTATTTCATTTTTTCAAACCAGGTTCAATAAAAACTAATTGGGTGATATTATTTATTTATATTCTCATAGGTCCCACATACAGTCTGAAAATCATACTTAAATTTCATTTTGATAAAGTCATTTTTACGGCAGTTATCGTGCTAACGGACAGACAGACAGACAGAAAGAGAGACAGACAGACAGAATGAACAAAGTCATAAACACTTTTCAACTATGTTGTAAAGTGTTAGAAAAGAAGACATCTGAAATATGTAAGTTCACATTATTCCTCCGGTTTTACACAAGATAGCTGAAAATCGTGGCCATAAACTGCAGGTTTCTTGGGCAAATCTACGTTTAGTTTTAGTGAGACATCAATGATTTTCTGTATCCGGTCAATATTTATCCTGTTCAGTTATTTGTGTGCCTGGTACAGGCATGATGTCTCTGATATGATGGTACTTGAAACCAGGATATCCGACTGGCCAGATTGAGCATTAACCAATGTCCTGCTTGGGAAGATATTTTTATCTTCTAATGTAGAAGTGATTATGCACACAGTAAAAAGTACAATATAGCTATAAAGTATAACTTTGTAAAACACTATATCGTATTTGGTTATATTCCTTAAAAATCTTAAACATTTTACACTGGCAATTTGGCAATACACTATATCTATTTGGGAATTAAATTATTTTCCTCAGAATCCATCATATCTTCTGTTATAGTCGCCAGATAAATAAAGAATAGTCGCAGGTTGGTATCCCAATCATTATTTAACTGGTTGGTGCAGCGCTGATTCATTAGTACAGTGTTGATTCCTTGTGGTTCAGAATTTAATGGATTCATTGACTTAGTACAATTTTTCGAATGCTGAAATTGGCAATTTTTGACAAATGTAAATACTTTTAAAGATCTATATCTCTAAAAGTTAAACTCAAACTACTGTATTTGATCATGAATATTTTACAATTTATGATTGGATTTAGGAAAAATCTGATTGACAAGATTCACATTACAAAAAGTTTAAATATCTGACAACTATTTTCATGCAAGTGTAAGACAAGGGAGCAACTAACAACATTTTATTTAATTATACATAGAAAATTAAATTGACATTTACTTCAGCTTTTTGAATAACTTTCTAGGGTAAGTCGGAGTAATATGCTAACTTTTAGAAAAAAAATTTAAGACACAGTTGAAATATTTTGTTACCTCCTCTAACTGTGAATAGGATCAAAATATATATTAAGTAACATTTCTATTAAAAATAAATATGATATATTTAATAATTAATAAAACGAAATATATTTCAGAACAAATTAATACAGTACAAAATTGCACATAATTTTGCATAATCAATGCGCCTGTGCCCCATCGGATTTCGCAAAATGTTTTTATATTCTTCACACATCTTTAAATCCCATTATGATTTCTCCAGAAAAAGTTTAAAATTGAAATGTGAGAAAAAGGGGTCTTTTACAGAAAAACGCTGATCGTAAAAATCATCCGCTTTCTTAAAGTGTATGTAAATATTTAGAAAAAGAAAGGATGTTAGAAAAACCGAACCTCTGGGCGAAATACAAAAATTGTGATCCTTTTACATTTGGATTGAATGTTTGAGACGATTTGATATGAATTATTAAATTATACAATATATGGGGGATATCTGGCTCGCATTTACAGAAAATTTATGATATCAATGCATTGCTGCACTCTAGAGATACACGTCGATTATTAATATTGGAATTTTTATATCCAATATTTAACCGAAAACTGTTTGATTTAAATTGTTCAAGGATGCAATATATGGGAATTATACCAAAATTGACAGAAATCTAATGATAGCCACACATTACTTTTCCTTCATACACATATGCATTTTTAATCCTCTTATATTTTAAATGATATATTAATGAGGACGGTTTGATTTGAAATAATTTAGGATGCAATATGTAGCAGTTTTACAAGAATTAAATGAAATTCTATGTTAGCAGAACGGGACTTTCTTTGCAGATATATTAATTTTCCATTCACATTTTTCTATAACTAATAAATGATTGAAGACAATTTGCTTTGAATTAATCAGGGATGAAAGATATGAAAATTGCAAAAGAATTTAGAGAAATATAACGTTAGCAGCGCATGACTTTTCTTGCAGAGTTACATGAATTTATAATGTTTTTATTATTTTATATCCATGAAATGAGTATTATTGCAAAATTAATTATATATATAATTGTTATTTATTTGAAATTAGCTCAAACTTTTTGTTTTTATATTTTTTTTTTCTTTTTATACTTAACAGTGTACCATTTTGGGGAATTGTCAAGTCCTGAAATAAAGTCCGCCCATCAAAATTTGATAAAATGCAAATATGTTATGAAAGGTTTTTTGTAGCATAGTTGAAGTTATTTCATTTATTTTGTCATAAAAATTACATAAAAAGAATCATTTTTTCATAACATGTGGGATATGCCTTTAATAATTTAACTTTTTTTGATTTGGGAAGGTTAATTTCGAGGAAAGAATGGGTTCTAGTTTGGGGCCTTTTAGAAAATGTAATTAGTATCTGGGCAACATATAAAATTTTCAGTTACAGTGTACATAGATTTCAACAGGCATATATACACACGCAGACCCTTATGGTGAAATAAATATCATTCAAAGTTATTTTAAACTAATTACTCTTTATTTGAATCATTAGGTTTAAAATATTTTATTTTAAAGATTTTAAATTATGTATGCTTTTATGCTTTAAATTATTTATGCTTTTATGCTTTTATGTATGCTTTTATGTATGTAATTATATATACTCCGTACATTATATGGGTTCGCAAAACCCCACCATACGTGCAGTTTGGTATTAACCTGTAAATAACATAATTTTAAAAAATAAACAGTAAAGTGCAACACTCTGAAATCATGAAAGATTTATTACCAAGCATATATATATATTAAAATTAGAATTATAAATTATTAAACGAATTACTCAAATTTCCATTTACAGTTTACAAATCACATTTATCAATTCTATAGTTTTCCAAATAAATTCTTTTGAGATCTGAGTATTATGCCAAGCGGAATTTTTTATCGACTTTAAAGCTAAATTCATAATTAAAATCAAATGTCGTCATGAATGATAAAAGGGTACCTTTGATTTTCTCTCAATGTCATCTAAAGGCATTTTTGGGGACAGCAGCATCCTACACTTTAACCAAGAGCTTCTTCAAAGTCATTCACACTGTCAACAAGAGCACATTCTAATTTTATGATATCCCGAACACACCCTGTTCTTTATCTGACTCGTGTTTGACTGAAATCTCACCCCAATCTGTTAGTATCGTAATTTTATTGCTATTATTTTTCAGACTTGCATCATTCTAACTGGCCTCGCCTTCAAATACCCATTGGTTGATGAGCATGTGCGAGGAAAATTTTCACTATCTGGAGATGAATTGGTTGTAACAACCCGAGATCCACAAAACCACTTGACTATTAGTTGCGCATGTGATTTTTTATATGGCTCCATCTTAAATTTCTGCGGGACATTTTATGTCGTCTTCATAAACAATTTGAAATTTAACTCAAAGTCTTGGCGTTTCCAAGTGTACCCCAATGTTAGTGAAAACTAGCTGTTTATATCACATGTCCCGACTTGACATTAATTTCTTGGTACCATTGCATCTTAACTATTCGTTCGTTACTAATTCCCCCGTGGTGAAGGAGGACCTACACACCACGTCCACACCGGCCGTCGAAATAGCTGCTCTTAGTCCTTTGGACGAGTCGGACGGTCTGGGTCTTCAACACCACGTCCACAAGACCCCCCAGGGTATCCCATGGCGAAGGAGAGGAGATTTGCAGCTTCACTTTTATAGAGGCTCCCCGAAGGGCGGAAGTCTGACTTGGCCTCCGCATGACAACATCCATGCCCGCTGGCGTGATTTGACCCCGCAACCCGGCAATCCAGCGATCAGTCGGAAACGCATGCCCCTGACCTCTCGACCACCGGATCGGCGCATCATAACTACTTCATCTGTCACCGTCTGTCATCAACCCCCCTACCTTTATTGGAAAATAGAGATCGTCAAAATACTGAATGTCTATTTCCTGTGGAAATCTGTAAACTTCCATTTATTGAAAAGTTCCAGCGCGCACACTATGTTGAAGGCACAGACCACTCGGCTGGCTCAAAGGCTTGCAGCAGGTAATTGAGTGGTCGGGCCCGCATACTATGTGAAACTGTCTATGCTCTACACATAAGGCGATTTGGGAATACCGGCAGTTCATGTTTAGTACAATTTGTGCGCATCCGTTGAAACATTCCTTGTATTAATTGTAGATTCCATTTGCCATACATATGGAGATAAAAATATTTCAATCCACCTAATATTAGCTAAGATCGCAACAGTTTTATATTACACTAGCAGCATACCCGTTCTTCGTACGGAATATATAATATAAAGAAACTTATAATTCGCAATCATGTGCAAATTCCGTTAAAATATTAAATTTATTGTTCCTAAAGAGAAGTTTAAAAATATCTGTTCTCACTATGCAAAATTATATTCACGGGCAGATCTGAAGAATAAAACATCCTGGCCCCTTTTGTAAGCAAATTTACAAAAAAAAAGGAATTGGATCAATATATGTAACCTCGTACTACTTATATTGTCGCAGATTAGAAAATATGCCAGTGTGTTGGTAGAAGATTACATGTATTACAATATGAGCCTCAAAAATATTTGCCAAAATAAAAGAGATGACGTAATAATTTGAAAATATCACTAATCCCGTAATCTTTATACCAGAAGGTCGTAATTGATTCCAATATATGCCAATATATATCAAAATATATGCCAATATACCTGTACTACTTATAATCTCGTAGATTAGAAGATATATCCGTGCATTTGTAGATTACTCGTACAACGTACTATATATGAGTTTCATCAATTTTCGTCATAAATAAACAATGACATAATAACTTGACAATATTAATAATCCCTGAATCAACAGTCCCCGAAAATATCAATGATAATAATGTTTAAACCTGAAGACCGTAATTGATGTTATCCAGTCAAAAATGCAATGTCAATGAAATTTATCTTATATACATATCTTTATTATTCAAATCGGAAAAGATTTAATAAAAATGGTATAGCACATAACGCATTGGATCCGTTGCTAAGTGACATGATATCATTTGCTTAAAATAAATTGATGGAAATCATATATCGTCTGAATAATGCTATCTCCATGGAAGGTTTGGCGACATTTTTGTCAATTCAGCGATAACTTAGGAAATCGCCAAATTTATCGCCAAGTGGGACTGTAGAACTGATAATCCCATTTTGCGGCAAATTGACGGAACATCATCACAATACTATCCCCTAACAAAACATAATTAATTTCATTTATTAAGCGCAATTTTATCAATTCCATGATATTTTTATGGATGTACAAATATTTTTATCAATTTGGGGATATTAAAAAATTCGTTAAATGTGTTACTAAGTAGGATGGATGAACTGACCGACAAATGCTACCGAAACACCATTTCAATACTCTATTCTAAAAAAAACAAATCATTGATTTGCGTCATTTTTATAAATTTGGAAATATTTCCGCTAATTTGGTAAAGTTTACGAAAAGTTACCAAGTTATTTAGAGATATTCCGCTAAACTCGTAGCTCTAAATTTGCAGATCTGAAGAATAAAATATCCCGATCCCGTTTGTATATACTAAATGAAAACACTAAAATTGTATTATAAGATACAGCCGTTCTACTCTTTTCCTGCTTCAACAATCGGCTAAATGAATTTATTGGGTAAACACAATATATGAGTTTATTAGCTAAACACAATATATGAGCTGGAAACCTCTTTGCTAAAATAAATGAAAGTGATGTACGCAGTCCGCAATTTATATAATTAAAAGAACAACCAAACCTTTCATTTAAAAATATATTTTTATATCCATTTATTTATTATTTAAATAGAAAAAATAATAATAAATAATAACAACACACTTAATTTCATTCCGTTGCCGAGCAACATGATATAAGATAGAAACTTCCTCATAAAATGCGAAAATAAATAGCCATTTTGATTTCTTTATACTTTTCATCGTTGAGTAATAGCTTGTGAAAGATAACCATGGAGGTAGATTTTTCCATTTAAATTCATGTTTCAAACGATTCGTGTTTTCCGATAGTGACTATTTAATGCAAAAATCCCGCACCAAACTCGGAAATAAAGTTTTATTTCCCTTCGAGGTTTTAAACAAACGATTTTGATCCTTTCCGTTTGAATAAACCACGGAGTTGGAGAGTATAACTCATTGGAAAAAGTTCCGTTTTTCATTAATATCTCGACAACCCCTGGTCTTAGAAACTCGAAACTTGGACTAAATTTATGGGGGGCTATTTCAAGGCTATCCACAAAATTTCATTACATTCGGTTCAGCCGTTTTTCTGTGATGATGAGACAAACGAAAATTTCGTTTTTTACTAATATCTCGAGAACCACTGGTCGTAGAAACTCCAAACATGGACTAAATTTTAAGTGGGGCTATTTCTAGGCTAACCACCAGATTTCATCAAATTCGGTTCAGCCGTTCTCCCGTGATGATGGGACAAACAGACAGACAGACAGACAGACAGACAGACAGATTTTCAATTTTATTTATATTGACTAGCAGCATACCCGTTCTTCGTACGGAGTATATAATATAAAGAAACTTGAAATTCATAATCATGCCCAAATTCTTATAGTATACTAAATGACATGTTTAATCAAAATATTCTGTTAAAATATTTAATATAATGCTCCTAAAAAGAAGTTTAAGAATCTCTGTTCTCGCTATATAAAATTATCTTCATGGACATATCTGAAGAATAAAATATCTTGGACCCCTTATGTAAGCAAATATAAAAAAAAAATATGGAATTGAATCAATATATGCAAAATAAAAGCGTTAAAATTGTATGGGACCCGTACTAATTATATACGCGAATATTAGAAAATATAACCTGTATTAGTAGATTACATGTATAAATTGAAAATACCTATAAATCCGTAATCTTTAAATCTGAAGACAGTCCTTTATTCCAATATATGTCAAAACTAAAGTGCTAAAATTATATGGGAAGATATACACGTACTACTTATAATGTCCGATTATTAGTAGAAGATTACCCGTTTTGCAATATGAGTCACAAATGTTTTTTGGTAAAATACAACAGACGACGTAATAAATTGAATATATAATTAATCCCCTTAATCTTCATACCAGAAGACTGTACTTGATTCCAATATATATGCCAATATATGTCAAAATATATGCCAATATACCTGTACTACTTATATTCTCGTAGGTTAGAAGATATACCCGTGCATTCCTAGAAGATTACTCGTACAACGTACAATATGCGTGTGTCAGCAATTTTTGCCGCAATAAAACAATGGCGTAATAACTTAAAAATATCAATCCCTGAATCAATAATTCCGGAAAATATCAATAATAATAATGTTTAAACCTGAAGAGTATAATTGATATTATCCAGTCCAAAATGAAATGGCAATGAAATTTATTTTATATACATATCTTCATTATTCAAATCGGAAAGGATTTAATAAAAATCGCCTGCCGCATAAACACATTGGATTTAAATCCGTTGCTAAGCGACATGATATCATTTGCTTCAAATAAATTGGTAGAAAAAATATCGTCTAAATAGTTATATTTCTATGGAACATTTGGCGACAGTTTCGTCAAATTAGCGACATTTTAAAAAATCGCCAAATTTATCGCCAAGTGGGACTGTAGAACTGACAGTTCCACTTTGCGACAAATTGACGAAATATCATCACAATACTATCCCCTAACAAAAAACAATTAATATCATTTATGTAGCGCAATTTTATCAATTTCAAGATATTTTTATAGATTTGAAAACATTATTATCAATTTGGTGACATTTTAAATATTCGCTAAATGTATTACTAAATAGGATGGTTGGTCTGACAGATAAATGCTAACCAAACATCATTTCAGTACTCTCTTCTAACAAAACAAAAAAAAATTTCATTGATATGTAGAAGACCCAAGCCAGACGACCAACCCGAAGGTTTATGGCAGCTGTTTGTGTGTCGTTTATATCAATTTGGCGACATTTCCGTCAATTTGGCAAAGTTTAAGAAAAGTTGTCAAATTAGCGATATCCCTCCAAATTCGTAGCTTTGAATTTGTAGATCTGAATGAAACATTCTTATCCCGTTTCAATATACTAAATGAAAACACTACAATTGTATTAGAAGATATACCCGCTCTACTCTTTTTCTGTTTCAACAATCGGCTATATGAATTTATTGGCTAAACACAACATATGAGTTTAGTAGCTAAATACGATATAAGCTTGAAAACTCTTTGCCAAAATAAATGAAATTGATGTACGCAGTCAGCAATTAATATAATTAAAAGAAAAATCAAACCGTCCATTCATAAGATATACTTTTATATCCATTTATCCATTTATTTATTATTTAAATCGAAAAAAAATAATAAAAACATTAACAAACACATTTAATTTAATTGCGATGCCGAGCAACAATATATATCCTCTTAAATGTTAAAATTTATTAACCACTAACAGCACACCCGTTATTCGTACGGACTGTATAATTTAAAGAAATTTAAATTTCGCAATCATGTGCAAATTCTGTTAAAATAATAAATTTATTGCTCCTAAAGAGAAGTTTAGGAATATATGTTCTCACTATGCAAAATTATCTTCACGATCAGATCTGAAGAATAAAACATCCTGCCCCCTTTTGTAAGCAAATTTACAGAAGAAAAAATAGGAATTGAATTAATATATGCAACCCCGTACTAATTATATTGTCGCAGATCAGAAAATATGCCAATGTGTTAGTAGAAGATTACCCGTATGACAATATGCGTCTCAAAAATATTTGCCAAAATAAAAAAGATGACGTAATAAATTGAAAACATCAATAATATCCGTACTCTTTATACCAGAAGGTCGTAATTGATTCCAATATATGCCAATATATATCAAAACATATGTCAATATACCTGTACTACTTATGTTCTCGTAGATTAAAAGATATACACGTGTAATTGTAGAAGATTACTCGTACAACATACAATATATGAGTTTAAACAATTTTTGTCATAATAAAATAATTGCATAATAACTTGAAAATATCAATAATCCCTGAATTAATAATCCCCGAAAATATCAATAATAATAATTTTTAAACCTGAAGACCGCAATTGATATTATCCAGTCAAAAATGCTATAAGAAAAATCAAATCGTTCTTTTCTAAAATATATTTTTATATCCATTTATTTATTACTCAAATCGAAAAAATAATTATTGAAATTAACAGACAGATTTAATTTAATTGCGTTTCTGAGTAACATGATATAAGATAGAATCTTATAACATGTTAAATATGTCATGTCTTAAACTGCTCATGTCATAAACTGCGAAATTAATTAACGATTTTGATTTCTCAATACTTCTCATTGTTCCGTAAAAGCTTGATTTAAATAAACCATGAACCATGGAGATAGATTTCCCCTTTAAATCATGTTTCAAACAATTCATGTTTTCAGAAAGTGACTAATTAACGCAAAAAATCTCCCATCAAACTCAGAGATTAAATTTTAATTCACTTTCAAACGATTTTCAAGCTTTTCGTTTGGATAAACCACGGAGTTAGGGAGTAGAACTCCTAGGAAAAAGTTCCGTTTTTCATTAATATCTCGACAACCCCAGGTCTTAGAAACTCGAAACTTGGACAAAATTTATGGGGAGATATTTCAAGGCTATTCACCAAATTTCATTAAATTCGGTTCAGCCGTTTTTCCGTGATGATGAGACAAACGAAAATTTCGTTTTTTACTAATATCTCGAGAACCACTAGTCGTAGAAACTCAAAACACGGATATAATTTTAAGTGGGGCTATTTCTGGGCTACCCACAAAATTTCATCAAATTCGGTTCAGCCGTTCTCCCGTGATGATGTGACAAACAGACAGACAGACAGACAGACAGACAGACAGACAGACAGACAGATTTTCATTTTTATTTATATAGACTAGCAGCATACCCGTTCTTCGTACGGAGTATATAATATAAAGAAACTTGAAATTCATAATCATGCCCAAATTCTTATAGTATACTAAATGACATATTTAATCAAAATATTCTGTTAAAATATTTAATATAATGCTCCTAAAAAGAAGTTTAAGAATCTCTGTTCTCGCTATATAAAATTATCTTCATGGACATATCTGAAGAATAAAACATCTTGGACCCCTTATGTAAGCAAATATAAAAAAAATATGGAATTGAATCAATATATGCAAAATAAAAGCGTTAAAATTGTATGGGACCCGTACTAATTATATACGCGAATATTAGAAAATATAACCTGTATTAGTAGATTACATGTATAAATTGAAAATACCAATAAACCCGTAATCTTAAAATCTGAAGACAGTCATTTATTCCAATATATGTCAAAATTAATGTGCTAAAATTATATGGGAAGATATACACGTACTACTTATAATGTCCGATTATTAGTAGAAGATTACCCGTTTTGCAATATGAGTCACAAATGTTTTTTGGTAAAATACAACAGACGACGTAATAAATTGAATATATAATTAATCCCCTTAATCTTCATACCAGAAGACTGTACTTGATTCCAATATATATGCCAATATATGTCAAAATATATGCCAATATACCTGTACTACTTATATTCTCCTAGGTTAGAAGATTTACCCGTGCATTCCTAGAAGATTACTCGTACAACGTACAATATGCGTGTGTCAGCAATTTTTGCCGCAATAAAACAATGGCGTAATAACTTAAAAAGATCAATATCCCTGAATCAATAATTCCGGAAAATATCAATAATAATAATGTTTAAACCTGAAGAGTATAATTGATATTATCCAGTCCAAAATGAAATGGCAATGAAATTTATTTTATATACATATCTTCATTATTCAAATCGGAAAGGATTTAATAAAAATCGTCTGCCGCATAAACACATTGGATTTAAATCCGTTGCTAAGCGACATGATATCATTTGCTTCAAATAAATTGGTAGAAAAAATATCGTCTAAATAGTTATATTTCTATGGAACATTTGGCGACAGTTTCGTCAAATTAGCGACATTTTAAAAAATCGCCAAATTTATCGCCAAGTAGGACTGTAGAACTGACAGTTCCACTTTGCGACAAATTGACGAAATATCATCACAATACTATCCCCTAACAAAAAACAATTAATATCATTTATGGAGCGCAATTTTATCAATTTCAAGATATTTTTATAGATTTGAAAAATTTTTTATCAATTTGGTGACGTTTTAAAAATTCGCTAAATGTATTACTAAGTTGGATGGTTGGTCTGACAGATAAATGCTAACCAAACATCATTTCAGTACTCTCTTCTAACAAAACAAAAAAAAATTTCATTGATATGTAGAAGACCCAAGCCACACGACCAACCCGAAGGTTTATGGCAGCTGTTTGTGTGTCGTTTATATCAATTTGGCGACATTTCCGTCAATTTGGCAAAGTTTAAGAAAAGTTGTCAAATTAGCGATATCCCTCCAAATTCGTAGCTTTGAATTTGCAGATCTGAATGAAACATTCTTATCCCGTTTCAATATACTAAATGAAAACACTACAATAGTATTAGAAGATATACCCGCTCTACTCTTTTCCTGTTTCAACAATCGGGTATATGAATTTATTGGCTAAACACAATATATGAGTTTAGTAGCAAAATACGATATAAGCTTGAAAACTCTTTGCCAAAATAAATGAAATTGATGTACGCTGTCAGCAATTAATATAATTAAAAGAAAAATCAAACCGTCCATTCATAAGATATACTTTTATATCCATTTATCCATTTATTTATTATTTAAATCAAAAAAAAATAATCAAAACATTAACAAACTCATTTAATTTAATTGCGATGCCGAGCAACATGATATAACCTCCTAAAATGTTAAAATTTATTAACCACTAACAGCACACCCGTTATTCGTACGGAGTGTATAATTTAAAGAAACTTAAAGTTCGCAATCACGTGCAAATTCTGTTAAAATATTAAATTTATTGCTCCTAAAGAGAAGTTTAAGAATATATGTTCTCACTATGCAAAATTATCTTCACGATCAGATCTGAAGAATAAAACATCCTGCCCCCTTTTGGAATCAAATTTACAGAAGAAAAAATAGGAATTGAATGAATATACTAATTATATTGTCGCAGATCAGAAAATATGCCAATGTGTTAGTAGAAGATTACCCGTATTACAATATGCGTCTCAAAAATATTTGCCAAAATAAAAGAGATGACGTAATAAATTGAAAGCATCAATAATATCCGTACGCTTTATACCAGAAGGTCGTAATTGATTCCAATATATACCAATATATATCAAAACATATGTCAATATACCTGTACTACTTATATTCTCGTAGATTAAAAGATATACACGTGTATTTGTAGAAGATTCGTACAACATACAATATATGAGTTTAAACAATTTTTGTCATAATAAAATAATTGCATAATAACTTGAAAATATCAATAATCCTTGAATCAATAATCCCCGAAAATATAAATAATAATAATTTTTAAACCTGAAGACCGTAATTGATATTATCCAGTCAAAAATGCTATAAGAAAAATCAAATCGTTCTTTTCTAAAATATATTTTGATATCCATTTATTTATTATTCAATTCGAAAAAATAATTATTAAAATTAGCAGACAGATTTAATTTAATTGCGTTTCTGAGTAACATGATATAAGATAGAATCTTATAACATGTTAAATATGTCATGTCTTATAACATAAACTGCGAAATTAAATAACGATTTTGATTTCTCTATACTTCTCATTGTTCCGTAAAAGCTTGTTTTAAATAAACCATGAACCATGGAGATAGATTTCCCCTTTAAATCATGTTTCAAACAATTCATGTTTTCAGAAAGTGACTAATTAATGCAAAAAATCTCCCATCAAACTCAGAGATTAAATTTTAATTCACTTTCAAACGATTTTCAAGCTTTTCGTTTGGATAAACCACGGAGTTAGGGAGTAGAACTCCTAGGAAAAAGTTCCGTTTTTCATTAATATCTCGACAACCCCAGGTCTTAGAAACTCGAAACTTGGACAAAATTTATGGGGAGATATTTCAAGGCTATTCACCAAATTTCATTAAATTCGGTTCAGCCGTTTTTCCGTGATGATGAGACAAACGAAAATTTCGTTTTTTACTAATATCTCGAGAACCACTGGTCGTAGAAACTCAAAACACGGATATAATTTTAAGTGGGGCTATTTCTGGGCTACCCACAAAATTTCATCAAATTCGGTTCAGCCGTTCTCCCGTGATGGTGTGACAAACAGACAGACAGACAGACAGACAGACAGACAGACAGACAGACAGACAGATTTTCATTTTTATTTATATAGATTGTAGTACCATAAGAGTGTATTTTTTTTCCCATTACATTATAAAAATTTTATCCACAATTCAAATACAATTGTTTACTATTTTGCAATCTTTCTATTATCATTTACTTTTCATAGCTTCCTAGTATGAACTATTTCACCTGTGACTGTCTGTCATCACAACACGAACACACGCAGGCACAATCTCACACGCAGAAGAACAATCACATAGACGCCTGCATACACGCACATAATCGCAACCAGCTCGGTAGTGAAAATAAAATAATTGATGAAATATTAAAAGTTTCAAAAGTTGCAAATTTTTAACAATTTACAACAAAGTTGAAATGTGTTTATAACTTTATTCATTCTGTCTGTCTGTCTGTCTGTCTGTCCGTTAGCACGATAACTGCCGTAAAAATGACTTAATCAAAATGAAATTTTATTATGTTGTTCAGACGGTCTGTAGAACCTATGGTAATATAAATGAATAATATCACCCAATTAGTTTTGGATTGCACCCGGGTCGAAAAAATGAAATATATTGAGCCCTATGGGACATAATTTTTCAAACAATGTTTAAGAGGATTTAAAATTCACAAATTGCTTCGAAAATTTTAGGTAATATTCAAATTGTTCCATAAAATATATAATAAAAAAAAATTCAACGAAATATATTCAGTAGTTTTTTAAATAAAAATTAAAATAATAATTACACCTCTTATATGAAGCGATCACGAGACCATGATATGAAACGATCACATGACCCACTTCAAAATGATATATGGCATCCATCTTGTTTCAAAATCGTGATTTTTTTAAGTTCTTTTTAATTCATATTGAGTGTTGTATCCGTCCTAAAACTACTTTATTTTTGCTTAAATTCTGTGCATCTACATACTGAAACAACGCAATGACAATATATTTGAGTTTAAATACTCATCTAAATTTGATTATTTCTACGACTAAGACTATTTTTCACCGATGTAAAATGTAAACAGCAAAATATATAGAATGAGTTGTATTAGAATTCCTGCATTTTTTTAACACAAAATAATTTAGTCCATGGAGTCTGCATGCCTGATATGAATGAAATATTAATTGATTTCATAAAGAGAAGGACAATTTTTTTCGATGAAGTTTCACGCATAGAGTTTAATTTTTTGTAGCTCCATGGTCTTAAACAAAATCTATATAAGTAAAAATGAAAATCTGTCTGTCTGTCTGTCTGTCTGTCTGTCTGTCTGTTTGTCACACCATCACGGGAGAACGGCTGAACCGAATTTGATGAAATTTTGTGGGTAGCCCAGAAATAGCCCCACTTAAAATTATATCCGTGTTTTGAGTTTCTACTTCCAGTGGTTCTCGAGATATTAGTAAAAAACGAAATTTTCGTTTGTCTCATCATCACGGAAAAACGGCTGAACCGAATTTAATGAAATTTGGTGAATAGCCTTGAAATATCCCCCCATAAATTTTGTCCAAGTTTCGAGTTTCTAAGACCTGGGGTTGTCGAGATATTAATGAAAAACGGAACTTTTTCCTAGGAGTTCTACTCCCTAACTCCGTGGTTTATCCAAACGAAAAGCTTGAAAATCGTTTGAAAGTGAGTTAAAATTTAATCTCTGAGTTTGATGGGAGATTTTTTGCGTTAATTAGTCACTTTCTGAAAACATGAATTGTTTGAAACATGATTTAAAGGGGAAATCTATCTCCATGGTTCATGGTTTATTTAAAACAAGCTTTTACGGAACAATGAGAAGTATAGAGAAATCAAAATCGTTATTCAATTTCGAAGTTTATGTTATAAGACATGACATATTTAACATGTTATAAGATTCTATCTTATATCATGTTACTCAGAAACGCAATTAAATTAAATCTGTCTGTTAATTTTAATAATTATTTTTTCGATTTGAATAATAAATAAATGGATATAAAAATATATTTTAGAAAAGAACGATTTGATTTTTCTTATAGCATTTTTGACTGGATAATATCAATTACGGTCTTCAGGTTTAAAAATTATTATTATTTATATTTTCGGGGATTATTGATTCAAGGATTATTGATATTTTCAAGTTATTATGCAATTATTTTATTATGACAAAAATTGTTTAAACTCATATATTGTATGTTGTACGAATCTTCTACAAATACACGTGTATAATCACTTTTAATCTACAAGAATATAAGTAGTACAGGTATATTGACATATGTTTTGATATATATTGGCATATATTGGAATCAATTACGACCTTTTGGTATAAAGAGTACGGATATTATTGATGTTTTCAATTTATTACGTCATCTCTTTTATTTTGGCAAATATTTTTGAGACGCATATTGTAATACGGGTAATCTTCTACTAACACATTGGCATATTTTCTGATCTGCGACAATATAATTAGTACGGGGTTGCATATATTCATTCAATTCCTATTTTTTCTTCTGTAAATTTGCTTACAAAAGGGGGCAGGATGTTTTATTCTTCAGATCTGATCGTTAAGATAATTTTGCATAGTGAGAACATATATTCTTAAACTTCTCTTTAGGAGCAATAAATTTAATATTTTAACAGAATTTGCACATGATTGCGAACTTTAAGTTTCTTTAAATTATACACTCCGTACGAATAACGGGTGTGCTGTTAGTGGTTAATAAATTTTAACATTTTAGGAGGATATATCATGTTGCTCGGCATCGCAATTAAATTAAATGTGTTTGTTAATGTTTTTATTATTTTTTTTCGATTTAAATAATAAATAAATGGATAAATGGATATAAAATTATATCTTATGAATGGACGGTTTGATTTTTCTTTTAATTATATTAATTGCTGACTGCGTACATCAATTTCATTTATTTTGGCAAAGAGTTTTCAAGCTTATATCGTATTTAGCTACTAAACTCATATATTGTGTTTAGCCAATAAATTCATATAGCCGATTGTTGAAACAGAAAAAAAGTAGAGCGGGTATATCTTCTAATACAATTGTAGTGTTTTCATTTAGTATATTGAAACGGGATAAGAATGTTTCATTCAGATCTGCAAATTCAAAGCTACGAATTTGGAGGGATATCGCTAATTTGACAACTTTTCTTAAACTTTGCCAAATTGACGGAAATGTCGCCAAATTGATATAAACGACACACAAACAGCTGCCATAAACCTTCGGGTTGGTCGTGTGGCTTGGGTCTTCTACATATCAATGAAATTTTTTTTGTTTTGTTAGAAGAGAGTACTGAAATGATGTTTGGTTAGCATTTATCTGTCAGACCAACCATCCTACTTAGTAATACATTTAGCGAATTTTTAAAATGTCACCAAATTGATAAAAATGTTTTCAAATCTATAAAAATATCTTGAAATTGATAAAATTGCGCTACATAAATGATATTAATTGTTTTTTGTTAGGGGATAGTATTGTGATGATATTTCGTCAATTTGTCGCAAAGTGGAACTGTTAGTTCTACAGTCCCACTTGGCGATAAATTTGGCGATTTTTTAAAATGTCGCTAATTTGATGAAACTGTCGCCAAATGTTCCATAGAAATATAACTATTTAGACGATATTTTTTCTACCAATTTATTTGAAGCAAATGATATCATGTCGCTTAGCAACGGATTTAAATCCAATGTGTTTATGCGGCAGGCGATTTTTATTAAATCCTTTCCGATTTGAATAATGAAGATATGTATATAAAATAAATTTCATTGCCATTTCATTTTGGACTGGATAATATCGATTATACTCTTCAGGTTTAAACATTATTATTATTGATATTTTCCGGAATTATTGATTCAGGGATTATTGATATTTTTAAGTTATTACGCCATTGTTTTATTGCGGCAAAAGTTGCTGACACACGCATATTGTACGTTGTACAAGTAATCTTCTAGGAATGCACGGGTATATCTTCTAACCTACGAGAATATAAGTAGTACAGGTATATTGGCATATATTTTGACATATATTGGCATATATATTGGAATCAAGTACAGTCTTCTGGTATGAAGATTAAGGGGATTAATTATATATTCAATTTATTACGTCGTCTGTTGTATTTTACCAAAAAACATTTGAGACTCATATTGCAAAACGGGTAATCTTCTACTAATAATCGGACATTATAAGTAGTACGTGTATATCTTCCCATATAATTTTAGCACTTTAATTTTGACATATATTGGAATAAATGACTGTCTTCAGATTTAAAGATTACGGGTTTATTGGTATTTTCAATTTATACATGTAATCTACTAATACAGGTTATATTTCCTAATATTCGCGTATATAATTAGTACGGGTCCCATACAATTTTAACGCTTTTAATTTGCATATATTGATTCAATTCCATATTTTTTTTTATATTTGCTTACATAAGGGGTCCAAGATGTTTTATTCTTCAGATATGCCCATGAAGATAATTTTATATAGCGAGAACAGAGATTCTTAAACTTCTTTTTAGGAGCATTATATTAAATATTTTAACAGAATATTTTGATTAAACATGTCATTTAGTATACTATAAGAATTTGGGCATGATTATGAATTTCAAGTTTCTTTATATTATATACTCCGTACGAAGAACGGGTATGCTGCTAGTGAGCAATAAATTTAGTATTTTACCAGAATGTGCACATGATTGCGAATTATAAATTTATTTATATTATATACTCCGTACGAAGAACGGGTATGCTGCTAGTGTTTAATAAAAATAAATTATTATAGTATTGTGATGAATGGGAGAAAGTTATGACTGAAATCCTGTCTTTATAGAGAGATCCACACGTGTTATTTTTTCTATGACGTCATTTGAATTAATTTCAGTTGCTTTCGATGAAGTTTTCAAATATAATAAATTATCGTAGTATTATGATAATTCTAAAATTATTACCGAGGAATGTATAACATTTTAGAGATGTTTAAACCAGGCAATTTATATTTCAATGCCGTCATTTGAATGAAGTTCATTTTTTTCGATGACGGTTTACGTTTTCAAATATAATAAATTAATGCAGTATTATGATAAGTTTCAAATTATTACAGAGGAATGTATTGCATTTTAGACTTGTTTAAATAAAATAGCATTGAAGTTGGAAAGTGTTTCATAATCAATGATTTAAGCATGATTGATCTTTCTTGTTTAATTTGTACTGAGATAACAATTATTTATTAAAAAACCCAGTTAATAAAAATAGTATATGCTATAAATATGCTGTATAATATAGAAACATGTTGTACAGCACTAAAATATAATATTTGCTTTAAAGTAATTCAATTACTCTCATATCCATACTTATTTTTGTCCGGATTTAACAAAGGTGAGTCCAAAGACAATTCAACAAGCTTTCATTTAGCTGCATTTTACAAGTAATACGCCGATTTTTAATCAACATTTTTTGTTTTTGGGATGTCAATAGAATATATATATCTGGCTTAGATTCTTAAAATTACTTACCTAGGGTAGCTGACAGAGTTTCAGAATGTATCTTGATGTGTTGACGTGGTATAATGAATTGTTCTGTAAAGCTAAAAAGAAAAGCAAATGAGTAAATAGATGAAAATAGACTTTCATCGTCATAGTTAATACTTATCAAGTTCGTAAAGATTAATAATAAAAGTAATATTGTTGTAATGTTGTTATGGAAGTAATATTTACATTAACATTATTTTAAGAAATATGCGTTTCTCTCCCAAATGTTGAGAAGAAGAAGTGCCCATCGCTGTCCGGACCACAAGAATGCCAAAGGCAACATCTTTATACTATTCATTCTAAATTGTCGTAATATTTCTATATTTAATCAAATCTAAGATAGTTTGGTAGGAATACAATTCAAACAGGGAGTTTTAAAGTAACAAGACCAAAATAATATTCAATACTTACTTTAATAAAAATCCGTTATTTAATGAAATGCAAATTACGCAACATGGACAGTACTCTTTCCTTTACAAATTTTACATAATCTTCTGAATTATATAAAAATACTTATGGTATTGCTTGGGGGTGCCTAGTCCTTTACTCTGTTGTAGGGTTGCCAATTTAATTATTTTACTGCTTAATTTAACCATTTCTCGTAACATAAAAGCACCTAAATTGGCCACATCTAGCTATAAAATGGCCGAGCTTCAAAGTATGATATGAAATCTAGCCATTTTTGTTATGATTGCAATCATACCCAAGTGTTGGCAATCTGCTTATGTCATCTTTCTCTTCATATAATTCATCTTCTTCATATACTAAATAAACAGGCACAGAAACTAGCATAGACTGATGCTTATTTCGTTAATATATATAAATATTTATAATGCAATTGCTCAATATTAAATAACATGATGTAAAATTTATAATTAAAGTTATTTTTGTTATTAAAGAATTATATAAAAAGACTTATGGTGTTGCTTGGGGATGCCCAGTCCTTTATTCTGCTCTAGGGTTGCTTATTTAATTATTCTACTGCTTAATTTAACCATTTCTCGTAACATAAAAGCACCTAAATTGGCCACATCTAGCTATAAAATGGCCGAGCTTCAAAGTATGATATGAAATCTAGCCATTTTTGTTATGATTGCAATCATATTCAAGTGTTGGCAACCTGCTTATGCCATCTTTCTCTTACATATACAAAATAAACAGGCTCAGAAACTAGCATAGACAGGTGCTTATTTCGTTAATATATATAAATATTTCTAATGCAATTGCTCAATATTAAATAACACGATGTAAAAGTTATAATTAAAGTAATTTTGTTCTGTATGAGAGTATATTGCTCATGAACAGAAGTTATTTTTCTACACACATCTAAATCTTTACTTTAGAAATAAAAACAAACCCAATGTCAAAGTTATAAGAACACACTAGAGGAGAAACCTATTTCTCTGAGAAAGAAATAAAAAAGATGACTTCAGAGTTGCAGAGGTTCTTGGTTCTTCAATGAAGTCGCTGAATCTTGTTCTAAAGTCGCGAATCGATAAGGGGTAAAAACGCCGTCGTGACACAACATCTGATTATATTTTGAAGAATAAATAGGTCTCACAGGGAATAGCATTTGATTTTATCTGAACAGTTAACACGCATTGTCGAAAATTGTAGTAAATTTTGACTAGTACAAATTGTACTAGTACAAATCCATGTTGGTCTCAGTATGTGAAATGAAGATGCCTCTATTTATTTCTATGTATTTTAGGCTAAATATTACAAATATATTACAATTTGATTGATTTAGATTCGTTGTGGACAATAATTATCAGCTTCAAATTAGAAGGATTAAATGATTAGAATGTCATGAAATCTCATTCTTGAAAGAATTCTTCTTCCTCGGCCCAGGTCGTCCAACCTACTCGAAGATGAAAGGCGTCTACTTGAACGACCGAAATGGTGTACAGTGAGACAGTGTGCTCTTTCTTCTACCACCAGATTCTTAGGACTTACGAACCAACATATTTAAAGTTCCCGCACTCCGCGTAAACAGGCAAACAGTTTGGGTAGCAATCGAATTCGAGTCGTCTGAGTGTAATGGAATTCAGATTAAAATACATATGTCTCAAAATTGAGAAGGTGTTCAATGTATCTTTAACAAATTCTTCATGAAACCAATTTTAATAAACCGCCCTCAAAAAGTTGGCGTAATAAATTATATTTAGACGATAAATCATATCTTTGCAAATGTGATGACATATTAAAATTGGTTATCATTGCCTACGATACTGACATATGCAAATTTTCTTTCCTGGATTAAACGCGCTTGATTTCTAGCCTACTTTAAAAGCAGCAGTTAAAAGTTGAAAAGTAGCAATGGTACTATTGCAACGAAACAATAGAATTGGACCTAGGAATTCACCTAATTGCACTGTGTATAATTCTGGTCAACAAATAAATAAAGAGCATTTGGACATTTGTATTGAACTTAATGGTTTTGATTGTATTGTTAAGAGATTTTGAGAAGTTGGAAGGTTAATGACTTTATTGTCAAACGCCTGATATTCGTAAATAAATAAATAAATAATAGAGCTATTGTCTATGGATATTTTAAGATGTTGACTGCCTCAAAACAGTGATTACTCTTTTTATGTTTTCTGAACATTTTGCTGAATGTATATGTGTCATTTTTTAGACTTAGAGAGTTTCTTCCAGTTGTTTAGCAATATCGATTTTCTTAACAAAATCTTAGATTAAAAATTCAAATATGAGGATGATTCTACTGTCAGCATACTATGCAATTGCAATTTACGGAACAACAGACTTAAAATTTTCGTACTTACATCAAAATTCTGACAATAAAACTCAATACTTTTATTTAATTTTTAAAACTAATAGTGTCTGCTAAAGTTACGGAATAATTTAAAATTATTTGCAAATATAGGAAAATATAAATGTACTTTACTAATGATAATCTTATACGAATACTAAACTATTTGGTGACTACTGTTCTTCAGCCAAATTCTATAGCCTTGCATTTATAAGATTTTATGCAAAAGTTATATAAACATTCCAAAGTTGACTGATAAGTATTTAACTTTTTCTATTAATCTAATATTTATAATTAAATAATAAGTTCCTTCCTAGTTACATTATGTAGTTTTGTTTAAATACCTGTTTATATTGTCAAAATTTTATACTATAATTTAAAATTGAAATTTTTTGAATTTGCATAAAAACTGCAACAAATAATTTACCACAAATAAATTGCATTTGTTTAGGGGAATATTATAAATTTATATCAGGAACTGTGGTATTGTATTATAAGTACTTAGTGGAGTATATTTAGGTAAGTTTTCAGTACTATATTTAAAAGTAAAATTGCTCACCACAGTTAAATGAATTGTAGTAAATGGTTTCAAAAGTTGCGAAAATTTAAATATATACAAGTATTTCTATACACACACACACACACACACATATATATATATATATATATATATATAAAATAATAAAGATAAAAATAAATAAATAAAAATAGTAAGCCTAATTTAAAATCTGATCAGTGCCATACCCTAGTTCGAAAACAATGCGGAGGAAAGTAAAGAGAACATGAAAGGAAATATCTAACAGAAGGTAAACAATGCTACCAAATGAGGCAAAATGATCTTAATCTTAAATTATCAATAATACACATGAATTTATCAACACTCAAATGCAATACTTATAAATCAAGTTCAAACATCCAAGGATTATCAACATCTGGAGACTCAAAATGTTAAAATGACAAAAATAAAAAAGAAAAGAAAAGATGCAGTCCGAAAAAATTGGATAGAACCTCTGTAGATCCAGCTTTATATATATATATATGTATATGAATATATATATATATATGTATATGTATATATATATATATATATATATATATATATATGTATATATATATATATATATATATATATATATATATATATATATATATATATATATATATATATATATATATATATATATATATATATATATATATATATATATATGTATATATATATATATATATATATATATATATATATATATATATATATATATATATATATATGTATATATATATATATATATGTATATATATATATATATATGTATATACATATATATATATATATATATATATATATGTATATATATATATATATATATATATATATATATATATATATATATATATATATATATATATATATATATATATATATATATATATATATATATATATATATATATATATATATATATATATATATATATATATATATATATATATATATATATATATATATATATATATATATATATATATATATATATATATATATATATATATATATATATATATATATATATATATATATATATATATATATATATATATATATATATATATATATATATATATATATATATATATATATATATATATATATATATATATATATATATATATATATATATATATATATATATATATATATATTACTTTTTTTAATTAATCAGGAAAGTTGCTACCGCTCTTATCAACGTTAGCAACGAAAAATGACAATTTCAAAGATCTCATGTTCCAGAAAGGATCAGACTTATCTTCAAACTGGATCTTCTAACTAGCCAGATGATGCTCTACGACATTGAGCTATGAGCTACTGGGATGCAATTCCTACATCTATTTAACAAAAACGACTTTAGGCTAGCATAGATGACGACTGTGATGTTAAAAGTGGCGTCATAATTTAGAGAGTTCATCGAAAATGTGTAAATGTGTATTTTCCGACGCCCATCATCCTTTCGGCTAAACTGCATGGTTAACTCGTTCGTGGTGCCAATTTAAAGTTCTCATTGTCTCAGTTATTGTATGTAAGACTGTGTTGGAATTCCGTGAAGTATCTCAGTGCTGGTGGTTTTCTGCAGAAATTGAACATATTGTCAGTGCTTACAGACAGTAAAGGATTGCTGATATCTGTTCAATATAAGCAAAACTTTTAATTGGAAACATAATTTTGATATTAATGATTTACTTATTTTAATATATTTTTAGATTTATTTCTATTTATTTTATTATATTGTAATAGTAGTAATAAATGTAAAATATTATACGGAAAACATTCCCAAGAATTCATTTTACATCAATACAAATTTATAACAATACAACAATTTTTGGCAATAAAAAGTTAGGAATATTATCGACACAATCACAAATTCCAAGGTTTAAAAAAAGAAACAAAATAAATACGAAAGTCATAGGAAATCAATTGGAAAGAACCCCAATTCCCTGACAAAGAATAAAAAAAGGCAACTTCAAAGATGTAACGGTTCTTGAATCTTAAATACAGTCGCTGATCCTCGTTTTAGAGTCGAGAATCAATGGGCGCAAGAAGAGCTAGGACATGGCAATTGTTTCTATTGTAAAGAAGACTGTACGACGCTTTTATGCTCTGACATTTGAATTCTTTTCAGCAATTAACATACATTAATAAAAAATCTTATGTTTCATGAATACATACATTTTAATTTTATTTACTATACATAGTGTGTGTATAAGGAATGTATTGAAAATGTTTGAAAATACTATTTTAAAATTTTCGTCGATTAAGACTATTTGAGCAACTTGTAACATAATTCTAACGTTTTAGTGTAGTATGGGTGTGTGTGAGGGTTAGCATATGTCTCTGTAATTGCGTGTATGATATAAAATCAACGTGTGATTCAATTCATGTGTTAACTCTCAAGCGGAATTTCAAGGTAATTTTGCTTACAGCAAGTTTGCGTTACAAAAGTGAGGGTTTAATTTTAGTACAAATCGGAAAAGGAATAGCTTTTTGTTTCGACATAGTCAGAGAAAATTTTTAAAGTTTACTTTTCCTTAGAGAGCGATATTTACGCTGAAACAATCAATTATCAGGAAATTTTGAAAATATGTTTTATCAATAACAACAATAAAGTTATTGGCTCTACGTGACGTCGTGGTATATAATTGTTTCCCACAATATCTAAATCTGTTAATGTCTAGAAATAGAAGTAAAATGTTATGCACATATGACATTTTATTCATAACTGCGTTACGTAATCAACAGAAACTATTTAGCGCATATAAAATTTTACCAAATGTCATATACAAACACTTACACATAGCCATTCTACTAAAAAAATTATATTGCGTTATTTACTTAAATCGTATAAAACAACAGAAATCTCAAATTAAAAAATTTAAAAAATTTCAATACATTCCCTATACAAGCATCCATTTACTTTAAATTAAATAAAAATATATGTATTCATGAAACATAAAAACATTTATTAATGTATGTCAATAACTAATAGATTTTAAATAATTTATAATAGCCTTTAAGTAAATTTACTTTGTGTATTTTCGCAACTCAAATATCAACATTAAATTTATGAATGCGCCTTTCATGGTGACAAGTGACGCGGGAAACTTCATTTTCGACCGTATTATCAGCATTTTTACATACTTTTGCATCCTTATTTCATGCAGTATTATGAATTTTCAAAAAAATCGGTATTGACATCGATGTGGACAGAACTGGAAGATAAAATCCTTAGTGAATATCGCTATCCTCTCCGAAATTTGATGCTGAATTCACATTAGTCATTATCTAAACTCTATCTATTGGCAATCCTCAGAAATAGATGTTGCAATGAGATGTATTTTTTTTAAAAATCAGAAGCAATATCTCTAGAACCGCAAGTATAAATCCTTTGTTAGCCTCATATATGCTATAGAATGTAAAGCTAAAGCCATATCAGTCAGCATTTAAGCTCTATCTATAGCTAATCCTGAGACATAGATTTTTCTAGGAATTATTTTTAACCAGAAGTCAAAAAAGAACCGAAATGGACCATTTTCCTTTCTCCGTGTTACAATCAACTATATCAGTTACAACTATACCAGTTACAATCTAAGCATTATAACCAATCTGGAGGAACTTATCTTTTAATTAAAAGGGACATTTTTGAAACGGAAAAGGAAAAATGAACCGGATGTGGAAATAACTTAGTAAACCCCCTATAACTTTATCTATAACAGATCCTGAGAAATAATTGCTTAAAAAAATCAAAACAGTAGTTCGCCGTCAACTAAGGGTCATTAAAATTTTTAAATAACAAGTTTATCAAAAGAGCATATTTCAATCCTTAAAAGAGTCATATATGCTATATTTTAATAGTATTAGATCTAACTCTATTTTATGGATTGAATTTGCATAATTTTCTGAAATAGTTTAAAATGTACTTCTGAAATACTTACCTGCTGTACTGCATTACAATAATGCCACTTACAAATTCTATGGAAATTAGAAATACCGAATCATTTTACTAAATATCTCTCATTGTTTAACTTTACGGCATATTTTATTTACGCCTTAATCAAATCTAGCCATTACTTTGCAAGGGATTTTACGCATCACATAAATTTATTTCAAATTATTCAGTGAGTCTTATAATCCATAACTACTAACGCAAAATACAAATCATCATAGTTAGAATTGACAACAAATCCTCTATCATCAAACCTCTATTCTAAATTTACTAAATATGATATCAAATTGCTTGATGTTATTTTCAGAGGAGATTAAACTAGCGCTTGTTCACAAGGAGATACGAAGTTATGGTGCACTTATTATCAGTGTTATGTTTAATGCACTGTAAATTCTCTGTTTGCATAATGCTAGTTTAATTACGTGTTATCGATTTGAAGGTAATACGGTACATGAATTCTCACCTGAAGTTCTGTTTTAGACAGAATATAAATGTTAAAGGTCATATATGTATTATATTGTCTTTAATAACAACGTTCTTTTGATATGAAATGATTATGCACTTTATGTTTTTAAAAACCGAAAAGCATTTACAAGAAGTGTAATTTAAAAATCTATAATTTATGTCACTTTTTCTGTTTATAAAAGGAACATTAGCACATCTATTGTTTAACAAAAAGTTATATCTTTGCATTCTCACAAAATTTCTTTTTTTTTAAGTATTGCGTTATTTTATTTTCTGCGATTTTTCAAGTCCATGCATAAACATTTAAATTGTAGTTTCTCTTAATGATGTACGGTAAAACTTTTCTCTGATGAATTGTGCATGCACAACAAAACTTGCCTTGATATTCCCGGTGTGGTTTAAGGTGCCCTCCTCTCCTAGAGAAAATATTCTGTTTCGCTTCTCTTATTTTATTATTATTATTATTATTATTATTATTATTATTATTATTATTATTATTATTATTATTATTATTATTATTATTATAATTATTATTATTATTATTATTATTATTATTATTATTATTATTATTATTTTGTTTTCCACGATTTTGGAACGCATGCGAGGGAATTTGGTTTGAAACGGAAGGAGAAAATGATTGGGAAATAAAAGCAGTTTGAAGAGGCGATTCTATTAATGAAGTATTATAGTAGTGGGATGTTATTCAGGGTTCGAAAAATGTGAAATAATTCGTTCTAATAACAGACAAAACAGCGCATTTTTGTATGCAAATAAAATAATAATATAAAATGATCGTTTCATAAATACTTGGACTTCCTTTTTCAAGCCTTGAGCTGAACGCCAAATGAGAACTTAACTAAACCGTGAAATAGACAAAAATATAGATTCATGATAGATAGCATCCTCTAGTGTGACAAAGGAGAAGTAAAAGAAGAGTAATAAATACAGATAATATACAGATAAGTAAAAATAATTAAACAGCGTCAAGCGATTATTAACTTATTTTAACCATTATTTCTATTAACCATATTATAGCATAACAGTATTATAACAATCTATTTTAGCCAATTATTTAGCCATTTAAAGTTCAGATCTAAACTTGCAGGCACTGTAGAAGGAAACCCAAATATTTCTGAAACATTCGTCTGCTGTTATATTATTTATTTGCACAACGAATAACCTTATCCTAACTTTATTTATTGCTAAACCATTTCTGTCCCAGTGCACTGTCAATTCAAAAATCCCGAATAATTTATTTATGCCTTAATTTCTGTATCACTATGCAGCGGATTAACTTGCTGCCAAGATAAAGATATTTCAAATTACACAGATATTCTTGTAATCTGTAGCTGGAAACATCCTTGCCAAAATAGCTAACATATCGACTCGATTAAGCAACATATATTCCAAATTCACTAAATATGTTTACGAACGTCTTAATGTTGCTTTCGCGAAGATATTTAGTCCTCTCTGACAGGGAATAATACTAAGCCATGCTGGCGCTTATTATCAGTATCACATTTCAAGCACAGAAAATTTCCCATATGCATAATGCTAGTTTCATGACGTGCAATTGATATGTAGGATAATAAATACATAAAATTCCTGCATGATCTTACACATCATGCAACTGTTAAAAGTAGGCATGTTTTTCAAAGCACCTTTATTTGGTGGCAGATAGTAATATGTTAAAAGAAATATCAATTGCAAATTTTCTAAAACTGTCTAATTTTTGTCATCTCAAAATAATAAAGGAATATGCCTGTCTGCCTATCTGTCTGTTCATTCCGTTGCAAGAAATCTGTAGCTGCGAAATACCTTTGCAAAAATAGCTAGCATATTGACTCAATTAATCAACATATATTCCAAACTCACTAAATATGTTTCCGAACGCCTTGATATCGTTATCGCGAAGAGATTAAGTTAGTCCTCTCTGACAGGGAATAATACAAACTCATGGTGGCGCTTATTATCAGTATCACATTTCAAGCGCAGTAAATTATATATGCATAATGCTAGTTTAATGGCGTGCAATTGATTTGTAGGATAAGCAATTCATAAAATTCCTGCATGATCTTACACAGCACGCAACTGTTAAAAGTAAGCATGTTTTATTCTCTTTCAAAGCTACCTTGATTTAGTGGCAGACAGTAATACGTTAAAAGAAATATCAATTGCAAATATTCTAAAAATAGCTAATTCTTTTCATCTCACATAATAAAGGAATATGCCTGTCTGCCTATCTGTTTGTTTCTTCAGGTGCAAAAAATCTAAGTTTTCGATAGCCACCCAATTCGGTATAGTAAGTAAAACTCTCGATCCGACAGTTGTCAAATTTCATTTAAATTATTCGATTCAGTTTAAAAAATATATATATTCCATTTGGTTTTAAATAAAGTGAATTAGTTTACTAAATTGAAACCAAAAATCCGTTGAAATTTGAAATTCCAAAATAAGGTAAAAGATAAAATGTCGCATTAGGTCTGTGAACCATATATCAGAAGACGACTCTGAATGGTATTTGATTTGTTATTTCTAAATATGTGAATCTAATGGGAAAAAAATATTGTTTCGAACATATAATTATTTCAATATTAGAAATAAATTAAATTAGTAATAAAAAAAAATAATTAATAAAAATTAATTAAATAAATAAAATTCAATAATATTGTTGCAATATTATTGTATTGTTCTTTAAAAATTTGACTCTAATCTGACGAAAACTTGCTAATATAGCAATTATTTCTTTTTTAATTTTACTTCTCAAGTGAAAATATATTTTTGCGCTTTCATATATTTTCATTTATTTGTAGTGCGCTTACTTAAGACCAATCATCGGAGTT
Organism: Amaurobius ferox; assembly: GCA_951213105.1. Lineage (NCBI taxonomy): Eukaryota > Metazoa > Arthropoda > Arachnida > Araneae > Amaurobiidae > Amaurobius > Amaurobius ferox. The sequence goes on from OX578136.1 coordinate 97,086,549, forward strand.
AATCCATGACGTATTAAAGAATCGTATTACACTCAAGTTTTGTAATTGGTATGGTTGCGAATGGAAAAACGGAACGTAGGTATTCTTTAAGAAAGCTTTAGCAGAAAAAAGTAGCTAAAATATTTTTGGATAACGTTCTATAATGCTCTAAATATTTTATCGTCGAGTACGCATAGTTGTGTTTCGGGATTTGCCATTTTTGGTTTAAAAATTGAATGGTGTTATTTATATCTAAATAGTTTAGGAACCCAGCACTTAGTTACTACCCCGGATCGCCGTGTAATTTCTTAGAGTTTTTATGAAACAAACAAGTGAGAAATAAAAAAACTCATCTTTCAGAACTCATTTGCTTTTCATAGGAGGTTCTCAATCTATGGATTGATCACTTCCGCCGCCAGTGTCCATTTCAAGAAATTTCCGAATTATTTATGCACTTTATATATTTTACTGGAACTAGTGAAAGCAGAAGTGGTGTAGAAATAGTTATTATTAATACCGTAAGTAAAATAACAAGGCGTCATTAAAAATCAAGATCGCAAAGTATTCACTAAATTGAGGGCATGGCAGAACTCTGAAGAAAGCTTTAGCCGAAAAAGTAGTTAATATATTTTGGGATAACATTCTAAGATCATAGATATTTTGATTAATGCCGTGAAATATTTTATTTTTTTATAGAATGCACATGTCCACTTGAAGATATAGCAGAACTCTGAAGAAAGTTTTAGCCGAAAAAAGTAGCTAACATATTTTTGAATAAATTTATAAGATCATTGACATTTTTATTAATGGTGTGAAATATTTCATTATTTTACCGAGTGAACATGGTACACTTGAGGATATGGCAGAACTCTGAAGAAAGTTTTAGCCGAAAAAAGTAGCTAAAATATTTTTGGATAACTTTCCAAGATCATAGAAATTTTTATTAATTCTAAGAAAAATTTTATTTTTTACCGAGTGCACATGGTCCTATTGAGGACATGGCAGAACTTTGAAGAAAGTTTTAGCCGAAAAAAGTAGCTAAAATATTTTTGGATAACTTTCTAAGATAATAGAAATGTTTATTAATGCTTCCAAATATTTTATTATTTTACTGAGTGCACATGGTACACTTGAGGATATGGCAGAACTCTGAAGAATGTTTTAGCCGAAAAAAGTAGCTAAAATAATTTTGGATAACTTTCTACGATCATAGAAATTTTTATTAATGCTGTGAAACATTTTATTATTTTACCGAGTGCACATGGTACACTTGGGAAAATGGCAGAACTCTGAAGAAAGTTTTATCCGAAAAAAGTAGCTAAAATATTTGTGGAAAACTTTCCAAGATCATAGATTTTTATAAATTCTATGAAATATTTTATTTTTTACCGTGTACACATGGTCCAACTGAGGACATGGCAGAACTCTGAAGAAAGTTTTAGCCGAAAAAAGTAGCTAAAACATTTTTTGATAACTTTCTAAGCTCATTGAAATTTTTATTAATGCTGTGAAATATTTTATAATTTTAACGAGTGCACGTGGTCCAATTGAGGGCATGGCATAACTCTGAAGAATGTTTCAGACGAAAAAAATCTAAAATTTTTTTGGATAACTTTCTAAGATAACAGAAATTTTAATTAGTGCTGTGAAATATTTCATTAATTTACCGAGTGCACGTGGTCCAATAGAGAATATGGCAGAACTCTGAAGAAAATTTTAGCCAAAAAAGTAACTAAAATATTTTTGGATAACTTTCTAAGATCATAGTAATGTTTATTAATTCTGTGAAATATTTTATTATTTTACCGAGTACACATTTTCCAATTGAGGACATGACAGAACTCTGAAGAAATATTTAGCCGGAAAAAGTAGCTAATATATTTTTGGATAATTTTCCAAGATAATAGAAATGTTTATTAATTCTATGAAATATTTTATTATTTTACCGAGTGCACATGGGGCTACTGAGGACATGGCAGAACTTTGAAGAAAGTTTTAGCCGGAAAAAGTAGGTTATATATTTTGGATAACTTCCAAGATCATAGAAATATTTATTAATTATGTGAAATATTTTATTATTTTACCGAGTAGACATGGTCCAATTGAGGACATGGCAGAACTCTGAAGAAAATTTTAGCCGAAAAATGCAGCTAAAATATTTTTGGATAACTTTCCAAGATCATAGAAATTTTTATTAATTTTGTGAAATATTTTATTATTTTACCAAGTAGAAATGGTCCAATTGGACATGGCAGAACTCTGAAGAAAAGTTTAGCCGAAAAATGTGGCTAAAATATTTTTGTATAACTTTCTAAGATCATAGAAAATTTTATTAATGCTGTTATATATTTCATTATTCTACCTAGTAGACATGGTCCAATTGAGGACATGGCAGAACTCTGAAGAAAGCCTTTGCCGTAAAATGTAGCTAAAATATTTTTGGATAACATTATAAGATCTTTGACATTTTTATTAATGCAGTGAAATATTTTATTATTTTACCGAGTGAACATGGTGCACATGAGGGTATGGCAGAACTCTGAAGAAAGCTTTAGCTGTAAAATGTAGCTAAAATATTTTTGGATAACTTTATAAGATCATTGACATTTTTATTAATATTGTGAAATATTTTATAATTTTACCGAGTGAACATGGTACACTTGAGGATATGGCAGAACTCTGAAGAAAATTTAAGCCAAAAAAAGTAGCTAAAATATTTTTGGATAACTTTCCATGATCATAGAAATTTTTATTCATCTATGAAATACTTTATTTTTTACCGATTACACATGGTCCAATTGAGGACATGGTAGAACTCTGGATAAAGCTTTTGCCGAGAAAAGTAGCTGAAATATTTTTGGGTAACTTTCTAAGATCATATAAATTTTTATTAATGCTGTGAAATATTTTATTATCTTATCGAGTGCACATGGTACACATGAGGATATGGCAGATTTCTGAAGAAAGTTTTCGCCGAAAAAAGTAGCTAAAATAATTTTAGATAACTTTCTAAGATCATAGAAATTTTTATTAATGCTGTGAAACATTTTATTATTTTACTGAGTGCACATATGGTATACTTGAGGATATGGGACAACTCTGAAGAAAGTTTTAGCCGAAGAAAGTAGCCAAAACAAATTTGGATAACTTTCTAAGATCATAGAAATTTTTATTATTGCTGTGAAACATTTTATTATTTTACCGAGTGCACATGGTACACTTGAGGAAATGGCAGAACTCTGAAGAAAGTTTTATCCGAAAAAGTAGCTAAAATATTTTTGGATAACTTTCCAAAATCATTGATAATTTTATTAATTCTATGAAATATTTTCTTTTTTACCGTGTACACAGGGTCCAATTGAGGACATGGCAGAACTCTGAAGAAAGTTTTAGCCGAAAAAAGTAGCTAAAATATTTTTGGATAACTTTCTAAGAAAACATAAATTTTTATTAGTGCTGTGAAATATTTCATTATTTTACCGAGTGCACGTGGTCCAATTGAGGATATGACAGAACTCCGAAGAAAATTTTAGCCAAAAAAAGTAGCTAAAATATTTTTGACTAACTTTCTTAGATCATAGAAATTTTTATTAATTCTGTGAAATATTTTATTATTTTACCGGATACACATTTTCCAATTGAGGACATGGCAGAACTCTGAAGAAATATTTAGCCGGAAAAAGAAGCTAAAATATATTTGGATAATTTTCCAAGATAATAGAAATGTTTATTAATGCAGTGAAATATTTTATTATTTTACTGAGTGCACATAGTACACTTGAGGATAAGGCAGATCTCTGAAGAAAACTTTAGCCGAAAAATGTAGCTAAAATATTTTTGGATAAATTTCTAAAATCAGACAAATTTTTAATAATGCAGTGAAATACTTTATTATTTTACCGAGTGCACATGGTCCAATTGGCAGAACTCTGAAGAAAGTTTTAGCCGAAAAAAGTAGCTAATATATTTCTAGATGACTTTCCAAGATCATAGAAATATTTATTAATTCTGTGAAATATTTCGGTATTTTCCCGAGTAGAAATGGTCCTATTGAGGACATGGCAGAACTCTGAAGAAAAGTTTAGCCGAAAGATGTGGCTAAAATATTTTTGTATAACTTACTAAGATCATAGAAAATTTTATTAATTCTGTGAAATATTTTATTATTCTACCTAGTAGACATGGTCCAATTGAGGACGTGGCAGAACTCTAAAGAAAGCTTTAGCCGTAAAATGTAGCTAAAATATTTTTGGATTACTTTATAAGATCATTGACATTTTTATTAATGCAGTGAAATATTTTATTATTTTACCGAGTTAACATGGTACACTTGAGGAAATGGCAGAACTCTGAAGAAAGTTTTAGCCGAAAAAAGTAGCTAAAATATTTCTGGATAACTTTCCAAGATCATAGAAATTTTTCTAAATTCTATGAAATATTTTATTTTTTTACCGAGTGCACATGGTCCTATTGAGGACATGGCAGAACTTTGAAGAAAGTTTTAGCCGAAAAAAGCAGCTAAAATATTTTTGGATAACTTTCTAAGATAACAGAAATGTTTATTAATGCTGTCAAATATTTTATTATTTTACTGAGTGCACATGGTCCAATTGAGAACATGGCAGATCTCTGAAGAAAGTTTTAGCCGGAAAAAGTAGGTTAAATATTTTTGATAACTTCCAAGATCATAGAAATATTTATTAATTATGTGAAATATTTTATTATTTTACCGAGTAGACATGGTCCAATTGAGGACATGGCAGAAATCTGAAGAAAATTTTAGCCGAAAAATGCAGCTAAAATATTTTTGGATAACTTTCCAAGATCATAGAAATTTTTATTAATTTTGTGAAATATTTTATTATTTTACCAAGTAGAAATGGTCCAATTGAGGACATGGCAGAACTCTGAAGAAAAGTTTAGCCGAAAAATGTGGCTAAAATATTTTTGTATAACATTCTAAGATCATAGAAAATTTTATTAATGCTGTGATATATTTCATTATTCTACCTAGTAGACATGGTCCAATTGAGGACATGGCAGAACTCTGAAGAAAGCCTTTGCCGTAAAATGTAGCTAAAATATTTTTGGATAACTTTATAAGATCATTGACATTTTTATTAATGCAGTGAACTATTTTATTATTTTACCGAGTGAACATGGTGCACATGAGGGTATCGCAGAACTCTGAAGAAAGCTTTAGCTGTAAAATGTAGCTAAAATATTTTTGGATAACTTTATAAGATCATTGACATTTTTATTAATATTGTGAAATATTTTATAATTTTACCGAGTGAACATGGTACACTTGAGGATATGGCAGAACTCTGAAGAAAATTTAAGCCGAAAAAAGTAGATAAAATATTTTTGGATAACTTTCCATGATCATAGAAATTTTTATTCATCTATGAAATACTTTATTTTTTACCGATTACACATGGTCCAATTGAGGACATGGTAGAACTCTGGATAAAGCTTTTGCCGAGAAAAGTAGCTGAAATATTTTTGGGTAACTTTCTAAGATCATATAAATTTTTATTAATACTGTGAAATATTTTATTATCTTATCGAGTGCACATGGTACACATGAGGATATGGCAGAATTCTGAAGAAAGATTTCGCCGAAAAAAGTAGCTAAAATAATTTTGGATAACTTTCTAAGATCATAGAAATTTTTATTAATGCTGTGAAACATTTTATTATTTTACCGAGTGCACATGGTACACTTGAGGATATGGCAGAACTCTGAAGAAAGTTTTATTCGAAAAAAGTAGCTAAAATAATTTTGGATAACTTTCCAAGGTCATATATATTTTTATTAATTTTATGAAATATTTTATTTTTTACCAAGTTCACATGATCCAATTGAGGATATGTCAGAACTATGAAGAAAGTTTTAACCAAAAAAAGTAGCTAAAATATTTTTAGAAAACTTTTTAAGATCATAGAAATGTTTATTAATGCTGTCAAATATTTTATTATTTTACTGAGTGCACATGGTATACTTGAGGATATGGGACAACTCTGATGAAAGTTTTAGCCGAAGAAAGTAGCCAAAACAAATTTGGATAACTTTCTAAGATCATAGAAATTTTTATTATTGCTGCGAAACATTTTATTATTTTACCGAGTGCACATGGTACACTTGAGGAAATGGCAGAACTCTGAAGAAAGTTTTATCCGAAAAAAGTAGCTAAAATATTTTTGGATAACTTTCCAAAATCATTGATAATTTTATTAATTCTATGAAATATGTTATTTTTTACCGTGTACACATGGTCCAATTGAGGACATGACAGAACTCTGAAGAAAGTATTAGCCGAAAAAAGTAGCTAAAATATTTTTGGATAACTTTCTAAGAAAACATAAATTTTTATTAGTGCTGTGAAATATTTCATTATTTTACCGATTGCACGTGGTCCAATTGAGGATATGACAGAACTCCGAAGAAAATTTTAGCCAAAAAAAGTAGCTAAAATATTTTTGACTAACTTCCTTAGATCATAGAAATTTTTATTAATTCTGTGAAATATTTTATTGTTTTACCGGATACACATTTTCCAATTGAGGACATGGCAGAACTCTGAAGAAATATTTAGCCGGAAATAGAAGCTAAAATATTTTTGGATAATTTTCCAAGATAATAGAAATGTTTATTAATGCAGTGAAATATTTTTTTATTTTACTGAGTGCACATAGTACACTTGAGGATAAGGCAGATCTCTGAAGAAAACTTTAACCGAAAAATGTAGCTAAAATATTTTTGGATAAATTTCTAAAATCAGACAAATTTTTAATAATGCCGTGAAATATTTTATTATTTTACCGAGTGCACATGGTCCAATTGGCAGAACTCTGAAGAAAGTTTTAGCCGAAAAAAGTAGCTAAAATATTTCTGGATGACTTTCCAAGATCATAGAAATATTTATTAATTCTGTGAAATATTTCATTATTTCCCGAGTAGAAATGGTCCAATTGAGGACATGGCAGAACTCTGAAGAAAAGTTTAGCCGAAAGATGTGGCTAAAATATTTTTGTATAACTTTCTAAGATCATAGAAAATTTTATTATTTCTGTGAAATATTTTATTATTCTACCTAGTAGACATGGTCCAATTGAGGACGTGGCAGAACTCTAAAGAAAGCTTTAGCCGTAAAATGTAGCTAAAATATTTTTGGATTACTTTATAAGATCATTGACATTTTTATTAATGCAGTGAAATATTTTATTATTTTACCGAGTTAACATGGTACACTTGAGAATATGGCAGAACTCTGAAGAAAGCTTTAGCCGTAAAATGTAGCTAAAATATTTTTGGATAACTTTATAAGATCATTGATATTTTTATTAATGTTGTGAAATATTTTATTATTTTACCGAGTGAACATGGTACACTTGAGGATATGGCAGAACTCTGAAGAAAGTTTAAGCCGAAAAAAGTAGCTAAAATATTTTTGGATAACTTTCCAAGATCGTAGAAATTTTTATTCATTCTATGAAATATTTTATTTTTTACCGAGTACACATGGTCCAATTGAGGACATGGTAGAACTCTGGAGAAAGTTTTTGCCGAAAAAAGTAGCTGAAATAATTTTGAACAACTTTCTACGATCTTAGAAATTTTTATTAATGCTGTGAAACATTTTATTATTTAACCGTGTGCACATGGTACACTTGAGGATATGGCAGAACTCTGAAGAAAGTTTTATTCGAAAAAAGTAGCTAAAATAGTTTTGGATAACTTTCCAAGGTCATATATATTTTTATTAATTCTATGAAATATTTTATTTTTTACCAAGTTCACATGATCCAATTGAGGACATGGCAGAACTCTGAAGAAAGTTTTAGCTAAAAAAGTAGCTAAAATATTTTTGGATAACTTTCTAAGATCATAGAAATTTTTATTAATTCTGTGAAATATTTTATTATTTTACCGAGTACACATGGTCCAATTGAGGACATGGCAGAACTTTGAAGAAAATATTAGCCGAAAAAAGTAGCTAAAATATTTTTGGAAAATTTTCTAAGATAATAGAAATGTTTATTAATGGTGTGAAATATTTTATTATTTTACTGAGTGCACATGGTACACTTGAGGATATGGCAGAACTCTGAAGAAAGTTTTAGCCGAAAAAAGTAGCTAAAATATTTTTGGATAACTTTCCAAGATGATAGATATTTTTATTAATTTAATGAAATATTTTATTTTTCACCGAGTACACATGGTCCAATTGAGGACATGCCAGAACTCTGAAGAAAGTTTTAGTCGAAAAAAGTAGCTAAAATGTTTTTGGATAACCTTCTAAGAGCATAGAAATGTTTATTAATGCTGAGAAATATTTTATAATTTTACCGAGTGCAGGTAGTCCAATTGAGGACATGGCAGAACTCTGAATAAAGTTTTAGCCGAAAGAAGTAGCTAAAATATTTTTGATAACTTTCCAAGATCATAGATATTTTTATTAATTCGATGAAATGTTTTATTTTTTACAGAGTTCACATGGTTCAATTGAGGACATGGCAGAACTCTGAAGAAAGTTTTAGCCGAAAAAAGTAGCTAAAATATTTTTGGACAACATTCTAAGATCATAGAAATATTTAATAATGCTGTGAAATATTATTATTTTACCGAGTGCACATGGTACACTTGAGGATATGGCAGAACTCTGAAGAAAGTGTTAGCCGAAATAAGTAGCTAAAATATTTTTGGATAACTTTCCAAGATCATAGAAATTTTTATTAATTCTATGAAATATTTTATTATTTTACTGAGTGCACATGGTACACTTGAGGATATGGCAGAACTCTGAAGAAAATTTTAGCCGACAAAAGTAGCTAAAATATATTTGAATAACTTTCCAAGATCATAGTAATTTTTATTAATTCTGTGAAATTTTTTATTATATTATCGAGTACACATGCTCCAATTGAGGACATGGCAGAACTCTGAAGAAAGCTTTAACCGAAAAATGTGGCTAAAATATTTTTGGATTTCTAAGATCATAGAAAATTTTATTATTGCTGTGAAATATTTTATTATTTTCCCGAGTACACATTTCTGCGAATAAAGATTTGCTATTTTTGTAAAGCTAAAATTTAAATATCGGACAGATTATTTAAATATATTTATAATGTAAATTGCCTAAACGTTTATTCTTCTGCCTATTATATTTGAAAACAAAATATATCAAACGTAGTTCTAGTAAATTACTCCACGTCCATATATTTGATAATAATTTCTCAATTTTATTTGGTATTTTTTTAAATGTATATGCAGTAGTATATATGGTGCTTTAAAATATTTCACTACTTAACATCTGCTGCTCGACGGAGCATTTAATAAAGTTTTCGACGTGAAATTTTGGATTATATAAGACTTTTGCTAAAGTTGAGTACGTACATATAAGTTTCTAAACGTAAATTTTATCTTAAGAAATTCAATTGTTGTACCAACCCTGAAATTTATGTGTTCGTCGCTTCTTTATATCGGATGAAAGTGGTTTAAGTTCTATAACTTTTAAAGTTTTTCATATTCAATTTTAGATGTTAGGAAACACATTTTTTAAAGACCTTTGAACGATTAAGAAAACAGTTCGTAGTGAAATTTCATTTGTTAAGGGCCGGTATATGAAGTTAAATTTTGTAAAAATTTAACTTTATTAAAAATTAACTTTGCTCAAAATTTAACTTTATTCCAAAATGTACTACAATGCATCAGCTGATGTATTTGAAGAACCTAAAGTATTATGTAAAGCATTGCTTACATTGAAACGATGAGTCTGCGACCGATAGTTCAAGAAATACTACTTCAGTCATACAATATATTTGTCTCCACACCCTGTATTCATCTCATTTAAACTACCGGGTAAATATTTTGTGCTAATTAAAAACTACAACACATCTATCCAATTCTCCTGGCAGTTCTACAGCACAAAATATTTTATTTATACCTTAAAATCTAAATACCGCTTTCTAAGGATGCCAGCGCGGTGGAAACTTAGAGATAATTCAAATTATACAGGGATTTATATAATTTGTAGCTGCAAATCATGTTTCTTGAAGTTACATATATTCCCAAAATAGAAACATAAATTCTAAATGTACGAAATATGCTTTGCAAATCCTTGATACTATTACTTTCCTTATATACATAATGTATAAGGAAAGTATTGTGACGGGGTCGAAATTTCGAATTCGAGTTTTTGACGGGAGAGCATGTTTCAAGCATCCCTGATCACAAATCAAGCATTTTTGAAGTGATGTCTCTCTCTCTCTCTCTCTCTCTCTCTCTCTCTCTGCGTGTGTGTGTGTGTGAAAGTATGTGTGTGTGTGTTAGCGAGACTGTGGAGACGATAACTGACGAAGGAATGGACCGATTTGAAAGAAATTTGGTACAAAAATTACAATCCGAAAACACTGGAAGCCTATTGTTTTTATAAGCAATCGAATGAGCAGAACTCCCCTAAATTTTCGAGAGAAATTTTAAAAAAATCGTTAAAAAATCAAAACCGCTAATAAAGTTAAGTAAATAGACATTTCTTATGTAATTTTCCATTAGAAAACGATTGACATAACTTGTGGTAACACTTGTGGACCATAGGCGTTCCTTCACCACGGGGGAATTGGTAACGAAACGAACTTTATTTTGATAAAACAAATATATTGATAAATTGATATGCTAATTTTTGTAAATAGCTTAGATAGAAGAAAACATCAGTTAAAATTATTTTTGCATTTCATACATACATAGTATAATATATAGGGAAAGTCTTGTGGTAGGATTAAAATTTCCAATTCTTATTTTCGATTGGACAGCGCGTTTCAATCATCCATCCAAGTACCCTATTCGAACGATTTTGAGGTGCTGTTTGTGAGTGTATATTAATATGCGTGTTTATATATATTAGTGTGCGTATTTATGTACTTTAGAGGGCGTGCCCGCGAGTTTGTCGCACTATATTTCATGAACGAATGAAGTGTTTCGAAAAAAAAGTGGGGCGATTTACAGTATGTGATGACTACTGGAAAGCTATTGATTCGTAACAAATCCTGAATTTTTGAAAAAAGCATAAAAAATCAAAAAAATCAATAATGTTAAATAAAACATCATTATATAAGTAAGTTTTCCTTTGAAAACGAAGAACGCAAATTTTATAACGATAACTTAGTCCGTTCTCAAGATATTGCACAAATATGATTTCAAATAAATTCGTCTTAAAAAACTGTCATAAGAGAAATAAAGACAATGCATAAGTACAGGCAATGCACTATGTAGAGAAAGTCATGTATTGCCCACATATTTTTTTACATTGCTACACATTACTACATTTGCAGTTTTGAATTAGTATAGAAAGTAAAATAATTAAATTATAGATAAAATATTTTTAGTGAATTATTATATGCTAAAAATTTAAGTAATTAGTCTATGCAAAAGAACGTCTCAGTTTCTGTACTTTACGCTGTTTTTAATGAAACGTATTCAAAAAAATTTGCTGCATACCTTTGATTGAAAAGTAAAAATGTAATTCAATATGAGAACATGTTATATTTCATAATCTAAAGACGTGATGAATTAATTATTTTAATTAATAAATAATAAATATATTTTAATTAGTAATTAGCAATTGTTGGAATAGAAATATGTCGGTGCAAAATGTTTGAAAATATATACACCTAATATAGTACTAAGAAATATATAATTAAAGTACACAGCAAGAGAGTCGGGTCTATTTTTTTCAATTTATTTGAAGATACTGTTTTAACATTTGGATTATTCTCAAATATAAAATATTAATTAAACATTCTATAAAAATTTCGTACAAACTACCTGTTTTAATAATTCGAAAAGTTAAGTATAAAATAGTTTATTGCAGAATAAGATATTTTATGAAAGGTTATTTTATTAAGTCAGATTCTGGGGCAATAACAAGCTTTCTTATTTAGAACGGAAAGACAGCACAGTCAGTCCATCATAATCAAGACCAACTTCTCTTGACGAAACTATATACAAGTGACATGGATAGAAAAGGATTACTACACGGAAAATTCATTTAAAATGCAAGAACAGGCGAAACGGTTTTAAAGAACCGTGCTGTCCTAATTGGGAATTGAATTGACTTATTGCCGAACTAGACTCGAATTCGAGTTTACGACGGGAGAGCACGTTTCAAGCATACCTGCTCCCGAGTCGAACATTTTTGAGATGATGTCTGTGTGTGTGTGTGTGTGCGTGTGCGTGCGTGTGTGTGTGTGTGCGTGTGCGTGCGTGTGTGTGTGTGAGAGTGTGAAAGTATATGTGTGTGTCAATGAGTCTGTGGAGACGATATCTCACGAACGAATGGGGCGATTCGAACGAAATTTGGTACAAAAATCACAATCAATGAATACTGGAAGCCTATTTTTTTAAAACATAATCGAATGTTTAGAATCCTCCTAAATTTTCGAGTGAAATTTTGAAAAAAATCATCACCTTTAATAAACGTACGCAAATAGACATTTTTTATGTAAATTTCCTTAGAAAACGATTGACATAAACTTTAGAACGGTAGCATGAACCGTTCTTGAGATATTGCACATATTCCAAATAAATTTATCAAAAAAACCCCATAAATTAAAAAAAATATTAACTGTCGAGACACATGTTTACTTTTCATATATAATATCATGCGATAAATTGGGTGACTTCATTCTCGTGGATTTAACTCGTTGCCTTCACGAGAAAATATACTTTGGGTAATACTTTTGTATTTGAAAGCCAATAGTCATTTATCTGCTGTAAGAATAACTTATTTCTCAGTCCATAACGCTTGGCGAGATTTTGGCGACGAATTTGGCGGAATGTTGTCAACTTGGCGACATTTTTAAATGTTACAAAATTAACGAAAATCTCGCCAAATGGATGAAAACGACGCTAAATCAATGAAAATGACCACTAATTGAAGAAAATTCAATATCTTGGAAATAATATAAGTATCTACTATAAGAATAACATTATTTTAAATTCAGTAGTAAATTCATTGCAATATGGAAAGTCATGTGTAGTCCACATCAGATTTTTTACCATGTATTAGCCTTTCGGTACTATTTCTATTCTCCTGATGGGTTGATGGTCTTCTGATTTGAAATCGGCGTTCAATATCCAAGAGCCCACTGAATCCGTGCTAATCGTACTAAGGTCACATTCAGACCTCCGACATATTAACACTAACTTGCAGAGTTGACTTGTTCTGACGCCAATGTAAAGAACCTTGCAGCCCCAATTGGGAGTCTAACCACTGATCTTCGTACTGGTCAGCCGACTACTGGGACGGAATCGCAACCTCTTATGGACAGCTCAAGTAGACTCTGCAAGTTACATAAGTGAAAACCCACGAATAAAGTAAAAAAGAGAGCTTGGCATTTTCCGTTTGAGTGTTAATTATTGTGTTACATTGGAACAAGATAAACTGATTGTTATTTTCGCTATATGAAATATTGACTTCTAGAATCCTGGTAAATAACTTTGTAAAATAAAATTTGGGCGAAATAGAAGACAGCAAAATTAGTTTTGAGAATAGCTTTGACCGTAAAATGAGGACAAGACACAAGTGGTGATTTTAGATAAAGGCATAACACACCTTAAATAAGATTATGAATTTAATGTATTAATAAACTAAATAAGTATTAATGATCTATATAAATATGGCTGTAAGGAATTACAAGAAGAGAGAAAAATGACCAATATACGAAGCTGCATGAGTTAACTATATAATTCCATTATGAAAAACTTTCATATCACTGCAGAATATATCAATGAATAAAATACTACGAAAAATAAATAAAAAAATCTGATGTGGGCAACACATGACTTTCCTTATATAATGCAATGAATTTACTATTTTTACAATAAAAAAAAGGTTTTTTCTTATAGTAGCTATTTATAATCTTTCTAAGAAATTGAATTTTCGTCAATTAGTCGTCATTTTCACTGATTTAGTGCCATTTTTATCCATTTGGCGAGCTTTCCGTTAATTTGGCAACATTTAAAAAAGTCGCCAAGTTGGCGACATTCCGCCAAATTCGGCGCCAAAATCTCGCCAAGCATTATAGACGGAGAAATAAGTTATTCTTATAGCAGATAAATAACTATTGCCGTTCAAATACAAAAGCATTATTCAAAGTATCTTTTCTCATGAATGGAACGAGCTAGATGGTGAACGACCTAGAAATGCCCAATTAACTCATATTTCAAGCAACTTTTAATTGTCAATTGGCAATATTGATAGCATCCCCAATGAGCAATATCGTCTATATATTAAAGTATTTTAATTATTAATGCATCAATTTGACGTCATTTTCGTTACATGTGCGTCATTTATAAAATTTTAGCGATATTTTTGTCAATCTTGGATGAAATATCGTCAAGTTGGCAATGTGTCCTCAAATGAGTCGCAAAGTTCGACAACTTTATCGCCAAAACGTACAGTCAAATGGAGAGAAGATCATTTCTTATATATATAAATAACTGATGGTGAATTGTTAAGCTTCAAAATACAAAACTATTACATAAAGTATAATTTCTCGTAAATGGAACGAACTAGATCCACGGGAATGACGTTAACAAATATATAGCATAATATTACCTATGAAATTGAACGCATTTGACAGTAATTAATACTTTTTATTTTTATGCCATTTTATAAATGTATTTGAAAAACGTGCAACATCTCAAGAACTATTCATGCCAGCATTCTAAAATTTATGTCCATCTTTTTAATAAAACAATTACATATGAAGAGATAATTTATGTAATATTATTTATCGTTATGATTTTTTCAAATGCCATTCGAAAATTTGGGGGTATTTGCAACATTGGAACGGATTGCGTTAAAAATCAACAGGTTCCCATTATTCATTGATTGATAAATTTTGTATTAAATTCCGTTTGAACCGCTCAATTCGCTCATGAGATATAGACTCCGTAGGCTCACGGATACGCACATGCACGAATACATACCGACATTACCTCAAAAATGATCAATTTGAGAACTGGAAAGCTAAAAATGTGGTCTTTCGTCGAAAACTCAAATTTGAATTTTCGACCCCGTCACAGTACTTGCCCTATACATTATACTATGAAAATAGGGGAAGTAATACGAGAAAATAAATGGTTTCAGAAGCTAGAATTCGGAAGAAACGAGTTAGATGAACTTCCTTCAACAGAGAAAAAATAAAATCCACAACTTAATACTAAACAAGATATTTCTAGGCTGAAGAGATGAAGGAAGAATTAGCGTTGACAGGGAAATTGGATTAGGAAAAAATAAACATATCTCCAAAATTTAGATCAGAAATGGAATTAGCTAGAAAAGGATCTTAATATCCGAAAAATTAAAAATATGTTTAAAGTCTCCAGCTTGTTCTTCAATTTAAGACTTAGGCACTTATTGTTTAAAAGCATAACTAATGACCAACGTTAGATAATGTTCTTCCTGTTGGTTTGAAGGTATTTCTGTCATACTTTCCTCTATTTATTCATTTCCCACCTTGGTTTTACTATTTTATTTTATCACTGCCATTTGGAAACGCCTTTTATCTCGTGTCTCGTACGTAACTCGCTAACGACAACCACAGAAACCTCTACTGCTTTGACTGCGATGGCATAGTTGTACTTTTGCCATAAAGAATAACTATATTTTTCGCAATGAAAATAGCTAATACCGTTCTTTAACTGTATTTTTCTGTAACTAATGTAGTAATTAAATATTTTGAATAATAATGTAGTAATTAATTTTTTGATAAGTATTCTGTACTACTTACACACATAGAAAAATTATACAGATTTCACTACCTTTTCTTCAATACTTGTATTTTATTCATAGCTTAATAAAATCAGAACATCACTTCGTATGGTGATTTTATAAACCGATGTTTAAATTCATATGCTTTGAGAACAATATTGAAATTTACGCAGTAAGCCATATAATATACAGTTAAAAACATACAATACGAATTATTCTTAATTTGGACTAACATTATCTGCATGCACTTCAGTAAATATTTTCGGAATTTGTTATCAAACTAATTGATTTTTTTTTTTCGGAAGAGATTAAATTTCTAAACAGTGTTAGTGACGATAAACAATTTGGGCATTTAAATAGAGATATACAAAATCATGTTTATTTATTACCAGTTTTATATTTAAGAGATGTAAATTCTCAGTATTCACAATAATACTTTAATTATGCAATATTCATAGTAGACAAATCCCAAATTCCCTTATGATTTCCGCACTTAGTTTACATGCAATTGGTTATAATGATACTATCTTTTAAAACAGTGGAATCATTAAGTCAAAATTTATTCGCTAATAAATTTTATACAGTCATCTATAGGGAGAAATTTGTACGCTTGACTTCTTGAGGAGTAACATCCAAACATCTAGCTAGGGAGTTACCCAAGTGCGGTAAAGAACTTGCATTTCCCTCCTCCTAATTTGATTCCAAGATTTCTGAACATCAATCATTCCACTTTCATTTTTCTTTCGGTAATTATCGTCAATTTGATGAACACAATATTGTTTCGTACACGAGGGTCAGTAATATCGTAATTGGGAGTCGATTTAAGGTTATAACCAGGGAGAAATTCAAACCCTTGACGTCTGAACTTTGATATTAGCATCTTATGATTGATCTTTTAGATTAAGAAGGAAATTGGTAAGTTATTTACTAGACTTTTAAGTTTTAGGCCGGACAATCAAAATGATTCACTTGTTATACAGCGAGTTTTCCGAAATGTGTATACGTTCATAGATATTTCCCGATTTTGTCCCATGAATTCTGCGAAACATTTGAAACTTTCTTCCGAAATGTAATTTAAAAGATAGCACCCTAATGCAAATTACATTCCTAGAACGACTTTATTAAATTCCACTCTGAAACGCGAGCTTCTAAACATATCATTCAATGTAAATGAAATGAAGGCATGCCTTTGTGTTGCATCATACCAATACAGAGTTATTGCAAATTACACAAATTGTCCTGGAACCTCATAACACTAACGTGAGATAAAAATGAATTCTGTTCAAATTGATTGCATGTATTGCATAGGATCAAACAATACCCATTCTAAATTTATTAACAGGATATGAGATTGACAGCATACATATTCTAAATTTATTGACAAAATATGTTATTGAATTCAATGTTGCTATTTCTAGAAGGGGGTAGATTATGGTAATAACAATATTCAAATGTATTGACATAATATGGTAATAAACTCATTGTTGGTATTTCTAGAAGATGAAAAGGATATGGTATTTATGGTATTTATAGAATACTTATTTAAATTTATTGACAGAATATGGTATTTATGGTATTTATAGAATATGTATTTAAATTTGTTGACAGAATATGGTGTTGATATGGTGTTGACAGAATATGGTACGATATTTATTTGAATTAAATAACAAGAAAGATCAATCACATGCATAAGCATTGATTATGAAACACTTTCCAACTAAAATGCAATTTCATTTAAAAATCTCTAAAATGTGATACATTCAGTGGTGATATCTTTTACATTATCACAGTACTACAGTAATTTATTATACTTAAATATTTAAAACTGTATCGAAATATAAATCATCTGATTCTCTATGCAAAATCAATGCATATTTCATTCATATAACTTCCATTCCAGACTCCAAAGCTAAAATATTTTGTGTGAAAAAAATTCAGCAATTCTTATGTAACTCACCTTACAATCGCTTGAGATATTTGCATTCTGCATAAGTTAAAATTAGGATTCGTTGAAGAAATAATAAAAGTTCGGGGATCATTTAAAATCACAACTATTGTAATTTCGTAGGCACGGAATTTAGATACACAGATAATACAGATACACAGATAATATATGTGTGTGCGTATATATGTATTCAAAGTATTAGAATTTTGCCTAAGATCGGAACTCGAATTTTTGAAATATTTACACGTTTTGGGACTTCCAGAACACGAAAAACTATTTTTAGGAAGATGTCTGTGTGTGTAAGGGTGTATCTGTGTGTGTTTCTGTATGTCTGTGAGGATATTGCATCCACTCTAACTGAAAAACTAATGGACCGAATTTAATAAAATTTGGTAGGTAAGTTTTTTGTGGGAAACCCTGATGTTCATTTGATTACAGTACGATTCGTAATAAAAAAATCTACCTTCTTTGCGAATTGGCCGGCAGAAATTGCCTTTATCCACGCTAGCTAAAAACTAATGGACCAAATTTAACACAATTTTGTGTATGATATGTTAATAACCTACAAGTGATTTATATACCAAATTTAACAAAATTTGGTATATAAATCACTTTTAAGGTATTCTAGTACGATTCGGGAAAAAGGAACGGGCTATTTTTGAGAAATGGCCCGCAAAACTCGTTAAATATAAAAATAAAAGACTACGACTGCTCAATTATATCAATTAAATTCCTATTTTATACGTGATTTTTAACAACAAAAAGAATAAGACTAACCCCATTACTCTAGGACTAGCCGTTCTTGAGATATTTTAGTTTTTTTTGCGTTTTCGCTGCGCCACTTTTGACAATAAGTCCAACTATCAAATGAGAACCAAATTTAAGTTTAACGTGCAAATTCAATGTCATTTAAAATACTTATGGATGTTATTTTGGGCAGATAAACTCAATTATTATTGAAGAAATAAAGAGAACGTGAATATGAGTCTGCAGAGAAAATCATGTGCTGTCAACATCAGAATTTTTAACAATATTACAACAATGATTTATAGAAGTGAACGGGGATTATTTGCAGGCCATTTCGAAAAAAATGTAGGATCTATATTTAAACCATCAATATATATTATCTACCAAAGTGTTGTAGAATAAAATGTTCTACAAATGTAATCTGTGTACCAAATTTTAATTCTCTAGGATGTAGGAAAGTGCATTAAAAACGCCATCAAATAAGTATATCAGGAAAAGTTATATAAAATTAAAAAAAAAATTTGAAAAATTGTTATCTACCAAATTTATTTTGAAACGTGAAGCCTCTCTAATATAAAAATAATTAAACTTTTAGAAGGATATTTATTATACAATATATCTATTTTTTCTTTCTGGAGGATATCGCAAAAGTCAGAATTTAATTGAATTATTTTTTCTCTATATATTAAACAATTTTAAGTTAAAAAACTACCTAACATACTTTACTGAAATTTTTTTTATATATTTTATAGATATAATGTGAATATTTTCTATAAATTTCGAAGCAATTTGTGAATTTTAAATGTACTTAAAAAATGTTTGAAAAATTAGATCCCACAGGGTTTAATATATTTCATTTTTTCAACCCGGGTTTAATAAAAAACTAATTGGGTGATATGATTTATTTATATTCCTTTAGGTCCCACAGACCGTCTGAAAATCATACTAAAATTTCATTTTGATAAAGTCATTTTTACGTCAGTTATCGTGCTAACGGACAGACAGACAGACAGAATGAAGAAAGTCATAAACACTTTTCAACTATGTTGTAAAGTGGTAAAAATGTATTCTTATATTTAAGAAAATGGTGACAAGATCTATTGATAATATAAACAAGCTAAGCTTATTTTTACAACCTTTGTATTCTCACTCCATGAGTCTCCGCTCTGATACATATATGGCAACACTGAAATCAACTATTATTGACTGGTATGCTGAATTTAAACACGGTCCGGAAAACATAAAAAAAAGTCCACAAAATAGTTTTGAAAGACCGGAAAGTGAAGTTGCTTGAGATAGCTGACACCTTAAAGATATCAGAAGGTAGTGTGTTTACAATTTTACACGAAATTTTGAGCATGCTTATGTTTCTTTCGAATTAGGTGCCGCGTTTGCTCACACAGGACCAAAAACAGCAACGTCGACGATTCAGAGCGTTGTTTGGAGCTGTTCAAGAGAGATAAGAAGGATTTCCTGCATCGGTATGTGACAATGGATGAAACATGGATCCACTACTACACACCTGAGTCAAAAAGATCGTCAGCTGAGTGGACAGCAGCCGGTGAAAGTCGTCCAAAACGACCTAAAACCCAAAAGTCAGCTGGCAAGGTTATGGCATCCGTATTTTGTGACGCGCATGGTATTTTGTCCATCGACTATCTTGAGAAAGGTAAAACTATCAATAGCGAAAATTACATGGCATTATTGGATCGATTGAGTGTAGAAATCAAGAAAAAAAGGCCTCACCTGCAAAAGAAAAAAATTGCTGTTCCACCAAGACAATGCCCCGTGTCACAAGTAGATGAAGACGATGGTTGAATTATATGAATAACCCTTCGAATTGATTCCTCACCCACTGTACTCTCCAGATCTGGCCCCCAGCGACTACTGACTTTTTGCAGACATCAAAAAGATGCTCCAGGGAAAGAAATTTGTCTCCAATGATGAAGTGATTGCCGAAATTGAGGCCTATTTTGAGAGCAAAGACAATTCGTTCTACAAAAGAGGCATCGAAAAGTTAGAGGAGCGTCAGAATGTCTGTATCACTCTTGAAGGACAGTATGTTGATGAATAAAGTCGAATTTCTAAAAAAAAATTGTTTTTCTCAGTTGGACCGGAGACTTATTGAGTGGGCCATGTATAAAATACAGATCATTCATTTTCTAATGAATGGCATGTACCTAGATGCCAACTATTGAAAAAAGTTATGTATAAATGAATTTGTCGGTAAAAATTGTTGTTGAATATGACTGCAAGAAAACAAGTTATTGGCTGTAAATGGCGCATATAACCAGCTCCTTTGCTACTAGTGCAATTATCGTCCATTTTATAAAGATATAATAAAACGAAAAACCAGTCCACGGATACTAGTTGCTGCAATGGCAGCGCTATTTCTATTATTGTGAATGCTCTTATCATAGGTTCCTGTCACTGTGTTTCAATACATAATTTAAAAGATAATGAAACAAATTAAATGTATTAAATAAAACAAGCAATATTTCCATTTTCAATGTTACTTTACAAATGAATTGATATCGTTCCATTACAGATTCATTCCATTGAGATGAGATCCAAATTTTGTAACACACATAACGTACGGAGTGCCAACGTATTTCTCAAATACCCCAAGCTTCAATTTATGACAATGTAAAAATAACACGCATCCATCTGTTCCTGTAGGAAACAGAAATACAGCGACTCAACAGGAAGAATAAATGCTCTTATTACATAAATAATTTGCCGGTGTGGTGGCCGAGCGGTCAATGAGGCAGGCGTTTCCTCGTTATGGCTCGGCTGCCAGATTGCGGGTTCGAGTCCCGCCTGCGGGCATGGATGTTGTGATGTCTTATTGGGGCAGAAGTCAGACTTCTACCTTTCGGTGCCCCGGGTCTTTAACTTAACAGAAGCAGTGCACACATTCTTCCTTTATAAATTATGTTAGGGACACGACACCAACCAACCAACCAACATAAATAATTTAACAAAAATATTCATTTGATTAAAGCTTTCAGTTCTGGGATTAGACTGAAATGCGTCATTTGACGCTGTTTGTTCATATTATATACAGGAGAACAACTTTCATTAGGAGCTACAGTATAAATTGTATATCGCGCTAATACGAGCATTTTTATACGTACCCGGGATTTAAATCCCGCTTACCTATATCTAAAGGACATATAGTGAACATTTCGGCTATAGTTGGGCTTAGTAGCTCATAAAATTGTTTGATATGGGTGGAACGTCTATATTTCACGTTCTACTCTTAATAAGCGTTTTCTTGAATAAAACAATGCTGAGTTTTCTGAAACAGTTGACGTTTCTGAACCATTCTTTTAAACGTACAAGATGGTTTTTTGCACATTCCCATTCACACATACCCGGGATTTTAACCCTGATCCTAAGACTCTGAAGAACATATAATGAGACATATAGAAATACATGGTTCAGCTACAGGTAGACCTTGAAGTTCACAGAAAGTTCCTTATGCTGTACATGTCTTTGTTAACGAATCTGGGAGTTTTTATTAATAGGCTTTTTTATTTTAAATGGGAAAACTTTGAGTGTATTGGTTCTGCGTTCATTTCGAAGAGAATAAGTTTGAATACTATCCCAGTGGTTAGAGCGCCAGAAGGCCAGTTCGATAATTCGCCATTTGAATTACCGGCTGGAATAGTAAGAACTCTGAAGGACATATAATGAGACATATAGAAATACATGGTTCAGCTACAGGTAGACCTTGAAGTTCACAGAAAGTTCCTTATGGTGTACATGTCTTTGTTAACGAATCTGGGAGTTTTTATTAATAAGCTTTTTTATTTTAAATCGGAAAACTTTAAGTGTATAGGTTCTACGTTCATTTCGAAGAGAATAAATGTGAATGTTATCCCAGTGGTTAGAGCACCAGAAGCCAGTTCGATAATTCGCCATTTGAATTACCGGCTGGAATAGTAAGATCTTTATAATGACACTAATTGACTTTGCAGGTTAGATGCAATGATGGCGGAACTCTTAAAAATACCCGGTTACAAATTTTCAGTGTACTGCGGGGATTATGACGATGATTTCAATATCATGATGACACACGATACTAGCCTAGATAGAAAAACTAAGAATACAAAGGTGGTCATTCAGATTGGCTGTTGCATGTCAATCTGACTTCAGAGGGAAAATATTATGCAGTTCTTTTTGAGGAAAAGAAGTTCTAATCTGGTTTCAGTAGATTAAATGCTAGAGCATCAATTGGAACTGGAAATGAAACCTTTATACATTTTCTAAAACAGCTAACGCTTTTAAATTTTCGCCTAATCATGCGAGTATGTTTTAGAGTTTTCTTTAAGGAAAGTAAGTTGGAATCATGCTCCAGTAGATTAAATGCTAGAGCTTCAACTGGAACCTGAAATGAAACCTTTACACATTTTCTAAATAAACAGCTCCCTGTTTTAACTTTTTATCTAAACATAGGAGTATGCTTTAGATTTGGCTTTGAGGAAAAGAAGATGTAATATTGTTCCAGTAGATTAGATGTTGTAGTAGCAACTGGAACTGGAAATGAAACCTTTACATGTTTCCTGAATAAACAGCTCATTTTTTAAACTTTTGTCTAAGCATACAAGTATGTTTTAGTGTTCTCTTTGAGGAAAAGAAGTTATAATGTTGTTCCAGTAGATTAAATGTTAGAGCATCAACTGGGGCAGAAAATGTAACCGTTACTTATTTCCTAAGCACACAGCTCACTTTTTAAACTTTTCGTCTAAACATAGAGTATGTCTTATACAAAGTCCTTTCCAGACGTTTTAAACCTGGCTACTATAGACATCAAGGCCATCGAGTAAATATATAGCTCGGCTGCAAGTAAGCCTTGAAGCTCACATACAAAAATATATGGGTGGAAAGTCGGGGTTATTAAGCTAATTTCTTTATTAAGCTCCTCCTTAGACAAAAACCTTGAGTTTCTAAATGAAAACATTTCCTTCTTTATTAAATAAATGTAAAGAAAATGTTTAGTGTATTTATTCAACGGCAATCACATTTTTACTTTTCCTGCAATACATGGTAATGTATAGAGAAAGTATTGGAATCATGTCGAAAATCGCAACTCGAGTTTTCGATGGATCTACACGTTTCGAGACCTCTAGAATACGAAAAACCCAATTTTTACGTGACGCCTATGTGTGTGTGTCTGTGTGTGTGTGTGTCTGTCTGTCTGTCTGTCTATCTGTCTGTGTGTCTGTCTGTCTGTATGTCTGTCTGTGCAATGTATGTATCCACTCTAACTCAAAAACTAATGCACAGAATTTCGTAAAATTTGGTAGGTAAGTCACTTGGGTGTGGCCCTGGTGCTGATAAGTTTTTAGTACGATTCGGGATAAAAGAACTCGCCTTTTTTTGAAAAATGGCCGGTAAAAATTGCCTGTATCGACTCTAGCTGAGAAACTAATGGACCGAATTTCACAAACTTATGTAGATAAGTCGCTTGTGGGGTATTCTGGTTCTGATTAGATTTTGGTACGATTCAGAAAAAATAATCTGCCTTTTTTTGCAAAACGGTTCTCAAATATCGTTAAAATCTAAAGTAAAAATCTACGTATGCTTAAATATATCCATTAAATGCTTGTTTTATACGTAATTTTTAACGAAGAAAATAATAAGATCAACCCTATTACACTAGACTAGCTGTTCTCGAGATATATTAGTTTTTTCGTATTTTCCCTTTGCGACCTTTGAAACTAAGTCCAGTTACTAAATGAGAACGAAAATTGAATTAAAAGTTAATAAAATTTAATTAAAATAAAGAGGACGTGGATATAAGTCTGCAGGGAAAGTCATGTGCTGCCCACATCAGATTTTTCTAAGTAATTTACTTAAGAATGTAAATCAGTTTATTTATTAGACGCTTAAAGAAGTACATTAATGATGGTATGTAAACAAAGCCATGTTATGTCCCATATCACATCGTATCCACAATTTGTCTTTCAAATTATTTAATATATGAGAATAACGGTGTGCAGTATAAATTGAGTATATTTTCGTAATAGTAAGAGTTTCTCTAAATTCCCTTTAAATATTTAAGTGGAGCAAACGTGACTCACCTTTAAACTACCTAATTAAAAGCTAAACGAAAACTTTTAACATGAAAGAGCTTAAGTTAAGCATACTTGACTTCACGTAGTTATGCAGCTTTACAACATTCACTTCAGAAACTTTTAAAGTTGTTAAATATTTATCTTGGATCAATAATAGTAGTGATAAATCTGACTTATCCAAGAATCAGGTAGTATTGAACTACAATGGCTATTGATAGAGGTAGCGACAAAAATTATTTATTGCATTATTTATACATCATTATAATTTATTTATTATTATTTAGCGATTTAAATTTAATTTTAAGGGATCGAAACACAAAATTTAATTTCTCTTATTTTAATATTTTTTTCATATAATTTAGTACACATATTTTCCTTTATTGAGAGCAAATGTGTTATGTAAGACCAAAAGTAATTAGAACATTTAAAAAGAAATTAAACTTAAAATGAATCGAAATTGATATAATTATGCATTAAAATACTACTTGCAAAATAAGTTTATTACTTTCCTTATACACATATAATGTAGAAGGAAAGTATTGTGACGGGGTTGAAAACTCGAATTCGAATTTTTGACGGGAGAACACGTTTTAACCATCTCTGATCACGAATCGAACATTTTTAGGTGATTTATGTGTGTGTGTGTGTAAAAGTATTTGTATATGTCTGTGTGTGTGTGTGTGTGTGTGTGTCTGGAGACGCTATCTCACGAACAAATGGAGCCATTAGAATGAAACTTGGATAAAAAATTACAATCCATGAATACTGGAAGTCTTTTGTTTTTAAACACAATCGAATGTTCAGAACCCCCCTACATTTTCAAGTGAAACTTTGAAAAATTCATCAAAAAATCAAAACCTTTAATGAAGTTTCGCAAATAGACATTTCTTATGCTATTTTTCCTTAGAAAACGATTGACATAAACTTTAGAACGCTAGCATGAACCGTTCTCGAGATATTGCACATTTTACAAATAAATTTATCAAAAAATTCCATAAATTAAACAAAAATATTAACTGTTGAAAAACATGTCCACTTTTCATATGTAATATCAAGTGATAAATTTGGTGACATCATTCTCGTGGATGTAGCTCGTTCCATTCATGAGAAATTGCACTTTGAGTAATACTTTTGCATTTGAACGGCAATCTGCTAAAAGAATAACTTATTTCTCCGTTCATAACGCTTGGCGAAATTTTGGCGACGAGTTTGGCGGAATGCCGTCAACTTGGTGACTTTTTTAAATGACGACAAATTAACGAAAATCTCGCCAAATGGATAAAATTGAAGCTAAATCAATGGAAATGACGACTAATTGACGAAATGGCAATATCTTGGAAATAAAATAAGTATTCACTATAAGAATAACCTATTTTCTTTTACTGTAAAATTAGTTAATTCATTGCATTATATAAGGAAAGTCATGTGCTGGCCACATCAGATTTTTTAATTGGAGAAAAGCAAGTTTTGTAACTTATATTCAGGATATGTTTGTATACTGATAAGAAAAAAAAGATATATAATGTTTTAATGAAAAACTGTGTTTTATATGAGTGAGTTTTGTATCAAATACAATAAATATAATATTTGCAATTTTGTGTACAAATCATGAAGAACAATTAATATTCTAGGCAAATTTTTCTCAAATTACATACTTCTAGCTTTAATCTGTCTTTTAAATTTAATCTTTGACTACTTCAAGAATTTCAATTTCTAAGAAAACAAGATTTCTAAGTTCTGCTTTATACAATAGTCATCAGAAAACCAAACTTTTAATATTTAACTCAAGTTTTAACTAAAGGATTTACCTAATGTTTATCTCATTAGATTTTACACTATTTAAACATATTTCAAATCATAAAAATTTATGATGTGGACAGCACATTACTTTCCCTACATATTTAAAAGTCCGTTTTCTTAAAAGCATAATGCAATAAATTGAACTTAATTGCACAGAATAGTATGGATACTTACTTAAAATTACAACAAATTTCCAGTTTTAACTCAATTTTTTTATTCAACGACTGAACTTATTTTAAAATCGTGCTTTGGCAAAAAGGTTAAATATTAAGTATCTCGAGAATGGTTCGTTCTAGAGTAATGAGTTTGATTTATTATTTCTACTGTAAAAATATGACATCTGTAACAAGCATGTATTTAATACATTTCAGCATATTTTGCACTTTATAGATTATAGATTTTGTACTTTACAGGTTCCCGTTAACCATTTCTGAAGAACAAGCCAAGTTCTATTCCTCCGAATAACACTGACATCTAATCAACACCAGGGTACCGCACAAGTGAATTTCCGACCAATTTTGTGAAATTTAAATTTTTGAGCTAAAGTGGACACACATTGCAGAAACAGACACACAGACGGCATGCTAAAATATATTTATCGTATTTTAGTGTGTCCAAAATGTGTGGAACCGTCGAAACCTCGAATTCTAAATTTCCACAAAAGTCTGATACTTTTCTTATACATTACCATGTATTTTAGGAAAAGTAAAAATATTCAGTTTCAGTTTTTTAACATTTCATTTTAATAACCTTTCAAATGCTAATAAATTAATTAATCCGACCGTTGAAATCTCGAATTCCAAATTTCCACAAAATTCTAATACTTACCTTATACATAACCTTGAATTTTATTGAAAGTGAAAATATTCAATTTCTAAAACTTTTCAGTCTCGTACACCTTTTAATGATGAAAAATTAATTTACCTGAGCTGGATAGTGAACCTAAATTCTCTAGAATCGCGTAAAGATGCTCAACCTGATACATCAATCTTGACCTATAAGCAATTACTATAATTACCTTACAAAATAGTGCGTCCGAAACATCAAATTCCCAATTTCTGCAAAATTATAATACTTGCCCTATACATTACCTTGCATTTTAGAGAAAGTGAAAATATTCAATTTCTAAAACTTTTCAGTCCCGTACACTTTTAAATGATGAAAAATTAATTAACCTCAGCTGGATAATGAACCTAAATTCTCTAGAATCGCATAAAGATGCTCAACATGATACATCAATCTTGACCTATAAGCAATTACTAGAATTACCTTACAGAATAGTGCGTCCGAAACGTGTAGAGCCTTCGAAACATCAAATTCCAAATTTCTACAAAATTCTAATACTTGCCCTATACATTACCTTGCATTTTAGAGAAAGTGAAAATATTCAACTTCTAAAACATTTCAGTCCCGTACACCTTTTAATGATGAAAAATAAATTTACCTGAGCTGGATAATGAACCTAAATTCTCTAGAATCGCATAAAGATGCTCAATATGATACATCAATCTTGACCTATAAGCAATTACTAGGATTATCTTACAAAATATTGCGTCCGAAACGTGTAGAGCCTTCGAAACATCAAATTCCAAATTTCTACAAAATTCTAATACTTACCCTATATATTACCTTGCATTTTAGAGAAAATGAAAATAATCAATTTCTAAAACTTTTCAGTCCCGCACACCTTTTAATGATGAAAAATTAATTGACCCGAGCTGGAAAATAAACCTAAATTCTCTAGAATCGCGACCAGTTGCTCAACCTGATACACCAATCTTGACCTTTAAGCAATTACTAGATTTACCTTGCGAAATAGTGTGTTCGAAACGTATAGAGCCGTCGAAAAATCGAATTCTAAATTTCCACAAAATTCTAATACTTGCCCTATTCATTACCGTGTATTTCAGAGAAAATAAAAATATTCAGTTTTTTTTTTTTTACATTTAAGTCACAGACTCCTATAAATGGTGGCAAAAGAGTTAAACTGGAGCTGGAGCATGAACATAAACCATCTAGATTCGCACAGCGTACTACATCAAATTTTACCTATATGCAATTACGAGAATTAACATATAAAATAGTGTGTTCGAAACGTATAACGCCGCCGAAACATCAAATTGCAGATTTCTATAAAGTTCTAATACTTTCCCAATACATCACCATGTATTTTAGGGAAAGTAAAAATATTCAGGTTTATAAATTTTCAATCCTGGATTCCTTTTTTTCTAATAAATGAATTGACCCAAGCTTTAGAATGAACCTAATATTTCTAGAATTGAAGGAAATTGGTGTATCGACCAGATGCTTAATCTGATACACCAATTTTGACCTATAAGCAAGTACTAGAATTACCTTATAAAATAGTGTGTTCGACACTTGGAAAGTCGTCGAAGTATCGAATTTCAGATTTCTACACAAATATAATATTCTCCTTATATATTACCATCTGTTTTAGGACGACTAAAAATATTCAATTTTATTTAAACTATTCAGTCCCATACCCATTTAAATGATGATAGAATAATTGACTCGAGCTGGAGAATGATCCTAATTTTTCTAGAATCGTGACAAGATGTAAACTCATTACATCAATCTTGCCCTAAAAGTAATGTATTGGATTACTTTACAAAATAGTGTATCTGAAATGTGTAGCGCCATCGAAACATCGAATCCCAAATTTCCACAAAATTATAATACTTGCCCTATACATTACCACTTATTTTAGGGAAAGTAAAAATATTCAATTTTTTTTAACTTTTCATTTCCTTACCGCTTTAAATGCTGGAAAAATAATTGACCCGACCCGGAGAATGAAACTGAATTCACTAGAATTGCGACCAGAAGGTTAACCTGATACATCAATCTTGGGACCTATAAGCAATTACTTGATAGAATTACCTTACAAATAATATCGATGAAAGAATTAGGGACGATACAAAAAAAAATTTTTTATAAATATAGGCGAGGGAAATTTCCGAAACGAATGATATGAGGATCAGCTGTGGCGCAGGAAAATCAGTTTTCAGAAAAATAAATCGAATTATTCCTTTTCAGAAAGAAAACTTTTGTACAAAGATGAGATATTCATACATTCTAAAAGATACATGCATAATATTTAAATTTTTCTCACATGGCTTCAAAATGATGTTTTAGCTCAAAATTTTGGAATGTTTGATATATTTATATTTGTTCGGATTCAATTTAGAAAATCTCTCAAGACGGAAATTTTAAAAATCTGGTGAACCCCAAAAGGTTTACAGTAACAGTAGTCAAGCAAACATATCTTTATCATGAAAATAAATGTATCTGTGATATCTATATTATTTGTCGATACGTAGAGAACTTAATGTGTATTATTATGAATGATACTGATCATACCAATATTGATTTTACCCTACTAACCT
The DNA here is from genome assembly GCA_951213105.1 of Amaurobius ferox. Taxonomy (NCBI): domain Eukaryota; kingdom Metazoa; phylum Arthropoda; class Arachnida; order Araneae; family Amaurobiidae; genus Amaurobius; species Amaurobius ferox. The sequence continues at coordinate 97,116,289 of OX578136.1, forward strand.
AGAATTAATCACTAATGGACATAGTGTTAGTCAAAATGTTAATTATTTAGATATAAACTTAAGCTTGAATCCTAACAATAAATATATTATAACCAATTTATATGATAAAAAATATACTTAATAACCGATTTATATGATATGAAAGATAAGTTTAATATCAGTAAGTTGCTTTTCTTTCGTTCTTGTAATTATGTTCTGTTGTTCACACGATCTATGGAATTCATAGACATTCTGATCAATAGCATCACTATCTACGGACTACTGATCTTAAATGAATGAGTAAAATTTACCACTATCAAGAATATTTTATTAATAGTATTATTAACAATTTGAAGAATTTTTCTTAATTTCATAGTCGCATTGTAATTGAATATATACTAATTAGTTGGCGATGAAAATATTTTTATGCTAAACTTTCACTTACTATATATTTTATTGATTTCACACTATTTATCTTCCTCTCACATTATTTATTCACACTATTTATTTCCTATTTATTTTTAGAACAGTCGCAAATGCAAGAAAAATTGATCCTCTAGACAATTTTTTTTGACAATTATTTTTTACTGGTATTTAAATATGGAATATTACCTTCTTAATAAATTTATATGTATGTATTTTTTATTGGAGTTCGAAACTAAAAAAATGTGTGTGTTGAAAATGTAAAAAAATAAAATCTGCAAAAATCGCCATTTTAAGAAATTGATACAAAGTATCCAACATTCATTTAAGCTTGTGACAATGCAAATATATAGTTAATGATTCTTAAACAATATACTGTCTTTAAATTGAATCAAAATATGCAATTGAATTTATATAAAGACAACTTATGTGTGATGTCCTATTTTAAGGACGATGAGGAAATATGGGTTAATTAAATATCATTAAATCTTGAGTATCCATATTCAATTGTAAACTTAACTAATAGACTTCACGCTTTCTTCCATCGTACAGGATTTACTCTTACTGGAGTTTTGTTATTATCATTACGGTAGTTGAAACATAACTTGTTATCGCTTTCAAAACTGTATATATATATATATATATATATATATATATATATATATATATATATATATATATATATATATATATATATATATATATATATATATATATATATATATATATATATATATATGCATATATATATACACTATGTGTGTATTTATTTTACAGATTTTTCAAATTTAATTTTTGTCATTTTCATGTATTTGGTAGTACTGTGGATGAATATAGCAATACATTTCCGAATATATCGTTATTCTTGTGTAAAAGTGAAAGGTGCAAAAGAGAAGAAAAGTAGAGATTAAAAATATTTTCATTTTTTTTTTCCTTTCCAAATTTTTATCTTAAAATGGGAAACCGCATCCTCTTTTTTTTGTAAACAATTGGCATATAATTTAAAATTTTGTTTCATATGTAACGTTTTCTTTAGAAATGACTTTGTCATTTGAGTGAATAATTACTTTAAGTATAAATATTCCATTACATGACGACAAATTCATTATCTAATATTTGTTCTCAATTTAGTTAATAAAGAAATTAAAAATATTTATCAAATATTTGCGGAAATATACTTAATAGATATTTTGCACTAAGATCAACACTATTAGTTCCACATTAGTCTAAACTGAAAGCATTAGTTTCATAATAGTTTTATTTGTTTCAGGTGAATTTACACAACGTCCTTGTACTTAAGACTATTGTAATTATTCAGACTTCAAATGTGATCAATTTTAACATCGAATTCATATAAAATTGTCCACCAAAAATGGTAAAAGCAAGAAATTTGTCAAGGAACCTTTATAAGTGGCGAATGACGCGTACACTTTAGTTCAAGATTTTTATTAACTAGTTAGCATTTTTCTTCGCTTAGACATAATTTTTTCGTCGTATATATTTACACTCAGTCATAAGACTTTTCAGAAAAATCAAAAGTGGTATCTCCAGGACCGGAAATAGAAATCCTTAGTGAACATTCCAACTCCCTCTGGAATTCGCTGCTGTATCCAGATCTGTTATCATCTAAGCTATGTTCATAACAGATCCCAAGAATAGATATGTCAAGAAAAAATAAACTTTTGATTCGGAAGTGAAATCTCCGGACCTGGAAGTGAAAATGATGAACGTGTTCATTACCCCCTCCCCCCTTAATCTAAAATTTTATGAGTAATCTATCAGTCAATCAGTATTAGCCGAAATTCATATCAGTTATCAAAGTTCTATATATCGCCAATTCTGAGAACTAGATGTTCAAAAGAAAAGTTTTGAAACGAAAGAGGAAAAGGATCCAGATTTTTTATTTTTTATTTTTTGTAAACAAATCTACTTTCTGCAAAATTTGATGTAGAATCTATACCAATGGCCATTTAGTATCCATTTATAACCAATAATAAGAAATAGATGTCTCAAGTAATATAAAATATTCTGAACCGCAGATGTGAAACTTTTGTAAAATCCCTATTTCCCCCTAGAATTTGATGCTGAATCCAAATCAGTCATTATCTAAGAATATCTATAGCAAATGCTAAAAAATAGATGTTTAAAAAAAATTTCAAAAAGACAATAGTATGGCAAAATTTTTGCTACCAATAAGCAAGCTATGTATTATAACATTCCATTAAATATGAACAAATGCCATTACAATAGACATATAGAAACTAAATAAAAACAATTTGATGTAGCAGCACATAACTTTCCTTTCAGGATGAAATTCATTTTCTCTTATATAATCCGTTAAATTGAGTGTAAGTACAAAAAATCGCTACTAATTATTTGGAATTGTATCCATTTTTCAGTTTAATTACATCTCTTTTATTTACACTTTTTAAATCATCGTCAGCTCTAAAATAAATATATCTTTAAATCATCGTCAGCTAAAATAAAAACAAATGAAATATTTCTGGAACAGTTCATCATAGAGTAATAAAAATGGTCTTTGTCATTTCGTTGTAGAAAATTACATATGAAATAAGCAATTAAGCATATTTAGTATTTTATTTCAAATTTTGATGAACTTTCTATTGCACTTCCCCCCAAAATGTGTTTCAAATTTTAAGAAATGTACCAAAATTTAATTGCAGAGTAACTCAAAAGTAACTGACCTAACTTTCGTTAAATTGCATCGTACAGTGGATTCGTTAACTTTCGTTAAATTGCATCGTGAGCTGGAGTGGATTATATATTGCACCCACTCCCCCCCCCCCCACACACACACATAGAAGTCACATTAAAAGAATTTTTACGTGTTCAAGAGTGCCTGAATAATGTAGATCTGCCGAAAACTCTACTTCTAATTTTCGACTCGAATCCAATACATTCCTTATACATTACCCAGTATTGTATACATTACCAAGCATTGTAGGGAAAATAAAATTCCCCAAGAGATTTAATATACAAAGTTAAAATATAAATTTATTTTTCATATTTTATTTTATTTACATTAGCATGGATTAAGCAGATTATTAGATAATTACCATTAATGTATAAAACCCATTTCATTGTAAAGCAAAAAAAAAAAAACTATAAAAAAGAATTCAAAACCGCATGCAGCTCAGTGCCGGCGAAAGCTTTCATGCCATCACGAGGGTATCGAGAATGGATCGCCAGTCACTTTTAAGTACATTTCTTTGTAAATATGTTTTGCTAAAAAATGAACTGTGAAAGCACATGAAGTAATATTTTCTGATTTAAAGTGCTTAGAGAGGGAAAAAAAGGGATAAAAATGATCTTTACTGTAAACCAGACTGAATATGGATGAGCGGGTGGCGTGTAAAAGATAAAGCACCTTACGAAAGGAGTCATGGCTTAACCCTGTTCGGGAAGATTGATGATTCGAGGGCTATAGTTCTCGCGTCTGTTTGATAGGGAATATTGTGGCTATGTTAATGTATTTAGCTTTGGAAAAACATCAAGCCTGTACTCGCATTATGTACTACACTGTAATAAATGTCTTAATATTGCAACATTTTTGCAGCACGAAACGTTGTCATTTTGCATCACATGTGACGTAACAGATATTTACAACACATGTGCTGCATTATAAGATCTATTCGGTGAAATATTTCTAATTGCGCATGCTCTGTAGAATTTAGATGCTAACAAGAATACATCTATTTAAATGAAAGGTCAATCAATTTCAAGGTGTAGTAAAATTGCATCACTCGGCAAAATATGTACACCATATATGATTTTACTTCGCATGGTGTTTGTTGTTCATAATTTCTATCTGCACCCTGTGATGTAAATGCATACTGATGTTTTTACCATAGTAGTTGCTAAGCACGTTATATGACGTATATAACATATTATATAACGTGAACACCTGTATAAATTTATGTATACAATTTCCTCCCATCCGACATGCAGTTCTTGCGCTTCTAAAATCCCAAACATATGTGAACTGTACAGCTCCCAGGATCAATACCATTAACTCCTACACAAACCCCTAACCACACATAATTAGCATATAACCTCTAATAAAATGCAATTCATTTACGTCCCCCTAAACCTCCAGCCTAACAAAACGTATGTCTCTTGAACCGCTAAGTTTATATCGTATTTTGAATTAAGAATAATAAATTATTAAATTCTACACAATAGCAGAGATCATCAAAGAACTTAAATTTAATCTTAAGTGATAATGGATCATGGTTAACTTGGCCTTATTATCAAAAAGTCATCACGTTAACTCAAAGTTAAAAATGTAGGACCTTCCGTTACTTTGATACAGGATATTTGAAAAATAGTGAGATCTTTAATTGAAATTTTAATTAAAATTTAAGAAATAATGTTACTTGAATATTTCTGTACTTATTTGAATATAAAGATTTTACTCCTCATTCATATTAAAAATTAGAATTTTGCGAATCATCAAATTTCCGAAGCAGCAACATAAAAATGAAATTCCATAATTTATGCATATCCCGATGAATGGAGAAATAAAGTAATTATAAAGGAATCATTTTCAGTTTCGGTTCAAAACTCATTGGAAATATCGTTCTTCGATATTTCCCATAGTATCAAGATGGAAACTTTGTGATAACAATTTCGTTGGCTAATAAACCGATTTGTGGGATTTTTTTTCAAAACTCAGCTTCTACATAAAATAACCAAAAAACTAATTCGAACTTTAAAATAAGGCTTCGAAGTGGCTTGGGACCTGAACTGGAGTATCATTGTACGAGATTTTTGTAACTCTGTGTCATTTAGCGTTTCTGCTACCCGAACTGCAGACAGACAGACAGGCATATTCTTTTATTATGTCAGATTATTGACAAAAACCGATATAAGGAACTGTTAAACTGATTCACCTGTCTCGCTTCAATAGTTGAAATGTTTGAAAATTAACTGCAGTGTGGCCAACTCGACTTATCAAAATCCATTTTTAATCAACATGGGATTTTGTTTTCACATTTTAAAAGAACAATTTGAAAAATATATATTATATATGCTATTTCAAATGATCACACTTATAGCATATTACCTTTCATTTTAAATATCTTGAAAAAGTCTATCGATTGCTTGTACCGAAGGGAAGTTTGCCGGAGGGTAACTTGGCGGAGCATTACCGGAGACTAACAACGTCATGAACACACAAATTTTACGGAGGTTATTTTTCATTATAATTATTGAAACTGTTAAGTTTCGTGATCATTGAGCCATAAATAACCATTTTAGGCCAAATTATGCCAAATTTTGTCCTATGCTGCCATGTTAAGGAAATATCAAATTTTAAATAAATTTCGATGTTTTCGTTCGAATTAAAAAAATACATCTAGTTTTATATTTTTCGTTAACAAAGTCGAATGTAGCATTTGGTAAAAATCCTTTACGATTTAGCAGCTATTGCGAACAAAATATATCGACTACAGGCAGAAAGGCATCACTCCAAAAATTGTCAAAATGTGTTCAGCCTTTTCACACTGTTCATGCATACAAGATCGATATTTTTGAAAATAAATTCTTGAAATATCTATATTATAAGAAAACTGGTATTATTTTGTTATGCCTTATTTGCTACTTTTCTACGTGGTATGTTTAATGTTAACAGTTTACAGAACAGCAGGGATTACGTTTTATTTTTATTCTTCAGGAATCTGTTCAATAACGGGATTGATTGTTCCTCTGTTTTGGGTAGGATCGGGTTTCATGTTCCCCAGTATTCAAGCAGGAGTATGAGTTTATTAGCTGAAAGGAATTTTAGTTCGAATATTAGTTGCTATTGTGTTTAATGTATTTTATTATATTTTAATCTGCATATTTTGTATCGTATATTAACTTGCACGCTGTTACTAGGACTTTGTCCTGTAGGTTGCATTCTTTAAAGTAAATAAATAAAAATGAATAAATAATATAAACAACATATTGTCATCAAAATCTTGAAATTGAAAATTTTTCTGAATACTTTTTCAGTTCAAAGTTTGGGAAAGTAAGCATTACCTACCTCATACTACTTTTACCCCTGATTTTTTTTTATTTTCTATATTGACGAAAATACATGTTTGTGACCTCCTGAACACATTTCAAACAATTTTAGAAACTCATTTTTCTGTATGTGTTTCAATGTGTGTATGTCTGTTACTCGTGTGAGTGTGTGTGTGTGTGGGCACGATAATAAAAACACGAAAATATGCATCACAATGAAATGTTCTGTGTGGGGATATTGTATAAAAAAACTAGATCAAAATAGAGCTTTTTGTAATTTGGTGGATTCAAATAAGGATTATTTAAAAATTGATATTTTCGTAACATTAATTCCTATGGGAAGCAGTGACAATTTTTGGAACAATGGTGGCAACGTAGTAATAGAAATGAAAGTTTAAACTATATATTGATGTACATTGTGTTAAAAGTAACACACAAGGGACGACTATATGCCGTAACTAACCTGTAGCCAACTTGAAAAAATAACAATCTGTGCACAAATCTTTAACAGAATAATATGCCATCAAAAACAAATTAAGCTTTGAAACTTTTTTTGCTTTCTGATTTTTTAACATTTTTTGTTTTCTGAAATTTTTTATTTCTGATATTTTTTTATTTTCTTGTCTTTTCAATTTTTTTCTGGTGATTATACCATATTTGGATCCATAGCATATGGAAAATGAATCTGTGAAAAGAATCATTCCAGATATTGTCATGTAGTTCAACTTGCCATCCAAACGTAAATTTGTTTATTAATTATTGTAACTTTGAACTTTTATTCGAACTTTGAACATTTTAAGAATTCCATTTCTGTCAAAATAAAGTTCAAAGTTCAGTTTTACAATCAATTTTCCCAGTTTCAATTTTAAATTTCCTAAAATTTTAATTATAGGCTTTACATAATGTTTGTATCAATTGATTCTTCCTCACAGTTAAAACTTATTCGAATTAATATATTTTTCCATTTTTTTAATTGCTGTTTAAGACTCTAGAAATTTCGATATATCAAACATAATTTATTAAACAGCTAGACAATATACCACAGCACCTCTCACTTAAATGTTTCCAACGTTCCTTTAGCGCATGTGCTGGTATCATCTTGGGCGACACTATTTTGGAGGAAAGGGGAATAAGATTCAGAAAATGTGCAGAATGTGACAATATCTTCCACAACAAGTATAAACTTCTTTATCCCAAGAACACAAGGGTTAATGTCATTACGACAACAAAACACAAGTTTAAGTGATAATAAATTCCATACTGCCGTAGTAAACGATTTTATCTTACTATGTTATTATATAAAAATTTAAAATAAACTTATATTACCAAATAAAAATAAATAAAAATAAATTCATATTATATTCAATACTTTATATATATATATATATATATATATATATATATATATATATATATATATATATATATATATATATATATAAGTGTTGCGTACTTTTGTTTAAAATACTGTGTAGGGTTATGAGTCAATGGCACACTTTGTAGTAACTTTAAGAAATGTATAATTTCAGCACTACTTGACGAAATATCAGATTTTCAAAATCTAGTATTTATTTTATTTAAGATATTATAATAGTAGTATTTGGATCAAATAGCTTATTTGATCAATAATATTTATTGAAATTTCCACTTACTAATGTACTAGTAAATTATAATTTTGTGATAAAAACATTAACACTAACCTGATAATTAATATGCATCTTAAAACAACGGAATTTATTTTATGCGTTAATATTTCCAGTACTAGAGTATTCCTCATGATGCACGAATTCAAATAAAAAGCTGACTTAATTGTATTTGTAGGAATTAGAAATTAGGAATTCGATTTTCACAAAATACAGCAGCATCTTTAGATTTATGTCGAAATTAATGTTTTATATATTTAAAAGCGGTATATTTTCATTTGGTGGGTAAAACTTAATATTTGAATTAAAAAATATGTAGTGTGAAACACTTTTTTAATTCAAGTCTTTATTGTATGGAGCCTGGAATCGACATCGGCCTTCCAGGATCGTGCCGTATTAAATATATTCCTAGCCACACCAGTCAGGTCATATGAATAATTTCCTTGAATTTCACCACAGATTGTATTGCTGCAGTTAACGCCTACGCGTTTATTGAATATTATTTAAGCTCTATTTCACAAATACAACCTTTTCGGGTATCTAATTTATTTTATGAGGAACATTCGCCGCGTTGGATTCGGCTCATAAAGTTTCGATGCTAAAGGCTGGCTGTTCGATAGCTTACCGTTGCAGTCTCATCTCACTAATGCGTTAGTGAAGCGAGGCAGTGCAATAAAAAAGATGAATTCCAAACGGATGGTGTGCGAGTAGTCAGCGGTTTAATCTATTTTGCTATGATTTAGTTCTTTCAGCATAGAATAATTTCGTTGCGGTAATAAATTAATAAGTATTCTGCATAATTTATGGCTATTTAGTCTATATTTTGAAACGCGGAATACAGTTTTTTCTTATATTTACGATATCATCAGAGATTATTGAGCAAGTTTTTCTGTATGTACGACATCATTTTAAATAAATTAGCACAGGAGAATCATATTTCATGTGTAAATACAACCAGGCAGTAAATTCGAACGACAGTTTATACATACATATATATATATATATCCGTGAATTTGCTTCTATGGTGATGTTAATATTACTTGAATTGTATTTTAATTTTTTTTTTTTTACATAATTGTTTTTATTACATTTCAAATATATATATATATATATATATATATATATATATATATATATATATATATATATATATATATATATATATATATATATATATATATATATATATTTGAAATGTAATAAAAATAATTATGTAAAAATAAAAAAAATAAAAATACAATTCAAGTAATATTAACATCACCATAGAAGCAAATTCATTTGTTTGGGTTAGTTGGAATTGAATACTCAGACCTGACGATGAATTTAATTCTAATTAATCATCGAATTTGGGATGGTGCTGTTCTTTTCTCTTATCGGCATTATGGCCGTGAATTTGCTTCTATGGTGATGTTAATATTACTTGAATTGTATTTTTTTATTTTTACATAATTCTTATTATTACATTTCAAATATATATATATATATATATATATATATATACACACACATATATATATATATACATATACACACACACATATATATATATATATATATATACACACATATATACATTATATATATATGTATATGTATATATATATATATATATATATATATATATAGCAAGTCAAAAGCATTCCAATGGGTGGAGGATGTTCCTCACTCCTTGCAGACATATACCTAAATAAATGCGAGGAAGGCACTCACATATTAAATGAAATACCGTATTTTCGATTTGTGGATGACATTCTTGTGGGTCAATACGAAAAAATGCCTGATTTTGACTTTAGTTTCTACCCAGATAACTTGGATCGCATAGAAACACACATGGAAAATAACAATCAAGTTGATTTCCTGGATATTAGTATCCTTTACGATAAAATAAATGTTTATATACCATTTTATACGACAAGAGAAATACTTTCAAGACCAGCATCAACCACGTTATTGATTGGCACTCAAATTTGAGTAAAAATATATTACGAAATATTATTGTAAATAAACTAAAACATAATAAAATAATCCATACTTTCAAAAAAGATCGAACTACAAATGACAGAAGAATAGTGCAAGAGGCGATCAAGAAGCATTATCCTGCAAATTTCCTTAGTCATTATTATAATACTGTATACAACGACGAAGGAAACGCTTATTTTAAGGATATAACTTGTACACACCTGTGATGTTATCGATTAGGGAAATGATAACTGTGAGATTCACCTACACGGAACTACCTGATAGCGCATCCTAGTGGTAGTATAATGCTATATAGTTTGAACTCTCCATTGTAAACGACTCTTGGCCTTTTTCATTATGGTTTTTTACTTCGGATTTTTCTTCGATAATTGAGTTTTATACTCACCTCCACGGTCAGTGTCTTGTGCTCGACACCATTTCGGAAGTCAAGTTTCGGCAAAGTATTTGCACCGGGAGTGTTACCTAGGTGTAATAGCATGCTATAACCGGGAACGAGGGGTCACAATCCCCCTCGGCCATTAATGCTTTCCCGTTGGCTTGATTCCCATTTTTCCTTAATAATTTTATTTGCTATATATGTATATATATATAGATATAGATATATATATAGATATATAGATATATATATATAGATATATAGGTATATATATCTATATAATAAAAGGCAATGTCTGTCTGTGTGTGTGTCTGTGTGTCTGTCTTATACACTATACGTTTCGCCACCGCGCGTCGGAGAGCTACGAAATTTGGCAATCGGAGACCTGGGGGGGAGGGAAGGGGACACGTGAAAACTGATTTTTAAAATTTTAATTTTTTTTTATTTATTTAATGTTTTATGCGATTTCGACCGTTTTTTGCCCTTTTTGCCCTTTTTTCTCCACGATCCAGACGTCGTAGAAAAAAACAAATCACACCATCGGAAAGAGCACACAATTGCGAGTAAAAATATATCAATTTAAAATCTGAAGTTCGATTTCTAATATTTTTTAAAGATTTTAAAACAAAAGTCACTTTTGGCTCAAAAAAACGATTTTTGGTTTTTAAATTCTCGCATAGTAAAAAGTACTCATAATTTCGACTAATAATTTACATTTTTAGAAAGGTCAAACATCTGGCATTCTTACAAGTCCAATCTGGTCAGGAAATATTCTCTTTTGCCCACAGGATCGGGATTTTAAAAGTTTCCGAATTTCAATTTCTCGGCGTTCCGCTCGGCGTGCCGCTTCTTAACCGGCGTTTCTCCCCCGCAGAAGGAGGGAAGGTGGTGGGTGGGGACGTCAAGGTGGAGGTGACGTCACGGTTTTGAATGGAGCTCCTTTACTCCATATAAATTATTATATTTATAATTTAAATGATGGAACGATATGGATTTTTTAAATGTATATTTTAACTTTTGGATATTTTAAATGGATATTTTAATTTTATGGATATTTTAAATGATGGAACAATGAAACAATGGAATGAGGATGATGGAATTAAGCATATGGTCATTTTAAATTGCAAATTAGCGCGCGGGAAGTTAGCGGTAGGCCCGGGTTCGATTCCCGCCACTGCCAAAACTGCCGCCGTGTTTACGTGGAATACGATCACGTTAAATATGTGGGTCCGTAAGTCCTTCGGAGAGGTTGGTGGTAGGGGAAGGAGGATACGGCCCCTGTGGTTGCTTCCCCCACTGGGTTCCCGTCTAAATTGGGTGTATATATAGAAAGTTATGGAGATTGTCGCGGAGGGCGCGGCAGCCCAGTGGTTAGCGCGTGGGAATTGCACTCAGTAGGCCCGGGTTCGATTCCCGCCACTGCGAAAACTTACGCCACGTTCACGCAGAGTACGATCACGTTAAACATGTGGGTTCGTGAGTCCTTCCGAGAGGTTGGTGGTAGGGGAAGGAGGGTACGGTCAAAATTGGGTGAATAAAAAGAAAGTTATGAGATAGTCGCGGAGGGCGAAGTAGACCAATGGTTAGCGCGCGGGAATTGCACGCGGTAGGCCCGGGTTCGATTTCCGCCACTGACACGGAGTACGATCACGTTAAACATATGGATCCGTATGTTTTTCCGAGAGTTTGGTGGTAGGGGAAGGAGGGTACGTTCCCTGTGGATGCCTCCCCCACTGGGTTCCGGTCTAAATTGGGTGGCACATCCTGGCCGTCCAACCAGTTACCTTACACCTTTCTGGTAGGTCGCGCCAACGAGTGTGCCACGGTTGGAATTTGCCACGATCAGCATTTTCAAGGGTTGCGAACAGGCTTGTCGCCAAAGGCGGCTATAAATAATAAAAGGCAATGTCTGTGTGTCTTATACACTATACGTTTCGCGACCGCGCGTTGGAGAGCTACGAAATTTGGCAATCGGAGACCCGGGGCGGAGGGAAGGGGACACGTGAAAACCGATTTTTAAAATTTTAATTATTTTTTTTGTTATTTAATGTTTTATGCGATTTCGACCGTTTTTTGCCATTTTTGCCCTTTTTTTCCCACGATCCGGACATCGCAGGAAAAAACAAATCACACCATCGGAAAGAGCTGACAATTGCGAGTAAAAATATATCAATTTCAAATCTGAATTTCGATTTCTAATATTTTTTAAAGATTTTAAAACAAAAGTCACTTTTTGCTCAAGAAAAGTATTTTTGGTTTTTAAATTCTCGCATAGTAAAAAGTACTCATAATTTCGACTAATAATTTACATTTTTAGAAATGTCAAACATCTGGCATTCTTACAAGTCCAATCTGGTCAGGAAATATTCCGTATTGCCTACAGGATCGGGATTTTAAAAGTTTCCGAATTTCAATTTCTCGGCGTGCCGCTTCTTAACCGGCGTTTCTCCCCCGCAGAAGGAGGGAAGGTGGTGGGTGGGGACGTCAAGGTGGAGGTGACGTCACGGTTCTGAATAGAGCTCCTTTACTCCATATAAATTATTATATTTATATTTTAAATGATGGAACGATATGGATTTTTTAAATGTATATTTTAACTTTTGGATATTTTAATTTTATGGATATTTTAAATGATGGAACAATGAAACAATGGAATGAGGATGATGGAATTAAGCATATGATCATTTTAAATTGCAAATTAGCGCGCGGGAAGTTAGCGGTAGGCCCGGTTTCGATTCCCGCCACTGCCAAAACAGCCGCCGTGTTTACGTGGAATACGATCACGTTAAATATGTGGGTCCGTAAGTCCTTCCGAGAGGTCGGTGGTAGGAGAAGGAGGATACGGCCCCTCTGGATGCCTCCCCCACTGGGTTCCCGTCTAAATTGGGTGAATATATAGAAAGTTATGGAGATTGTCGCGGAGGGCGCGGCAGCCCAGTGGTTAGCGCGCGTGAATTGCACTCAGTAGGCCCGGGTTCGATTCCCGCCACTGCCAAAACTTACGCCACGTTCACGCAGAGTACGATCACGTTAAACATGTGGGTTCGTGAGTCCTTCCGAGAGGTTGGTGGTAGGGGAAGGAGGGTACGGTCTAAATTGGGTGAATAAAAAGAAAGTTATGGAGATTGACGCGGAGGGCGAAGTAGCCCAGTGGTTAGCGCGCGGGAATTGCACGCGGTAGGCCCAGGTTCGATTTCCGCCACTGACACGGAGTACGATTACGTTAAACATATGGGTCCGTATGTTTTTCCGAGAGGTTGGTGGTAGGGGAAGGAGGGTACGTTCCCTGTGGATGCCTCCCCCACTGGGTTCCGGTCTAATTTGGGTGGCACATCCTGGCCGTCCAACCCGTTACCTTACACCTTTCTGGTAGGTCGCGCCAACGAGTTTGCCACGGTTGGAATTTGCCACGATCAGCATTTTCAAGGGTTGCGAACAGGCTGGTCGCCAAAGGCGGCTAGTATAGATATATATATATATATATATATATATATATATATGTCATAAAACGGGTAAATAAGTGTACCATGTGTACCAAAAAAGAAAGAAAGTAACAAGACATAGAAGTGAAACGCAGCTTGTTAATGTCGAGAATTACAGCTAAGCAAAAGCTACGAGACAAATATCAGAAATGAGAGGAAAAAGGACCAACTGGGAATACATAAAGGGCCTAATATATATATATGTATATATATATATATATATATATATATATATATATATATATATATATATATATATATATATATATATATATATATATATATATATATATATATATATATATATAAATAGATATATTAGGCCTTTTATGTATTCCCAGTTGGTCCTTTTTCCTCATCTTTCTATATATATAAGTGTAGTAAGATATATATATATCTATAATCTCTCTCTTATATAAATATATAAATATAGATATATATATATATATATAGAGAGAGAGAGAGAGGGATTATAGATATTTAGAGTTCTCAGACATTTTTTTTTTGTTTGTACCATAAGCTTAGGAAAAAATATTTGTATAAATAAGTCATGTAAATGCACATTTAATGTTGCAATTTTTGCATTTTTGATTAAATGATCTAATAATATATAATAAAATATTAACTGACTTTATAGCTTGCATAGATCGTTGAGCTATGTGGAAGATTGCCAGAGAAAGAAGTAATTTTCGTTGTAACAAAAACTTTCTATCATATATATTAAAATAAAATAATTGACATCGGATCTTATAACAACTGCCACTCTTATGAAAGTTTATTTTAGTGAAATATGTAACTAATCTTAAAATTTGTACATTTGTACTCCCCTTAAATAATGTTAAATATGCTATATACTGGAATTTATGCTTAATTGTTAATTACTTGTGTACTTTACCGATTCTCGTCTGCGAACTCTAAAAATGTCGCCGTTTTGGTGAGATTTCTTGAACTATATTGGAAAGTACATGTTTTTCAAAAGAATGTGTCGAAACAAAATACATAAAATAATAAAACACAAATCAATGGAAATACATGTTTAAATACATACATTACATAACTAAAACTGTTCATTTTAATAATACATTCCCCGAAAAACTTGAAAGTTCAAAAGTTATTTTATTCACTCTTTCATAAATTATAATTAAAATAATTATATTTATTTTCAGTAACTTAAAATCAGAAAATCGTTTATTTATGCTTTACTTGTTTTCATTTTCAAAAACACTAAACCAATCACAAAGCCATACACCGGTTCCACGAAAATATATAGCCGAAGTGAAAGAACACATAAATGGGGAAATTGAACAGGAGCGATGAGGGGAGTAAGGAACTCTAACTAAACACGCGATTTTAAGAAGCATTTGTAGCGTTACAAACAACGCGAAACACCAAAATGAGGTGAATTAATACATGTCTATTTATTTCCTGGGGATCGTAATAGTGTATTATATTTCAGTAAGTACACTGTCTGTTTTAGCAAAAACCCACCATATGCGCAGGCAGGTATCTCAATCTGTAAATAATATATTTATTTAAAAAATGAACATCCAAGGTCACCACTCTGAACTGATGAGATACTTTTCCTCAACTTCATGATTTATTAAAATTATTGATGGTATTATTTAAACAATTACTCAAATTTTCGTATACACTCTACACTTCATATTTATCAATGCTAAAGTCTGGTGTGATTACAGATAACAGGCGAAATTTGTGTTCGGCTTTAGGGTAAAATTCATAATTATACTTGAATGTCCTCGTGAGTGATAAAATAGGTACCTATGTGTTTCTTTCAATATCATCTGAAGTCCTCTTTGCCCAACGAAGCAACTGCCATTTTCACCAGAAGCTCATCCTGATCATCCAGGATGAGCTCGTGGATTAAGAGTTACATCAGATTATATGACTACTGTCTCACTGCCATTGACTCCTCTCTGACTGGAATATTTCTTAACTCTGTTCGGTTCTTATTGCTCCGCGTTCATCTATCCACTGACTGATGAGATTGTGTGAGATACTTTCTCATTGGACACTTTGGGCGTAACAGCCGGTCTTTGAAACTTTTCATGGACCACATGGAGTAACAACTCGTGGTCCATAGAAACACGTAACCGCGCTTTGTGTGTGGGACACTTTATGGTTATATCACTGTGGGACACTTTTATGGCTCCTTCATAATTTACATAGAATTTAACGTCATGTCTTGGGGTCTGCTTGGCGTCAGCAATTGTTAGTAAGAGTTAACCTTGTATTACACATACCCCAACTTCTTGTTTACTTCCTGCTACCATAGCATGCTAATGTGCACTACTTCACCTATCACCGTCTGTCTTCACAGCATACAATAAGGAAAACCATTCTACATTTACGTACAAATTCAGACAGAGTCCTGAAAGGCGAGGATAATTGGTATTAATTGATATGACACGATTTGATCTTGTACGATGCTCTAGAAATGCATTAGGAAGCATGTCCTAGCCCAACAAGGACGGAGTAGATTCTGGCAGTACCCTAAGATGATATTCACAAAGGTGCAACAAGATGGACTTTTCTCACGTTTAATAATAATTACTGCAGACTTCACTAAAAATGAAGTCATTGTATTCACAGAGATTGAAGACTAACCCAAGTATTTTCACGGGTATTTGTGCATTCTCATAATTGTCAGGAAAACTATGATAGTAAATAACAATTCGATAACAAATGATATTCTACTGAAAGTTCTAAACAGGTGCCATTACAAACTCCCATATGAAACTCAAATCACATATGTCCAATAATAAGCAGTGCTTAAATTTCTACACGAATTAACAATTATGTCTATTGAATATATATATATATAAGTTCTAATTTGCTTGAAAAGCATAAAACGAATAAATTAGTTTTTTCTTTTAATTTAGCAATTACACTTATGATTATTTTAGCCCACTTTTATGTTTAGCTTTTTCAGATTTCTTTATTTTAGACGTAAACAGCACCTTCTTTTTTTTGACGAGGAGGGTTCCCTTGCGGATTGAAACATAATACAACCACTATTATATTGTTAACATTTCTAATCTTATTCCATAGTCAAAATTATAAACATGAAATCAATAAACTTATTTAAGAATTACATTTTTCTAAAAGTATTGCCAAATTTTAGTGCAATAATAAATTTTGCATTGTAGTTTGGTACTATGATATATCATTTAGCAATGATTAATAATTGCACTTATAAGCGTTAATGAATTTCCAATAATTTCCATTTAAAAATTGTTTTGTTTTCGATCATTTAACATATTAAAACACATTGTTTACTTAAAATAATTGAAATTTCAAAAATGTTTTGTTTACACTAAAATTATTTATATTTGAAAAATCGTTGCTTATTTTCACTAATTTGAATTTTTAAAATATTTTGTTTACTTTCAACTAGATGATATACCCGACGCCATTCTTAATTTAAAATATGTGAATGCTCTAAACACATTCATATTACTTTTAAAATTAAATTCACCAAAACATTAAATTGAATTCCCCTATAAACAATAAAATGTATGAGGGGGCAAATTTGCAGAATAATTATGCTTTGAGCGACATCATTTGATTTAAATGCTACTGATTGAAAGTTAAATGACAAGATTATAGAATTATGGTAAAGTATTTATTATTATATACCGAAGAAGAAAATATAAGTGCTTTTGTTACAATACCTTCTTAATGTATTTACATATTTTCAACATATATTTTGACTTGCGGTGTAAAAAGTATTTCTTTAGATACTGTCTTAGTGATGAATTTGCTGGCAAGATACATGAGAACACATTATCCCGTTTCTTTCCCTTCTACTGATAAGATAAGCTCTGTAGCAGCTAATGGGTGAAGCTTAAATCGACTGCTGCTATGGAAGTATTATAGTATATTACATCGCATTAAATAATAGCATAACTGTAAATATATATATAAATATAAATAAATAAATATATATATATACATATATATATATATATATATATATATATATATATATATATATATATATATATATATATACGTATATATATATACATATATATATATATATACATATATGTATATATACATATATATATATATGTATATATATATATATGTATATGTGTATATATATATATATATATATATATATATATATATATATATATATATATATATATATATATATATATATATATGTATAAAGTTTCAATGTCACAGTTAGTAATGTTAAAGTATGCTCGAGAAGAGCCATTTCAAATGTGAAATGCTGGTACATTAATAATAGTCGCCACGATTTTGAATGCAAGCTTGCAAACGTTATGCATTGTGTCGTACAGGTGCCGTGTGTCATTTTGTGGAATGGAGTTCCATGCCTGTTGCACTTGGTCAGTCAAATCAGCAACGGTTGATGCTGATTGTGATGAAGCTGGATTTGTCTTCCAATAATGTCCCATACGTGCTCGATGGGAGAACCTTCTGTTAATCTCGCAGGCCAAGGCAACATTTCGACACTCTGTAGAGCACGTTGGGTGACAGCAGCGGTATGAGGACGAGCGTTATCCTATTGGAAAACACCCTCTTAAATACTGTTTACGAATGTCAGCACAACCGGTTCAATTACCTGTCATAGGAAATGACTCCCCAGACCGTAACTCCTTGTGCAGCTTCAGTGTGTCTACGCCGCAGACAGCTTGGTTCAAACCGATCACCTGGCCTCCTTTTTATCCACATGCGACCATCACTGGCTCCAAGACAGAAACGACTCTCATCTGAGAATACCACAGATATCCACCCCGCCCTCCAATGAGATCTAACTTGACACCACTGACGTCGCAGATGACAGTGATTCAGAGTTACTGGTATGAGCGCTACAGGCCACCTGGCTGGGAGCTGTCCGTCAAGTAATCGATTTCTTACAGTTCGCTGTGTCACCCTGGGGACAACAGAAGCTCTAATTGCTGCTGCAGATGCAGTACGATCCGCAACAGCCATGCGGCGAATACGGCGGTCTTCCCTGTCAGTAGTGGCCCGTGTGCGGCCGGACCCCGGTCTTCTTGAGACAGTGCCTTCCCGTGACCACTGCTGCCAACAATCATACACAGTGGATACATCCCTGCCAAGTCTTTATGCAATATCGCGGAAAGAAAATCCACCTTCTCGTAGCCCTATTCTACGGCCTCGTTCAAACTCACTAAGCTGCTGTTACTGCCTTCTTCGTCTTCTTAAAGGCATTCTTGACTCATACCTAGCTCACAACGTCCAATCCGGACGATAAATAACGCTCACGAAGTTTACATTGCGTATTTAAAGCAAACGTGATTTGCATGATCATAGTGGCGCTATTAGCGCCACTCTTATTCGTTTAACGCGAAATTTGAATAGGCGTCCTTTTTCATGTGCAAAAACGCGCCTCCCAAATTTCGTTTATCTAGCACAAATCCTTCTTGGTGTTGGGATTTTATTTTCCGCCAGTATATATATATATATATATATATATATATATATATATATATATATATATAATATTTCAAATTTTCAGGCACTTTGGTGTCGTTCGATCCGTATTAATATCGAGCCACAGGGGGGGGGGGAGATTAAAATTTAAAAAATTCAAATTCGGGGTAACGGCACAAAAGAGTGATAAAAAACTAAAAACTACTTTGCTTAATTTTTTAACTAAAATCTCGGTTTGGTTTGATTCGATCTATCTCAGTTTCCAGATAAAAAAAAAAAATTAAAAATTTTGAAAATCCGAATTATAGGTGACAACGTTACAAAATTTGTTTAATGAAAACTTACAACACGTTAACTCTCAAATGCGTACGCCATTTCATTTTTATACTTGAATTAGGAACAGTTTTCGATATTCATAACTTTTATTAGGTGTGCATGTGTCAGATTATGTGACCATTATCCATTTCGACCTCGCGGACAAGTACTAGTTGAAATTAATAAATGATAACGGCTTATGTTACATATAAAACCAAAATTTAAAAATAAAATTATAAGTTAGTTGCATTTAAACTTCAAATTTATTGAACACTCTACAGTTCAATTCTCCCTCGTTTAAAATAATACAGCGTAAACTCCAAATTTTTCGGCACCGATGCTTCTGTCAAGTGTTTTCGGCAGTTCAGATGGCAGTTTTATTCGACGGAATTCATTACAAGATTTTTAGAATCGATGTATCAGATGTAGCGGAAACATTACGAACGAGTAGCGGTATGTGGAAAAGGTACGTGTATATCAAGAACATGTACGTACAACATTATGAGCCACTGGTGTATTTTAAGGAGATATATCATCAATAAAATATTTCTTTTTATTGCTTGGAACTAATATACGGTAGAAATGTTTTTACTGCTTACCATAAAGTATGTTTGCTATATTTGAGGGGGGGATGCGTTTCCTATTTTACTGTTTCTGGAAACTCTAATGACTTCTAAAATAGCCATAACTTCTAAAAGACAGATAAAAATGTCACGGGCATTAAATATTGGTTCTATGTCTAACATTGAGTGCAGAAACCTTTACATTTATAAAGAGGGGGTAAATGTAAAGAAAAAAGGGAAAAACAGCAGTGAAAACTGGAAAAGAAGTTGTTTTTATTCTTTATTGCTTCCATACAGAGTATAGCATTTAGTATAACGTATTTCATTATCTAATTCATATGTAGATGCAAAAATAATTGACGTAGTAGCCTAATGAATAAAGCGTCATCTCGTCAGTTGTATTTGGAAAAGTCGTTAGTTGGCGAGGGTTTTTAAAAGGACAAATGAGAAACATATCCCTTGAGGAAGACAATCCCATTGCAGATAGCATAACATTGCAGATAACTCATTCTGGGGAACACCGGGTTTTACAAATGTGAACGTTTTCCCTAGGTTGATGCAGAGTTAGAATATTAGGGCCATCCACATCCTCCCAGGAAATTGCGATTCATGGCGACAGATCCAATTCACAGATAATTGCGACAAATAGCATAATCAACTGTAGCAAAAAAAATTTAAGAGATTGTGCATATCAGAAGTTGAACAATCTGAAATATACACATTTCAGGTTGTGCAACTTATTTTATAAAGAATGGGATCGTCGATTTCATTTCAAATACAGAAGAGGTGAAAATCTATCATTCGGTTAAACGATAGCGTGTTATCTTGCAAGTTAGAAACCAGGTGTTTATTTCCTCGCTGAGACAAATGTGCTCTTTATAATGGACAATATGTCACATTCACGCGATTTCGGCCCACTTGCTAATGTTTTCAATAGAAATTCTATATGTATATGCTATGATATTATCATGCAAATGTCCACTCAATTTATAAAAAATTATGGCTAATCCTTAAAATTTTACGGGAGTACGTATAGGGACTGCTTCCATGGATGTAGATTCATTTGTTTTATATTTTTATTATGGGCACAAAATATGAGTTCATATACATTTTGAAAAGTTTTCTTTTCGATAGTAAATTAACACAGTTTTTAAGTAACTGAGCCGCAATATATATATTTTATTTTCTAATGGCCAAGCATTTGATATTTCATCATTCGCCTATACTCCGGCCGGAACCGTGAACCTGTTAGCCGTCACATGACGTTGCCCCAGTGCACCAGTGAGGGTCGGAATACACCGCGCCCAACGACACAACATCCATGCCTGAAGGTGGGACTGGAACCCACAACCCGGCAGCCGAACGATCGCTAGGAAACGCTACGCCGACGCGGTGGTCGAACGTCCAGTTCGACCACCGCGTCGGCGTAATATATTGCAAAAACATATTCCCTGGTGGAACTTCTTGTCATAAGAACATTGAAAAAAATAAATAGAATGTATGCAAGTAGGCTATTTAAAATTATTTTTCAAACTAAAAAAATTAAAACTTGATGTCTAATAATAACAATGTTGTTTGTAAACAATTCTAATTGTAAGCAATGTTTTCTTGTATGCTATTCGATTCGTTTATCATATCCCACTATAAAATGCACAAAACAAATTTAGAATAATTCAATAAAATCATCTACGGAAGTATGAGAATACTTTAAAAATGATATATGAAAGCTATGAACACGATAAAAGTACGAGCACAGCAAATCTGATATTAATGGAATAAAAAACCTTTAACTAACGGTGAAAACATTCTTACGAAACAATATGAGTCTATTTTAGGGAGGACAAACATTGAGGACACATGCTGTATCGTGCTAAATGCAAATTGTTTTGAACAATGATTTACTGTCCAGATATTGTAGAAACATAGTTACACTTTGCACAAGATACGCAAACTAAGATTAGAAAACCCGGCGTCTAGTACATATTTTGGCAACATTTGAGACTCCGTACAGGACGTACAGTGCTTCCAAAATCCTCAATGTGTGATTTGCTTTACGCTTTTGCCCGCAGCTGGAAGAATGAGCCCATTGTGAATGCAAGATAGCCCTTTCAGAATATGATTACTGGATCCGCTGGGACGGTAACGGGGGGGGGGTTAACTGGGACGATAACGGACTGGGTACGTAAATTTCGATTTCTCTTATTTGGCTTTAAAGTAATACAAATCAGGAACATAAATTGCCAACTCTTACACTACTATATTTTTCAACTGGTTTTTAATGCGTTAGTTTATTGTTATTAAAATGGCTTAAGCTAGAAAAATAGTAAAAATTATTATTACATATATTAAAAATTATTAGATATGGTAAAAATATCTGACGATTTTAGAAAATAGTACATTTTACTCAGATTCAAATTGCAGATTCTAATTCCTGTAGAAAAAGAAAATCAAAGTATCTATAATTTTCTCTTATTTTTATTTTTTCTCCCTATTCTTTTGTCACTTTCATATTTTTTTTAGATTATTTCTTCTTTATAATCTGATACTGCTTTTCTGCAGAGAACAAATGAAATAAATCAAGTGAAATAATTCTTAGAGCGGTGGATCGAAAAAAGTTTTTTTAGTTGTTTAAAGTTTTCCAACAAACAATTTCGTGTCTTGAAAAAAAAATATTTTATTTTTACATCACATAACATTTTTTAAAAGCATCTACGTGATTAATACAGATTACATTCTTCGGAGATATTCAACTTCTTTTATGATGAGCGTCAAATTTTTTTCTAATATTTTTTTCTCTAATATGTTTTTTCTATTGTTCATATTGCACTTATAAGCTGTTAAATTCATGTATCGATTTTAGTAGTTAAAATTGCTTTTAAGACGATTTTTGTAGGCTAAATAGCTTTGTTTGCAAAATAATGTATCGTCAGTAAGATAATGTTTTTCAAGTAATTATTATATCGCACAATATCAATATGCGTAATATTATTTGATCAAACATGTGCTTATTTTGTTCATTTTTAAATGTTATTCTGTAATTTTCATAGCATTCTGTGGTATTTTATGGTATTAAAATGGTATTCTGTAATTTTCATAGTATTCTGTGGTATTTCATGGTATTGAAAACGGTATTCTGTTTTTATCATATGCATCTGTGTCTCTATTTTGACATTATATTTTGGGTTATTTCTGTTGATATATACTTATATAATATTGATATACAATACTTATAGAATATTCATATACTAATAGAATATTTATATACTAATAGAATATTTATATTATAATTCTTATAGAATATTTATATACAATACTTATAATATATTTACATCAATCTTTGCAAACTGATATGCTTAACGTACAAAATATACTTACTGTTACAATGAAAATCTGTTCATTTGCTCAAAAATATCCTAAATATCTAGTTTCCTAGAAATAAAACTTTCTATCGTCTTATGGAATAATTTCAGAACGTCTCATCATCAATACTCTGATTGAAACGAGATAGAAATATGTAACTATAACAACGGTCTTTCATAAGAGATCTTCTTTTTATAGCCCATCTCAATTCTATATGTATGCCAGAAACTTTTCCTTCGCTCCATTTTTATTCGTTCGGTCATCGTGAGTACTCCCTGAAGAGGTTGTAAAAAGTTTCATAAACCAATCTTGCTAGATTCACACTACTTGAGCTTCATCTTAAGACGTTTTAAGGATCATTTTTGCAGACAATGATTTTCCGGGGGGCATCAAAAGCTGCAGTAAATAGAAGTTTGTGCATTAAAGAGCCTAAACTATTTTTTCTTATAAGCAAACCTTGCTGTTTGTTTAAAAATAACTTTCTTTGTATTAAGTGAATGATTTAAGACATGGTATCTCATAAAATATCGGAGCGATACAGACAGTATTTTGCATGATTATCAAAATCTCTGATTACTCAAAGATGTCTGATTTTAAGTACGGTTATAAGTACTAACATTTTAGATTTTAAGTACGGTTATAAGTACAAACATCTTAGCCTGATTTAAAAGAAATAGGCTGTATCTACAGTCAGATGGAACCGAAATTTATTTTTGTGTGAATAACATTTTGCAAAATAAAACTCCAGTAAAGTTTAATAAGTTTAATCGACTTTTCAGACTCCTTTAATTCGTTTACAGGCTTTCAAAGAGCACTCATTCAATACAAGTTACACGTTAGCTATTTATAGCTAGCGTGTAGTTTTCAAGCCCATTTTATCTGGATACTCCGACTATAAACTTCACGTCAAAGTATCACATTATTTTACTAACTTTCTTGACGGTATTAAAATTAAACTTATATACAATATAGCTGATTTTAGATTCAAGTTAATCTATAAACTTTGGCACTTAAATGAGTACTTGTAAACATATATATTTATATTTATTCTTTTCAAAGCTCATCAATCCTCTCATCAAAACTCATCATTAAACATCTTTAGAATCTCTGAGTTTATTTAACTTCTTAATATTTTTAAACAAAACAACTTATCGCGTGCTTATGCACCAATATTTACCAAGAATTAAGTAAATACACTGAGCTGAATCATTGAAAATATTTTAAAGATTGCAGCTTTCCCAGCCATTTGAAATTCCAGGTTAAAATATCGATATTATAACCAATATACTTCGAAATCTATGAGTACGATAAAAAATCCCAATGATATACACTTGTAGGGCTTTTAAAGGTATACACATTATTGCTTTAGTTTCACTTTAAGTTTTTGAGATATATATATAAAAATGTTTATTTTCTTTGTACATTTCTATCAACCGACGGAAGCACACTGGTAACGTCTACCTACCTAGTTTTCGGTTTCTTAACCTCAAAATGAGAAAATAAAGTGTATTGCTATAAGTTCTATATTTATTTTATAATGTATACATGTATATATTAAATTCGAAATTTATTATAAACTTGTTGCATTTTGAAACCAAAAATATATCTAGAGTAACTAATAAAAATTATCAATTGAATAAAACGAATTGCATAGATAAAACTGCAACCAAAATCTTTCATTAAAAAATTTCGTCATTGACCTTACCTTTACACAGTAAGTTATTGGTTTCTTTATTATTTAATTTAAATACGGCTTTTCTTCTGAAAGTAGTCCACGAATAACATCCTTATTTGTCATCACGACCATAACTACCTAATACCAGTTAAAATTCTCAATCCTGTTTCAAATGTTTGATAAGCATCTTACGTTCATAGGTTAATGACTTGAATGAAATAAATAAATGCATAACGATAACAAACACATGTAAATATAAATCGATGTGATTTTAATAATAGAATAATTCTAAGATGCACAGAGCGCTTCTCCTCTGATATTTGGCGAGGGAATATGATGTGCCGATCTAGGATTGACAGAAGTAATTTGGGGCCCTGAACAAAGACTATACACTTCTTACATATTTGGGCCTCTGGGCATGTGTTGTTGAGACCCAGACCGTCCGACCTACCAGAAAGGTTTAAGGTAACTGTTTGGACGGCCGGGAAGTGCCACCCAATTTAGACCGGAACCCAGTGGGGGAGGTATCCACAGGGACCGTACCCTCCTTCCCCTACCACCAACCTCCCGGAAGGACGTACGGACCCACATGCTTAACGTGATCGTACTCCGCATGAACACGGCGGCAGTTATGGCAGCGTGCAAATCCAGCGCGCAAACCACCGGGCTACCGCGTCCGAAATGAGCCAACAGCACGCGGCGTTCCCAGGTGGTCACCCACCCAAGTACTAACCGCGCCCGATGCTTCTGGACATGTGTAACGTAAAATCTTATATAAATTAGATAATTATTTCGAAGAGTGATATTTTGATACATAATTGAACACTATACAAGGTATTTCTTGAATGCCAGTTACCAGCTGTATATTAGAGATATAATGATTCAATTATAAAGTTTAAAAGCATTACAAAAGGAAAAGAAAAATAAGTCGTAAGGTAATTCAAGTAATCCTATACATAGTCGCCGTAGTGTATTTGTAGTTGGTAGCATACACTTGAAGCCTCTGAATCTATATTCGGCACTCTTAGAAGCCTCTGAATCTATATTCGGCACTCCTAGAAGCATCTGAATCTATATTCGGCACTCCTCCAAGCATCTGAATCTATATTTGGCACTCCTAGAAGCATCTGAATCTATATTCGGCACTCTTAGAAACGTCGGAATCTATATTCGGCGCTCCTAAAAGCATCTGAATCTATATTCGGCACTCCTAGAAGCCTCTGAATCTATATTCGGCACTCCTTGAAGCATCTGAATCTATATTCGGCACTCCTAGAAGCATCCGAATCTATATTCGGCACTCCTAGAAACCTCGGAATCTATATTCGGCGCTTCTAGAAGCCTCTGAATCTATATTCGGCACTCCTAGAAGCCTCTGAATCTATATTCGGCACTCCTAGAAACCTCGGAATCTATATTCGGCGCTCCTAGAAGCCTCTGAATCTATATTTGGCACTCTCCTAGAAGCCTCTGAATCTATATTCGGCACTCCTAGAAGCCTCTGAATCTATATTCGGCACTCCTAGAAGCATCTGAATCTATATTCGGCACTCCTAGAAGCATCTGAATCTATATTCGGCTCTCCTAGAAGCATCTGAATCTATATTCGGCACTCCTAGAAGCCTCAGAGTCTATATTCGGCACTCCTAGAAGCCTCTGAATCTATATTCGGCACTCCTAGAAGCATCTGAATCTATATTCGGCACTCTTAGAAATCTCTGAATCTATATTCGTTTCCAGTCGATTGTTATTGGAACCGCAAATAAATTCACTATTTTAAAAGTCTGGGCTCTGCAATTTACCGTCAAAATGCCTAAAGTCACTATGAATATTCCAATTTTTTAAATTCTGAAGATAAAACTGAGAAACATGTAACTATAGCAACGGGTAGTCATAAAAGGACTGATTTTTATAACCCATCTGTATATATTCTGGCAACTTTTTCCTTTTCCCATTTCTATTCATTTGGTCATCCTAAGTACTCCCATAAGAGATTGTAAAAGCTTCATATAGCGATCTTGCCAGATTCACACTTCTTGAGTTTCTCCTTCGGATGATTTGTGGATCATATGCGTAGAAAATGAATTTTTGGTTGACACTAAAATACTGTAAATATTGTTTGGCGTTCGCATACATAAAACGTTTTTTTACAATATTCTAAATTATGTTTTATTATCCTTGAGTGGTTAGCATTATATTAAAATAATTATTTGTTAATGTTTTAGGCTTTAATTAGCAAATAAATTTCTATAATTTCGAAAAAATATTGATATTGTGACAAAAATTTCTAGTGATCAAAGTGGTGAAATAAATTAAACTTAATATTTAGATTTTGAAATATAACATCTATTTTGACAGATCATATCTTATATATCTGTGCGTATCGAATAACTCTGTACACTCCCTGCGTTCGCATTAACCCTCCAAATTTACGTCAAAATGTAAATCGAGTTACCGTTTCTGAAAAATAATACATTGGTCATTAACTACAAAATTTATTCTTTTTACTTATATTTATTTATGTAACACTTAATTATTCAAATACTTTTTCAACAATAACCATTAATTTCAAATAATCATTAATAATTAATTAATCTACAATGATCCTTAATTCAATTTTTTATAGAAATTACTTATGAGGCAATGTGAGATCATTTTATTAATGAACATCAACAGGATCTACGTTCGACCTTTTATCAAATATAGTTTGTAGGCACATATCATTTGTTATGCATTTACTTTGCATTCATGCTCTTTGGCTTAGCTTGGGCTATTTTTCACTTGAGTTGATATCTGGCTCACAACTTTAACGTATCGTGCTAATTATCTTTTAACACTCCATTTACAGAAGCCTTTCAGTTTTGTAGTGACTCAACATCATTCAATTGCTGGCGTCTTAGCAGCACATTGAATTTTTTCCAACTGCAAACATCTTTGCAGTGCGACGACTCTTTTGAACTCTTACTTTAATTTTACCGTATATCGGGGAATCACGCCTTAACTGATTTTAATTGGTCTTGCTTTTCATCATGTTTTGGGATCGATCCTGATTAGACATCTCTTTCTGATAGAGCTTGTCCCAGTCTTGCCAGGAAGCATTGTTTAAACCCATGTTGCCATCATGACTGTTCCAATACAAAAGAAATCATAAATCACACATCGCATGACCTCAGTATGCGACTTACTAATTTTATTGGTCATATACATGGATTTATTTAAACTTTTATTTATATTTTACATTTCGAACACACCAAAAGTTCAATATGATGCGATTATAAAATAAATATAGAATTATGATTGACTTAAATAGTATAAAAGTCTTAATGTTCAACAAAACACTTATTTTATATAAATATTATACTATATTTTATATAAATATCAGTATAAGAAGTTGGAACATTATTCATTAAAATTACTAACAAATTTCACTGAAATTTATACAATGAAAGAATTTACTAACAAAACTCCAATTATAGAGCAGAAATTAATGCTGTTTCAGAGTCGAAGAAATTTCTTCCAAAATTTTTTCATATAAATTTCCCCAAAATATGTTTTGAGCTAATCATAATAAATGAATTGTATATTTTGGTCTATATTCCATTTTTAATTTCAAATAAATTGTGAGATCAGAAATAGAGGAAAGAACGTTAAATGTAAATAACACCTCCAACCTTATAGGAAACTAGAGGAACATAAATAAGCACAAGTAACACAATAATGCAGCATACAGCTGTTTCGAGGATAGGCTGAGTACCCTTAGTCAATGCAAGTCCAAAAGAGGAATATGCTTTTGGGCTTCGGGTTTGCAAGTTCTCTTGCACTGATGAAGGGGATCCAACACATCTTCAAACCAACTGGATGCTGCATTATTGTGTTATTTGTGCATATTTGCGTTGCTCTAGTTTTCCGTATCCTTTGTACTAAATGTATTTTACTTATTGATGAACCCTTTAAACCATTCTTTGGTAATCCATGAATACAAACGTAAATCCCTAGGGCAATTAGCTCAAAAAATAGTTAACATATGTAACTTATTTTTTCCGGGTAAATCCAAAACTCAGAATTTTCTATCAGTGCGCATTATCGCCCTACAAATTACGTCATTTAATTGTAAATAAAATTATACATAAAACACATAGTGCTGTACCATTAAGTAGAAAGAAATATTTTATATTTAAATGTTAACTACTAGAAAATACGAGTATAATTAATATTTCAATAAATACAAAGCCTTTCTCTTGTCTGATCTAGCTGAAAATCAATGAGCCATTCATGTTTATTGACTCAATCATATCTCAATCCATTAGAGAAATTCTATTTTTTCGAACAATATCGTGCTGAGAGGTTTAGAGATATACATAGGCATAATATTTAAATTATTGATTATTTTAAAGAAATAATCTGAAACTGTAAATCTGTTGAAATCTGAGAGTCGGATTTTGTAATTCCACAAAAATAGATAAGTTCCTTTACGGGAAAATGAAAGACATAAAAATGTTAGATGTCATATCTATATATATAAAGAAGAAAAGTGTGTATGTATGATCCACCATAACTGGAGAACGGCTGAACCGAACTTCATGAAATTTGTCTTGGTAGTCTGAAAATCACCCCACAAGAAACATAGGCCATGTTTCGAGTTTCTACAACCAGTGGTTCTCGAGATATTAGTGAAAAACCACACTTTTTTCTAGGAGTTTTACTCTCTAACTCCATGATTCACAACGAAAAAGGTTGGACATTATTGGTTTAAAACGTGAAAGTCAATAAAATCTCTGAGTTTTGTGGGAGTTTATTGAACGTATTTGACACTTTTGAAAATCGCAGGTTTGAGATATGAATTTAAATGGAAACTATCACCATGGTTTATTTCTCACAGGCTTACACAACACTGAGTTTTGTGGGAGTTTATTGAACGTATTAGACACTTTTGAAAATCGCAGGTTTGAGGTATGAATTTAAATGGAAACTATCACCATGGTTTATTTCTCACAGGCTTACTCAACAACGAAAAGTATTAAGAAATCACAAGACAGATCAATCATGCATAACTCATTGATTATGAAATATTTTCCAACTTAAATTTTATTTAAATATCTCTAAAATCCGATACAGTCAGCGGTAATATATCACAATCGGCCCTATATGTTCCGGTGTAATTTTTATCATAGTTTTGCATGGTAAATCCCGACCAACGCCGGGTAATCGCTGCTAGTTGATTATATAATACAGTAGCCTTTCCTCTGTTGGGATAACCATTTTTCTACTAATATGTTTTTGCTCTATTAGGGACAGCGATGTAACGGTAACTTACTGATCAAATCACAATTTTTTCCATTGCATATAATCTATATACATCAATGAAATTAAACTATATTTATTTAAAACTGCTATATAAATAGGCACTTTTTAATGACGCTGTTGCTTTGAGAATTATTAGCGAACATTTCATTTTACTTAAGTTTAATATCTGATATAATGCGATGTAACGTTATTGGATCATCGTTTAAACTTTTATATTCAGCACTATCAGCTTATTTCTCTAGTTGCACTTAAAAGAATCCAAGACGTTTAATGCAACTACGTATTGCAAACTGAAGTTTGAGTGTGTTTGTCCGTCCTATTTGTATTGAAGACAGACATTTACTTTGGAGTAAAGGGAGATGTCTTTGTGTTTCTTTTTAAGAGGTAAGGAGAAGGATAGTATTTTATTTGAAGAAAATTTTATGATTTCTTTTATTTACTGGCTAAAGTGGTAGATAGAGAATAGGGAAACTGATAGAAGTGGCTTCTTCAATATAAATATATGCGGTGCTTGAATATATGAAACTTTCGTATGAACTAATTTTAAATATTAATGAAAATAATGTCTGTTGTTGTTGAGACCCAGATCGTTCGACCTATCAGAAAGATATAAGGTAAAAGGTGTAAGATAATATAATGTCTGTGTATCAGCATATTTGCAGACAGAAAGCCAAATTTACAGATAGCTACAAATTTACATGAGTGCTTTACGTTAATAAATGGCAGACCTTATAACAATTTTTTAATTATAAATAATTGAAAAGTTATTATCGTCTAAATTTTAATTTCCATTTATTTACCACCATTTTTAATTCATAATTATCAACAAACGATGATGACTATCTCAGAAAATCGCAAACGGTGATAAAACATGCAACAAAAATAAACTTGAATTAAAAATACAAATTTATATTTTCCTTACCAGCATAACAATGGTTATAGCAACAGTAATTCACATTAAAGTAATCTTAAATAAAGTTTTCCATCATGTTGTATAAGAATTAACTAATCACACGCGTATTTGAAATACACAATATACATATGTGACTGATTTTTAATTTAAATTTATATCACAAGAAATCTAAATATATTTTGTTAGTTTTAAATTTTATTTAAACAAGATACCTGTTCCATAAATTTTTAATTAAAAGTTTGAAAGTTATGCAAGTATTTTGTTTCATTGTGAATAACATATTATAGTTAACTAAAAATTAATATACTTTGTCAATATTATTAACTCGATAAGAACATAAGACAGTTGATTTAACGTATCAACCGGTTTTGGATGAAAAAAAGAACGTTCTATATTTTTTTTATGTATGGTTTATAGATAATATGCTTTTACCTGCAAATTAAAGTCCAAATTAGTTTCCCAATCGCTTTAATTTTTGCTTCACATATAGGTGGGATTGGTACAATACCTTAATTCCAAATTCCACATACAAAATCTGTGCATAGAAGCCTTTGACACTGAATTGTAAATCAAAACTTTTCAATCCCTTTAGGAATTGTCGGGTGTATGTTTTAGGTATTTAATTTGGATTGAATATGAGGAGTCGAGAAATAATTCACATTTATCTACATCATGGTAGCCATATATGATACCATATAATCGATAAATGTGTCAATGCCTCCTACAATCATTACTAACGGATATGAACACTAGTTCTAAAAAATGAGATGGAATATTTCTCTCTAGTCTGTTAAAGGTGTTGCTTTTGTTCCTGATAGAATACGGTATGAAATCATAATTCAGCAGCATTGATGATATTTGATAGTGTTTACCATTCTGTAGGATATACTAAAATTAAAACTGGACGTTGAAAATCCAGAATGAAATCAAATAGCATTGAAAACCAATATACCGGTAATAGCTAAAGTATTCACCGCGTTGTGCTGATAGCCTTATATCATACACAAACGTTTTTTTTAGTAGCATTTTATCCATCCAGCCCTTAATATAAACTAACGGTCAGCTACTATGTAAATCATATATATAAAACTAGAAGTATACCCTTTCTTCGTGCAGAATATAATATAAATAAACTTAAAATCTACAATTATGTGCAAATTTCTATGGCATTCTGAGTGGCATTGTTATTCCATTGCATTAAAATATAGCTATGTTCTTGCTATACAAAATTATATTTCTAGACAGATCTGAAATATAAAACATGCCGGTCCTGTTTGTAAACAAATTTTAAGAAAAGGAAGTCTGTATGATATATTCAGAAATAAGAGATATATGGAATTTGATCAATGTATGCTAAAATGGTATTTGAAGATATGCCCATACCGTAGTAACTCTCTTTCAACAATTGGCTAAAAACAATAAATTAGTTAATTTACTAAACAGAGTATATGAGATTGAAACTCTTTGGCAGTATAAAACATATTTAAGAAATTGAATATATTAACATTCCCCGTAATATTTAAACCCAAAGGCCTTAATTAATATAATCTAGTTAAAATATATATTTCATTTTTAAGTTGTATATATGTGTATAACCATTTTTTATGATTTAAATCGGAAAAATAATAAAAATTGTCTGCCGTATAAACACAGAACATATTTTGTTTAACTGTTTTCATGAGCCACATGATATAATTATCTTCTTCATAAAATACTCATAATTAAATATCTAGCTATTTTGATGCAATATTTTTCACTGTTGAGAAAAAGCATTTGAAAATAAAGCATAGAGATAAAGTTTCCAGTTACCTTAATGTTTTAAACCAGCGATTTCCAGCATTTTTTGTTTGAAGGAGATATGCATTTAGAGAGGAGGTAAAACTTATATGGGTGGTTCGTTTCTTATTAATATTTCTACAATCCCTGGTTAACTCCACACATGGATTAAATTTTAAGAGGGGGGGGGGGTGTATTCCAAGGCTACACATAACATTTCATAAAATTCAATACAGCCATCCTCAGGTGATGATGAGATAAACACACACATACACCGACATATTTTGAATTTTATTTATATAAATTTATAGAATTACAATATTTACAGATACAGAATTTACTTAACAAATTCCTCCCAGGGCACTAGAAATTACACAAACAATTTACACATTTT
Source organism: Amaurobius ferox (assembly GCA_951213105.1). Classification (NCBI taxonomy): domain Eukaryota; kingdom Metazoa; phylum Arthropoda; class Arachnida; order Araneae; family Amaurobiidae; genus Amaurobius; species Amaurobius ferox. The sequence continues at coordinate 97,149,950 of OX578136.1, forward strand.
GAACTAGAATTATTTGCAATATTAACTTATTAAATAGCCAGTATAATTCAATTTTCACTCACAAAATTTTCACTTAAGATTAATAGAGAATATCGTACCCTTCGTGGTTAAAATAATCGTTCTTACACATTTCTTGATTAATAGCTGAAAACTTGTAAGACTAAAAGGACATCCACTTCAAGTTCCTTGAGCAGAGAACATGTCAGTTTAAATAAAATTAATTAGCATGGTACGTCATCAAAGATGAATTACTTCTGCACTCACTGCATATTATTCATAACGAAACTATAGGTGAAGAACATAGATAACACTCACATCTTTCATTTCAAAAATAAAATTAATTTAATTAAATGACCCGAAATTTCTAACATTTAATGGCCAAAGTTGTTTTTGTCTAATAGTATGCCAATATTGACACAATATAAGACGCCAATAGAGACCCTATATTGAATGAATTATTGATATTATAGGATTTCGATATTTTTTCAGTATTAAAAACTCAACGTATGGAATTTATATCTATTTTTAAAAATATGAGATATTTTTCTCAAATATCCAGATGTTTTAATTTAGCAAATTTCACTTTACATTCTTAGATTTTAATTTATTATTTGCTTCATTTTTACTTTCCTTATATACATAACGTATAACGAAAATATTGTGACGGGGTAGAAAATTCGAATTCGAGTTTTCGACGGGAGAGCACGTTTCAAGCATCCCTGATCAAGAATCGAACATTTTTGAAGTGATGCCTGTGTGTCTGTGTGTGTGTGTGTGTGTGTGTGTATGTGTGTGTGTGAAAGTATGTGTATGTGTGTGTGTGTGTGGGTGTCTTGAGACGAAATCTCACAAAGAAATTAAGCGATTCGAATCAATTTTGGTACAAAAATCACAATCCGTGAATACTGGAACCCTGTTGTTTTAAAACACAATTGAATGTTCAGAGCCCCCCTAAATTTTCGAGTGAAATTTTGAAAAAATCATCAAAAAATCAAAACCTTTAATAAAGTTACGCAAATAGACATTTCTTATGCAATTTTTCCTTAGAAAACGATTGACATAAATTTTGGAACTCTAGCATGAACCGTTTTCGAGATATTGCACATTTTTCGAATACATTTATCAAAAAATTCCATGAATTAAAAAAAATATATTAACTGTTAAAAAACATGTTCACTTTTCATATGTTATATCATCCGATAAATTTGGTGACATCATTCTCGTGGATCTAACTCATTCCATTCACGAGAAAAGATACTTTGAGTAATACTTTTTTATTTGAACGCCAATAGCCATTTATCCGCTGTAAGAATAACTTATATCTCCGTCCATAATGCTTGGCGAGATTTTGGCGAGGAACTTAGTGGAATGTCGTTCGGTAATGCACAATTGAAACTTGTATCTTTTTCTAAACAACTCTTATTTCCTATAATTAAAAATAATCGACAGGATATTTATTTTAATTAATTTCTTATATGAGGCAAGTTCGAAATAACTTTTGAATGGTCGCTTCGAGAAAAGCAATTAGGATCTCATTCCTATAATTAGAGACGATGCCGCAATATATAAATAAAAATACACCAAAACGTAACCTTTGGAATCTAGTATAGACAATAGAAAGGCAGGCACATTTAACATTTTTATTCAAAATGAATGAATTCGAATGCATTTACATTTTAGTGGAATATATTTACAACTTATTTTAACGTGGTTATAAGTAGTTACATGAAGTTGTACGTGAGGTATTCGGTAAGTTGCGCCATGGCGATCTCATTTATGTTGACAGGCTAGATCTGAAAAGTATATGCTCGAAATGCATCAATACATAAACACAAAGCAGGTTTCAAACTTCTTATCCTTTCTAGTCCCCCAAATTTAATTCATTTCCGATAGCAATAGAGCATGGGTGCCACCGTAACTAAATAACCTGCGTAGTAGAATATGCAGAAACGTAAGGACAAAAGGGCATTTTTTTTACCAAAACGTAAAATGGTAAACGAACGATGATGGCGGATAAAAATTGAAACTAAACTCATTAAATATCGTAATATATCTTTGTGATGACAATACATTATTTAGAATACTTGAATAACAACATATATTTAAATATTAATTTGCTACAGTGCACTTTAAGTAATTTTAAGTGAATGTACATTACTACTCATTTTTACCGTAGTCACTAACTAGCGTTCTAAAGATGTATACATTTATTAGCAAATTCTGCAATGTATATGCGAGAAAGAAGGGAAAGATACATAACGATTTTTTTTAAAAAACGAATGTATATATTTTAAGGAAAGTGAGTATTTTATGTTCTAGTTAATTGAAAATATCCATCAAAGAAGATGATGATCATCATCATATTTGGCACGACAGCCCAGGATGAGCCATGGACTTCCGCTGAAGATTCCTCCAGGACAGTATATTTCAAGACCTGGTCTGCCAGTCTCTTGCTCCAATCACTCTAAAATCCGAATCAATTGAGTCAAACCATCTCAGCTCTGGTCTTCCTCATTTTCTACTAGTAAAGGGCCTTGCAGCATACATCTTCTTTACCGCGTCTCTTTCATCCATTCTAGCAATATGAGAAGCCCAGTTCATTCGCTTAATTTTCAAATATTTAATAATATCGGGTTCCTTAATATATCTATAAATCTCTGAGTTAAAACGGCTCCGCCATAGGCCATTCTCCTTTAATCCACCAAGGATGCCTCTGAGAACCTTACGTTCAAAAACAGCAACTCTACCCTCTCCATTTTTTGTTAAAGACATGTTTCCGAACCATACATTAGGACCGGTCTAATGATAGTTTTATAGATAAGGAACTTTGGTTTTCTAGATGATATCAATGATGATAATAAGAAGATAATAATATCCATCAAAGAAGATAGAAGACCTAGAAGTTAGATATATCCTAAAAATTAGAGGTTAAACCATTGTAAAATTCTAAAGAAACCTTTTCACTTTCCTTATATACATAATGTATAAGGAAAGTATTGTCACGGGGTCGAAAATTCGAATACGAGTTTTCGACGGGAGAGCACGTTTCAAGCATCCCTGATCATGAATCAAACACTTTTGAAGTGATGTCTGTGTGTGTGTGTGAAAGTATGTGTGTATGTGTGTGTGTGTCAGTGAGTCTGTGGAGACGATAACTAACGAACGAATGGACCGATTCGAACGAAATTTGGTACAAAAATCACAATCCATAAACACTGGAAGCCTATTGCTTTTATACGCAATCGAATGTTTAGAACCCACCTAAATTTTTGAGTGAAATTTTGAAAAAATCGTCAAAAAATCACAACCTCTAATAAAATTACACAAATAGACATTTCTTATGTAATTTTTCATTAGAATACGATTGGCATAAATTGTAGAAAACTGACATGAACAGTTCTCGAGATCTTGCACATTTTTAAAAAAAATTATCAAGAAGTCATGTAAAATAAAAAAAAATATTTCCTCTCAAAAAACATGTTCGCTTTTCATATGTAATACTATTCGATAAATTTGCTGACATCATTCTTGTGGATCTAGCTCGTTCCATTCATGAAAAAAGATACTTTGAGTAATACTTTTATATTTGAACGCCAATAGTCATTTATCTGCTGTAAGAATAACTTATTTCTCCGTCCATAACGTTTGGCGAGAATTTGGCGACGAATTTGGCGGAATATCGCCAACTTGGCGACATTTTTAATTGTTGATAAATTAACGAAAATGTCGTCAAATGGATAAAAATGACGCTAAATCAATGAAAATGACAACTAATTGAAGAAAATTCAATATCTTGGAAAGAATATAAGTAGCTACTATAAGAATAACATTTTTACTTCCCTTATATACATAATGTTTAAGGAAAGTATTGTCACGGGGTCGAAAATTCGAATTCGAGTTTTCGACAGGAGAGCAAGGTTTCAAGCATTCCTGATCACGAATCAAACACTTTTGAAGTGATGTCTCTGTGTGTGTGTGTGTGTGTGTGTGTGAAAGTATGTGTGTATGTGTGTGTGTGTCAGTGAGTCTGTGGAGACGATAACTGACGAACGAATGGACCGATTCGAACGAAATTTGGTACAAAAATCACAATCCATAAACACTGGAAGCCTATTGTTTTTATACGCAATCGAATGTTCAGAACCCACCTAAATTTTTGAGTGAAATTTTGAAAAATCGTCAAAAAATCATAATCTCTAATAAAATTACACAAATAGACATTTCTTATGTAATTTTTCATTAGAATACGATTGGCATAAATTTTGGAACGCTGACATGAACCGTTCTCGAGATATTGCACATTTAAAAAAAAATTATCAAGAAGTCATATACAATAAAAAAATATTTCCTCTCAAGAAACATGTTCAATTTTCATATGTAATACCATTCGATAAATTTGGTGACATCATTCTCGTGGATCTAGCTCGTTCCATTCATGAAAAAATATATTTTGAGTAATACTTTTATATTTGAACGCCAATAGTCATTTATCTGCTGTAAGAATAACTTATTTCTCCGTCCATAATGTTTGCCGAGATTTTGGCGACGAATTTGGGTGAATATCGCCAACTTGGCGACATTTTGAATTGTTGACAAATTAACAAAAATGTCGTCAAATGGATAAAAATGACGCTAAATCAATGAAAATGACAACTAATTGAAGAAAATTCAATATCTTGGAAAGAATATAAGTAGCTACTATAAGAATAACATTATTACATTTCCTTATATACATAATGTATAAGGAAAATATTGTGACGTGGTCGAAAATTCGAATTCGAGTTTTTGACGGGAGAGCACGTTTCAAGCATCCCTGATCACGAATCGCACATTTTTGAAAAGATGTTTGTGTGTGTGTGTGTGAAAGTATGAGTGTGTGTGTGTGTGAAAGTATGAGTGTGTGTGTGCGTGTGTGTGTGTGTGTGTGTCAGTGAGTCTGTGGAGACGATATCTCACGAACGAATGGAGCGATTCGAATGAAATTTGGTACAAATATCACAATCCGTGAATACTAGAAGCCTATTGTTTTAAAACACAGTCGAATGTTCAGAATCCCCCTAAATTTTCGAGTGAAATTTTGAAAAAATCATCAAAAAATCAAAACCTTTAATAAAGTTACGCAAATAGACATTTCTTATGTAATTTTTCCTTAGAAAACGATTGACATAATGTTTAGAATGCTAGCATGAACCGTGGCATTTCTCGGGATATTGCACATTTTTCAAATAAATTTATCAAAAAATCCCATAAATTAAAAAAAAGTATTAACTGTTAAGAAACATATTCACTTTTCATATGTAATATCATGCGATAAATTTTGTGACATCACTATCGTTGATTTAACTCGTTCCATTCACGAGAAAAGATATTTTGAGTAATACTTTTGTATTTGAACGCCAATAGTCATTTATCCGCTGTAAGAATAACTTATTTTTCCGTCCATAACGCTTGGCGAGATTTTGGTGACAAATTTAGCGGAATGTCGCCAACTTGGTGACATTTTTAAATGTTGCCAAATTAATGAAAATCTCGCCAAATGGATAAAAATGACGATAAATCAATGAAAATGACAACTAATTGAAGAAAATTCGATATCTTGGAAAGAATATAAGTATCTACTACAAGAATAACATTTTTTTAAACTGTAAAAGTAGTAAATCCATTGCAATATATAAGGAAAGTCATGTGCTGCCCACATCAGATTTTTTTAATATTGTTGATCTTGTATACTTTCAGATAGATAAGAAAACTTTTAGGTTATTTTTTAATCGTAAAATCGGTTGTTAAAGCTTTGCTGAATTATAAAAATCAATTTTTAACAATCATAATTCATAATCATGAAATCAGTTGTTAAGACTGTTCTGTAAAAGTTATAAAAATCAATATTAGCAAATCACTATTTATTAAAAATCAATTTTTACCATAAATTCCACACTGGATCTTATAATAAAATATAAGAGAGATAAAATGAATATTAGGAATAATTTATGCATATATACTTATACATTTATAAGAATAATGAATAAATCTTAAAATCGCACTTGGCAATTGTCTTTAGTCTATAACAATGCATGATTAGATCTTTTTAGTAGAAATAATGCACGTATGAGACATAGATTATGAATTCAGCTTAAATATTTGATTCACAAATGATAAGAAACTCTTCGAAGATGGTCCCAATCAAAACTCAAGGAAGGAGAAAATTGTTTATCTAGAAGAGATTAATTAACCCCAGTTTCTACACATCATTAATTATATCATTCATTAGAAGGGTGTCTTTGGAAATAAAAATGACAAAGTAAAATAAGTATTTGATTTATCACTCATTGTTAAGGGTCATATTTAATAGATTCTTTTTAACAGTTGAATAGAATATAAAAATGATTAAAACAATATATCCAGCATAAAAAGTTCTAAGGAAAATAATACTTACATATCATGAGCAATGTTGTCATTGTCAACGAAAGTTATTTACAACTTATTATAAAAGATCACTCATCTTAAATAAAGCTGATTCTTTATTAAATATTTTTTGAGAATTATCAAGAATCTACTTCACAAGAGTATGGATTTATTTCGAATTATGAGGAAACTTATTCTGTAAATAATTTTCTAAGAATGCTTATACATTTATGACAAATGTTTACTCGTATAGTCCATTTTTGTTATGAATATAGCATTGAAGATTTTGCAATTACATTATTATTTTGTCCTATTTGTAAATTTGTGTATTGCTTTGTTTATATGTTTGCATACCGTCCTATTGAATATTAGTTGAAGCTAAGTGTTTATAATGAAAGAAACAAAACATTAAGAGAAATACATAAATTGCTATGGTTGAGAGTGGAGGTTTCTTCAACTTTTAGTTTACACTCTAAATCTACGGTTTGTTTTTCCTCGCTTTCTCCTGTACACTACACAACGCTTTAACATTCAATTTAAACTCCTTACTTGTTAAACATTTAGTTCTGGGATTCCTGCCTTATGGTTCATGGTAATACTTGATATCTTAATACTTTTTCCAGTATATGCTTGTAGTCTGGGCTAAGGCATTTATAGTAAGTAACTATTGCTATATCTGAAATCCGCATTTGTTTAGATTTGTTTTGGTCGCGTGCAGAGAATTGAAGAGTATCTAATCTGAATTAACCTCCAACATAAGCCTGATGCTGTTAATTTCTGTTTTTAGGGACGCGACAGCCCAGTGGTTAGCGCGCGGAAATTGCACTATTTCGGCCCGGGTTCTATTCCTCCCACTTCCAAAGCTGCCACCGTGTTCATGACAAGGCAAAACATGTGGGTCCGTAAGTCCTTCCGAGAGGTTGGTGGAGGAGGAAGGAGGGTACGGTCCTTGTGTATGGCTCCCCCATTGGGTTCCGGTCTAAATTGGGTGGCACTTCCCGGCCGTCCAAACAGATACCTTACACCTTTCTGGTAGGTCGGACGGTCTGGATCGAAGAAGTAGAATTTCTTTTTTTCGACACCGTGGTCGTTCTACCCGCCGTGTCTTGAACTAATCGAATTGGAGTCAGCGAATGTAGGAACAGTTGATTTCCTTGACATCACTATTTATTATAATTTGGAACAGAAATTATGTTATAAATTATTTGACAAGAGACATCTATATGGTTGCAAGATCATTTATTTTACCCACTGGCATACCAACTTGAGTTTAAACGTATAACGTAATTTAATCGTAAATCACTTGAACAGATACAGATTATTAAACCCATCTATTACAGAATTTAATGAATGCATGATGCATTTAATCAACGGAACTTGGGAACAATCAATCCCTTCCGCTTTGTACAGCACTATTATGATGTTTTTTGCAGAAATTATAGTGATAAAAATTATGTTATTTTATCCGACATCATACAATACAACTCAACTCTTACCTAGGATTATCTGATTGCTTCACATCCAGATGGCTCTATAAGTTAGACGCGACTTTTTTATGTATGCTTTCCTATTCGAAGTTTATACGCTTTATGCAACTCTTCCAAGATTCTCGTCTTGCTGGTTAGTAAAATTTCTAATTTTTTTGTTATTTTGATCATTTTTTTTTTGTTGTCTGGGATTCGGCCATTTTTTCCCCACGGGCATGATCGATTATTGTTTCGGGCGTGCAGAGTCTCTGGGAGCGTTACAAAATTTCAATAAATATATTTTATTAAAAAAAAATCATCTCTTATTATATTGTTGCGAGATATAAGGGGGTATATTCACACTAGTTACTTCTATTGGTATCCCATATTTTATAAAATTATTCAAAATTATCGATAGATAATATTAAAATTTATAATTGGCATAGTATGCTTTGTTTGGAACTTCACTATCAAAATATTTAACTATTTAATCTTCAACATTAACTTCTGAAACATTAACTTCTGAAAGTATTTTTATATGGTAAAACACGTGGCCGTCTATAAAATTGAATGTAAGTTGTGACTTCATATGAATAAACCATGTTAAACAGCCATTCCCTGATATGAATTGAATTTATAGAACAGAATATGTACATTTATATGCGTATTATTGTGAAAATGAATTCAGAAACATAAACGTATCATACTTTAGAATACGTATTACAGATAAGAGCACTGTGTGTGTCTTCCAAAGGGAGCATTCCTTGCATGTTTGTACTTTGATTTTTAGCTTATACTTTGTCTTAGGTTAATGCGATCTAAACAATGATCTACTGCTATGTTGCAGTAGCTTTAAATATGTAGAGAGTGATTCCAAACTATGTATAAACTTCAAAAAGAGATAGGAAACACTAAATTAAACATTTTTCGATCATAAATGTATACCATCATACGTCACCCTTTGGTCCTAGATGGCGCAGTTGGTGCATACAGGAAATGCAGAAAGTCTGAGTAGCATTGTTCTCTACAGCTGTTTTGCAGTTTTCAGCAGTTTTACTAAAGCTGCTAAAATAGTTGTTTGGTTTGGACTTAACTGTTTTGTAGTTCGGCACACGTCTGTTAGGCTACAATCATTTATGGTACTCTCTTACAGCAGTCTTTTTCTTTTATATTGGCAATACCATACGCTAGATACATGTCAACCACCTCAACATTCTGCAAATGGTCTATGTTACACTTGCGTTATGAATGGCATCGTTATGAATGTCGAAAGCGAAAAATAGCTAATGGTTACACAGCCTACTAGCGCCCTCTAGAACAGAAGGTTGATGGCTGCAGATAGACGTGCATTAAAGAAAAATTTTGTTTCACTGTTCCCTATCGTTTATTAAACTTTGTATACAGAGTTCTGAATCAACCTGCATAGTAAATTATTAAATGAAGGCAATGTTGTTATATTTACAAGCAACTTCCCACTGTTTTTGTTAAAATATGCAAATTATGTGTTCTACATAAGAGGTTAAGCCGTTTTTGAATGTTTGGGAAATTTATGGAACAATGTAATTATGTTATTTAAAATGTTGATATTTAAGTATGCTCATGAAAATCACTTTTCCCTGACTGTTATTTGAAATGTATAAATATTATAGAGAAATCTATGTATTGGAGTAACAATATATGCTTAACAATAATGAATGATATAATTAAATGATTACTGAAATGCGCAGTCACAGTAAATGATAGTTCTGCTTTTCGTTACAATGTTTGTAGTGACGTTTTTTAACGGTGGTAATATGTAGTGTCCCATCGAAAGCACACTTAATAAAAAAACACGTTCTTCAGTTTTATAAAAAGTGTCTCATAAAAATGATTGAGCTGCAGAAGAATCGTGAAGTTTTTCAAACTTCAAGAGTGAAAAGTATAGATATGAAAAGTTACTGGATGTATTTGGCTACAGTTAAACAGACAGACATCATGTTTCATTATAGATAAAATTAACGACAATCCGATCACTCTACTAACTAGGAAAGCATATATTTCTAAAAATTTCAAATTACACAATGTAGCTTAGCACAGGTACCTCCTTGAAAATTACGTCATAACTGTAAATATCAATGATTGTAAAATATTAATTATATGAAAGAATAAACCGGAAACCCAGCAAAATTAAAATATTTAAAATTTATCTTCGTAGAGAATTCTTCCAAATTTTATACCATTTTACGATCCTATTAGATACCTGAGGGACGCATAAAATCAGGAAATCAGATCATAACGCATCTTTTCCGATCTAATTTTCGGAAATAAACATACTTTGAGGAGAACCTAACGATCAAAATATGGAACGGAAAATGTGTTTTCTTTCCTCTGTAAAACTGGAAAAACTTCCCCTCGAGGCGCCATAAAATAAACTATACAAACAAAATGTGGGAAATGGAGTTGGACAGCCTCGGAAATATTACTGTGAAACATTTGAAATGCAAAATAACCCTGAGGGGAAACGCAAGAATTTTTATTGCATTCTGGTGCAATTCTTGCAGACTTGCGGTTAATAACTACCGATGTGTTCAAGCGCAGGTTAATAATAGATTTGCACTGCCATCGTAAGAAGTTTTACTCGCAAAGTTTTTGCAGTTTAAAATAGATAAAACATTGATAAAGAGATGGTGGAACGTTTATAAGCTAGAAGTTGAAATTAGTTTTTCTCAGCCGAAATATTTTTGAAATTGAATATATAGAATATGAGGCTTCACTCAAGTTTCTCCTTCCGTCAATTATCAAGTTCATTTGCAGCATAACCCCTATTAGTATAATAATTATTAACATTTTTCTAAGTTCGTTACGCAAGTTATTCTTTTAAATAATTTCATGAGATTCTTAAATATTCTTTACAGTTTCATTGTTTCAAGCTGGCAAGAGGGCCCTATTATGACAATCTATGGATCTGGGAATATAATTCTTTGAAGGATCCTCATAAAAACTTTTATTAATCATTCATTAACGTGTAAGTAGTTATTCACAGGTGTGCCGAAAGTCTGTCATAAGTGCTGTCAAAAATCACAGTTCATATGCAGCCAACAAGAAAATGATGCTGGAGTCTGCAGCATGTATGTTTATCTAAAAATTATAATTAAACTGTGTTTCAAGACGTAGTCAAATCTGTATGCTACTTTATCTGTACGCTTCCTTTTAGCAGATTTAAATTAAATAATTGAATAAAAATGTCATTTAAAATACTAAATGAATTTGCAAATATTTTAAATCGTGAATAACGTCGGTTATATCTGCCCTTATTATTATTGATATTTTCAATTTCTAAAGTCTTCTATTTTACCTTAGCAGATGCTTATCAAACTCATATATATTGTGTTTAAATAGTTGCTAAAATAGAATTAAAATGGATATATTTTGATACCACATGCAGGTATATTTTCTAATACCATATAAGCGTTTTCATTTTCGCATATATTGCTCTAATTTCATATATTTTGTAAATTTGAACCAGGTTGCTTTATTTATCAGATCTGCCCGTGAACATAATTTTGTACAGTGTGATTCGGGATTCTTATACATCTTTTTAGGATAATTCAATTAAATACTTTAATAAAATGTTAGAAATTTCAATGCCATTCAGAATATTAAAGGACGTGGAACATATTTTAAATTAGGATGAACGTCGAGTATATTTCTTATTATATATATAAATAAAATCGCAGTATGTACTTCTAACTGTCTGCTTACTATCTCAGAACGGGATAATTTTCTTATCTCATTTTTTAAGAAAGACTATAAAATTATAAAGCAAGACCCTAAATAACAAAATTTCACAGCATATTGGGTATTTTATATCTATTTATATTATATATTCCATAGGAAAATGGGTATACTGTTAATCTGGAAATAAAACACATTCCTGTGGCGATTGAGAGTCGCCTGCCCCGAGACAGAACCGAACTCGGGACCATGTGCTTACAAAACTGACATTTTAATCATAAAGCAAAAGCTAGCTTCTGCTCCGTTCTTATAATTCGGGAAGAGGTTCCAAGCATCTTTGATCAGATGTCTTTGCTGCCGCACACTCCCTCACCTGATGAGAAAGCCCCTGGCGAATTTCGGCGAGGAAGGGGGCCGCTGAGAAAACCCACGCGTGTCCCCATCCGATAACTCAGTTGAGGGGCTGAAGGCCGGGAGGCGTGTCGCCTCGGGAGTGACGTCAGTCGTGGTCAACCAGGTAGGGAGGGGCAAGACCTCGGACTCTGTGTGGTGCTGCCATCTCGTGTTGAGAGGTGAGATCGTTGGAGAGGAAGGTTGAGTGTTTCAAACGTCCAGTCATTGTGGCGATTGGGAGTCGCCGGGCACCGAACCAGGACCGATCTCGGGACCATGTGCTTACAAGACTGATATTATAATTGCGGGACCAGAAATAGTTCTCACATTTGATGAGACAGTTTTATGTGAATATTTATTGTGGCCAAAACGGCGAACAATACTTTGAGTCTGGCTGGCACCGAATTCTATCACCCCGTGAACCTAAAGGTCAAAAGACCATAAATTTAGGGGTGCCATGATAGAGGGGCTAAGCTGGACCTTACGAGATGTGGAATGGTTCCATTGGTTAAAGGAGTAACCAATAAAAAGCAAAGATTGTTACGTCAAACTCAATGCGGCAAATGGAAGAAAAGGGGGGAGTTATACCCCCCTAACGAGGGAACCACAGCCGGTGACCCGAGAATCAAGAAGAAATTATGAATATTTGACTTATAGACGAGACTAGAGAAGAAAGGGATACTAACATGACTTGGAACAGATAACTTCGACATTATGACTTGTGCAGATACTACAGCGATGAATTGATATACTAAGAGGATGAAATAAGTGCGAGTGCAGAGTTACAGCAGACAATATGTTCAACGAATTTACGTGTGGGAGCATTACACCAACAGTTAATGCGGTAAATGAACGACATTAAATACAGATGCTGACAAAGTCCAAGACAGAAATTGAAGGTATGTGCCCATTGAAAATGATATCCGGTCATAACCACTATTTAGGATTTTGTTTTGGTCACACATGTCCCCTCCGCTGAAATAATAATTAAATAGTGTAATTGAATTTAATTAAGATTTATGTTGTTAATAAATGTTTTATTGTTAAAGTTTAAATGGTGCAGTCAATGTGAGTATTATAATAATTAATAATTCCTTTACAGGACTTACACGAAAGTTAAATAATTGGAGGGTTTTATATAGCGGCACAACTAGCAATGTACGATTTCAATAATAAATCCACTATGTATGAATTAACGGCCATTTCAATCTTAAATGAATTTATTAATTAAAAGCTTTAGCTTTAAGCTTCCTTTATTATTTGCGTCCCACAATAATCATAGAGCAAAATCTAGCTTCTGCTCCGTTCTTATAATTCGGGTACAGGTTCCAAGCATCTTTGATCAGATGTCTTTGCTGCCGCATTCCTATCAGAGACACATTTTAATTTGACAGACAGCACACATTTCACACCAATAGTTGTTGGCATAGGATATATATCAGACTGTGTAATTATTTTACTTTGCTAGGGAAAATGGTGTAAATTTTTTGAAAATACCTTTATATCACCACCTTTGTTTGAACTTTTAAAATCTTCATTTTATCTTATTGACCTAGAAGCCAAGATATATCGAATGACACCAAAACCGAGATTCTGGTTGGAATGGAAGCTTTCAATCATTTTGAAGAGTGGTATGGATATTTTTAAATAATCCTTTGTTCATCTTTGATTCTAATTTTCAAAATATTGGATATTTTCTTTGACCACGATGCTAAAACGGATCGAATGAGACCAAAACTAAGATTCTAACTACAGTGGAATGCTTGATAATTCTTATACGCCAATCAGTCAGTCAGTCCAGTTCATATTGCAGAGATTAGAGGATTTATTTTACTAAAGAATATCAAATGAAAATTCATCATTATTTTTATTAAACTCTATGTTTCAAGGTTGCAAGAAAAAAAAATGAATATACAATCTCTAACTATATCCCTATATATTCATGCATGTATCTTCGGCGCAGCATAATATTAATTATTCATTTTATTTTCGTTTTATAAAATTGCAAAACAGCGTATAACGATTTCTTATCGCATGGACTTATTTTTATCATGGTTTTAAAAAAGGAAAATACATAAGCCACACATCTTGAAGCTAATACCTTGGATTTAAAAGTAATTCTGTTTGGAGAACAATTCGGACTTATAGTTTTAATCTTCTAACAAAGATGTGGGATTATATTTCCCATTAATTAAGCCTTTTAGGAAGACATTGCATCTCCCCGAATTATGAAATTTATAAACTCTAGGACAAAAAACTCGTGTAACATGTGGATTATTTGAATAAAGTTCCAAAAACAGTGTGCTTTTAATCTAACTTTGCATAATTCTGTATTTTTTTTGCAAGCATTTAATATATTAGTTAGCATTAATAACTTTAATTTATAAAACTTCTATTATACGAAATTTATATAAAACACAGAAACATAACAAAAAATCTGATGTGGGCAACACATGATTTTCCTTATATAATGCAATGAATTTACTACTTTTACAGTAAACAAAATAGGTTTTTCTTATAGTATATACATATTTTCTTTCTAAGATATTGAATTTTCGACAATTAGTCGTCATTTTCATTGAATTAGCGTCATTTTTATCCATTTGGCGAGATTTTCGTTAATTTGGCAACATTCCAAAAATTCGCCAAGTTGGCGACATTCCGACAAATTCGTCGCCAAAATCTCGCCAAGCTTTTTGGACGGAGAAATTAGTTATTCTTATAGCAGATAACTGACTATTGGCGTTCAAATACAAAAGTATTGCTCCGACTATCTTTTCTCATGAATGGAAAGAGCTAGATCCACGAGAATGATGTCACCAAATTTATCGCATGATATTTTATATAAGAAGTGAACATGTTTCTCGACAGTTAATATTTTTTTTAATTTATAGGATTTTTTGGTAAATTTATTTGAAAAATGTGCAATATCACGAGAACGGTTCATGCTAGCGTTCTAAAGTTTATGTCAATTGTTTACTGAGGAAAACTTATATAAGAAATGTCTATTTGCGTAACTTTATTAAAGATTTTCATTTTTTGACGATTTTTCAAAGTGTCACTCGAAAATTTAGGGGGGGGGGGGGTTCTGGACATTCGATTACGTTTAAAGGCAATAGACTTCCAGTATTCTCTGATTGTGATTTTTGTACCAAATTTAATTCGAATTGCTCCATTTGTTCGTGAGATATCGTTTCCACAGACGCACTGACACACACACACACACAGAGAAACAGACAACACCTCAAAAATGTTTGATTCGTGATCAGGAATGCTTGAAACGTGCCCTTCCCGTCGAAAAAACGAATTCAAATTTTCGACCTCGTCACAATATTTTCCTTATACATTATGTACATAAGGAAAGTAAAAATACTATATTATGTCTTTATTACCTCAACTATTTAAACTAGGATAGGGAAGGTGTTCTTAGGATTGTAAAAAAATGTAATAATATGTAACAACTTGACTTAAGATTAATCGTAGATTATTTTTAATTTATAAAAACATAACCACTATAAAAAATTAAACAACATGATATCCCAGTTTTAAAAACTTATTTTACAGCTGTACTATACTATATCTGTCTAGCAATACAATATGTTGAATCAGTGCAAAAAACGCTTTAGAAGCAGTGAATCCTAATCCTGTGTCATTTATAAAATCCTCTGTTCCTGCAAGAAGTTCATTAAAGTGTACAAATCGCTGAAAAACTTAAGATTTCAATATTATAGTACTCAAAGCATTTTCTTTTGATCTAATTTGATTACTTATATGTTTTGATTAACGTTGCTCCAATATTCTATAGATATGAAGATGGCGCTTTCATTTTTCAGAATCAACCTTAATTTTCAAATGCAATATCCATAACAAAACATTAGATATAATATGAAAAATTATTCTGAGGAATAACGGAAACATACATTTCTAGAAATGTCTTCTAATAATAACAAATTTAGCCGACTATTCGTCAAAATTATCGGATAATGCATCGGTAGCTTTTTGTTAAGTTCTAAATGATCTATTAAAATGCAAAACACACATATCATATGAAACTGTCTACAGATTAATAGTTAAAGAATGAATCTGATATGGTGGAATGGTAACTCATATTCTGGAATTTTCACTTAATGGCACCATATTTGTCCATAACTTGAGTTGGAGTATTCTTTAGGTACTAATATAGGTATTGTTACGCTGCAAACCACGATAAAGAAAAAAATGATAAAGAAGATGAAGATTCACATATATGAAGATTATCATCATCATTAAACTTTGACAGTCTATTGAACGATATTTTATCGCTTTCACCTATAATCTTATCAGAGATTGCCAATACCCGGATGGTCATATTATTTGCTGCAGTTTTACTTTAATGACATATTTTTTTTTGCCAAGTTACGATTTCTACAACAAGCCAGTATGGATCCAAATTGTGATATTAAAACTAATCAACACTGTGGCGTATAAAAAAGTATAAATTGCCAATTAAATTTTTTATTGAGTGGCCGCCAATTGTAAATTCCTGTACATTGCCAAAGTGGTAACCCACCATAGTTCCTTTAGTATGTTACCCGGTGTTTCTTCTGAAAAGCAATTTGATTAAGCACACAAAATTAATTTCACTTATCCAATAAACAGACATTAAATTGCTCAAAGAAAACTTCAGTAATTATTATATTTAATATTAAATCTTAGAAATTTTCAATTTAATAGTTATATTTACAATTTACTAATTTGTAAAACTTTATAGTTTCTTTAACTTAACTGGGTCAGTAATAATACAGTTTGCGTTCTCTCATCGACTTCTCGTCGGGTTACGCACTTCCTCATATTTAATATGAAAAGTTTACATTTTTGCTCTTTCTATAAGCGAAGTTCGCTTCTTATGTACACCACCATGGTGCTCGGTTTGAAGGCGCTGTAATTCCGATTATTCATTCATTGGCAGCGATTTTTTTATTATTTTCATATTCGATCGAATGGTCACGTGACCCACTTCAAAATAAAATATGACATCCATCTAGTGTCAAAATCTTGATTTTTAAAGTTCCTTTTTATTTATATGTAGTGTTGCATCCGTCTTAAAACCGTTTTATTTTTGCTAATTGTCTGTGCATCTATATTTTGCGCCAACGCAATTGCAATATATGTAAGTTTAAATTATCATCAAACTTTGATTATTTCTACAACGAAGCCTAATTGTAATGAATGAAGAATGTAAACAAACGATTGTAAGATGAGTTGTATAAGAATTGCTGAATTTTTTTCATGCAGAATTATTGAACTCTTGAGTTTGGTAAAAAGTGTATGAATGAAATATTCACTTCTATCACATTGACAGCTAGATGATTTATATTTCGATGGCGTTATTTGAATAAAGTTATTTTTTTTCGATGAAGTTCACAGTTTTCAAGTAAAATAAAATATTGTAGTTCTGTGATAATTAAAAAAATATCCCCCGCTGAATGCATCGCATTTTATATGTTTAAATAAAATTGCATTTCTGTTGGATAGTGTTCCATATTCAAAGCTTTATGCATGATTAATCTTTCTTGTTTATATTTAAATTAAGCAAATTCATAATATTTATTTTGTTTAAAAATGCATGGGTATTATGGTAGTAAATATTCATATTATTCGAAGACTGACTCTATTAAGTTCTATTAATTGATCGATATTACTAGTATGTCGATGTGGTGGCCGAGCGGTCAAAGAGGCAGGCGTTTCCTCGTGATGGCTCGGCTGCCAGATTGCGGGTTCGAGTCCCGCCTGCGGGCATGGATGTTGTAATGTCTTATTGGGGCAGAAGTCAGACTTCTAACTTCGGGTTCCCCGGATCTTTGGCTAAACAGAAGCAGTGCACACATTCTTCCTTAATAAAATATGTTAGGGACACGGCACCAACCAACCATATTACTAGTATGTAAAGATATTGACTTTTAGATTGCCAGCGTTGAGCTTGACGATAGTGTGGAAAGATTTTCAGAAATTCTTCATTTTCTCCTATCAGCTGGGAGACTCGAAAATCTGGATCCGTTAGGTCAACCCTATGGTTGATATTGTGAATGTGCATAGATTCGGTTTCTTGTATTACCAGTGGTCTTCTTCTGGATGGCTTAAAATACTTTTTGATCCCTCGTCCTATTTTGTATACCCTCTAGTGGAACTGAAAATGCGACTTACTTAGGTTCTATGCCATGGTACATACTATGATAATGCAAATGTTTATCTTTCTAGGTGACTGGGGTCTTTTAGAAGATCTGGAAAGAAAAATACGTTAGACATTCATAATATAACTTATATCCAACTATATAATGCATTTTTTTAAGCATTAAAACCGCATATTCCAAAATAAATTAATTTGAACAGTGTTATTCAATAGTATTATTGTTTCCAAAAATATCTTATTATATAATCAATTTTCTTATAGAAGTATTAAAGACTCATTTACCGGGGTGTATTTAGTTTTAACTATTCCTCTCCCAGAACTTCCCAACTAAATCGAATTTGGAATTATTTCAAAATCCCCATGATTGGGATCTAATGCTGATGGCTTAGGAAATTTTGCTTAAAAGAGGGACGCGGTAGTTCTGCAAGAGATTGAACTGCAGATCATTAAACCCCAAGAAATTTATCACGAAGCGAAAAATTCTAACGGAAATACTTAAGCTGAGAAGAAAATACCTTCTGAAATGAGATTCGAGAATGGCCTTCATCTTAAAACTTCTGCTTAAGGAGGAAGTGGTGGGAGGAAGACCTCCGCAATATTTGGATGCTGAATCGCCAATTTTCTGGCAATGATAAAACAACGCGGGTAAAAATGCAAATCAGTACATAGTGATAATTGAATGAGTAATTTATTTAAAATATTTTGTGCATGATGCAAAATATTGTGCATTTTTTGCTTGCGAAAGTCTTTAAAATATTTACTGCTTGCGAAATGGCATTGCATTTAATTACCTGTACATTCAAGATATAGAATATAGAGGAAAATTATAATGTTCTCAATATAATTAACTACTAAATGAACTGTTTAAAAAAGGTATTGGCAGCATACTAGTATTATTACTACTTAAAATATTCACAACATAGTATTGTTACTTCTGAAAATACAGCTATAATAGAAACCCCGTACCCTATAATGACTTCCATGAATCTATATGTATCATCAATGGCACCGTCAAGGGGGGAATTTTGGGGGTTAGACTCCCACAGGGTCCAATCGATCCCATTGAATTTCGATGAAATGATATATGGAGAAATGGAAAACAAGCTATTTGTTTGCAAACCCTCCCCCTACAGAATTTTTTTCTAGCTACGGTACAAAGTGTTAGTTTTCAAGTTCCTATTGCAGATATTGACTGTGTTATATATAGTTCAGCGCTTAATAAGCGCTAAATTAATTATGGTCTGTGGATGTTAGTATCTGCAATTGGAGTTTAATTCCTACTTTGTGAACGCTATATATGGGCAGGTTTTATGACTATGATGCCTACAGTTTAATTTATTTCCGAATTATTTTCAGAAATTTGAATGGCGACAGATTTAAAGATTTCATACTACATAGGAATATGATATTGGTTCTTATTTTTTCTTAAAACGTGATAAAAACATTTATATCGTGTATGATGAGAAAACTGCTAAAGAAGTTAATAATATGCACGGTACAAGATATAGATGAGGGCATTCGTACAGATTATTCCCATCACACCGTTCATAATAAAAAACCATAAAACTAATATTCATAAATTAAATATTCTATGTGTGCCCTATTGCCAGTTAAAATGAAATAGACATGGAAGAAATAAATAATGTATTATGCAGTAAGATAGTTTTTTTTGTTCTGTATGAAAGTGTATAAAATATGTCCATTATTCCCTTATTACAAAAATGAATGTTTTTCTCCATGTGAAGAGTTTTAGAAACCTGCTGATCTGCATTTGATTAATGTCAGAATGTGTACTGTATTTACTATAACTCTCACGCTGTTTTCATACTTTACGACTGTGTATGTCATACCTTACGACTGTATATTAGTTTAAAGTCAATTGTTAATCTTAATTATTGTATTGGCTGATATATAGATGTAACGAAAGTTCCAATTTTCGCTCTTTTTCAGTTCCGCATACTATTTCCAAATCCTATTTTTTCCACAGATTAGTTTGCACATGCGGATTGGCAATAATGGGGTAATGAAGCTATATGAATAATTTAATTGGGTTTTAGAAATGTAATTTTCTCTAACAAGGATGAATCTGCTTTATAGTATCCAGATTATTTTAAATCTTAAGATTGTATACACATTTTTTCGTTATATTTTTTGTGATTACGAATACATTATTTATATTAATGCAAAAAATAACGATGTTGTTTACCTAATTAATCAAAATTTATAAGGATTAGGAAATGAGGAAACTGTTTCTTTGTAATTTTATTACCTTATTGTCTAAGATTTTGTGTTTTATTTTATTTCTGAGATAATATGGCATTTATTATTTTTGGTGATTCACTGCCAGCTACAATTAAAGTTATGACTATATATATATATCAAATGGATCAACCATAGACATTGGTTAATTTTTAATAAACTAACTCGTAATTTAAAGTTTCTGAGTGCAAAATTAGGGGCACTAAGTCATGTTCTATGTCAGCTAAAGAGTACAAAGTTTCTAGATCATCACAGATATACTGACTTCACTGTGAAACAATCTGAGACGAGTTTGAAACCAGCTGCTCGTAGCATCCATACTCAACTAAGTCTATATCCATAATGGCGTTTGTTTTACATGTGAAAGCACATGGCTGTTAACAAAAAAGCTGGTGTTTACGAGGGTTTTACATCAGATTACAGTGTATTGATAGACAAAAATTATGAAATTTAAATTCCTAGGAATTTGGAGGGTTACGGGAGAGATAAGGAGGGTAAAATGAGGGATAAGGAGGGTAAAATTGATATGGAGCTAATGATTGAAATGGAACTAATTATTCAGATTGTCAAGTTACACGGCAACCTGCCATTAGAGAAACAAAAATACAGAATAAATTTGATGGTAAGAGCTTGAAATTTCGCACTAGTAGATCAATTGCGGGAGCTTCGGCTGTTCAGTAGAGACCCTTGGTTCGATTCCCGTCTATAACAAGAATGTTTTTCATAAAAGGATATACAGAAAGTGATAAATAAGAGTTCTTTATTCATTGTTGTATCAATAGAATCTTTTGCAAAACATACAGAATTTTCTTCATTTCAAAAACTTTGCTAGTCTCCTGTAAATGTTTCTCAATGCATTTCTAGAAGTGAAGACCAGTGTAAGATTGTATCTATAATATACGTCCTTATATTTCATTTATTGCAGCTGCAAGCATTAGATGTGTTATTCATTGTCTAGGCTATAACGTTTTTACCATAATATGAACCAATGGAAGCTCCAACTTTACATTAACTTTACATTTACATTGAAGTCGGAAATGTACTGTAAATGAAGCACTTGAACGACAACCTAATGGCGTTGCAACAAAATTTCGAAAATCCCATTGATAGAATGTGACTTTTATGTGACTATGTAGTTATACCGCAAGAACAATGCTACTATGTTTTATGTATAGGGAGTCATTTAAATGCAAATTGCCTTTCTTTAAAGTTGTCTCATTATAGAAAATAATAATTTCAATAATGTTCCTGGAAGAAAATCATTTGTTTTACTACCGCATGAAATTTTCCACAAACTCTTTGTCAGAGCTATTTTTTGTCCAACAAAGAGTTACTGGGAGCAATATTTTATAAGTAGTACGAGGTTTCCTTAGTTTAGTATTTAATAGTGTATATAATTAGCACATTTGGAATATGAAATTTCCGTGCTTTCTTAGATAGGTATATATCATTAACTATTAGTATTTTGGCCTGTCAACGACAGGGAAAGTAACTCTAAAAAATGGAACTGCAACTTTTAGTGATTTATTTTGGATGGTGCTTAGCTTCGAATATAGTTGTCTCAATCGAAAATCGTCCCAGTTAGTTTCTGCTGTGGTGTACAGTTTCAGACGTTTAGGCGCAGGTATCCTAGTTGAATAGATACTAGGTAGCAAAACTCGTTTTGTTTTGTTCAAAGATGTCTGTTAGGTGAATTGGACCTAAACAGTACAGGTTTTGGAAATGACGACTAAATTAACGAAATAATTAGAAGGAGAAATTGAAATCTGCATTTATAATTCTCATTGGTGGTTGATTATCAAAACATATGAAAAGCCAATACTAATCATTTAGTATTAAAAATAACATAAACTGACACATTTACAAGAGCATAAATGCCCTTATCGCTCAAATTGATGGCATATTGGATGACATCCCACAAAGCACGTACAATGGGAGGCCCATTTATCTTAGGACAGGAAGGCGTGGAGATAAATTGATTATCAGTTGATGAGCAGAATGTCAAGAAGACATATCCAATCAGAGACATAGGTTTGACTCCTTTTAGTCAAAACCAAGCAATGGGTCAGAGTTAAGAGTTACATGTTACCTCCAGAATTCTAATATTGTGAAAAATTGGAAGACTCCTAGATACCCCTACTTCCATCTTATCCACCCTTTGGGAGAATTCGAAACTCCCGTTCCGTTAGTTTTGGTCCAGCGGTCGATGCAATGGTTGCGCAAAGAGTTATGTTTCTGGGCCACCGGAGGACAATTTGAGTGTATGATTTTTTTATAGAAAACGTATACTCTTTATACGGGAGGAGGGGAGGGAGATTGAAATTCCGTCTGCGCTATGTTTTCGGAACGCAGAAAACATAACTCAGTTTGTACGGTGTTTGATACTATGCGTGCAAAGATTTAGACTTTTGGGTACGGAGGGGAGGATGGCTGCTGAAATGTCTCAAAAGCTTTAAGGAAAACCATTTACTCCAAATAGAAAATACACCTACGTTAGGTTCTGTCGTATGATTTATTCTATAATTGTGCAAAGTTTCGACTTTCTAGGCACCAGGAGAGGGTGAGATTCTGGAGCGCCTGAAAATACTTCTCGACCAATAAAACCATTAAAAGTAAATATACTTAACTAGTCTTAAACAGGCTTGCCTACACTTAAACAGACTAAGCAGACTTAAATACACTTAAATAATCGCAGGGGGGGGGGGGTAAATTGAAAATCCAGCTTTGTTAGGTTCTGTTCCTTGCATGATACTATAGTCTGCAATGACTCACACTTCGTCCCAGTCAGTCAGGTTATCGAGCAGTTTCTGAAATGTCTGGAAAGACACAAATGCGTTAGACAAATGTTATATAGAATCACTTTCTTAGTATATGACAGTATATATGTGCTAAAATTAATTGTTATTTTAATCTCAAGCGCTACAACTATTAATTCATAAACAAATAACCATTTGCGTACTCACCAACCAACAAAGTCGCCTTTAAAGATATTGTCACCTCCAGGTGATTAATGTAATGGCTCTTTTCCTATCGCTCTTAATAATTCGTTTATCTTACTAAACTGCGTTTGGGTGCAATCGTATACGGCCAATTCTTGTAGACAGGCAATTACTGCACTAAAATGCATTAATAATGGTCATCCATTACAGATTAGCATCTATGCATTAGTTTTCGAGTACCCATTATCACATGATCTTGGAGAGTTATGACTGTTCATTTATTGACGTAATTAATATATTAATCTAAATCCAGAGGGAATATTTTAATTAATCTTTTAAAGTGGGTTAACAGATTCATAAATATATAATGGAGACGTTTTAGTGGGT
The DNA here is from genome assembly GCA_951213105.1 of Amaurobius ferox. Classification (NCBI taxonomy): domain Eukaryota; kingdom Metazoa; phylum Arthropoda; class Arachnida; order Araneae; family Amaurobiidae; genus Amaurobius; species Amaurobius ferox. The sequence continues at coordinate 97,173,679 of OX578136.1, forward strand.
TAACGTAATAAAGAATTCGTTGGAACTATTTGTTCGAAGGAAGTTTGGTAAATTCGATTAAGTTGGAACACTAGAGGATTTTATTCCGGTAAATGAATATTAATTATTTATACAGAGTTGGTTATGGGTACGATGATGAATTAATTTTCAAAGTTATTTAAATAATTGTGTGATATTTAATTATAAGTAGATATTATTTTTGGAAAATGATTAAAAATAATATATTTTACCCTTTATGTCCCAAATTATGATATTTTCTTAGCTTCTCATTAATTACTTCTACAATTATTTATCGACGACTGACTAAAAGATAAATGCAATGAAATAATTATTTGTTCAGTGTCTTAAATAATACCAGTTAATGTAATTAAATAACACTTGAATGCTGCTTTAGGTGTCATTTTTGATTTGTGATGAAAATTCGTTTATTTTTTTATTTCCAATGGCAAGAGAAAATAACAAAAGTCTTACAACAAAGAATATAAAAACAAAATTCAATGTCTCATAGGCAGATTTCTAGCACTCCAATATCTTCTCACGTCAGGGTTCCCACGCAAAGCCGAGCATCCCTTGATATGGTGCCTGTACTTAACTTCGTCCTTTCCACACAGCGGGCAATTTGGGCAGTCATACATGTCAATGGGATGTAAATGACTCGCCAGACAGTCATGGCCAACTGCAAGCCTGAATTCCGCGACTGCCCTTTCACGAGGTTTATCCGAAATTTTTTGGTCCAAAATGTTCCTCCAACAAATTCGTTTATTTTATAGTATACAAATGCTTTTAAAGAGTGCATGACTGATTTATATTTAATTCATGGAAAGGAGGAATTTATTTTTTAAAATTGGAATATCTGTATGCATTTGGATTCGAGTACTAAGGACACATTTATTCAAATGGAAGAACTCGGCTGTAAGGGGATGTTCTCTAAAAATTGGAAGACACTTCCATTGTAGAAAACAGCTTCCGTGGAAGGACTAAGATTATCAATTCCCATAGAATTTTGCAAAATTGAGACAAATAACAAGTGTTTTTGCTGCCATTATTGGTGAAGGCTATCCCATGCAGATGACCGCAAATTAAGCACGAAGACCGTGTTTCCGTTATCTACAATGTAAGTGTGTTGTAAAAATATTTTTACTTCCTGAATTAAAATTATAAAATACATAACCTTCATTATTGGCATTTCTATTGTGTCGTTTATTATGAAAAATGATTAACAGGTATGTTTGATTACCAAAAAGAAATAGAAAACGAGCTGTAAATGTTATATGCAAATACTTCTATACCAAAATATATGATTAAATACAATTCCATGTTATACCATCTACTCGACTGTCTACTTGATAGGTCGAAAAATATTTTTAAAAAGGTCTGAAAAAAATCGAAATTTTTAATGTGCACTTGGTTGCACAATTATGGCTTAAGAATACACTTATGGTCACCAATATCTTCAAATCAAAATGTAAAAAATCTTCAAAGAGTACTTAAAATACGAATGCGTAATTATTTTTAGGGTATAATTCTTAAGAAGATGCGCAAAGGAGATATTTTGGGGAAATTTAAAAATACCATCGAGACATAAAGATATAATCTAACAACTTAGTCTACTACAAACAGCGAATGCAGTGCATGTAGAATTCATATTGGTTAATTCATATCTGCATTACTTTCATTTAAATGCAATTATATTACAATTATAATTTTTAATTTAGTTATTAACTATATATGGCACATTCAGATCCACTTTGCTTACCAAGTTATGAAAAGGTGTATGTTTGTTTATCATACGCAAAATTAAATAAGTAAATAATATATATTTAAAATACAAAAAAAAAATACTTTCGCACTAGTTATATGTGTTTATGACAAGAAATTTCAGTTGAAAATACCCGAAGTTTAAATATTATTAACCATAGTAGAAACGATAACCAAAACTGTTGAAGCTATCAATTTTAATAATAATATTTCATTACATTGCTGCAACAGATGGAAAGAGAGTAATAAAAAAAATCTGATATGAGCAGAAAATGATTTTCCCCTGTTCTATAATTTGATATCTTTACATTTTTCGCAGAATAAAAATATTTTATTCCGTTACTAAACAACGCGATGTTATATTCTTCAAATACATTTTTATTGGTAAAAATCATATCCCAAATATTTATTATATAAACATACAAAAGTCGTTACTAATTTCTCGAGAATCACACAAAGCCAGAAACTAGAACAGTACTCGACGTGATCATCTGTAGCAAAACAAAGAATAATCACGCCAAATCTGAAAACAATTGTCACCAAATTTGAAAAAAAAAATCAAAATGTACATTTTTATGTAGAATAGACAGCCATACTTTTAATTTCATATACGCATATACATAGTTATTTGAGATATAAGATTCCTAAAGCAGTTCGTGGAATTGAGTTTGTATTTAATAAGTAATCCACATGCAATATAGACAGAATATATGCATATACTGTTAATTAATATGCAAAGTCTCACTTAATCAAATGCTAAGTACTTTATTATAGGTCTGAAGCCTTCGACAAATTCAACTAATTTTACTCCCAGAATTACATTGCTTAAGCCAACTATCTCTGATAAATAATTTTCCGAATTAATTTATTCAAATAATTTTCAAAGACAAATTCATTTATTCGCTTCAGTATCTGTAACTAGTGATCCCGGTAAAATCGTATTAAACATTCGTCAGATTAGACCGTGTATGCGGAATTAGAATTATGATTAAATAACCAATTGCGTACGCACCTGCGTACTTCGAAATTTATTAAATATTTGTCTGTATAATTCAATGTTTAAAATGCAATCAGAGAATAAAACTCTTTATTAATTTGCTGTAACAAGAAACCTTATTTCATTTAAGTTTTACTAACACGTTCCAGCATATTTGCAAAGTTTATGACTTTGTTCATTCTAACTGTCAGTTCGCACGATAATTGCAGTAAAAATGACTTTATCAAAGCGAAATTTTAGTATGTTATTGAAACGGTCTTTGAACATATGGGATTGAAAATGAATAACATTACCCAATTAATTTCGGTTTAACACGAGTTAAAAAATGAAATAAACTGAATCCTATAGAACATAATTCTTCAAACATTTTTTAGAAGCAATTAAAATTCACAATTTGCTTCGAAAATTTTAGGAAATATTTAGGAAATAAAATTAGTTAAAAAAATTGAGCGAAATATGTCAGGTAGTTTTTTAAATAAAAATTGAAATAATAATTACATCCATGTTATATGAAGAGATAGCGTGACTTATTTAAAAAAATATGTCATCCGTTTTAATTCCACTGTGTAAATATCGTAATGTTTTAATATTGTTTAAATTTATGTTTAGTGCTATATACGGTATAAAACCGCTTTATTTTTTTTATTAACACTTTACAACAAAGTTGAAAAGTGTTTATGACTTTGTTCATTCTGTCTGTCTGTCTGTCTGTCTGTCTGTCTGTCTGTCTGTCTGTCCGTTAGCACGATAACTGCCGTAAAAATGACTTAATCAAAATGAAATTTTAGTATGTTGTTCAGACGGTCTGTAGGACCTATGGGAATATAAATGAATACTATCACACAATTAGTTTTGGATTGAACCCGGGTTGAAAAAATGAAATACATTGAGCCCTATGGGACCTAATTTTTCTAACATTTTTTAAGCGGATTTAAAATTCACAAATTGCTTCGAAAATTTTAGGTAATAGTCAAATTGTTCCATAAAATATATAAAAAAAAATTCAGCTAAATATATTCAGTAGTTTTTTAAATAAAAATTAAAATAATAATTACACATCTTATATGAAACGATCACGTGACCATGATATGAAACGATCACATGACCCACTTCAAAATGAGATATGGCATCCATCTTGTTTCAAATTCGTGATTTTTTATTCTTTTTAATTCATATTGAGTGTTGTATCCATCCTAAAACTACTTTATTTCTGCTTAAATTCTGTGCATCTACATACTAAAACAACACAATGACAATATATTTGAGTTTAAATTCTCATTCAAATTTGATTATTTCTACAACTAAGCCTATTTTTCACCTATGTAAAATGTAAACAGCAAAATATGTAGAATGGGTTGTATTAGATTTACTGTATTTCTTTAACACAAAATAATTCAGTCCATGGAGTCTGCATGGCTGATATGAATGAAATATTAATTGATTTTATAAACAGAAGGACGATATTTTTCGATGAAGTTTTAAGCATAAAGTTTATGAATTGTAGCTCTATGGTCTTAATTTTTAAATAAAATAAATTATTATAGTATTGTGATGAATGAAATGGAGAAAGTTATGAATGAAATCCTGCTTTTATAGAGAGATCCAGGCGTGTTATTTTTTCTATGACGTCATTTGAATTAATTTCAGTTGTTTTCGATGAAGTTTTCAAATATAATAAATCATCGTAGTATTATGATAGATTTAAAAATATTACCGTGGAATGTATTGCATTTTAGAGATATTTAAACCACGCAATTTATATTTCAATGCCGTCTTTTGAATGAAGTTCATTTTTTTCAATGAAGTTTTAAGTTTTCGAATATAATAAATCAATGTAGTATCGTGATAAGTTTTAAAATATTACCGAGGAATGTATTGCATTTTCGACTTTTTTAAATAAAATTGCATTGAATTTGGAAAGTGTTTCATAATCAATTCTTTAAGCATGATTGATCTTTCTTGTTTATATTATCAGTGTATCTGAATTCTGTGCCAATGTAATTACAGTATTTTTAATTTTACATGATCACTGAACTTTAATTATTCCTACAACAATGCCTACATTCTATAGTATGCTGAATATAAGCAAATAAAGCAATTGAAAAATAAGTTTTATAAGAATATCTGATTTTTTTCACCGAAACTCATTTAGTTCTGCGGTCTGGAATATAAGTGATGTGAATGAAATATTCATTGATTTTACATAGACGATGCATTGCAGGTTTTTTGGTGAAGTTTCCAAGTATAATAAATTTTTGTAGTACTGTGATAATTAAAAAAAAAATTCTGAATGAATCATGCACAACCAATGCATTATGCATGGTTGATCTTTCTTGTTAATTTTTACAAAGTTTCGCATAATTTGATTGATTACCTAAATCAGTAGAAATTTATAAGTCCACTTATATATACGTCAATAGTTTAATGAAGTTGAATTTACTTATAATTTCCATAGTGCTTTAACAATATAAAAAATTTATTGAAAATTATTTAAAGAAGTTCAACTTAGATTAAATCAATGCTATTCGCAGAGACGTTTATGGCTAGTTAAGCATATCCTTTTCGTACTAGAACTTTTACTTTACTAGCATATAGCTTTAAATACAAAACGCGCCAATAGATGGTCCTCATAAAACTTTAAATATACGTATATAATTGATATGAATGAAATATTCATTGATTTTACATAGACGATTTATAGCATTGCAGGTTTTTGGTGAAGTTTCCTAGTATAATAAATTTTTGTAGTACTGTGATAATTTAAAAAAAATATCCTGAATGAATCGTGCACAACGAATGCATTATGCATGGTTAATCTTTCTTGTTAATTTTTGCAAAGTTTCGCATAATGAATACTTTTACTATACTAGTATATAGCTTTAAGTGCAAAACTCGTCAATAGATGCTGCTCATAAAATTTTAAATTAAGCTTTCATTGCATCCACCAAAATTGGTGGATCGGTTTTGCTTTTATTAGTTACCATCGAATAGCCGATAATACCAAGTTCAACAGGAAGTCTGAATATGTATCACTATTTTGTATGCCTATACGGCAACCGATGTAATCATGTATCTAGTTTCATGTCACGTATCTCGCTTTTAACTTATTGACGATTTCGTACACTTATACTAGTAAGAATCGTAACATTTTTTACCAATTTGATATGGCTGGTCCTACTAGTTATTATTTGAATCTTAACTACATTTATTAACACTTGCCAGCTATATAAATAGGTCCCATTTCTGATTGTGAGCTTAACAGCGCATAGTTAATTATTGAATGCTATTTGCAATGTATGTTATGTAATTTGATATAGAAACAGTGTGACACAGATGGCGTACAATTTTATACACTAAATTTATACACTTATAGGGCTTTTAAAGAGCTATCAATTCTTGCTTATTGTTCAAAGTTAGCTTTTATAGTTTTCGTATAAGCATTACAACCTTGAAAAGTGGAAAAAGTTCACCCTTCTTCAACTTGAGACGACGATTACTTGAAAACTAAAAGTTCTTTTCTTTTTTCAAATATATAGATTTGGAAACTAAATTTCCTAATGAATATATTTTTGTCCCGTACTGTTGCCATATATCTTTTATAGTTTCGAAGTAATTCGTGTGAAAGTTCGAAAATGAAAACAGCACTCGATCGAAGAACTACTTTTTTAAGTTTTATCGAAAATAACATTAAACTATTAAAATTATTTTTATATATTTATAATTTGAACACTATTTCTAAAAAACAAGAAACATTTTTCACATTATTATCTATTAGATTCGGGGTGCATATAAGCATCCACAATGTTTGCAGTTTTCGTAACGCTTCGTTTTTCCAGCCAAAAAATCCAAACCATACATGCTATTGACATAAAATATTTCCCTGAAAGTTATTGTTAAAAAAGCCATGTAACCTTGTCAATGAACAATTACCACCGTAATCGTATACTGTTCATAAGATGTCCCTCAGATCACGAGTTTTGTGAGATGAGAAGTACATTTGACGACAGATGGCATAAATTGAAAATATAATCTAGCAATAATAAATTTCCAGTAACAACCTGAAGAGGCTCAAAATGTCAATGTAATGTTAGAAGAATTAACTCATTTCTTTGCCAAGTGTGCACGACTTAGTCACCATCATTCGCATATTTGTTTCCATAATGAAGACACATACATTTACTACTGCAGCATAGATTGGAGACAGACTTTAATTGGTACTGATAGAACTCAGCATCTACAGAAACCAGAATTAAAACATTTTACTGGCCTAGCCATTTCCTAATAGCACATAGTGTTCGTTTCCATGTGGTCACCTATAAAAATTATAACTACGCTAAACAATGTGAAACTAGTGTGAACTGACACAAACCGATATTATGAGCGTAATGCATGCAATACAGTCTGTAGAGTGCTGTAAAACAGTAGTCTTAATAGTATCCCAAAATTACTATAGGAAACTGTACCATTCCCGCAATGCATTTTTACTTTCATTATATGCATAATGTATAAGGAAAGTATTGTGACGGGGTCGAAAATTCGAATTCGAGTTTTCGACGGGAGAGCACGTTTTAAGCATCCCTGATCACGAATCGAACATTTTTGAGGTGATGTGTGTGTGTGTGTGTGTGTGTGTGAAAGTATATGTGTGTGTGTGTCAGTGAGTCTGTGGAGACGATATCTCACGATCGAATGGAGAGATTCGAATGAAATTTGGTACAAAAATCACAATTCGTGAATACTGGAAGCCTATTGTTTTTACGTATAATCAAATGTTCAGAAACCCCCTAAATTTCCGAATAAAATTTTGAAAAATTCATCAAATAATCGAAACCTTTAATAAAGTTACGGAAATAGACATTTCTTATGTAATTCTTCCTTAGAAAACGATTGACACAAACTTTAAAACGCTGGCATTAACCGTGCTGGAGATATTGCACATTTCTCAAATTAATTTATCAAAAAATCCTATAAATAAAAAAAAATATTATGTGTTGAGAAACATGTTCACTTTTCATATGTAATATCATGCGAAAAATTTGGTGATATCATTCTCGTGGATCTAGCTCGTTCCTTTCATGAGAAAAGGTACTTTGAGTGATTCTTTTGTATTTGAACGCCAATAGTCATTTATTTGCTGTAAGAATAACTTATTTCACCGTCCATAACGCTTAGCGATATTTTGACGACATAAGCATTGTGGCAATGACAATCAGAATCAAGCTCCGCCTTCTTAGATTGCATATAGCTATAATACTGGCAAAATATTGCGTATAGCTATAATTGCGTATAGCTATAATACTGGCTAAATTTATAATTTAAAAATGGATTTCTATGAATTACCACACAACAGTTAAAATATAAACATTATTCCCTCCTTAAAAACATCTGATTTATTTTCATGCTTATTTTATTATCATCAATAATCAATTAATTTTGTGCAATGCCAGTATTCAAATATTAAGGAAATATATATTTGCTCTTTAAACAAGTATTATCAGAAGCTAAGCCTAATTGCTACTTTATCCGTTTGAAATAAGTGGATAAATGTATTATTAAGAGTAGAAAACCTAATCATGCCACTTATGACTAAACTGGCTTCAATGGCATTAGGTAATAAGAGGGTTTGTTTGATAAAGTACCCTATTTGATACTGTGAGAAGTTTCATTAGGTGTCGAGTGGACTGCATATGGAATTACATCTGGTACTTGACAACTTCATTGAACTGAGTTACGTTGGTTAAAGAGATTATTGATATTTCTATTTAAATAACCATACTGAATAAGCCATTCATCTGGCTGAGTACCTGAGTAATCGGGTTATATCTTATTACTTAAGAGGCATGAATGCATAAGCAAACTTTCTATAGTAAGTGACCGAGTAAAAAGTTCTATAATGCATCACAAAAAAGTTGCATATGATAATTATGTTTTATTTATAATTATGCATATTGTAATAAATGACTTTTATTCTGAGTAATATTATATAATTCATTAAAAAAATCAATTGTAAAAAAATAATTGATTTACTATACAGTGGTGCTAACATTATTACAGCACTCCTAAAAACTCATTTTTAACACTTTACAACAAAGTTGAAAAGTGATTATGACTTTGTTAATTCTGCCTGTCTGTCTGTCTGTCTGTCCGTTCGCACGATAACAGCCGTAAAAATGACTTAATCAGAATGAAATTTTCGTATGTTATTCAGACCTATGGGAATATAAATGAAAAATATCACCCAAACAGTTTTGGATTGAACCCGGGTGGTAAAAAGGAAATTCATTAAACCCTATGGGACCTAATTTTTCAAACATTTTTAAGCGGATTTAAAATTCATAAATTGCTTCGAATATTTTAAGTAATATTCAAATTACCCCACAAAATATATAAAAAAGTTTCAGCAAGATATATTCAGTAGTTTTTTAAATAAAAATTAAAATAATAATTACGCATCTTATATGAAGTGATAACGTGGCCAATATATGAAGAGTTCACGTGGCCCACTTCAAAATGATATATGGCTTCTATCTTGTCTCCAAATCGTGATTTTTAAAGTTCTTTTTAATTCATATTGAGTGTTGCATCTGTCCTAAAACCGCTTTATTTTTGCTTAAATTCTGTGCATCTACATACTGAAACTACGCTATTACAATATATTTGAGTTTAAATGATCATCCAAATTTGATTATTTCTACAACGAAGCCTATTTTTCACTTATGTAAAATGTAAACAGCAAAATATGTAGAATGCGTTGTATGAAAATTGCTGCATTTCTTTAACGGAAAATTATTTAGCTCATGGAGTCTGCATAGCTGATATGAATAAAATATTCATTGATTTTACAGAGAAAAAGACGATTTTTTTATGAAGTTTTAAGCATAGAGTTTAATTACTTGAAACTCCATGGTCTTAAGTTTTTAAATGAAATAAATTATTATAGTATTTTGATGAATGAAATGAATGGGAAAATGTTATGAATGAAATGCTGCTTTTATAGAGAGAGTCGGACGTGTTATAGTTCGATGGCGTCATTTGAATAAATTTCTGTTGTTTTTGATGACGTTTTCAAATATAATAAATTATTGTAGTATTATGAGAATGTTATAAGCATTACCGTGGAACCAGCCGATTTATATTTAATTGACGTCATTTGAATGAAGTTCATTTTTTTCGATGAACTTTAAAGTTTTCAAATATAATAAATTAATGTAGTATTGTGATAATTTTTAAAATATTACCGAGGAATGTATCGCATTTTAGAGATGTTTAAATGACATTCCATTGAAGTTGGAAAGTGTTTCATAATAAATACTTTATGCATGATTGATCTTTCTTGTTAAAATTATTACCCAGGTCGGCCGGCTCACCAAAAGGGTGTTGATCGGTTACAAAAGACTTTCGGGAATAAACACAGAAAACATAAATTTATTTATTCATATAAGCATTGTGGCAATGACAGTAAGAATCATTATTTATTTATATTCCCATAGGTCCCACAGACCTTCTGAAAAACATAGTAAAATTTCATTTTGATAAAGCCATTTTTACGGCAGTTATCATGCTAACGGACAGATAGACAGACAGGCAGACAGACAGATAGACATACAGAACGAACAAAGTCATAAACACTTTCGACTATGTTGTAAAGTGTTAATAACAAAGTCATAAACACTTTCAACCATATTGTAAAGTGTTAACAAAGGCATAAACACTTTCAACTATGTTGTGAAGTGTTAACAAAGTCATAAACACTTTCAACTATGTTGTAAAGTGTTAAAAATAATTGATTTACTTTACAGTGGTGCTTAAATAATTACAGCACTCTTAAAAATTCACTTTTTAAAAAAAAATAAATGATTAATATAGCGTAACAAATTCGAATATTATAACTTAATTTTAGTACATTAATAATTACATGAAAATGTCAAGTGTTAGCTCCATCTAGTCTTTATTATGGCAGGGAAGACATTACTCCATGACATATGGAAAATTTAACAAAATATTTATTTAAATTATGAAAAACTATGTATTAATAAATATTTAATAAAAATTAAAATATAACATATTTCTCCTTATTTCGAAATATTCAAAACATAGATAATCCTAAATGAATATTGTTTGTGCTTTTTTACATATCCTTCTATTCAATGTATTCATCAGTATCAAACAAATTAAAAATCACTTTAAATGTGTTACTTTTATTTCTTTCCATCAAAGACACGGAAATAAGTGGGTAATGCTATTTTATAAGCATCAATTTAGTTAAGTAAATACTTATTTTAAATAGGATTGAAAATAAAAATATACAAAACTATGATGATAAACTGTTTTTAAAATTTGTATAAGAGTTAAAATAAATATTCTTTACAATACCAAAATTATATCAACTATCTACATAAAATGATTTGGATTTAGGAAATCCTTGAATATGACAAAACGGATGGGGATTAAACATTTTCCAATGCGTAAGATGTAGGCAATTATTAATAGAACATCATAATGGTACATTTTCCTATATGACAAATTTTAATATTTTAAATACATTATATCTAGTCGTTATATGATGAATGACACATTTCGATAAATAAAAAATAAGGCTCAACAAATATTTAGAATTATTTTAATTTTACAGCACTATTTAAACACTATTCAAACATTTCAAACGGAATCCTTTTGAATTTCAATTTAATAGCGAAACCCCAAAATGCGAAAAAGTCCGTTGGAGTGCAAATTATGCATTCAAAATTGTGCACGTTATTTTAACACTTTACAACATAGTTGAAACGTTTTTATGACTTAGTTCATTCTGTCTGTCTGTCTGTCTGTCTGTTTCTCTGTTAGCACGATAACTGCCGCAAAAATAATTTTATCAAAATGAAAATGATGTTATTCAGGCGGTCTGTGGGATATATTGGAATATAAATGAATAATATCACACAATTAGTTTTGGATTGAACCCGGGTTGAAAAAATGGAATGTATTGAACCCTATGGAACCTAATTTTTCAAACATTTTTAAGCGGATTTAAATGTTTTTTAATTATTCACAAAATTCTTCAAAATTTTAGTAAATATTCAAATTATCCCAATATACAAATATATTCAATTATTCAATATACAAAATATATTTAGCAGTTTTTAAATTAAAATTAAAATAATAATTACACTTTTTATATGAAGCAATCACGTAATCATTGAATGAAGAGATCACGTGACCCCCATCAAAATAAAATATGGCATCCATCTTGTGTCAAAGTCGTGATTTTTAAAGTTGTTTTTAATTTATATTTAGTGTTGTGTCCGTCCTAAAACCACTTTATTTTTGCTTAGAATCTGTGTATCTACATTCTAAAGCAATGCAATTATAATAATATATTTAAGTTTAAATGATTATCAAATTTTGATTATTTCTACAACGAAGCCTAATTTTCACTTATGGAGAATGTAAATTCCAAAAGATGTAGAATGAGTTGTATAAGAATTTGTGCATTTCTTTAACGAAAAATTATTTAGCTCATGTAGTCAACAATATAACTGATATAAATGAAATATTCATTGATTTTACACAGAGAAGGACGATTTTTTCGATGAAGTTTTAAGCATATAGTTTAATTACTTGTACCTCCATGGTCTTAAACTTTTAAATAAAATAAATTATTATAGTATTATAATAAATGAAAGGAATGGAAAAGATATTTATGAATGAAATGCTGCTTTTATATAGAGAGCCAGGCGATTTATACTTCGATGACATCATTTGAATACAGGTCATTTGTTTTCGATGAAGTTTTCAAATATAATAAATTATTGTAGTATTGTGATAATTTAAATATACTACTCTGAATGTATCGCATTTTAGATATGTTTAAACCAGGCAATTAATATTTCAATGACGTCATTTGAATAAAGTTCATTTTTTCGATGAAGTTTTGAATTTTCAAATTTAATAAATTAATATCGTAATGTGATAATTATAAAAATGTTACAGAGGAATGTGTCGTATTTCAGAGACGTTTAAATAAAATTGCATTTCAGTTGGAAAGTTTTTCATAATCAATGCTTTATGCAATTAATTATTTATGCATGACTAATCATGTTTATATTTAGTGTTGTATCCGTCCTACAACCATTTTATTTTTGCTTAATTTCTGTGCATCTGTATTCTGAAACAACACAAATACAATATATTTGAGTTTAAATGACCATCAAACTTTGATTATTTCTATAACGAACCTAATTTTAACTTATGGAGAATGTAAATAGATTAGGCTGTAAGTTGAGTTTATAATTACTGAATTTCTTTAACGCAAAATCATTTTGTTCTTTACTTTGCAATATAGGTGATATGAATGAAACATTTATTGATTTTACATAGAGAATCAGACGATTGAATGACATGCTTTTTCGGTGAAATTTTATGCATAGAGTTAAATTGCTCTTACCTCCATGGTTTTAAGTTTTTAAGTAGAATAGATTATTGTAGTAGTGTGATGAATGAAATAAAAATATAAATGTATGAATGAAATATTTTCTGATCTTGCACAGAGGTCCAGACGATTTGGATGACGTCATAAATAAATTTCGTAATCAAGTTCGTTTTTTTCGATGAAGTTTTAAATTTTCAAATACAATTAATTACTGCAGTATTGTGATAATTAAAAAAAGTATTACCGCCAAATGTATCGCATTTTAGAAATGTTTAAATAAAATCAGAGTTGGAAAGTGTTTCATAACCAATGCTTTATGCGTGATTGATCTTTCTCTGTTTTAATTTTTTTAAGAAAATCTACACAAAACAATCCGTCGTGGGACACCGGGTTCCGCGGGGTACACTCTGATTTAAGCTATACAACCCATGTCTGTGGAACGCATGCGAATAAAATATATTCGATACTCTCAGGTGATGTTAAGTCTGTTATATAATCCATTAATATATATTTTCTTTCTGTTGCAGGACGGGAACATGCTGTTGCTGGCAAAGTTGGTGACTCTGTGGTTTTGCCTTGTGAAGTGGATTCTCATAATTGTGGTAAAATATATGTGATCACATGGACAAAGCACATTGGAGACGAATGGCGAAGGGTTTATTTGTACAGTGATACACACTCGAAGCCCATGGGATCTTTGGCTGGACGAGCGCATTTCATTCTTCACAACAATTCCAATGCTGAAATGCATCTTCGGTCGCTCAACGTGTCCGATGAAGGAATGTATAAATGCGACGTCACATATGTGCAAGGAAAATGTCCATCGTTGACGTTTACAAAGTTAAATACATTAAGTAAGTGCTGAGTTACTTTTTCAATTTATTATATTTAAACTGGCAAATACCCGGGCTTTGAGTGGACTCGAGCATATGAAGTATGCGGGATGTTGTTGTTGGTGTTGAGACCCAGACCATCCGACCTACCAGAAAGGTGCAAGGTAACTGAATATAAGCGGGATGTGAAAGATTTCAAATTAAGACTTGATTTAATAAGTAGTCATGAAAAAAGTAGAAGTATAAAATTTTATTTTAAAATTTGAAAATCTTGATACAAAAGAGTATATATCTTTTTAGACTTTTGAATATTAAATTAAACAAATTGGAGGACAGGAAAACGATGAAATCGAAAACAAAACATTTAAATCGAAAAGAGTTTTCAATATAATAATAAACTTCATATTGCCACACAATATATACACAAAACATATAATTTATACTTATAAGTAAATGTATAACAGTGGGATAAGGACCTACGAAAATAGGAGCCATAGATATGCGTGCGGGAATGTTAGGCGTTATGTAGTAATACTGAGTCTTCTGATATCCATAAATGTTCAACAAAGTGAATATATAGAAACACGTTTAAATCACAAAGCATGCAAGTGCACATACTTTGTTAACTGTTTAAAAGCTGTTTACTTGCTATTTTTACGAAACGTAGTAAGTATGCACTGTTTAAAATTGAACATTTCGTACTGTTATAGTTCGTTTTAATAAAATTGTCATTATTCAAATTTGTGTGCACTTTCACGTATGTTTGTTAAATGTCATCTTCCTATCTATTGTAGTTTTCCAGTAGAAGGGATTTAGGTAAATGGTCATTTCGCTTCATTAGAAGTAGTAAAAATAGGTGTAGAAAAAAATAGAGTAAAGTATAGTAAAAACTAGAGATGCATAGTGAAATCAAACATTAATTAAGATATAAGTAAAATGCAATGAAAATCACTCCCCGATATCAGATAATCATCCATGGATATGTGTTTATCAACAGTAAATAGCCGACATATAAAGTGGCATTGAGAAACCTTTTTGTGTGTCATAATTTTGCGAACATCTACTGCGACAGAAAAATTCTGTTCTAACATGTATTAGGTTTCAGTTTTCAATATGAGTTCTATTTAGCGGGAATATTAGGCGTTATGCAGTAAGACTGAATTTTCAGATATCCTATAAATGTGCAAAAAAGTGGAGCGCATAGTAAGTTTCCTTGCTGAAATTGCGAGAATAGGCTATGCCATATTATCGAGCGCATAATAAGATGGAAACCGTTGTATTCTGCAGTGGGAGCATAAAGCTATATTTGATAACACACACCCTTATGTGCGGGTTTTGTGAATATGATCTTAGCCGTTGCAGCTTTCTGCAATGTTAACTCAAATTTGATATAATTTGAAGCCGGCAACGCTGCAAGATTAAATGTGTCAGTTTGCAGAAGTGTTCACAAAAAGGTGAATTATGTGGTACATAGCAATTTTTCGTGCTGTCATCGGCTATCCCATGACAACGGACGTATTATACGGATGAAGTGGGTCCATGATTGCTGTTATCTGCAATGAAAGCGTGACTTTAACTTTAAATGTTCTACTACAGGCAGGCCCTTTGTGTATGGACTTGGATGCTACAGTCTCGTGTTGTCAGATTGCAATTTTGAAGAGCCTTAAAGCAAATATTGCTCAATGTAATAATTGAAATTCTATGGAGAGTGATCAGTGAAGTCTTATAAAATATCCATTTGATTAATTGTTTGATTACGTTGCATTGTTTGATTAGTGCATTGTTTGATTACGTTGTACAATATTTTATTCTTTGAACAATATTTTAACGTACTATGCGGATGATGTGGGTCCATGATTGCTGTTATCTGCAATGGAAGCGTGACTTTAACTTTAAATATTCTCCTACAGGCAAGCCCCTTGTGTATGGACTTGGATGCTACAGTCTCGTGTTGTCGGATTTCAATTTTGAAGAACCGTAAAGCCTGATATTTTATAAGACTTTACTTATCACTCTCCACAGAATTTCAAAAAATAAAGGTAACGCATAAGAAAATGTTCCGCTTCCATTGCGAGTATCATTTATTTCGTTCCGAAATGAACGATAAAGCAAAATCTGTCCACGGATGATGTTATTCTTACGAGGAGTGGGAGGATATTTTACAAGATATGTTTTACAAATTGTTTCGAAGATATTTTACATTTCCTTTGTAAGGACTAAAGACAAACAAATTCGAATTCTGCAGGATAATATTAAGTCAATTTTGTCCTTTCGACGTCGATTTCTTCGTCTCTTAATCCTATGTGTCCACACAACAGCTTTAAGCTGTTTCTTATTGCAGTTACGTTGTACAATTGCTTGATTATGCTATGCATTGTTTAATTACGTAGTGCATTGTTTGATTACGTTGTACAATATTTTATCGTTTGAACGATATTTTGATTTTTGAACATGTTTGAAATTTGCATATGTACGCCATAAAATATGTTCACCCCCTCCCCCACACATATATATATATATGCACACACACACACACATATATATATATATATATATATACACATACACACACACACACACACATTGCTTAAAATCAAATCAACTGTTAAAAGCATCATTTACAGTTTGATGCAGAAAATATTACCTAAATTTGAAATATTTGATTTTACATTTTGTGGATACTAAGATACATACATTCAGCAATATATCACTTTTTGGATTTAGTATAATTTCGTTACATTTTCGGGGTATTTATCTATATCACCAAAATTAAACTGTTATTAATATTTTGCTGTAAATATTCTTTTAGAAATTTAAATTGCTTTTTCGAAGTAAATATTCACCCAATGTTAGATACAATAAAAGCCAAAAAACCAATAATTGAAGGAAAAATCTATTTTTGCAAATCTATTTTTACAATTTTTGCAAAATAAATATTCATCATAGAATAACTCAATTTTGCAGAGAATTTGTTCTTAAAATACGTCTCTGTCTTACGGGGGATTTATCTATGAATGCATATATAATATAGCCAGAGTGCGAACTTATCCCAACGAATTACATGGAAAATATCCATCCATTCTTCTTAAATAAGTATGACCTATAAATAACACGGATTTTATACATATCAATCAGTATTACAATGTGACTGTAATAGATAAACTACATTTATTTCCATCGAATAAAATAACCAAACACACTCTAATCCCAAAAGCAGTTGACGCATACTTATTGATCGTTTTTCAGAAGCAGAGAAATAATATCGATTTATCTGAATTCTGAAAACCCAAATGTAGTATTTTTATCGATTTATTTTCTGGACGGTGTAAAAAGAATATAATGTTCGCATAAAATATAATATTCGAATTTATAAAGAAGAAACGTTATGACGAAAATTTTGCATTATAGAAAATATTTCGAGGAATGGCATAAGTGTTATTTAAGTTATTAAATTTCAGTATATCACCAGCAGAAAACGATTACAGTATTCCCGTTACGTATGCTATATTAAATATTGTGTACGACGCATCCTTTGGAATCGAGGGTGTACTCTCAGGATACACAAATGGGCCTAAATTTCTGGATAACTAACACTTTTATTTAAGAGCACTAATAAGAGTAAACAGGAACAATATACAGTGAATAGTTCGATATTTATCTTATGAAATCGCTAAATAACTGTCAGATACAATAAAGCAGCGATTAAATGCTCAGCTAAACCTTAAAATAGTATCATGTAAACAACTCCCCAACTGAGCAATGACTCTCTTTATTTTCTGCCTGTAGACACTTCCAGAAGGAACTCTTATCTCCCAGAATATTCGTTATTTTGATACAGTTCTATTTCATTTGAAACAGTTCATTTGATACAGTTCTATTGATACAGTTCTATTGATACAGTCATTTGATACAGTTCTATTTCATTTTGATACAGTTCTATTTCCTAATCCATGCCAAGTTGGCGATAAATCGCCAAATCTGGAAACCCTGCCTTGATATTAATTTCTGTATGGCAACCATGTATTCACGTAATAGGAGTAGCTGTTTGTAATGGTGTTTTCTCCATTTATGTGGTGTGTGTGTTTGGTGGTGTTTTTCGCTATGTATTAGTTGAATAGATGCAAATCACAGTGAAACTTTTACATATTCGTAGCAATATATACGCGATATTAAACCTATACAATATTCCCGTAAACATTTATTTACCTGTTAATATTTTAGCAGCATATTTTACCGATATTGTGAAAAATATTTTTTCTGGCATCGTTGTTCCAAAGTTAGATAAATATTGGAAAATCCCTAGATATGTTAGATATCAAAAGTAAATCTTATAGTTATGTTAGATATCAAAAGTGAATCTTATATATTAAAACTTTAAAGGAAAAACTTGTTGACTACAAAACTCAATTGTAATATAAGCACATATAAGGTAAATATTGCTCAAGTTCAAGTATTAGATTAGTGCCTTTTAAACTAAGCGTAGACAATCTTGACTACATACTGTGGATGCCAACTGTGTACATATTAGATTAATATTTGAAATATTGGTGAGATATAAGTATGATATATTTCAAAACATAATCTTTTCAAGTTTGGATAAATTTACTGGAATAAAGGTAGAAAAATGCAATAATACAGAATAGTAAATGATATAGTAAAATGTAAGTGCATTTATGTGTTTAAATGTAATTGATATTAAAGCAAGTCGGTGATGGGGTATTCTTCCTACCGTTGGCTATTTAGACGTCTTGTAACGAAGCAGCTTAGACTGTTTGTCGAGGCAAGTTCCACTATAGAAAAAAATACCTATGCCAAGTAGATAAACGGATTACTAATCAATCGATAAGGAAGGAATTCGTGCTTAGAGTTCCATTTAAGAGATTAGTTATAAGTTTGACATTCGAACAGGAACATAAGCACAGTAGGTCAGGTGCTGTGAATAAATATGTGCTTAGAAATACAAGGGATCTAAATTTATAGGAACGCCACTATTAAAGGCAATAATTTTAACATACAGGTGCTACAATGAACAGCTTGCTATCCAATGTAAACTTACAGAAGAATGAAGCCGTTTATACCTAAAGTGTCTAGTTAATCTGAATCTAAATGAAGAGTTTAGCCCAACTAAAAACGAAAATGAAGTTGCATTGTATCTGCGGTGCAAAAAAAAG
This sequence comes from Amaurobius ferox, assembly GCA_951213105.1. NCBI lineage: Eukaryota > Metazoa > Arthropoda > Arachnida > Araneae > Amaurobiidae > Amaurobius > Amaurobius ferox. The sequence continues at coordinate 97,192,864 of OX578136.1, forward strand.
TGAAACATCAAGTCGGTTACTTTTTAAATATAATAAATCTTTGAATTGAATTAATATTCTTAATTGCATGAGTGATCGTGAATCATATAGTTTTACATTGCATATTTTGGCAGGATAATCTACTATTAATTCTTTTTACAAGTTCCTAAAATCAATCATTAATTAACATACTACCCAAATGAATTCCAGGATTTTAAATTTTAAAATAAACTTTATTTATTACGACTAAAGTATCCGGACACCCCTATGGAGAAGTGGACGTGGCTATATACGTCATAAAACACGATAAAAGTGAGCACCACAGCCTTGGGTGGTCATAAACGTGCGTTAGAAAAACAATGAGTAAGTCGGAAGAGTGAGTTTGTACGCGGCATGATAATTGGATGTCATCATTGCAAAAAATCGGTTCATGATATTTCCCCATTGGTGCAGGTGCCTCGATCAACTGTAAGTGATTGCATTGGAAAATGAACACTTCTGGGATCTACAAATGCAAGAAAACAAAGTGCTAGGCCACGGAAACTCACAGATCGCAACCGTCGAACCCTGAAGAGGTCGAAACTGAAGAATCGTAAGGTCCTTGTCGCAGAGTTGACTGGAGTGTTCCAAAATCCATCTGACATCGTCTGTAGCACAAGCACTGTTCGCGGTAACTGAAAATAATAGGTTCCCACTGTCGTGCAGCCACTCACACATGTGCAGCCACCCACAAGTGTATTGTGCCACCATCACTGTCAAAACGAAACGTCGGCTGTAGTGGTGAAAAGATCACCGCCATTGGACTTTGGAGCAGTAGAAATAAATACTTTGGAGAGATGAATCCGGCTACACTGTCTGGCAGTCCAACTGACGTGTCTGGGTTTGGCGGATGCCTGGCGAACGCTTACTGCCCAAGTGTATTGTGCCAGCTGTAAAGTGTGGTGGCGGTGGCATCATGGTTTGGGGCTGTTTGTCGTAGCTCGGACTGGACCCCCTTAGTTCTTGTGGTAGAAAACGTGAACGCTGCAATGTATGTTGACATTCTTGACAACTCTGAACATCCAACTCTCTGACAACAGTTCAGGGAAGGATCGTTTCTGTATCAATCAACAGGATACCTTTTTTGTTTATACAGCGATGGCCGTGCGGACGTGGTTTACAGAAATGGGTGTTGATAAATTAGACTGCCCTTCACAGAGTCCTTATCTGAATCCCACTGAACACCCCTGTGATGAATTGGAATGTAGAATAAGCACCAGGTTAAATCGTCCATATTCCGTAGCTGGACTCATTGCCGCTCTCATCGCCATATGGAGGACAATTCCTGTTGAAACATTTCAAAACCTGATGAAATGTCTCCCCAGAAGAGTGTAGACTGTAATTGGTTTTAAAGGTGGCCTAACGGTTTATTAATACGTGCAACATGCCTGATTCTATAACTGTAGGTGTCCGGATACTTTTGGCCATATAGTGAATTATGATTACGACTAAATTTATATTAATTGTATATACACTCTCAAGGAGGAGAACATGCACGTGTGAAACCAGGCGTAATAATACTTTTCCAAAATCATAGATTCGACCTATTTTATATAAAGCAGATTTGCACATACCTATGTCTGTCGTCTAGGACATTCTGGACTCCAATTTGCTTAAAGTACACTGCTGGATTTTCATTGCCTCCAACTGCACCATAACACTCTTAGACGGCCCATGCCTCAATTCTATAAAGCACACTCTTAAACATTCTGGACTGTCATACAAGTCATAACGCTCTCTCTTGGACGGTCATTACCTCAATTGAGACTGAAAACACTACACCTTCTAGGACATCATCGTCTCCAATTTTCGAATACAACACTCTTCGACGGTCTTTCTTAATTGACTGAAATATGCGTTGAACGTTACCTGCTTGTTGCCACATCATTTCGCCTGAGGTTCAGATACTCCTACCGTGTCTCTATTGGTTGATCCTCAGGGCGATGCAGCAACACTTCTTCAGTGGCCACCTAACCATTCAATCTGCTTGGTTTCTGCCTTGTCTCCAAGGTGATCCTTTTGCCCCAAACACACCTGTCATTTATGTGCACTGGATTTATTGGGATCCCAACCTCCTGGGCCAAGACTATAAATATGGCACATACCAGTCTGCTCTTTGTTTTGTCCATAGCGTATAAATCTTAAAACTGCATAAATGCCTCCTGGTCTCACTGTATCCTCAGGAATCGTGGGAGTATTCTCGGGATACAAGGCTGAGCATTAATTTCTGGATAACTAAGGTTTTTATTTAAAGCACCAAAAAACATAAACAACAATATTCTTGTTTACAATAAACAAGAACAATTATCTCTTGAATGCAGACGTGATACCAATCTTGATTATTAAGAACAATATCCATCTAATAACTCTGTAGCCATCTTAGGTCACAAAATAACTAGAAATGTACATTAAACCAACAATGAAATACTCAACTTATCCACAAAACAGAAGATTATACTCTAAAAACACTGACGTCGCTTTTACTCATATCACGTCAATGACTCAACTGAAGAACAAACAGCTTTATATATCTTTTGATGAAAAGTACTGGGAAACGCACATAATTGTGAAGATATAAATCCATCTATCAATATTCAAAATTCTAGAAGACTACAAGATTTGCCAAAAGTTGTCATGTTTGCAATATTTGGCCAAATTTATCAGTGAGGTTGCCTAATTTTTGCCAAGATTAAACGACCCGGACCTTCAAGTTATAAAAATGGTTGCCTGTTAGGTATTCAAACGCTATACTTCTAGCAATGGGTGCAATGGGTAGAATGCTGCTGACTAGATGTAGCTCTTAGATTTCAATCCGGTTAGGAAACGAGTTCTTTACATATTGCTCTAAAATATATGGGCTTAATTTCCCTATGTTGTTAATTATTCTAGCTCAAAAGCATTATGACAAGAAATATATTAAACATATGCATTTTCATAGCTGTAAAATTATAAAAGTGTGCCTACAAACGCCACTACATATTATTTTACATATACTTTCAGTAGTAGATCTGGTAATACCCAAGGGTTTTGCTAAAAATATGTTTGGAACCATTGTCCCACGGAAGACAAAATTTTTGATGCATTTTCCTTGAAGAGCTGAGAATAATATGGATAAAGAAAAAAATGCCTCTATTATTAAACTGCAAACAGTATTGTTTTCAATTTCAAGCCTCGTCCAGTTTTTATCTTTTATATAAAAAATACTTTTACGCTGTTGTCATTTATGTTCTCTATCGTGATTGCATTTCTCTTGAAATACGATAATTGTACAATCTTCTTTGAAACCTTCAAAAATCGATGAAAACGCAAGTATCGTTTTCTGGGGTAGGTTATATCGATGGCAATTTTCGTGTTCCCTGACTTGATACATGACTCTATAGCAAGTGCAGTCCGGACTGAAGTGTGTATTTAGATATTTGATCCGAGAGCAATGAATACAATCAAAGAGAGCATTTCTGTCGAAAATATTGTTGCAAATGGAAATGTATATTTACTGTCAGAAATAATTTATGAAAAGATTTAAGCAATGTGTATTTGGCGCTTCATATAACTCAAATGGTCGTTTATGGTTTAATCTCATATTCGGTAATAAAATGCATGTTATGCAATTGCATAGGTTTCATATTTTAAACTATAAAATGATTTTCCATGCTTTCATATCATGTCGATCAAGGTTAACATTAGTTTATTTCAAGAAATTAAAGAGATTTTCACACACACAAGAATGAATCATTTAGGTGTAAATGGAAAATGTATTAGTAAAATCACGATGGAAAAATCATTTTTAGCTTTTATCCAAAGTATCCCCATAAAATAATAAAATTGGAGTACTTTCAATCACATGACACTAATATCAATGGATATTTCATGAGTGAACATTTTCATAATTATTATGGAGTAAACAGAGGGCATTCGAGGAAATCATTCATAGTATGAAGGTCATCTATTTTTACTTTCCTTGTATACATGTAATGTATAAGGAAAGTAATGTGACGGGGTCGAAAATTCAAATTTGAGTTTTTGATATCTGGTCCACAAACATGCATACAGGTATCATGGCAAAGGGTAAGTTGTATTTCGGAATACTACACACGTCAATATCCATTAAAAATTTGGTGTGATATTTATGAACCAATTACAAAACATTTCTTACATCGACTATGCATTTCTGGGAAAGTCAAAAGGAAATCAAAATTCTCTGATTATCCCACGACAAACAAATCACAATTGTTTGTGGTTATAGGCGCTATACTCAAAAATCCAATACTTTTATCCCCTCCATTAAAAAAATAAACGTTTTATTTACCTAGTCGTCATTTAAGTTCCCTATTGTGATTGCATTTCCCTAGATATACGAGAATCGTACAATCCTTCCTCTTTCGGGAACCCAAAAAAGAAATCGATAAAAACACAAGTTTGGGTTTTTCTAGCTTGGATAAATCGATGACATTTTTCTACTCACATGACGTGATCCATGACTTTATGCCAAATGCACACTGGATTAAAGTGTATATTTAGATATTTGATCCGAGAGAAATGAATGCAATCCAAGAGAGTGTTTTTGTCGTAAATATTGTTGGAAATGGAAACTTATATTTATTGTTTCGATTGATTTATGATATGATTGGTCCGGTGGAGTTTGGAGATTTATACAATGCAAGTAATTGTGTTTTTTATCGTTTGTTCTGTAATATATTGCAATATATGTAATATTAAAAAAGTTACTTTAAAACTAGGATTTTTTAGCCTGTCGAAGGCAGTGGAAAGTGACACTCTTAAAAATTTCAGTTGTATTTTTACTTTACTTATATACAATAATGTATAAGGAAAGTATTGTGACGGGGTCGAAAATCCGAATTTGAGTTTTCGACGGGAGAGCACGTTACAAGCATCCCTGATCACGAATCGAACATTTTTGAAGTGATGTCTGTCTGTGTGTGTGTGTGTGTATGTCAGTGAATCTTTTGAGACTATAAGTGACGAACGAATGGACTGATTCGAACGAAATTTGGTACAAAAATTATAATTCGTAAACACTGGAAGCCTATTGTTTTTATACGCAATCGAATGTACAGAACCTCCTAAATTTTCGACTGAAATTTTGAAAAAATCGTCAAAAAATCAAAACCTGTCATAAAGTTACGCAAATAGACATGTCTTAAACCAACAATTTTAAACCAACAATTTCCAACCTTTTTCTGTGGGAATCATGGAGTTAGAGAATAGAGAGTAGAACTCCTAGGAAAAAGTTTCGTTTTCCATTAATATCTCGACAACCAACTCGAAACTTTGACTAAATTTATGAAGGGCTGTTTAAAAGTTACCCACAAAATTTCATTAAATTCGTTACAGCTGTTCTGTGATTAAGACAAACGAAAGTCTTGTTTTTCATTAATATCGCGACAACCCCTGGTGTTCGAAACTCGAACAGGGAATACATTTTAAGTGGGGCTATTTCAAGTTTACTCACTAAATTTCATCAAATTCGGTCAGTAGTTCTCCCGTGATGTTGGATCATACATGCATACTTACTTTTCTTCTTTATATATATACAGATAATATTATAAATTTTGGGTGATAAAAATGGCATATGTCAGTGAAAATCAGCACACATTAATTGAATGATGTTGGTCTCAGAACATGGCAATATGTTAGACAATTTCATGAGTCCAGTAATTGATAACTTATTTAAATGTAATTTCATATTCGTTAAAATGACACATCCTATATACAAAAAACTGATGTGGGCAACACATGACTTTCCTTATATAATGCAATGAATTTACTACTTTTACAGTAAAAAATAGGTTATTCGTATAGTAGATACTTATATTCTTTCCAAGATATTAAATTTTCTTCAATTAGTCGTCATTTTCATTGATTTAGCGTCATTTTTATCCATTTGGCGAGATTTTCGTTAACTTGGCTACATTTAAAAATGTCGCCAAGTTGGCGACATTCCGCTAAATTCGTCGCAAAATGTCGCCATGGGTGGAGAAATAAGTTATTCTAACAGCGGATAAATGGCTATTAGCGTTCAAATACAAAAGTATTACTCAAAGTATATTTTCTTTTGAATGGAACGAGTTAGATCCGCGAGAATGATGTCACCAAATTTATCGTATGATATTATATATGAAAAGTGAACATGTTTCTTAAGAGTTAATATTTTTTTTAATTTATGGGATTTTTTGATAAATTTATTTGGAAAATGTGCAATATCTCGAGAACGGTTTATGTTAGCGCTCTAAAGTTTATGCCAATCGTTTTCTAAGAAAAAATTACATAAGAAATGTCTACTTGCATAACTTTATTAAAGGTTTTGGTTTTTTGATGATTTTTCAAAATTTAACTCGAAAATTTAGGGGGTTCTGAACATTCGATTGTGTTATAAAACAATAGTCTTCTAGTATTCACGGATTGCGATTTTTGTACCAAATTTCATTTGAATCGCTCCATTCGTTCGTGAGATATTGTCTCCACAGTCTCACTGACACACACACACACACACACACACATACATCACTTCAAAAATGTTCGATTCGTGATCGGGAGTGCTTGAAACGTGCTCTCCCGTCGAAAACTCGAATTCGAATTTTCGACCCCATCACAATACTTTCCTTATACATCATGCATGTAAGGAAAGTAAAAATGTGCTAATACGTTTTATGATTATGCCATGATCAATTATTAATACTTATGTTAGTTTAATGTATGAACATAATTAGAGATTTATTTACGAGTCAATTTGTTATGACCGGACTATCGTCTTCTAAAAAAAATATTTACTGGGCCATGGTTTCATGAATGAGATACAAGAAGCCATATTACTTGAAGTGTACAGGCGCATCTGGGTCCAGTTAAGAGACAGCATTTTTACTCCTTTGACAACAACTTAAACGCCTATGGCATCCAACAAATGGGATACCGCGCTTCTTATCATCAAGACGATCATATCTAGACGCCATTCTTATCTTAAAGTCTTTTAAAGTTTTCATGCATGTACAAGTATCGCTGGACTGTATTGCTGGACCAAGACGATGAAAGACCTCTGTAAACAAAACCATTGCAACTTTTTCTGTTTCTTTTTACTTTCCTTATATACATAATGTATAAGGAAAGTATTGTGACGGGGTCGAAAATTCGAATTCGAGTTTTCGAAGGGACAGCACGTTTCAAGCATTCCTGATCACGAATCGAACATTTTTGAAGTGATGTCTGTATGTGTGTGTGTGTGTGTGTGTGTGTGTGTGTGTGTGTGTGTGTGTGTGTGTGCGTGTGTGTGTGTGTCAGTGAGTCTATGGAGACGATATCTCAAGAACAAATTGAGCGATTCGAATGAATTTTGGTACAAAAACCACAATCCGTGAATACTGGAAGCCTATTGTTTTTAAACGTAATCGAATGTTCAAAATCCCCCTAAATTTTCGAGTGGAATTTTGAAAAAATCATCAAAAAATCAAAACCTTTATAAAAGTTACGCAAATAGATATTTCTTATGCAATTTTTCCTTAGAAAACGATTGACATAAATTTCAGAACGCTAGCATGGACCGTCGTTCTCGAGATATTGCACAATTTTTGAATAAATTTATCAAAAAAATCTCATAAATTAAAAAAAAATATATTAACTGTTGAGAAACATGTTCACTTTTCATATGTAACATCATGCGATACATTTGAAGACATAATTCTCATGCATCTAGCTCGTTCCATTCACTGAAAGGATACTTTGAGTAATACTTTTTTTTTAACGCTAATAGTTATTTATCTGCTATAAGAATAACTTATTTCTCCGTCCATAACGCTTGGCGAGATTTTGACGACGAATTTGACGCAATGTCGCTAACTTTTTAAATGTTATGCCAAATTAACGAAATTAACGCCAAAAGGATAAAAATGACACTAAATCAATGAAAATGACGACTAATTCCCGAATATTTAATATCTTGGAAATAATATAAATATCTACCATAAGAAAAACCTATTCTTGGATTGTAAAAGTAGTAAATTCATTGCATTATATAGGGAAAGTCATGTGTTGCCCACATCAGATTTTTGCTTTTGCATCAATTTTATTTCAATTTAAGATATTAATTCGAAAGATATACATGTTTCTTAGTTAATGGATTAAGTAATAAGACCCTTCAAAGAAATAAACTTTTTTTTAAATTTTAATACCATTAATCCAGTACTTTAAATGTATTCTGGTAGAGAGCATATTAAATTTCAATATTAAACTAGCGTACATTTCTCGCTACCGTTTATGTTTAAATATCCTGCGTTGAAGAGCGTGAATAAATTCGAGTAAAAAGACACGGCGAATTTCCAGATAAAAGTTATCAAATTATAAATTTAATTACAAAAAATTAACAAAGAAAGGCCCAAAAATCTAAAGGGTATTAAAATGGCATAAATTAGCTGTGCAAAACCATATAAGGAAAAATGGAACTTAAAGTTCATTATCTTCCTTATATAGGAAAGTATTGTGACGAGGTCGAAAATTCGAAGGTCGAGTTTTCGACAGGACAGCACGTTTCAAACATCCCTGAACACGGATCAGGCGTTTTTGTGATGATGTCTGTGTGTGTGTGTGTGAAAGTATGTGTGTGTGTGTGTGTATGAAAGTATGTGTGTGTGTGTGTGTGTGTGTGAAAGTATGTGTGTGTGTGTGTCAGTGAGCCTGTAGAGACGATAATTGACGAACGAATGGAGCGATTGGAACAAAATTTGGTACAAAAATTACAATGTATGCATACTGGAAGCGTATTGTTTTTATATGCAATCGGATGTTCAGAACCCCCTAAATTTTCTACTGAAATTCTGAAAAAATCATAAAAAATTAAAACCTTTAATAAAATTACGTAAATGGTCATTTCTTATGTAATGTTTCATTTGAAAACGATTGCCTTAAATTTTAGAACGCTAGCATAAACCGTTCTCGAGATATTGTGCATTTTTCAAATACATTCATCAAAAAATCTCATAAATTAAAAACAAAATATTAATTGTTGAAAAATATGTTCACTTCTCATATGTAATATCGTGCGATGAATTTGGTGTCACGACTCTCGTGAATCTAGCTCGTTCCTTTCACGAATAAAGATACTTTGAGTAATACTTTTGTATTTGAACGCCATTAGTCATTTTTCTGCTATAAGAATAATTTATGTCTCCGTCCATAACGCTTGACGAGATTTTGGCGAATAATTTGGCGGAATGTCGCCAACTTAGCGACATTTTAAAATGTTGCTAAATTAACGAATATCTCCTCAAATGGATAAAAATGACACTAAATCAATGAAAAGAACGCGTCATTGACGAAAATTCAATGTCTTGGAAAGAATATATGTATCTACTATAAGAATAATCTCTTTCCATTTTTGTACTGTAACAGTAGTAAATTCATTGCATTATATAAGGAAAGCCACATCAGATTATTTTATTATGATTTTGTTTAATAATGAAATATTTTGTTTAACAGTGAATGAATCGTTTTAAATCAAAAAATTGCAAAAAACATTCCACCGTCACGTAAATGTAAGGATATATATTTTTTAATTTATTATTGTTTTCAACACACAATGAAAAATCAACAATATTCTATAATTTGTGATGACGAACAATCTATCACGAAAATATATATGAGCCCATGAATGAAAGGCAAAAAAGGTGAACTCTTCAAAAACTGCAAAATATGCCCCAAATATTCAAATATTATGGGCAGTGATTGCACTTAATAAGTAATCTTAAATGCAATTTATCAGTTGCAATTACGTGGATTTTGTATAAATGGATATTTAAATATTTTAAATATAAAATTTATTTTTAACACTTTACAACAAAGTTGAAAAGTGTTTATGACTTTGTTCATTCTGTCTGTCTGTCTGTCTGTCTGTCTGTCCGTTAACACGATAACTGCCGTAAAAATGACTTAATCAAAATGAAATTTTAGTATGTTGTTCAGACGATCTGTAGGACCTGCGGGAATATAAATGAATAATATCACCTAATTAGTTTTGGATTGAATCCGGGTTGAAAAAAAGAAATACATTGAGCCCTATGGGACCTAATTTTTCAAACATTTTTTAAGCGGATTTAAAATTCACAAATTGCTTCGAAAATTTTAGGTAATAGTCAAATTGTTCCATAAAATATATAAAAAAAAAATTCAGCGAAATATATTCAGTAGTTTTTTAAATAAAAATTAAAATAATAATTACACATCTTATATGAAACGGTCACGTGACCATGATATGAAACGATCACATGACCCACTTCAAAATGATATATGGCATCCATCTTGTTTCAAAATCGTGATTTTTTAAAGTTCTTTTTAATTCATATTGAGTGTTGTATCCGTCCTAAAACTACTTTATTTTTGCTTAAATTCTGTGCATCTACATACTAAAACAACATAATGACAATATATTTGGGAATAAATTCTCATTCAAATTTGATTATTTCTACAACTAAGCCTATTTTTCACCTATGTAAAATATAAACAGCAAAATATGTAGAATGAGTTGTATTAGAATTACGGTATTTCTTTAACACAAAATAATTCAGTTCATGGAGTCTGCATGGCTGATATGAATGAAATATTAATTGATTTTATAAACAGAAGGACGATTTTTTTCTATGAAGTTTTAAGCTTAGAGTTTATGAATTGTAGCTCCATGGTCTTAATTTTTAAATAAAATAAATTATTATAGTATTGTGATGAATGAAATGAATGAAATCCTGCTTTTATAGAGAGATCCAGGCGTGTTATTTTTTCTATGACGTCATTTGAATTTATTTCAGTTGTTTCGATGAAGTTTTAAAATATAATAAATTATCGTAGTATTTTGATAGTTTTAAAAATATTACCGTGGAATGTATTGCATTTTAGAGATATTTAAACCAGGCAATTTATATTTCAATGCCGTCATTTGAATGAAGTTCATTTTTTTCAATGAAGGTTTAAGTTTTCAAATATAATAAATCAATGTAGTATTGTGATAAGTTTTAAAATATTACCGAGGAATGTATTGCATTTTCGACTTTTTTAAATAAAATTGCATTGAAGTTGGAAAGTGTTTCATAATCAATGCTTTAAGCATGATTGATCTTTCTTGTTTTATTTTAAATATATTTTAAATTGAGGTTCGCTCAGAACCCTCCAACAAGATTGCGTAACTTTTTTTCGTCGCAGCAGTTAAGGGTTGATATAATTATTTCAAAAAATGTCACTAAATTTTAATGTAGTTCCGTATTCCACAATATTATATTAAACTCGATATCGAAAAATAATAGCTTTGCTGTTCAAAATCATTCAATAAATGTTCTGTGATTTAATTTTTATCAGAAACTTTAAATAATATATTTTCAAGATTTTGTTAGCCCGTCATGTAACAACAGCACACTTTTCATAAATAAACATCCATGAGGGCATACCGTCTTTGGTAATACGGCCGCATTTAACTTTTGGAACGAGAGTTTTAGAGAAGACTGCTTTTAGCAGTTGTTGTTTCTTGAATACTCAATGTCCAGCTGCAATTTTCTGTGCAGTCAGCTTGTTCAATCATTGTTAGTAAAATACATTTTTTGCGTTTATAGACAAAACTATATCAAATGTCTGAAACTTTGATTTTTTTTCTTAATCTGTGTAAATAAAATTGAAAATCTGTTTGTATGTCTGTTTGTCCCATTATCACGGGGGAACGGCAGAACCGAATTTAATGAAATTTTGTGGGTAGTCCTGAAATAGCCCCACTTAAAATTTAATCCATGTTTTGAGTTTTTACGACTAGTAGTCTTCGAGATATTAGTGAAAAACGAAACATTTGTTTGTGTCATCATCACGAGAGAACGGCTGAACCGAATTGAATGAAATTCTGTGGTTAGCCTTAAAATAGCTCCACTTAAATTTAGTCCAAGTTTCGAGTTTTTAAGAACAGGAGTTGTCAAGATATTAATGACAAACGAAACTTTTCCCTAGGTGTTCTACTCTCTAACCCCCTGTTTCATTCAAACGAAAAGGTTAGAAATCGTTTGTTTAAAACATGAAAGTGAATTAAAGCTTTATCTCTGAGTTTGGTGGGAGATTTTTGCGCTAATTAGTCACTTGCTGAAAGCATTAATATTTTGAAAAGATTACTGCTTGAAACATGAATTTAAATGGAAAATCTATCAGCATGATTTACTTTTCACAAGCTTTTACTCAACAATGAAAAGTATTTAGAAATCAAAATGGTTATTTAATTATTAGTATTTTATGAGGAAGATTATATCTTATATCACGTTGCTCAGTCGCTCAAAGTAATTAAATTAAATGTGTTTGTTAATTTTTATTATGATTTTTTTAATTGAATAATAAATAAATGGATTTAAAAATATATCTTATAAATAGACGGTTTGATTTTTCTTTTTAATATATTAATTGCGGACTGCGTACATCACTTTCATTTATTTTAGTAAAGTGTTTTCAAACTTATATATTGTGTTTAGCTAATAAACTCATATACTGTGTTTAGCCAATAAACTTATTTAGCCTATTATTGAAAGAGAAGTGTAGAACGGGTATATCTTCTAATACAATTTTAGTGCTTTCATTTAGTATATACAAACGGGATCAGGATGTTTTATTTTTCAGAGCTGCAAATTCAGAGCTACGAATTTGGTGGGATGTCGCTAACTTGGCAGCTATTCATAAATGTTGCCAGATTGACGGATATGTCCCCAAATTGATGAAAGCGAAGCAAATCAATGAAATTAAATTTCTTTTTTTCGAAAAAAGTACTGAAATGAAGTTTCGGTAGCATTTGTTGGTCAGTCCATCCGTCCTACTTAGTAGCACATTTAGAGAATTTTTAAAATGTCACCAAATTGATAAACATGTTTGTAAATCCGTAAAAATATCATGAAATTGATAAAATTGAGCTTGAAATTAATTTGGATTTTTATGGGACAGTATTGTGATGGCGTTTCGTCAATTTGTTGACAAGTGGGACTGTCAGTTCTACAATCCCACTTGGCTATAAATTTGGCGATTTTTTAAAATATAGCTAAATTGACGAAAATATCGCCAAACCTTCCATTGAGATAGTATTATTCAGACCACATTTTTTCCATTAATTTATTTGAAGCAAATGATACCATGTCGCTTAGCAACGGATTTAAATCCAATGTGTTTATACGGCATGCGATTTTTATTAAATTTTTTCCGATTTGAATAATAAAGATATGTATATAAAATAAATTTCATTAACATTGCATTTTTGACTGGATAATACCAATTACGGTTTTCGGGTTTAAACATTATTATTATTGATATTTTCGAGGATTATTGATTTAACGATTATCGATAATTTCAAGTTATTATGTCATTGTTTTATTGCGGCAAAAATTGTTGAAACTCATATGTTGTACGTTGTACATGTAATCTACTACAATTACAGGTTAATGGACGCGTTTCTTCTTATCTGCGACAATATATGTATTACGAGTATATATATTCCCATATAATTTTAGCGCTTACATTTTAGCATATATTGGAGTCAATTACGGCCTTCAAGTTTAAATATTAAGGGTTTATTGATATTTTAAATTTATACATATAATCTACTAACACAGATTATATCTTCTAATATTCGCTTATATAAGTACTACGGGTTCTATATATTTCTAACACTTTTATTTTGTATATATTGATTCAATTTCATATGTTTTGTAAATTTTCTTACAAAAGGGGCCAGGATGTTTTATTCTTCAGATCTGCCCGTGACGACAATTTTGCCCTGTGAGAATATATATTCTTAAACTTTTAGGAGCATTAATCAACATATTCTGTTAGAATATGTTGATTAACAATGTCATTTATTATACTATAGGAATTTGCCCTTGATTGTGAATTTTAAGTTTATATTATATACTCCGTACAAAGAACGGGTATGCTGCTAGTAATATCTAAAATTTGTTGACTTATTTGAAACTGGTGTGCTTCAATATGTGTTTTAGGTGTTTGTATTAAGTCGTATAACGTACTTTTTCATCTTAACTTCGAATTGGATTATTTTTGGAAAAACAATGCTTCTCTATATAAGATCGTAAGGAATATAATTTAATAACTGACTATAATATTGATAAACTATCTATTTTATTTTTAAAATGATATATATGTTGTCTAAATCAGGATTATATTAATTTCCCATAGGTTGCATGAAAAAAGTATTGTTCCAACAACCATTATTCTTCTCTATGAGAATGCCAGAATAATGACAGTGGTATAAGAAAATCTTTAAATTCACAGTTTAAAATCAGTTATGCATGTGAAAGATAAAGTTAAACTATGTAGTGACACAAATTAGCGCAATGCATCCAATGCATTGACTATGTGCACTCTGTATAAATATAATCTATACACATTTTCTTCTAAAATATATCTAAGGATATTTTAAACAATTTGCAAAAATAAGTTCGTGGAAAGGTGCACTTTTAATCTCTCTGACTGTTATTGATTCGAGTGTATTGTATAAGAATGCATGAGAAGATTAATTTGATGCTCAAACTACATATGTTTAAAATTCATTCAATATTATTCTGATTATGATAATAATCACTTCACTGTTATTCTAATAAATTTTTATATTCTCTTTTTTGCAATGTAGGCTTCTTAAGAAATCAATAATGCTCGTTGATTTCAAAAATTTTGGATTTTTCTTCTTTCCGCCATTCACTTTCTCGAAAATGTACTCGGGACCATAAAAGCAAGACACAGAAAACCACTTTTTACTTTCATGTGACACTCTCACCCATAAAACATCCCCGAAACATTTCTAATAATAAATGTATTTCTGAGATGAGATGTTTCTGCCTTATTACAAGTTCAGAAAGAATAGCATACTACGTACATATATTGAGAATAATTATTTCTAACACTCTGTTTCATCGCAATGTTTAGAAATTTAGAAGTACGTCCCAGGGGATGATATAGTTATTTTATTTCTTTTGTAGAGAAAATATTGTTTTCCCAAAAATATTTGAATCCGAGATTTTGAAGGTTAAGAAGGCCCTCCGAAGCGGAATTAAGACCTCTTAAATTCACTTCAAATACTTTGGAATATATGCCTATCTGTGTATTGTAAAAAACCTGACTGTTCCAGCCAGGTCTTGAAATGTGAATCATCAAACTGTTCATCTTACTCTCTACACTTCAGCTACTGGGATGGAATAACAAGCTCTTATCGTCAAAGTGAACTCTGCAGTAACCTCCCCTAACTTCATATTGGCGTCCAGTTTGACGATCGGACTAACCACCTCCTGTAATTTTTATCTCATGTTAGCATTCTGATACTATTTTTGTACTCCATGTTAGTTGCCTGCGTCGTCTATGGCCTTCCAACTAGAAATGAAACTGACTTTGCACTGAATTGTCATTCACATTACGGTCACATTAACCGTTGCGACGGTCACCGGTGCAACCTGGATCAGTACGGTCACCGGTGCGACAGTGGATGTCACACAAGGGTCATTTTCAAACCTTCGACATCATTACACTAACTTGAAGGATTATATTGTTTGGGTGTCATTGTAAAGAACCTTGCTGTTCCTGCTGGGGCTCGTAACACGGATCTTCGTACAGGGCTGTCAGACGCTCCTTCAATTGAGCTAGTAATTGCAAGCTCTTTATTGTTGCAGTCAACTCTGCATTATATCTTTCTTTGTATATATATACATAGGTATGTGTGTATGACTGGGAACTGCGTACGCGATGAATTACGAGCGATTGTACTTACGAAAGTTTTTTGGGAGTCTAACGTGTCAAAAACAGAAAAACGGGTATATTTAAGTTGTTAATTGTTTGAAATGTTTTATTTTGTTTAATAATGCATGATACTTAGCGTCGAATAAATAATTAATCAAATTATATTTATTTCCCTTTTTTTTAGTTTTAGCTTTCTAGGAATAAGATAACTAGTAACAGTAGCTGCTCGTCAGTTGGAGATGTGGCAGTGCTGCTAAACATTCTCCTCATCGTTTAATTCGCTGCCAAACAGATGCATTGTACAATCTTTAACTTTGAAAGAAACAAACACACAACATAAATGAATAGTTTCTGAGTCAAAAATATAAAATCAAAGAAAGTGGAATAGCCCATGAGATATGAATAAAGCGCTGGGATTTATTCTTTGCAGCACGAAATGCCTCTCTAATCCCACTTCCTATGCATCACTCTGCGCATGGGCATCATACTTTTTAATGGAAGCAAAGGGCTGCGAGTTCTTCAGCCCGAATAAAAATAAATTCACATGCTTTGAGAATAAGAAATCAACCTCTCCAGTTGCTTTGCGGCCACAAGAAATTATTTACGAGCATTCAACATGCATTCAGCACTAATTCTGTGCGGAAAAAAATCTTCAATTGCGATGAGCAAGCAAATAAGAACATGTTTTTAAATAAATTGCATAGGGTACACTCAGCTCTGTAGCACTAATGGATGAGCCGCTACTGTTAGTAACTATATACATCAGCACTAAAATTATGGGTTGGACAGATAGGATTTTTAAACATCCACATTACGTACACACATATGTAAGTATCCGCATTATGTGTACACAGATGTTAGCAGCGACATTATGTGTACACAGACAGAGCAAGACAAAATTTATTTGAAAAACAAACATGCAACATATTATTCGTACGAAACTTTTTTAAGTGGAATCAAAATGTCATCAAATATTAAATGAAAAAACAAATGCTTCTATAACACAGAACTTTTCACATAAAATTCTACTAACAATATTTATTCGTTTGAAACAGTAAGCCTCAAACGAAAGAATTCAACGTATTACGCCGAATGCAATCAATCGAACATGTTTTATACTGCAGTTCTTAAACTTCGCAAATCAAATTTATTCCGGAACAAATCATATTTTCGAAAATCTTCTTAGAAGGAACAAAATACGTTTAGATCAAACTGAAAAATACTTTGAGATGATACAACTGAGTTAAATAAAGGCACCAGATACATTTGTTAACAAATTCAATGCATATATACGTATGTACTTTAAAGACAAAGTTAAATCAATTTTTGAGCTGAAATAAAAACTTTGCCATTTTGAATCGAATATTAAATGATGTCTAAAACTGTTTTTAGTACGATGTCGTGCAGCGTTTTTCGGACTGTTATAAGTATTCACCTAACGCTTAGGATCTTAAGAACGACGCATTTCAGCAGTCGAAAATAAGTGCCACGTAATTTTTGTGATAAATCAGCCATGATGGTATATAAAATTATTATGTCTGTTATTATTTTTTTCACGATTTTTCAGTATATATTTGAATAGTTAGGGGCCTTTTGAATTTTTATGGCATATAAACTCAAGGATTGAGTTTTCACATTACGATGATCGTTCTAAATCACATTCAAATAAATATTCATCAGTCTGATAACGTTTGGAATTTGAGATCTTTGAAATTAAATTAAATCTAGGGAAGAAGATTTTTAAAAAAGACAATTACTCAGATGTTTTGGAAATCTTGTTTATGGAAACAATGTATATTAAATACTTGGGAGACACTTTGCATCGTATTTATAGAGATGGCTCACAGTCTAACGGTCTTGGTAATTAAGGAGAGGGCTTTACACTGAACTATTTGCCTTCCATATCACTGTGGGAAAAATGAGAATATCATTTGATGGTGAAGTCGTCGAGAAAACAGTTTTACTGGATTCTAAAGCTTCTCTCTTCAATCAATTGGTTCTACTTATACCTCTGTCACAAATGAGATTGAGCTCTAAACTGTTATTTAGTTTTCAGAAGATACAATTAGGGGTAATATCATTACTCTTTAGTGTATCTCGGCTGAATGTTGAGTCCACGGAAACGGGGTGGCATATATACTGGCTAAGAAGAATTTTGAGGTTAATCAGATAACATAACTAAAACTTCTTCCCACACGATGAAACTGTTCATAGATTTATGTCTTTAAAATATCTACAACAATCGCAGGGCCAAATTGCTTTTCAGAGATTGACTAAAAAAAGCATTATTAATTTGCCTGATCTACCTCGACAAAAAAATGTGGCATTTTTCAGACCGACTACTGGTCAAGATTGTCTGGCTAAATATTTAGTCCACATCGGAATCTGCACAAGCCCTTTCTGTCTGCTTTGCGTGGAACTAATGGTACATCCACTGTGCATAAGGACTCTGAGACGGTCAAGTACAAGAAGACGAAATATCTACTTGGAAATTTATGTTGTTCTGCTATGTTTGCATTACTTTGTTTTGTATTGTTCTTCTATTGTCATTGAAAAAAAATCTTTACATATCATGATTATAAACTCCAGGGAACACCCACAAATTCACACATACATATGCAGATCAGCCCAGAAATGCTCAATTCTAGTTAAAAATTTCCATAACGCTACAATTCGTTGAAAAAGGAATTCATCTTTGAAATCCCATTACAATTCCTACTTTTTCTATATATTATACCAGTGCTTCTGAAACTTGTAGCCGCAGCTCTTTAAGGGCATTGAACCTCCTGCTAGGTAGCAACGAAATCTATCATTTGTTTTAAAAATATAAATGCTATACTTGAAAATTATATACATTTCAAGTATTACATTAAATAGTATGGATACACGTCAGCTTTAATTAAATTTTAAAAAATCAAAGACAACCAAAAATAGGTTTAAAAGTCCTTTAATAAAATCCCCTTTCCTTGACGTACACAAATTACACGACCAAAGCGATTTCAGGCATCATTATGTCCTTCATCAGTGGCGAAATTTTGTAGGCTGAAGTTATAGTATATTTATAGTTTTCTTTTTTGGATTTTTGCTTAGCAAGCAAGTAAATGAAATGTCCTCGACTTTTTTCAAATTTCGAGGTCGTAATATGAAAACTTAAAGTTTGAGAATCATTGCATTATAGTGTGAAAGCCCCAGGCCGTCCGGCTCGTCCAGAGGACTTGGAGCAACAGAATGGACGACCGGGAAGGAATTGCATTATAGTGTGTAGAAATAATAATTTCGATATTGTGAACCAGGTCATTTATAACAGTATTTCAGGCTAATGCAGATTTAGCCAATGATGAAGGGCATAGTGATACCTGAAAGCACTTTGGCCGTGTAATTTTTGTACATCGAGGAAAGGAGATTTTATTAAAGGACTTTTAAACCTAATTTTGCGTGTCTTTGATATTTTAAAATCATATTCAAATGCTAAGAATTCAAATATTAAAAATTCGTACTTGATCACATTGCTAAATTACAACAATCTGTTCACAAATATTTTCAAAATCTATATCAGGATCAAAATGTATGATTGAATAAGACCACTATTTGCTAAATCATTAAAATATAATCATAATTACAGCGGAAGAATTGATTGGTATTCAATCAGACAAATCCCTTGAAGCGGACATTAATTAAAGAAGTCTTGCAGAAATTTTGATAAGGCTGTAAGAATATCCTTTATTCGTAAAAGCAGCACTGTCAATCATAATTCCTTTTGCGACAGCATACATATTCCAAATATTTTTATCACTACTAGTAATAAAAAATAAGCATATATTACACTTTATTGGGATACTTTGCAGCAAACCCTGCGAATTAGCATTTCAAATAATGTAAAGGATATTTATTTGTTTTGTAAAAATAAGCAGCCACCTCAGTACATTATTTTTGTAGGCTGCAGTTATAGTACATTTATAGTTTTATTTTTTTGAATTTTTACTTAGCAGGCAAATAAATGAAATGCCCTCGACCTTTTTCAAATTTCGAAATCGTAATATGAAAATTTAAAGTTTGAGAATCATTGCATTATACTATGTGGAAATAATAATTTTGTTATTCATAAAAATGCATTGTGAACAGGTTCTTTCATAACAGTATTTCAGGCTACTTTAGATTTGTTTTATTATTTTTATACAGAAGTTTCAAAGATAATAATTTATCAGAGTGTATAAGGATAGTTGAGTGAATCTCCAGATAAATTTTAGGGCACTTCCGTTTCTTAACGATACCGAGGCAAAGTCTATATAATCTGTATTTTATCTGGTAAGAAAAATAAAGTTCTATTTTCAGAAAAAGTTAGAAATATTTAGGCGTAAATAATATTTTATGTCAACACCTTTATCTTACGTTCCTCCAAATCTATTCGGGCTCATAAAATGTACTACACAGAAAACCACTTTTTTGATCCTTCGCCAGCTTTGATTCGCATTGAAAGTCACTTAGATATCTCTCCCTGTAAATGTAGTTCTGAAATGGAAGAAATTCGTGCAAAGGACCATAAATCAAGGAGGAATTCTCCTATGTATCCGTTTGAACAAGATTCGCTTTATAATACACTCTGTATAGACAGTGACAACGGGAGCTTCGAAGCGTAGAGCAAGGATTCGCAGAAACCTTTAAATTTCTAAATTTTTTCCCTTTATTTTATATTTTATTTTTTTTATGGAAAGTGCGTCTGGACTTTTAGGTTTGAACCACGTTCGTAAGGAATTTGAATTCTTGCAAGAAGATGAGGGTAGGGAAAAGGAATGGGAAAGTTTTTTACGAGTCACTTTAACAGGAGCTTGGAATAATACTGGTATATAGAAAGGCAAGTGCTGTAGAACTTTTTAAAAGGTTCAAGGAAATATATTTTTAGTACATTTCCTTGAAACTTTTTAGTATATTTCCTTGAACCTTTTTAGTATATTTCCTTGAACCATTTTAGTATATTTCCTTGAACCTTTTTAGTAAATTTCTTTGAACCTTTTTCGTATATTTCCTTGAAACTTTTTAGTATATTCCCCTGAACCTTTTTAGTATATTTCCTTGAACCTTTTTAGTATATTTCCCTGAACCTTTTTAGTATATTTCCTTGAACCTTTTTAGTATATTTCCTTGAACCTTTTTAGTATATTTCCTTGAACCTTTTTAGTGTATTTTCTTGAACCTTTTTAGTATATTTCCTTTATAAGTTTTATTTAAATGAGTAGTGTGAAATTTTAATTCCTTCAATGTATCGCCTATGCGTTTGTTTACATTTTCAATCGTTGACGTGTTGTTGATAATTTGAGTAGTCGCTAGTTATATGTAAAACACTGAAATTCTCATGGTTATTTATTCATTATTATGCAGTTTGTATACATGTTGATTTGATTATATGTTTATAACTAGCCTTAAATACATGACGTTGGCGTGTATTTCAGATAAAAGCCTTTGACAAAAATTAGATCGGAACATACAAAGATTTATCGAAAACTAAATAGCGATATTATGATACGCCCGCTTTGACCAAAGCTTAAAATCCAGTTATCAAGCACAATATACCCTAAATAAGTTGTAAAACACGTCTTCGCTTATTGAATGGACGTAATATGCCTTTGACTATCTGACCAGCTACGTAGGACACATGCACCTGAAAACGACTTTGACCACCCAAAAACATATCCGTGGGCATAATGCGTCTTAAATATGCACGTGTGGTGCATGAAATTCGAGTACGCGGTTTTCTGTAGATCAAACAAAGAAATATAGTATATAAAGCTAATCTCTAGCATAATTAGAAACTGAGATATAATCAAAATAATGAAATCCCTAACATTGAGCAGGGACGAGAACAACCTTTCTGCGTGATGAATTGAAAGATTTAAAATGGAAGTGAAATATGAAAGAATTATTAGGATAACGAGATTGACTATTTTCCGATTTTCGTACAATATTCAATCAGATATAACAATGATATATTTAAATATGAAATATATATGGGGATCGAAATTCCTTCCCCTAACTACTATGACATTTTTTTTTAGTTTTTAATATATTTGGGTCATTTAAATCAGACATTTGTGTACCTAATTGCTACCTCTTGCTACCTTTTTTTTTTACCTCTTCTGGAAATATGTAAATATTTTTGGATAAGCAAATTTTGCTTTTAATACAATGATAGAAATTTTGTAATGATGGAATATTTTGGACATACAAGCGAATTTCGCCTTAAATGATACGAATGATGCAAATGTTAGAAAACAAATATATGTCATAAGTTTTTGTAATTTTCCATTCAATGGTTTTAGCTCACGAATTTTGTTCTATTCTCCTGAAAACCTTTATTTAAAAACTGTTCACTATATAAATTTGTAAAAATATTTTTACAAATATTATGCGTCATGCAAGTACTGACATTCGGCTAAAACTAGAGGGACGCACACTCTTGACGTTTAAACATTTCCGATGCCCTTAGCATCTTGCCAACTTCTTAAAAACTATCAAAAATGGTTTATTATATGACTCTGTAATACTGTTTTAATTTTCTGTATTACTTTCAAATTTTATACTTCAAACATTTACTCATTTCATGCATAAACTAGAGGACTGCCCCCGCTCTACGGAAGTTTACACACCTCGATATTGAAATTCATAAACAGACAAAAAGGCAAACGATCAGACATATTTTTGTATTATTATAGATTAAGATAAAAAAGCGTATTTTCAACGGTGTAGAACACATAATATTCAAGATTCTCATCTTTTTGTGGCTCACATTGCTTCTTTTACTTACATCATTCTTTCTCTACATATACGGAATTCAATTTTATATTTTTATCGAAAAATCAGACTGATTTTGAGCTTTACAAAATACATATGTACAAAAAAAGAAGACTTTTAGACTGAAACTTTTAGAAATAAAAAGTTATATCTTATTAAATTGGATAAAATGTAAGTATATATCCAAATAATGTTTGAAAACAAACGTTTATTCTGCAAATACGGCACTGAGAAGAAATTGTAAAAGCAAACTTCGCAGACGAAAACAATTTAGCTCTAACCTATAACATGTATTAAAATGCGAAGTAAAACATCATGAAATACAGAGAATATATAAAATTGCGTTACTCCTTGAATATTAATATATTTATTTTCAAAAATAAAATATAGAAATCTTACGGCACTGCAGAACAAACATATCTCACTTCAATATTTAAATTCTAAATGTATTTATATTTTAGCTTGTATACCACGTTTTGGTGCTTACAAAAGTTTGCATTTTGTTACAGATTTTATGTTTCTATAGAACGAAATATAAATAAAATATTAATAATGTAAACACTTTGATTTATATGTCTGTTTAGTTTTCTCTGGGTAACGATTGGCCAAAAATATTGCCGACAAATGTAGCGAAAATGTAGCCATATTGATAAAAATACCGCCAAATTGATAAAAAAGAAACCAAATAATTTTAATTAATTGCGTTTTGAAAAATAATAGTATTCTAATGATGTTTCGATAGCGTTTATCTGTCAATCAAATCATCCCACTTGGCTACAAAATTGGCGACTTTTTGAAATGTTGCCAAATTTATCAAATGTCGCCAAATCGATAAAAATGTCGGCAAATCGATAAAAATGTCGCAAAATTGATAACCATGTCGCCAAATTTATAAATATGACACTAAATCCATGAAATTAATTCTGTTTTGAAAGGAAATAGTATTGTAATGATATTTCGGAAGTATTTATCTGTCAGTCCAACCGTCCAACTTGGCGACAAATTTGGCGAGTTTTTAAAAGTCACTAAATTTATCAAAATATCACCAAATTAACGAAAATGTTGCCATATCAATAAATATATCGCCAAATCGATAAAAATTTCTCCAAATTGATAAATAATGACGCATAATAATTGCAATTAATTGTGTTTTGAAAAAAGAAAGTATAGTAATGATAGTTTGGTAGCGTTTGCTTGTCAGTCCAACCGTCCCACTTGGCGACAAATTTGGCGAAATTTTTAAATATCTCCAAATTAAATACAATGTTAACAAACAGACAAAAATGCTGCCAAATAAATAAATTAATTGTGTTTTGAAAGGGGATAGCATTGTAATGTTTCGGCAGCGTTTGCTTGTCAGTTCAACTGTCCCACTTGGTGACAAATTTGGCGAGTTTTTAATATGTCTCAAAATTGAACGAAAATTAACAAAAATGTCACCAAATGAATGGAAATTCAATATTTTGAAAATAATATAAGAATCTACTATAAAAAATGAAAGCCATAAATTCGCCCATCCTTGACGTTTGGCAAAAAATTTGACAAATAATTTGGCGGGATGTCGTAAATGTCGTAAATGTTGATAAAAATGACGCCAAATATGAGGTAATATTTTGCAAATTTTGAATTCCGTCATACGACGGGCCTTCTAGTATCTAAGATATTAAGTTATAATTTTAGGAATTATAAATAAGGAATTATTAAGTAATATGGAAATATTATTCAGTACTTAACTTGTTTTGCATATTATCTGCAAAATGTTGTATTAATATATGTGATTTTCCATAATGCTCTGATCTCTAAATGCAAGACACATTATAAAAAGGGAATTCGTGAGAAAGTCATTGCCAGATTACAGAAAGTTTTGCCCTGGTTTTCTATAAAATGATTTATTAAAAGGTTTATGAGTTTAAGAGCGGACTCCAGTTTTTAGAATTTTGATGACCGGAAGTTGTCTTTGATTTGAGAAGTGATAAATATTAATAATTTCGGCTTTACTTAATGCCTGCCCAACGATTGACAAATTTGTTAAAAAACTAATTTTATTTCGAATAACTACATTGAAGTGTAGCGCAGTTGTCTTTAAAATTTTTGTTCGCGTACACCTAAGACATACTTTTTGCATCGTGTACCAACCCCTAAGACATACGTTTTATATCTTGTAGTCCTAAGACATACTTTTTACATCGCATACCTCTATTGTAAATACAGATGCGGGCTATTTATTTGCTTTAAATGGGTGTTTTAATAAAATAATATTCATATATTTTTACTATTATAGCGTTCATGAAAGTCTAATTTAAAAATACAAATTAATATTTGCAATTCTTTAATTAATTTTATTTATTTCTGTCGGTATAAAACTTGACTTAAAAGAAAAATATAAAATTAAACTATTAAATTTACTTGACGTGGCATCACATATAGACATACATACCCTTTGAGTACTTGTACCACACTTTGGAGATATTCTTGTGCAATCGAGGGATGGGGGCATTAATGATTCAAAAATTTTATTTTAAGTATCTAAATTTATCACATAATGATCAATCTTGAGATTTTTCTGAAAATGATATACAAATCACAGACGAATAATTTGTTCCATAGATTCAAAGATTTGAATATGAAATTAATTTTCTATAGAGGGCACATATGTCATTAAATTGAGCAGCTTTCTTTTTGATATGTTATGTAAATCATCAATGATAATAACAACTTTGAGCTGTTGAGAGCATATTTTTAAATTCAATAACGTCCGGATGTCTTAGCTAGTATGTTATATAAAACAATGGCATATTTTCTTTATAAAGTCATAAATACATTTGCATATTTTGCTGCTTGGCGAAGAGAAATATGGAATGTTTCAAGATCCTACATGAAAAATATTATATTTTCGTAAATAAAATATATATTTAAATTTATCAATGTTTTAAAATTATGACTTTATGTTAAAGAAAATATATGTGCATACTTTTCAATTAGTTTTAATCCATTTAAATATAATTATCTTTATAAAATAAAAGATCCATTTGCGTACAGTATGTAATAGATAAAAGAAACCACCGTGATTTAGAAAGTTTATCTTGTAACGAAAACATATCTGGAGCAATATTATTGCAAAACAAAATTGAAAGCAGGGTCAAATAATTTGAATATATATTTGCATAAAAATAATAATGCATAAATACTACCATTTTGAAATTATTCCTTTTTAAAACATAAAATTATTTCATTTTGTAATAAATAATGAAATATACTGAAGAAATATTTCATTTATAATATTACTTTCATTAAATAAATTCGTTTCTACTAATTATTTACTTTTTATTTCAAATTATTACTTTTTAGAACATAAAATAATTTCATTTCGTAATTAATAATAAAATATACTAAATAAATATTTCATTTATAATATTAAGCCATAAACATGTTTAAATACGCATATAAATGTTCATAAACGGATATATGTCGTGTTCTGTGAAATTTATTTATGAACTTTATTATAACAACTGTCTATCGAAAATATCTCAATTATATTCTGAAACGTGCCACTGCTGATTATTAATTCCTTTCCAAAATCTTCAGAGATATGCAGCAGGGGCTTAACATAACAATAGGGGCATTATTTCCAGCAAAGATCACCGTTATAAGGGTTTTAGTTCTGCCTTAATTTCAGAACGCTGCAACAAATTCCTTGAGAGCGCTCAGCCGATTGGAAAATTAAACCAAAAATTCATAGAGTGCCACCTCTTCCTTAACCATGAACAGAAGTGAACCGGTTCAGGTGGTTAACTCTATGAAGCGTCGGGGCATAACCGTTTTGTCTTCCGCATCCTTGGTTTTAAATAATTCACCAGAAAATCTTCACTTTAGAATTCTCTTCACTTCCTGTTCAGGTTGATAGAAAATGAAGGGAATCCACGGTGTCGTTATTGATCCCTTTTCTTAATGTAGACTGCTCCTCCTCTCAACTCAGCAACTTTTGAAGTTTGAAGTCATGTTTAGTTTATAGTATTAATCCGGGCTTTTATATAGGAGGCCTACTTCATGAATATCGCCAAAATGTCTGACACTGCAGAAAACATTAAACGGTTCTTTAGATATTTTAATAGGCATAAAATCCCAAGAGTTCGTTGAGCATCATGATTATTCAAGGATTTTTATTTGCAATTGGAATAAATTAAAATAATTTACTATTGCAATATAATTTTACATATGTATTAATTTATATACTGAAATTTATGGTTCTTGGAAGTTTCTTGTGAAAGCGTTGTATTATATTCAAACAGAAGTAATATTGTATTCAGTGTAAGAGCCAAATAAATTTGTTATTCATCTATTATTTTAATTTGTGAAGTTAAAATTATGTACCGTAAAACCTGGCTAAAGCGGCTATTGTCGGAACTGAAGAAACTGTTTATTTTATGACAATGGTAGTAGTCACTATATGAAAATGGCGACTTTACACAGTTGGTCAAACTGCACCATGTTTTACTGTACTTGTTACCAAAATCACTAAAAATGTACTTTAATACTTTGAATTTTATATAATTAGTAAAAACTGACACGGAATTATTTTTAATGGTAAACAATATAACATTGGAGGTACCTGTATTATGAACTATATTAATATCCATATCAAAATTCGTGTCAACTTTCTTGTAAGCCATATCAACATTCTTATGATCTATATAACTATTTTAATTTTTGAATAAATGGTAGAGATCAACTAATCATTAAAGCCAAGAAAAAAGTGTGTCTGTAACAGATCAGGTGCTAATAGAAAAGTATATGAATGATTATTGGAAAATTTTTAATATTCACATTTTTTACAAGCCACACGTATGTGACTGAAAAAATATAAAACATTTAAAAATCCGATTATAATGTGTTAATGTATAAATGAAGATAGGAGAATGACTAATATCAAATGTAAGAAAATGTCATATTTGAATATTAACTTCAGTGTTATTGTATGCATGCGAAGGCAGCTACCTTAAATCATGCAATTGCAAATTATTATATTAATTCAAAACAAATGCCATAATAAAGAAACCGTAACGTCAATTAATGCACAGAAAAAATAATGAACACAGACAATCGTTTTCGATGCACTTGAATTTCATATTTTAGTGTGGAAAATACTAAATTATTGCAGTGGTGGAGCCACCTAGTTTGACAAGTGAATAGTAAAACGGGAAATGGTATTAAAAGATGCGAAACGGATAGATGAAAAATAATAAAAGAGACAAACAAATGAAACATTGTCATGCCATAACTCAGAGAAAAATATCACCATATACAAATCATTAACTAAATGGATAGAAATTTAAAGGTGTGAAATGTTTCACTTTTTAACATTTTACATAGTTGAAAAGGGTACATGACTTTGTTCATTATGTCTGTCTATCTTTCTGTCCGCACGATAACTGCCGTAAACATGACTTTATCAAAATTAAATCTTTATATGTTGCTGAGGCGGTCTGTGGGACATATGGGAATGTACAATTCCTTCAATTTTGTCTTGCATCGATTTTTAGCAGACATTTTTTCTCATTTGTCAAGATAGGTCAGAATCTCAGAAAGTGGAGAAGTCGAAAATCAAATTATTGGGAAGCAGTAGATCAGAATTGCGTTTTCCAGTATGGACCCTATATAATTCTAATGTGATTATTTAGCTAATGGCTGTATAAAGAATATACAGTACAAAGATTTCTATGACTATGATCTTGTATATTACTGTTATTTCTTCAAGCAAAACTGCTGATATTCCCTTCTTTTCTTCATTTACCTTTTGCTTCCTTCCCGATTTTAAATGAATCACTCGAAAAATTTTACTCTAAATTTTCTTTACACCTTGCTCCGACTGATAGAAAATGAGATGATCTACGGCATTGCTATTGATCCATAAGTCTGGTCCTCCTCCATCTCAACAAGATTTCGATTTTCAAATCCTCTTTAGTTTGGAGAATTAATCCGGGTGTAGCTAAAAGCTTTTATGGACAGTAACGTGTTTAAATGCAAAAAGAGAAATTTCCGAAGGACACTATTGCCATTACATATATTTCTTGGGTTATATAAGAGTCACATCTGTAACAAGTCATGTTATAATATGAAGTCGCTTGAATGGGATGAACTGATACGTTTGATGCAATATAGTTGTTCCAGCCATATGCGTATATCTAGGGCTTGTTAAGTAAGAATGTATTGAACATGAAACGTGTTTTATTATTTATTATAAGGAAACATTATAGATAACACTTTACAAAAGCTCTATACTTCGTTATTTCTACTTAGATCCTCAAAAACTATTGTGAAACAAAAGAGAGACCAAAAGCTATCATAAACTTAAAAATGACTGTGCGAGCCTGTGTTACTGACAACAGTCCAAACGAAAAGGCACCTAAAGTGACATTAAAACATACATTAGTTTGTGAGCAATAAATGAAAATGATTTTTTATACCTCCCAGATAAAAATGTCAATTATGAATTTTTTTGCAGAACTTAATTAGAACAAAAGAAATTTTTCTGACGTATTTTGTAAAAAATTCGCTGAATTATTCCAATTAATGTTATTAGGTATGTTTCGCTTGGTTGAAAGGGACCAGAAACAAATATTTTTTTAAAAATTAAATGGTATAAAATTCCAATCGGAGTTTTTTTTCTGTTTGAATTATATTTGTTGATGCCTCCCATATTTACTTTTTTAAGGAGTAAACTATTCTAATTCGTAATTTGGGTAAAACAGATTAAGTCAAGGTCTTCAGTTTTCGATATATCAGAGAATATTTCATCAAAAGATACCAGGTCAATTACTCTCGCCCTAATTATGCACAATGGATATTTTACTAATTCTAATGTTTTATTGGAGGGGCGTTTAAAAGTAAAAAGGTTGACTTTTTATTAAATTATCAGTTCCGAGGTGAGCAGATATCCTAAATGCACCCCTGTCTGCTAATTATTTTTCCTATTTTACTTTACTCCTATAGCCGACAGTTGATTTTTTTCCCTTTTGGACACTCTTCGAGAAATACATAGAATTCATATTTTATAATAAATGCAAAGCAAAAATTTCTCACCATGCTATGAGCACTGTCATCTCTACTTATAAATTCCAAATTGTAAATTTCCTCAAAAATTATAAACATAGGGTATATTAATTCTAACAATGTACGCTCTCCAATGGGATTTAGTGCTACCGCAATTTAACAACGCTGCAACAAATACCCAATGAGCGTAAAGTCGATTGGAAAATTAAACCAAAAATGAATTGTACGCCAATTCTCATCAGCGAGCCAATGGGAACCGGTTCAGGTGGTTTCCTCGTATGCGCATCAGCACCAAACAAGTCTGCCTTCCGCATCCACACTTTTAAATAATTCATTCGAAAGTGTTCGTTCAGGAATTCCCCCACCTCTAGCCAAAGCTGATAGAAAATCAGGCGGATCTACGACATCGCTATTGATCCCTTCCCCAGATGCAGTCTGGTCTTTCTCTCAACTCGGCGAGTTTTCAAAATTTTAAATCCTCTTTAGTTTGTAGTATTAATCCTGGAGTAGATGACAGGAGGCCGCTCTCATGAATATTGTCGGCGGAAAGCGAGGAAACTGAGATTTGAGAGGTTCTCCAATATGTTTGATAGCAGAAACATACATTTCCAGGTTTCTCTGGAGGTAACGACTCCAAAAGGCAATGGTATTGATAATATAAATGTGTCTAAAATTATCGATATATGCATGATTTTTGCTAAAATTAGTTGCGTGTAGTTTGGTTGTTTTGAGATACCAATGGTGAGATATCTGAAATATTATTAGGATTGTGTGGTGTCAAACGGTAACCTAGATGTTGATATCCGGTAAAATGTGTGTTCTGCTCGCATAAACATTTTACTCTGATCTTGAGTTATTCTCAAAAACCGAGTACATTTATATGGCGGGCTCGGGATATTCCAGCCCGATAAAGTTCAAACTCTAAAGGATTCGTTCGTTCGTTACTAATTCCCCCGTGGTGAAGGAGCTCCTATGTACAATGTCCCAGGGTATTCCATGGCGAAGGCGAGGACGACGATATTCGGGATGGTTTAATGGAGGGCCTAGATATAGCATCTGTATCTCCGGGATGGATTTTATCAGCTGAAAATTGAAATTATCTGTGGTAGTCCAAGTGCAAATAATACATACAGTAAATTGAGAACCAGCAAAGAGGTGGGGTCAAAAACAAGCGGAAAGGGCGATAAGACAAAAAATAATTTCAACAAATCAAAAATAAGCTGCAGGTGCAGGGAGCTATCTTAAAGGAAGAACGTCTGCACCGCGTGGAATATCAAGGAAATAATTTCCATGGGGCCCAGGGCCTTTGACAAATTACATTTCAGGTGTTTAACAAACTTTATAATATTTTTAATAATTATGCCTTTAAACAGAGTTTTAGTCTCATTGAACAGATTAATGAAATCGGTGATTCCATGAGGATTACTATTTTTGGCCTCTTTATAGGGTGGGGGTGGGGTCTGTGAGTTCTTCTGCTAGCAACATTTACGTAGGATGGTTTTGGATGCTGGTTAGGAACAGGTGCAATTTCGATTTCCATATCGTGTGCAGCTGGAAATTCTTCTGCAGAAAAGGCCGAGTAAACAGCAGTCTTGGGGATCTGGGGAGGGGGGGGGGGCAGATTTTTGCTCAGTTTCAAGGATATTTTTGAGTTTATGGGATCTGTTCTGAGGATTTGCCAGACAGATCCTGTAATAAAAAGGAGGAGATTTGCAACTTCACTTTTATAGAGGCTCTCAGAAGGACGGAAGTCTTACTCGGCCTCCACATGCCAGCATCCATGCCCGCTGGCGGGATTCGATCCCGCAACCCGGCAATTCTGCAATCAGACGGAACCGCATGCCCCTGACCCTTCGACAACCGGATCGGCACTCTAAAGAATTAAAATATACAACAAAAGACATTGGCATACCGAAAATAAACTTTCTGACTACTACAGTTCTCGAGTTATTTCTCCAAAAAGATAACATTCATAAGGCGGGCCCATAACGGACTACTCCCTCCCGATAAGGTTCAAAATCTAAAAAATTAAACTATACCACAAAACGGGATTTTGTTAAAATAAGCAAACCTTTGTAATCTCAAAAACCGCTGAAACCATGGGATAAAATCTAAATTGATATATATAGATATGAATGCGGAAAACGCTTTTTACAAAAATGTATATAGTTTTGCTCATAGGTTAAACGCCCACTTGTTTTGCAAGAAAAGTCTCGGAATTGTTACAAATTACGTATTATTAAGTTGTCAAGATGTTTTCATTTTCCTTGTAATTGGATTTCTTAACATACCCCATTTACCCTGGTTGGGGTTCTACAGTACCTATTTACGTATTTCAGTTAGGCGTGTTTTCATCAAAAAGAAACAAATCCACAATTTCATTTTATTTGTAGTGCTTTCAAATTGACAACTAATATCTTTTTCAATTACACAAACACGTTTCTGTGTTTATTGAATTTGTTCTGACAAAGGATGCTCTTCTTTTGTACCCAAAACAGATTAAGACATCTTTAATTGTTTGCATTATATTGCTGCTAACTAAGTATTTATATTTTCGGATTATTTCAACAGAAGCTTATGCGAATCACGTTATATTAATTAGTACTGTTTGATTGCTCACAACTGCATGAAACTAAAACCTCCATTATAAATTTAATTTACTTGAATCGCAAATTATTGAAATTTACTCACTCATCCCATTTCCACTTTAGTTAATTCCAAATTGCTTCCATGCTGCTCCACGCTTTCGTGAGCATTCAGCGCTTTCACTTCATGTCATCTTATTTATTCGAAATACCTGCAGTAGTCTGACTAATTGAGCAGGTGCCAGGGACAAGGGGTTAATTCGGGCCGATTAACACCACTCGCTAGCTAGCAAACTTGTTTAGAAATTGTTTTCACGGCAGAAAGGGCTAGAGTGCAAATCGAAAATATCATTATGCTTCGATTTGCTTGAATAAAAAGAATTCCAAAGCGGTATCAGAGACTTTTGCATATCGGAGAAAGTAAGAATAACGGAGAAAGTATTAGGGTGAATATTCTAGAAAGTGGCAATATAAATCGGAGGCCCGTTTTGTGATCACTATTAACGAAGTGCCGAAAATGCGTTTTCTTCCGTGCACTGAGTTATGTAGTTGTAATTTAGGAAATCCCGCTATATTAAAAACAAGTTTGCTGACGCCGCCGCCGCTGTTTGATAAATTTCTCGTTACTCGAGTTACTTTGCTTTGTACCGCAAAAATTAAATCATGCAAAATAATAAAATTTGGTACACTTGCAGAAAATAGTCTGGGGAATAAGCTAAAATAAACCGTTTCACGATGTATATCATTGTTTAAGAAACATTTAATGTCAAATTCAAGGACAAAATATTTCAGCTGCGTGTTAGCGTCCTGGATAGACTAGTAATGGCGATACCACGAATTTTTGCAGACGGTGCCTACATAGCTGAATTTATTTAAAATGGATATATTTTGCAATTGCGATGTAGTTTACGAGATATTTGACTTTTTATGCTCTTTTGAAATGAAAACTCTTCTTTCGTATCAGCACGTCCGTCGATATCCTCTGTCACGTACCACAAAAAATTTTGCATACAAAACTATGAAATTTGATACATTTGTAGAAAAGTAATTGCGTAGCACGGTAAAGTAAATAGTTTGCCTATTTAAACTATAATTTGACTTGATATAGTTTGCTCTGCGAGGGCAGCGTGTAGGAAGTAAAGACCCCCGAACCGTGAAGATAGTTACGGGGGGTTGACGAAGCGTAGCGAGCAGGGAGCAGAGTCCCCTAGCAAGTTAAAAAAAATATTATTTTTATCCACCATAATTTTTTTACAACTTAAAAATTAAAGTGTTTGCGTATTCCAATATATAATATTTGATTATCTTGGCACGTGTCCCAATATACAAATTTTTAATATTATGGCAATTTCGCAAACTATTGCACTTTAAGATAGAGAGCCACGGTGGTGTACATTTCTGAAGTATTCCAATGGGAGCTAAAAGTGGTCTGAGTTGGATAATAATTAGCCGTAATACAGGGAAGCTCACACTGTGAAAAAACTCATATCCAACAAACATTAGCCGAAAAGGATCGTTAGCATAAACATTTTATTTGCACTTTTAAAAGTGAACAAAACCAAAACCCAACACTTAGTTTGATTCCAATTGACAGAAGGTAGGTAACTAAGCCATATTATGCAGCAAAAACATTTTAAAGTTAAATGATTAGTAGGAAAACACTATTCCCTGTATAAAATCTACATTCTGAGTGGAAGTTCAGAAATGTGTTAAACACACAAAAATTAGCAACCTGTATAAAGAAAAACTAATGCCAGGTCAATCAAAATGGGAAATAATAATCCCATCATAAAACATCGGGGTAATTAACCAATAATATAAAATTTAGTGCAAACCGACACCTGTTGGTTCTTTCATATATGTTTTCCGCTTTCATTTCTGTTTTTTCTTCCAATTGTTTTGACATCGTTTTCAATTATTTTCTACTTATTTTTACTTTCCTTATATACCTTTCATAGAATAATGTATAAGGAAAGTATTGTGACGAGGTCGAAAATTCGAATTCGAGTTTTCAAAGGAATGTAGTTTCAAGCATCCCTGAACACGAATCGAACGTTTCTGAAGTAATATCTATGTGTGTGTGTGTGTGTGTGTGTGTCCGTGAAACTGTAGAGACGTTATCTGACGAACAAATGGAGCGATTCGAATAAAATTTGGTGCAAAATTTACAGTCCGTGAATAATTTATTGTTAACGCAAACAAAAGTTCGAAATCGCCCCAAATTTTCGATTGAAATTTTGAAAAAATTACAAAAAATCTAAACTTTTAATAAATTTACTTAATCACTTTATGTAATTTTTCATTAGAAAACTATTAACAAACTAAAGCTAGCATGAACCGTTCTCGAGATATTGCACATTTTCAAAATAAATTTATCCAAACGTCATATAAAAGTAATTTGCCGGAATATCGCCAACCTGGTGAATTATTTTAACGTTGACAAATTGGCGAAAATGTTGCCAAACTGATCAAAACAACGCCAAATTGATAATAGATTGATTATGCATAACGCATTCATTCTGAAACACTCTGCAACTGAAATACAATTTTATTTAAACGTCTCTAAAATGCGATATTATTTTAGAGATGTTTAAATAAATGATAGTGATATTTCTTAAATTATCACAGTACTACAATAATTTAGTTTACTTTGAAACTTAAAACTTCGTTGATAAAAGCAATGTTTTAAAACTGTCTGCTTCCCTATGTAAAATCAATGAGTATTTCATTCATATCACTTACATTCTAAACTCCAGAGCTAAATAATTTTTCCTTAATAAATTTTATTAATTCTTATACAACTCATCTTACAATAGTTTGATTTGTTTACATTCTACATACTTTAAAATTTGGCTTCGTTGTAAAACTTATCTAAATTCAGTGAACATTTAAAATAAAAAAATATTGTAATTGCATAGGCACAGAATTTAGATACACAGATAATTTGAAAAAATAAAGTGTTTTTAAAACGGATGCAACCCTAAATATACGCATTCCTTAAAAATCACGATTTTCACTAACCGAAAAATAAATGGATGCTACATCTTATTTTGCAATGAGTCACATGATCTCTTCATATAATATGAGTGTAATTATTATTTCTATTTTTATTTAAAAACTACATATACTTTAATGATATGTTTTTACACATTTTCAGTGATAATTTGAATATTTCCTAAATTTTCCAAAGCAATTTGTGAATTTCAACTCCGCTTAAAATTTTTTGCAGTTACCGTGCGAACGGGCAGACTGGCAGACAGACAGACAGAATGAACAAAGTCATAAACACTTTACAACTATGTTGGAAAAAGTTAAAAATGACGCCAAATCAATGAAAATGACAACTTATTGACGAAAGTGCAATATCTTGGGAAGAATATAAGAATCTACTGTAAGAATAACCCCTTGACTATTTCTCCAC
This sequence comes from Amaurobius ferox, assembly GCA_951213105.1. Classification (NCBI taxonomy): domain Eukaryota; kingdom Metazoa; phylum Arthropoda; class Arachnida; order Araneae; family Amaurobiidae; genus Amaurobius; species Amaurobius ferox. The sequence continues at coordinate 97,228,471 of OX578136.1, forward strand.
CCATAATGATTGGCGAAATTGTTGCTACGAACTTGGTGGAATATCGCCAACGTGACGAGTGTTATAAATGTTGCGAAATTAACGAATACGTCGCCAAATTGATAAAAATAATGTTTAATCAATAAAAATGACAACTAATTGATGAAAATTCAACATCTTGGAGAATTTATTATAAAAATCTACTATAAGCATTAAACATTTCTATGTTTGTATGTCCGCAACGCTTGGCAAAAATGTTGGTGATGAATTTGGCGGGATGTCGCTCACATGGCAATATTTTAATGTTGCCAAATTGATAAAAATATCGCAAGATTGATAAAAATGACGTCAAATTGATTAATAGGAAGTAATGAGAGGTAATGGGAGGTAATAATCATTAATGGGAGGTAATGGGAAATAATCATTAATGGGAGGTAATGGGAAATAATCATTAATGGGATGTAATGATTACAAATTTTGAATTTCGTTATACAACGGGCATACGGTCTATTATATAAGAAATGCTTTTTCTCTGTTTGTCTGCATCACTTGTCTATACACTTGGTGAACTTGACGAAATATATAGCAAAATATCGGTAACTTGGTAGTTTTCGCCCAAGATGAACGGGAATTTCGTCAAAATCGTAAAAATGACGCCAAGTTAACAAAAGTGACGCCAAATTGATGAATCTATTATTAAAATGTTTTAACATATGGACTATATTACTTTTTGAGGATGCTATCACTATTTATGATTGTCAATTTAGACTTACGTGAAATATAAGTTAATTGGGTATTTCGAAATTGTTTAACGTATTGTCATATGGAAAAGCGCGAAATGTGCAATTCAACGCTAAAACTACTGTGCCCTGATATTATACATCAGTTTTTTACAGCGAAAGGAGTAAATTCGTTTATATAAGGAAAGTCATGTGCTGTTCACCACAGACATTTTTGTATGCTATAATTTTGCGGTATGTGAAATAAAAACTTGAGAGACCTGCGGATACCGAGGAACACTTTTCACACATAAAAAGTAGAATAACTCATAAACTAAATTGAAAATAAGAAAAGGTATCCGTCCTGCAAAATTTTAACTATACAGGGTGTCCCAAAAAGATTTAAGCGCGCTTTAATTCTATACCTGTTGGAGATAAGTGGCGGATGTAAATTGCAAAAATATTGAAAATAAGATAGGAAATAAGACTCCGTTAATGAAATAGTCCTCCTATTAATTTTCAAAAAATTACATTTTTTTTTATTTTTTATACGACACCCTTAGACAAATTTGGTCAATCCGAAACTTTTTGTTTTTAATGCAGCAAGATCATTTTAAAAATACCCGCATATCTCTATCTTAAAAATTGAGTGAGTTATATTTAATTCAAAATTGATTACTGTGAATGGGGACCCTATATCAAATAAACATGTAAATTTGTGACATATCACAAAAAAGATGAAACTGGATGATAATACATAGGATACCCAACCCCGTAGTGAATAAATACCACTGCTTTATATGATCTTTGTCAGTATAATGCTTTATTTAAATGCATTTGTGATAAAAAATTTTGACACATATTAACGTATTTTTGATCAAAACAATTTCAATCATCCATTTGTTTATGATCCCTATTTTCACTGATGGAACAGCCTATCGCATGGTACGGAAAATTGGCATAAGCCAGATTTTTTCCTTTATCATAATTCACTTGATTTTAAAGATACATATATGCGGGGTTTTTTAATGATCTTGTTGCATAAAAATAAAATTTTCTGAATGACAAAATTTGTCTACGGGTGTCGTATAAAAATGTAAAAAGTGTAACATTTTGAAAACTAATGGGGAGGGGGACTATTTCATTAACGTAGTCTTATTTCCTACATTACTTTCAACATTTTTGCAATTTACATTGCCCACTTTTCTCCAACAGGTAAATAATCAAAGCGGTTTCAATCTTTTTTGGAACCCCCTGTATATGTACATACCTGCAAAAATTTGTAGTCTTGCTACTGTTTGTCAGTCAGGTCGTGAAATCGCAGATCAAATATTTCGTCTTTGAATTCGACATTATATATTTTTTAAACCAAAGTTTAAATCAAGAAACGGTTTATTTCAGCGTGTTCCCCATACATTTCTCTACAAGTGTACCGCATTTTATACTTTTGTTTGTTATAGTTTTTGCGGTATGAATGAGGGAATCTCGAGAAACGAGATATTTGTCAAACAGAACAGAGACGGTTACGTCAGCTATTTTTTATAGAGATAAATGTTATTCCCGCAAAACAGTTTCGGCTCCATCGGACTGGAGAACCGCCGATTTTTTTTTATGTGGAAAATCTTGGTCGTTTCAGCATTTTTCTCTCTTGCGCACACCAATCGATGACTTCATGATTTTTATAATTTTTGTAAATATTCGGAGTAAATTCAAAACAGAAATTTCAACCAAATTGATTAATTTCCATAAAGTTGAACTTCTGTTCGAATTACTGTAATATTTCTTTAGCAATAACCGCTATATCTGTACTAGCTATGGGCAGAACATACCGTAGCTTATTAATGAATTTCACATTTTGCGAGGGTTAATTTGCAAATATTTATAATTTTTCATAGAAAACATACGTTTTCCTTTAAGAATATTTCGAGTGACATCAAGGTTGACCCTTATCCTATTTATTTTAATTAGCTGCATTCTGGGTGAGAGCAGCATTCACGATACAGACAAAGAACGTTAGATGATGTTTATACATTGTTAAAAATCATTTTATTTGTTTAATTCATTTGCAAAATATTTGCGGTATTTATTAAAAAAATTACTTTTCTTATACATACTCTGCATTTTTCAATCTTGTGCACACCAATCGATGAGTTCGTGATTTTTATAATTTTTGTAAATATTCGGAGTAAATTTAAAACAGAAATTTGAACCAAAATGATTAATTTTCATAAAGTTGAACTGCTGTTCGAATTACTGTAATATTTCTTTAGCAATAATCGCTAAATTTGTACTAGCTATGGGCAGAATATACCGTAGTTTATTAATGAGTTTCATATTTTACGAGGGTTAATTTGTAAATATTTATAATTTTTCATAGCAAACTCAAGTTTTCCTCTAAGAATATTTCGAGTAACATCAAGGTTGATCTTTATCCAATTTATATTAATTTGCAACATTCTAGGTGAGAGCAGCATTCTCGATAGAAAAATAGACTTTATTTAGCTTTTATATATTACCCAAAATCATTTTATTTGTTTCATTTATTTGTAAAATATTTGCGATATTTATTAAAAAATTACTTTTCTTATACATAGTATGTTATAATATATAAATAAAGCATTGTGACACGGGGTCGATAGTTCAAACATAAGGTTTCGACAGGAGAGCACGTGTCAGACATCCCTGAACACAGATCGAACATTTTTGATGTGATGTCTGTGTGTATGCATATGTGTGTGGATGAGTATTGTGTGTGTTTGTACGTAAGTTTGTATGTGTGTGTGTGTGTGTGTGTCCGTGAGATTGTGGAGACGAATATTTCACGAACGAATTGCGCTATTTAAACGTAGTTTGGCAAAAAAATTAAAATCAGTGAATGGAGGAAGCCTATATTTTTTTAACTCAATCGAATGTTCGAAGACCCCTCAAATTTTCGAATGAAATTTTGAAAAATTAATCAAAAAATCAAAAACTTTAATAAAGTCACTTAAATAATCATTTATTATGTAATTTTTCATTAAAAAACAATTGACAGAGACAGACTTTAGAATACTAGCATGAACAGTTCTTGAGATACTGCATATTTTTCAAATAAATGTATTAAAAACATTAAATAAAATGAATTTGTCGTCAACCTGGCGACATTTTTTATTGTTGCCAAATTGACAAAACTGTCGCCAAATTGATAAAAATGCCACTATATAAATGAAAGTGGCAACCTATTGCTGAAAATTCAAAATATTGTGAAAAACATAAGAATTTACTGTAAGAATAACGTATTTCTTCATTCGTAATGCTTGGCGAAATTTTGGCAATGAACTTGGTGGAATATCGCCAAAATGGCATGTTTTTAAATGTTACGAAATTAACGAATATGTCGCCTAATCGATGAAAATGACTCTAAATCGGTGAAAATAATGTCTAATTGATGACAATTCAATATCTTGGAAAGAATATAAGAATCTACTATAAGAATTATGCATTTCTCCATCTGTCTGTCCGTAACGCTTGGCAAAAATTGTGGTGATGGATTTGGTGGGAAGTCGCCAAATTGGCAATTTTTTTAATTGTTTCCAAACTGACGAAAATATTGCAAGAATGATGGTCAGTTAATAAAAATGACGTTAATGAGAAGCAATGTTTTCCAAATTTTGAATTCCGTCATACAACCGTTATACTTTTTATTACATTAGAAATATTCTTCTCCCCATTTGTCTGTAAAGCTTGTCGATAAATTTGGCGAACTTGATGAATTATATAGCAAATTATTGCCAAGTTGTCAATATTTCGTCCCAGATTGACGAAAATTTCGTCAAAATCGAAAATATGACACGAAGTTAAGGAAAGTGACACCAAATTGATAAATTTATAATTTTTTTATTTAAAATATTTTAATATATGGAATGTGTTACTTATTGAGTATTGTATAACCATTGATAATTGACAATTTAGAGTTGTGTGAAATATATGGTAATTGGGTACTTTGAAGTATTTTTACATGTTTCCGTCCAGAAAAGCGTTCAATGTGCAATTCAGCGTTAAAGACGCTATGCCCTGATATTATACATCAGTTTCTTTTTACTCTGAAATAAAGGAATTAATTGATTTATATAAGGAAAGTCATTTGCTGCCCACATAAGATTTTTTTTTAATTTTTGCTCGTCCTGAAGAAGACACCTGCTTTTTACCCTCAAAAACAATTGTCTTCTACAATTTAATGTTCGTTGTATCTTGACGACTTTTTTTTTAAATTTTAGTTTAGGACAATACGAGTGGAAAGTTTTTATGCTTGATATCACGAGCATGTTCAGATAATTTAACTCCATTCATTTGGTTCAGACAATTTAACGCCATTCATTTGGTATGACCAACATGGAATTTATAACTATTTTCAGGGAAAATAAGGAGGGGGGGTGGCAATGTGCAAATCAGACTGACTCAAATATTACTTTTATACGGTAGTAGCAGTAAAATTAAATTATCGACAAAACTGAAGAGGATGGATATCTTAGGAAAGATATACTCGGCTTGAAAGGCAAAACGACGGAAGATTGGGCAAGCGTAGAATAAGGATAGATAAATATAGAACAGATGGTAAATAAAATTTGATAAATAAACTGAAAGACATAAGCAGCTTCGTAGAAAAGGCTAAATATAAAGTTATAAAGGTACGATTAAAATAGGCAATAGAAGCTTTTCTAGAAAAAAAAGCAGGATGAAACGAATTAGCGGCAATACAAGAATTCATAAAAAGGTTTACGGAAAACAAGGGTAAAGAAAATCATTATTTTTAGCCTTGGCTATGCAGCTTCTCACCTTTTAAAGTTTATTTATCAAATTTTGTCTACTAATTGTTCAAAATTTATCTATCTCAAATCTACGTTTGATATGCCTTCCAACGTTTTGCTTTTCATATCAAGTCTTCTTTACAATTCTGAAATCGTCCACCCTTTTTCTCGAGAATATATTTCTGAACCTGCTTATTCTGCTGTAACTTTTATGTTTAATAGCATCTGTACCGATAATTTTAAAATTAATGTTTTGAGTCAGGCTGGGGGTTTACGATGTTTCTCTTATTTCCCCTTAAAATAGTTATAAATTGGTAGTACTAAACACAACTGCTGGCATTAGATTACTTGAACATGCTTGTGATTTCAAAAACGAAAAGCTTTCCACTGCCTTATTCTACACTTTTATCAATGATAATTTTATTCTAAATTTCGATAAAACTTTTGTTAAACCTAAGTCCAATATTTCCTGTAATATATTAATCTCTAAATGGTTATTTATATATAATGTGATTCCATTTGTAATTATGACCCGGTTCAAAATCTCAGTCTCGCGTTGTATTTCATTCTTGATTCACTGTATATCAAATCATTATCTGCATTTTTAAACATTTAAATGTCTTTTCTTTCTTTATTATATGTACTGTGTTATTTTAATATTATATGCTTTTTTCATTGTCTTGCCTTTCCTTGTGCTATTCGTCCATTAAAAATATGAAAATTTTGTTCGCTGTTTGGCTGGGTATAACAATCACAATCTATCTTTTTACTGTCATATGCCTCTGATGAAGGACGTCTTTCAATGTGTTCAGGTTTGTAAATATGTTTTAACGTATTTTAGTGAAAATGAATACTTTTGTTTTAAAGTAGTTTTATGTTTAAATCTTAGACGTGCTTTAACGTAAATATATTATATGGCAAACTAATTAGGAATGAGAATGAAATATTGTTAATTATTAAAACTAGTGAAAAACCAAATCCGTACTTGACGATATTTTCTAATGGGTACTAGCAATTGTAGTCACCTAATATTCTTATGTATGCTAATTTAAAGTCCATATAATGTAATTTATACAACAGCGCATAATTTTGCTGTCATGTTACGCCTGCCTCAAGAAGTTACACTAAATCTTATCTTCTGTTATCCATATTTATTTTTGAATAATATGGGTAATCATAAATGTGCACTGTTTACTACTTGAATAATCTCTGTATAATTCTCTCCAGTTCCTGAATAATTACATTTTCTGTATAATTTCTATGGATTTCTGTATAAATTTAGAACACAAATATATTCTATTCAAATTTAATCGATGCAAATCTAATCTATGCAAAATGTCAATATTATTTAACTGACAGAAAGAAATCAGATTGTGTACTGTATTAAAAATATGATATTAACGGTCTCTGATCTCTGAAAGCTTTTTAAATGACAAGACCTATAAAATCATATTCCTTGCCGTAAGATTACGTTGAAGCAGAGAAAACCTCATGGTTCTTTCAAATTATAACTTCACAAGGTGTTTGTGTAATTTGATGCATTATGCAACTAAACCTAAAATGTAAACAAAGAAGCAGCTCATATCATCTAAACAACAACTGCAATCGGAAATTAAGGAAATAAGCGCACACTACAAATACTCACTCATTACTGTATGTAACTAAAATCTAGGCTCAGTACACATATGAAATTCAATTTCTGGTAAATTGTAAATTATTGAAATTTACTCACAGATTCTGTTTCTACTTCGCTGATTTCCCAATTGTCGACATGCTGTTGAATGCTTTCATGGATATCCGTCTCTTTTACGTAAAATCGTGTACATTATTTATCCAAAATACCTACTAAAGAGTAACTAATTGAGCAAGTGTTAGGGACAAAAGGTTAATGCGGGATGATTAGTACTATTTTCTGGGCGGACGTCTTGCTTAGGATTGTTTAACGTGAGAAAAGGCTAATTGGAAAATAGTGCAGATTTTATATTTATTCCGATCGTTAGCACAGACTGCATCATGGGTATTGATGCAGTTTGTTTTAATTGCATCAATACCCGTGATACATTTCAAAATTGGTAACATGGGAAAAATACAAAACCATATGTTTCAGGTTTTGTTTCACTTCATTTACCAAACCATTGCTTGTTTTTTAATATTATATAGAAAACTTATCATCCGTAAATGTGAATATTTAACTTCAACATAATGGATGATATCATTAAATGAATAACATATTTTTGCAGGTAATGCACTTTAAAAACAGAAATGTGTGTTTTGTTTTTCAAAAAAAAAAATGTATATGCAAACATATGGAACAAATGTGCTTTGCATTCTAAAAAAACAAGTTTCGCAAAATCATATGACATTTTAAAATGATTCCCTAATAGCAAACCATCATTGACCCAATATTGGCAGCCAATATTATAAATATTGGACCAATATGAAAAAGTAGAAAGTAGACATTTTAACGGAATTGGCCAATATTACGCCAATAATTGCGTTTCATTGGAAATATTTCCAATGTAACACCAATATTTGCATAATATAGTGATGAAAATATTTATCCAATATTGAAGGTCAATGTAACCCCCAATATTTGTCCAATATTGGGATTACATTGGAAATATTTCCAATGTAATGCTAAGATATACAACATTGGATCAATATTAAATGCCACTAGGGTTGCTACACTCTTTCGCAATATGTAATGTTTAATGATGCTTCAGTAATGTTTAACAGTTTTAGAATATTATAATATTATTATTAATTATAATACTATTAATTATAATATTATTAATTGTAATATTATTTTCTTAGCAATATATTATCTATATATTAACACAACAAAAATAAACACAAAAATCGTATATATCATATAAATTGTTGTATTTCTTTCTTTCGACACAAACTGTCTGACCTACCCGAAAGTCTAAAATATATGTTCCATAAATTGCTCGCCTGTAAATATTTATAGTTTCCCAATAAATTTAGTGTTGGCTTTACCAAATTGTAAACCTTAAATTTTCAGCGGCTTGCGCTCGCATAATCTGTAATCTGTTTGTGTGTGTGTGTGTTTGATATTTCATTTAAAATACGTATTTCTTTTTGTGTGGGGGATCATTAATTATTATTTAATACTTCTTGTACTTTCTAAGCAGTTGTATTTTACTTTCTCATTTTTAAAAATTCCAATTTTTGACAATACATCCACTTAAGACTTTATTTGTTGTAAACGAGATCGCATTGCCTTGTCTTGTAAAAGTCAAAATTAGTTGTTAACCTTGAAATACCCTATTTGCATTTTTCGTATCATATATATAGAAAAGCGTGATCTGCGTTGTAAAACAACTGGTTTGTTTCAGTGTTCAATTTATTATGAGTCAGCATTTTTGAAAAAAAAATGTAGCGTTCATTAGCGAATTATTTTTACTTGTTTTACATATCGCGAATACAATCAGATGGTTCACAATGGGCAGAGGAGCAAAGGTGTCATTTCGAGATTTTATGCTAAAATAGACCTCCTAAGGTAACATACGGATACACGGGTGTCGGGTAGCAGCTATTGTTAAGGTCAGAACTTTTCCAAAAATCAAGCGATAACGTAATAGAAACCCTGTTTATCTAGTATTCAGTGAAAATTTAAAAGCTTTATAAATAAAATCTGATGTAGGTAGCACATAACTTACCTTATATAATGCAATAAATTTACTTCTTTCACTGAAAGCATTATGTATAAGATTATAAAGAACCTTGGTTCAACCGGGAATGGAATCTGGATGTACTAACTTGCTAGTCGACAGTCTGCCATTGAGCTACTGAGGAGGAAATTGCAATTGTCGAAATGGGTGTATAAGATCCATGACACACTGTATTTAACGTTGGATTGTACATTTCTGACTTTTCCGGATGACAGCTTGCAAAACTTTTTCGTACCCAATAAACTTATATTTCGCGCAACTCTAAATTAATAATTATCAGTATTATTTTCATCATCAATGAGTAATGTAGTCCGTATATTAAAATATGTTAATAAGTAATTCATCAATTAGACGTTATTTTCATTAATTTGGTGTCAATTTTACATTTGATGCTCGTCATATGGTGCTAAGTATTGATAAGATGGCGATATGTCATTAGATTATTCACCAAGTACGTTAAATGCATGGCCAAGTGTTGCAGATAAATGGGGAGAAGAGTTTTCTAATAGGAGTATATTAAAAGGTATGCCAGTCATATAACGGAATTAAAAATTTGCAAACCATTACCTCCTAATTAGCGTCATTTTTATAAATTTGGGAATATTTTTATCAATTTTTCGATACTTTCGTTAATTTTGCAATATTCAAAAAGTCGTCCAGTTGGCGACATTCCATTAAAGGTATTGAATTTTCATTTATTAGTTGTCTTTTTTAACAATTTGGGAAATTTCCGTTAATTTGGCAACATTAGAAAAGTCGGCAAGTGGCGACATTACGTCAAATTTGTCACCGAAATATCGCCAAGTGTTATGGACGAAGAAATAGCTTATTCTTTTTGTCGCTAAATGACTATTGGCGTCCAAATACAAAACTATTTCCCACAATATCTTTTCGCAAGGATGGAACGCGCTAGATCCACGAGAATGATTTCATCAAATTGATCGTATTATTTTATATATGAAAAGTGAAAATATGTCACAACAGTTACGAATTTTTTTAATGTGATTTTTTGATAAATTTATTCGAAAAATTTGCAATATCTTGAGAACGAATCGTGCTAGCGTTCTAAAGTTTATCTCAGTCGTTTTATAATAAAACACTACATGAGAAATGGTGATTTGCCCAACTTTATTAAAGGTTTTGATATGTTGATGAACTTTTTATATATTTCACTCAAAATATTAGTGGGGTTCTGAACATTTGATGAACCCCACTAAAAAACAATCGATTTAAAAACAATCGGTTTCCAGTATTCACGGGTTGAAATTTTTGTAAAAAAAATAGTTCGAATTGCTCCATTCGTCGTGAGATATCGTCTCCGCTGACACACATACACATACAGACCTCACCTCAAAACTGTTCGATTCGTGATCAGGAGTGCTGAAACGTGCTCTTCCGTCGAAAACTCGAATATGAATTTTTGACCCCGTCACAATACTTTTCTTATACATTATACTATGTATATAAGGAAAGTAAAAGTTATCGATATTCTTCGAGAATAATGGAATGGTATTTAATATAAAGGTTAATACTTTATTCAATTAAACTTTTAAATAAACTTTATAAACTTTTAAACGCTTTTATGAATTGAATTACAGACTTTGAATATTAATTCATTTAGTGTTTCGAAAATGGATATGAGACTCACGCAGATCGTTAATCTTTAGTGAAAAATTTTGTCGGTTAATGTTACCAGTAGTTTTGTAGTAAATGAATTATGTAAACTATTTTCTGTAAATTTTTTCTGTGTGATATGAATTCGTAAGTTCCCGTAGACTTGTGAATTTCATTGCGTATTTGAAACTCGTTTGATTCCAGAGTTTGAAATAAATTGATATTTTAGTTTGGTCCTGTTTGTGTGTATATGACGGTTGTGGAGCTTTGCAGCTTTGTATTTGTGTATATTTTGTGTTTTTTAAGTTTTATATATGTATTTGTAAATCGTTGAAATTATAGATGGATTCTACTGTAACCTGTATACTTATATACTACATACATTAACCCGTCTTAATAAATACATTCTTTAAATTGTTTGACAATGTAGTGAAGTCGACAAAATTCTATGTTATTGCTCAGAATTATTCTCAGAATTACGTAAAATGTAAATCTACATGTTATTAATTTCTGCTGATTTCAAATTATTGAAATTTATTCTGTTTTCACTTTAGTTAATTTCTAGTTGCCTCCATATTGATGCACCATTTTGTGTGAATTCTGCGCTTTCGATTTAACGAGATCTTATTTATTTCAAACACCTGCGAAATACTGAGCAATTAATTAAGTGGCAGGGATTATTGTGGGCCAATTAAGGCTTCTCGCAGAGGTACAAATTTGCTTAGAATATATTTCAGTTTCATATGAAATTGGGTTAAAGGGCCGACTGAGAACATAGTTATACAACAAAATTATCAAACTAAAGAAATTAGTGTCAATAAATTTATAAAAAAACCTTTCATGTGGTGGCAAATGTACATGTCTTTTCGGATTGAACTAATAAGCATTTTTATACCCTTTTGCATGCTTATTTCGTACAGACATACGCTTTTCCGGAAAATCCGAAAATGGCATCATTAGAACCAGAAATGAAAATCCTCAGAGAACGCACTAATTCCTCCGAATCTTAATGCTGGATATATATATTCCATTATCTAAGCTCTATTTGCAGCCAATCTTAAGAAATAGGTGTTATATATATTTTTTTTGATTTAGAAATGGAAAAATATTTGAAAATGGCAATTCTCTTAGTAAGCCATACGTTCACTTTCGGCATTTGATGTTTAGTCCATGTCTGTCCCTATCTAAGCTGCATCTATATAAGATCCAGAAAAATAGATGTTTCAAGAAAATGTAAATATTTAAATCGGAAATGACATCTCTAGGAGCGAAAGTGATTAGCGACTATCTTAATTCCTGCGGAATTCATGCTGAATCCATAACATTCATTATTTAAGCTCCACCTATAGCCAATCCTGAGAAATAGATATCTCAAAGTTGGGAATAAATAGATTTCCCTTTATTGCCATATGTCCATCTCATTATAAAACAAGTATGTCAATGCACCCGTTCTTTGATCTGAAATATCTCCGAATTTTAAATATTTCTAGTTTATTGGAATTCTAGGACTTATTCTTTTATTCGACAGAATACCACATTTTAGGATTCTGATAGAAGTAATATATAGAGATAATTATATTCAAAGTTGCCCAAACGGTTGGCTGTCACTTTTGCTAGATATATATCATGCCAAATTTGGTAAAAAAGAAAGAATGGTATAGCATTTTTTAGTTATATAAGTATATAGAATTACTTTCATAATTCTGCTATATATATGACTATTAAATTAAAAACAACCAACATATGTTTAATAAGTCATTTAATAAAACTCTTTTCCTCGACGCACATAAATGTACAAAGCCAAAGGGCTTTCGGACGTCAGCCCTTCATCAGTGGTGAAATGAAAAATACTGTGCCAATAAATGCATACATGTAGCCCAAACCGGCATTCGATATATATATATTATTCATTTACGTTTTTACAATAATTGCATTATATTATTTTATAAACAAGGTATTTAATATTTAAATAATTATTACATATTATAATAACGTTCATGACCAAAATGTATGTCGTTGAAACACAAATTACCTCAAAAGTTAAATTCACAAAAAAACTATGTTTTGGTTTGCCACTCATGGAGTCGGGGACGAGTCGCCAAGCATAACTCAAGTTCTGAACAGGATCAAAATTCCACGTAGAATCACGGCACAGATAAATAAAAAGGGATTCATAAAGTAAAATATTACGTGGGTTTTTGCAACTGATTAAAAGGAAAGTTTTTTCAAACATAGGAGGAGAATTATCATTAATAACATACTGGACAAGAGCCATAGATAGTTTACCATTTTTAACATCACGAGCATGGTCAGCTAAACGGATACCAACAGTACGTTTAGTACTGTCAATATATAGAATTTAAAACTATTATCAGGTAATGAAATATCCCCGAATTTTAAATATTTCTGGTTTATTGGACTTTTAGTTTATTGGAATTCTAGGACTTTTTCTTTTATTCGACTGAATTCCACAATTTAGGATTCTGATAGAAATGATATATAGAGATAATTAAATACAAAGTTGCCCAAACAGTTGGTTGTCACTCTTGCTAGATATGTATCATGTCAAATTTGGCAAGAAAAAAAGAATGGTATAGCATTTTTTAATTATATAAGTATATAGAATTGCTTTCATAATTCTGCTATATATATGACTATTAAATTAAAGACAACCAACATATTTTTAATAAGTCATTTAATAAAACTCTTTTCCTTGACGCACATAAATTTACAGTAGAGGGGAACGCACATAAATTTACTGTAGAGGCGCACATAAATTTACAGTAAGAGGGGGACAACATACACCCCAGCCTGGCTTTAAAAGTTATTTGTATCTTTATATTTACCTGAAAGAATTCTATTAAATGACGTAGTAATAGTCAAATGAGCAGGTTTAAACTAAATTAATGTAAAAAATGAATAAAAGGACGAAAAATCGTCGGGTGATATGGAAGACTAGATTTATACGGCATAAGGTCAGCAACAAGAATAAGGTTAGTATTAGGTTGAATAAAATTACGGCGAATATAGGCAAAGATTTTATAAATAAACTTATAAGAAGCAGGCTCATGACCAAGGTTCAAGATAAAGCTTATTTCAGTAACCAAAGCCGAAATAGAATAACAAACATTAATGGCACGATTAAAATAAGCTTTAAAAGAGGCTTAGAAGAAATTCGATGAGAAGATTTAGAAGGAATGCAAGAATTGGTGAAAGTAGGTTTACAAAAAATAGATGTATGAAAACCATGAGGGTTACGGGAAACAAGACCATTCAGGAACTGTAATGAATAATTAGACTCATGGTCAACGGTAAGTGTAACACAATATTTGTATTACATGTTACATTCCAATTACGGATGCCAACATAGCCATTTCGAAATTCCAATTGCGGATGCCAACCTAGCTAATGAGCTATTTAAATGCTGCAGAGGGAGCCAATGGCAATACTAACATAAATAAGCAGCGCATCCCCTTCTTCACGTCAACGAATCAACAACGACACTACAATGTGAAAAGAAAAAGGTTTGAGAGAATGTTCTAGAACTTTCCAAGAGATGCAATTTCGACAGCGTCCTAGACGCACCTGAAGTTTTTGGTAGTCGTCTTAAAACTCTCGAACGAGTCAGCATCATGTTTTTGGTTTTTGTAAAAAATGTCTGTAGATTGTGAGCAATAGAATGGTAGCCTGCGCAAGTACGCGAAGTGCAACGATTTTCCCACATCAGTGAGATGGCACGAATATGCACGTAACAAAGAGTAGAGGTAACCGATTTCAATTGTCACTATTAGCACGGAAGGTACACCTTTAACGAGTATTAAGATAATTAACTACCAGTTCGTATGAGTAGATCATATGAACGAGTTTATAAATATTGAACTATAAGAATTATTCCTTATAGATTGTTTAAAGGAAACTGTTATTTAAAAAATTGAAACCAATGTTTTTTACGTGTGTAAATATATATTAATGTAATATTGTTAGTATTATGTGTCTTTAAATAATTGATTTCATCATAATATAATTACTCCAGATTATAGTGGATATATATTAAGTAAAATATTAAAATAAATTGAGCAGTAAGCAATGAGTATTTCTTTATGTTTTGTGCGTTCCTCTCCGCAGCTTGTGAACCTGGGGCTACATGCTCCACCCCTAGCGACGGCATCATAGGTAAGTCCTACACTGGTAAATTTTGATAAGGACAAATTTACCTTATGACATGATGTCGCCGCGCGAATTGGTGCCGTATGTGGTCAAGCTCGGAGAGAATTAATTTTCATAAGACGAAGTAAAAAAAATATAAGTAAAAGGCAAAATTAAATTTAATAATAAGTTTGAATATAATATTGAATTTAATAATGAGTTTGAATATAATATTAAATTTAATAATGAGTTTGAATATAAAAGTGAATTTAATAATAAGTGGAATGTAATATTGAATTTAACAATGAATTTAATAATGAGATATAACTCAGTAGAACGATAAGAATATGCATGAAAATGATAATTTTAATATGTATTATATTATTGTGTATATATGTGTGTATTAGTGTAGATATTTAATATAGAGTCAGAATTGTATAACAGTGTATTAAATCATGGCGCTGAATAAAACTAGGCAAACAAATAAAAGAGCGAGGCAAGATCCGCCGATTAATGTAAATAGTAGTATAACAGATAGTTCGGCAAATAACGCGATCCAGATACAGATGCCCGCAAATCAAGCGCAGCAAAATACATCGTTGCCAATTATGCAGATGTTGCCATCATTTGATGGACAAAAAGACAACAACGTGCATTTTTTTATAATGCAATTCAATGAAATATCGGATCTAACAGCATGGTCTGAACAAGAGAAAGTAATAATTATGAAATCTAGATTAAGAGGAAAGGCTCAACAATTTTTGGCAGAGAATATTGTTCTACAAAAGGAAAAATCATATGAAAAATTCATGGAGTTATTAAAAAACAAATTTGAAAGGAAACAAACATTAGTGCAAAAACACAACAATTTTAACAATCTGAAACATTTACCAAATATGACAATTAAGGAACTTGCACAAGAAATCGAAAACCAGGCGATAATTTTTCTAGAAGTAGATGAAACAATGGACGCAAATGTAAAAAAAATTACAGAGAAAATTAAACTCACCAAATTTTTACAGATAGTCAGAGAAGATTTAAGAACAGAAATAAAAAAAAATGACCCGAAGACCTTTGACGAAGCAGTGAAAATAGCTGAGGTGATAGAATCCGCATTGGAGGAAGATAGTGATTGTATAAATAGTATTGAAATAGAAAATAAAATAAGTGAGAATCTGGAAATAAATCATGTAAAAACGGAAAATACTGCAGAAAACCCGCCACAGAAATTCTGTATAGCGTGTGGTCGTAACAATCACTGGATGTCCGAATGCTATATGCTTAATAAAGTACAAGACAATTTAAAAAGGGCGATGACAAATGGAAATAACATTCAGGAAACTACCAATTTTCAACAAAGACCCACTAATCAAAATAATTATGCACACTATAGTAGGGCGAATTTCAGAAGAGGCAATTTCATAAATAACCGGGGTATACGGCGTCGTGCAGGAAATAACAGACAATTTCAAAGTAATAACAGAAGATCATATCAGAATAATGGACCACATTATGAAAGCAATCATAGGCAATATCAGAATAATGAATATTTAAACTAAGAAAGGGACCTCGAAATAAAAGACAAACAGAAAGTTATAAGGCATCAAATAAGGATTCGAGATCCCATAAAATTGCAAGCAAAATTAATAAGGATGCACAAAATTTAAATGAACATCTACTGAATTCAACATATGGACAGAGTGACGCATTGCCAATGATTAACATTAATTTAGAAAATATAAAAACAGTGGCTCTCATAGATAGTGGCGCAAGTGTCACGTTATTATCAGATAACATTTTTCAAAAAATCAAAAATAAAATTAAAATTAACTATTTATCTAGACAAGTAAAAATACAGACTATGACCAAAGAAAACATTCAATTTTCAAAATGCATCAGCTTTAGCTTTAAAATTGAAAACAAAAGATGCAAAAATTCTTTTTTCATAACTAAACAATTAAACAACACACCCTATGAAATAATCTTAGGATTTGATTTTCTCAAAAATCATCATGCCATAATTGACACAAATAAATTAATATTAAAGTTTGTCAAAGAATCCATATCTATACCATTTCAAGACAAAAATCAGAAAAAAGCACAGCAACCAGAAAATAATAATACAAGAGTTGAACATATTCAATGCTTAAATGCAAGCTTAGCGCATAAAATTAAATTACTCCCTCAAGAAACAAAATCAATAAAATTAAAATTAAATGAAAACTATTTTGAGGATAAGGAGGTATTGTTAAATATTACAAATTCATTAAAAGATTTACACGCTGAGCATTCTTTACATTATGTAAATAATAGAAAATTTATTTCTACTCTTTTAACAAACAAAACAGAAGAAGAGATTCATCTAAATAAAAATATGATATTTGGTACTGTAACACCGCAGTTTGAAATTTATGAAGAGAAACATGATACTGATAAAATTTTACAGATTAACAATATCGAAAGCTTAAATGATCCACAAAAAATGGACATTTCAGCGTTACGAAAAGCGGAATTAACACCGCAAGATTTTAAACTAGATCACTTACAAGAAAATGAAAAACATATATTGCTAAAATTACTGTTACAAAATTACGATGTATTTTCGAAATCATACAAAACGCTGGGAATGACGGAAGAAATAGTACCGGAATTTAATTTACTACACCAATACCCAATTCAATGTAAACCTTATCCCTTGCCAAAAATGTTAAAACCTGTACTCGAAAGTGAGATAAAACAATTGTGTGAAGCTGGAATTATACAAAAATCTACAAGTAATTACGCGTTCCCATGCTTATTGATAAAGAAGAAAGCCAGTATTAATAGTAATAATGCCAATAAAGAACAAAAATATCGTTTAGCCGTAGATTACAGGCTACTTAATCAAATTACTGAATTACTGCCCGTAAATATTGGTAAAATTAGCGACATTCTGCACAACATCGCAGGCCACAAATTATATACTGTAATTGATTTAAAAGCCGCGTTTTTTCAGATAAAAATCAAACCTGAATATGGGTCGATACTCACATTCGTAACGAAGGAAGCCGCCTATAGCCCTAATAGAATGCCTTTTGGCGCAAAAAACTCATCAGCCTATTTCTCATTACTAATGATGAAATGCTTAGGAGATTTAAAAGATCAGAAAATTGAATTTTATTTAGATGACATTGTAATTGCCGCAAATTCATTCGAGAAAATGTTGGAGAAATTAAAAACGGTATTTTCGAGATTAGCTAAATTTGGTTTAACCATTGACCCTTCAAAATTACAAATGTGTAAAGAGAACATTAAATTTCTAGGATTTAAGATAAGTAAGGAAGGCATAACACCTTCAGATGATAATGTACAAAAAATAACGAATTTCCCTGTGCCAACGACAGTAAAAAAAGTAAAATCATTTTTAGGTTTATGTAATTATTTTAGGCAGATCATACCAAATTTTTCTGAACTATGCAATCCATTAATTGAATTAACAAAGAAAGATAAAAAATTTATATGGACGGAGAAATGCGAAGAAGCCTTTGTAACATTGCAAAACGCGATTTTATCGAAACCGGTAGTCAAGGCAGCTGATATGTCAAAGCCGTTCTTCTTGTCGACTGATTGTTCAAAAGTAGCCGCGTCAGGAATTTTACTTCAATCAGTGAACGGAAATTTTCATCCTATCGAGTATTATAGCAGGAAACTTTCAGACAGTGAAAAGAAATATCCGAGCATGAAACTAGAATTGTTAGCAATTCACGACGCTATAATACATTTCAAAGATTTTTTATATGGTACGCATTTTACGGTATTTACGGATTCGAAAGCGTTAACGCACTTTATTAATTTGGAAAATCAAAATTCTGATTTAATCGCAAGGTGGTTATTAAATTTACAACAATATTCTTTCGATATAAAATACATTAAAGGACAAGATAATCCCAGTGATTTTATGTCGCGACAAATTTTTTCTGAACAAAATAAGACTAAATTAATAAATAACATTATTGCTAATGACAGCGCGATAACAATAGCCAAAATTTTAGAAGAGCAAGCAAAAGATAGAGAGATAAAGAAAATTATTAACGGACTAAATGCAAAATGTAAACAGCCAAAATATGTAAATAAATTTTATAAAGATGTAAATACGGGTTTAATTATGATAAAGACTGCTAGAAATATCAGAAATCCTATGCAAAAGGACAGAATTCTAATACCTCACAGTCTAAAATTCGCAGTTATTGAGTTAGCTCATACACCACATTTTGGAGTTGAAAAAACCTATCAAATTCTGAATAGAAAGTATTACTGGAAAGGAGCATACAGTGATGTAAAGAATTTTTGCGCATCATGTGATGCATGTTTATGTTACAAAAATAAGGCTATAAGACCTATGCCATTACAACATGTGCCACGTCCATGTCAACAAAATCACACGGTGGCATTAGACATTGTAGGGAAGCTACCGAGAAGTAACGGACAGCACGAGTACATCATAACGATGATAGACCATTACTCGAGATTCCTGGAGGCAGTACCCGTGAGAAATATTACAACTGCGAGTGTATTACAGGTCCTAACGAATTGGATCTCACAAAATGGCGTTCCTATGTGGCTGCTGACTGATAATGCTCGGCAACTGAAAAGCGAGGAATTTAAAAAATTCGCAGAGCAACATGGTATAAAATTGAAATATACTTCAATTTACAAACCCAGCTCAAATGCAATTTTAGAAAGAAGTCACTTGGGAATAAAAAATTCTTTGGCAGCAATGGCTGACCAAACATTTAATTGGCACAAAGTCTTGCCATATGTAAAATTATTTCATAATGCAACACCCAGCGCAAATATAGACCACAGTCCCGCTATTTTGTTTCTTACCAGAGGTTTGAAATTACCCGGAGAAAATAATCTGGAAATAGCGGACCCGGATGACAGTCCGAATTTAACTAAAACTGAATATGATAATGACGTCAGTGAAGCACTTATTTTAGCGGAAAAAATTAATAGATATACAAAACGAAAACAAATTCAAGCCCAAAGTCGCCAAGAAAGAATTTTTAAAAGAGTTAGACAGCAGAAATTATTAAGAGGGCAAATTGTTTATCTAAAAAATCTAAGACCCACCACAGCATTACAAAAAAAATTTCAAGGGCCATTTCGCATCGTAAAGGTGATCCGTAACAATAATTACGCTATCACACCTATGTACGATCCAAATAAAAAATGGATAGTGGTTCATGCAAATAAATTATATAAAGCAGAACCGCGTAAAAAGTATTTACAAAATAAACAAACAAGGCGAACTGTTGACAGAAGTCAATCGTATGTAAACAAAGAATATAACGCCAATAATCATAATTATCAGAGTCCGAGACGTTATAATCTGAGGACACGCAAAAAATAGCATTCGAAAGCAAAATAATATAAAAAGTAAAAAAAAAAAAAAAAATTTAAAATTGTCTGCTAAATTAAGTGGAAAAATTAAAATATTATAGAGCAGAAATAAATAGTAAGTGTATGCAAATAAATGCAGCACAAGAGGTAGAGCCAGTGAATTCAAAAATAAAATTTGGAAAAGTTTTACAGTATGTGTAATATTATACAATAATGTTAAAATTAATTCAAATGATATTCTGCAAAATAATTTTTTTTAGTATTCTACAATAGTTATTGAATAGTTTAGAAGTTGTTCTGCAATAATTGTTTTTTACGATTCTACAATAAAATTAAAATTAATTGGAAAGCACTCTACAAGATGTGTAGCAGTCTATAATGGATTTTAAATTAAATTAGATGGTATTATAAAATATATTAGTTTCCTACAATATTTTGAAATTAAATTGGAAAGCATTTTGAAATAATTTTGGTAGTCTACAGTAAATGTAAAAATTAAGTTGGAAGGTAGTCTACAAATAGATATTTTTGGTTAATGTAAAGAAAATGAATATAATTATAATAATAAAAAATTTATGTAGATAGAGCAACTTTCAAAATTAAGTGATAAATAAGTAAATAGACAACAAGTGTGTTACAAATAGCATAGTGCCACAATATGTGCAAAACATAGGGCAGCAAAAGTATATGGTTATTTTAGTATGTATTGTATATTATGTATGGTATATTGTGAAAACTGTAGTGTTGAGGAAAAGTGTGTAGTAGTGAAGACTTAGTGTGAGAATAGGCATGATAGTTATCCAAAATGCACGGTAGTCAACAAAATCGCAAAATTAAATAAAACTTCAAAAAAAAAAATTGTCTGGAGGAAGGCAAGTCCAGCGGATAGGAATTTTTAAATCATGGATGTTTCTGCAACAACAGCAACAAAAAAAAAAATAACAGTAGGAAAGTTTATCAGCGGGTTGACTGGTTAGCAGTAATCTTGTCAATAAGTATCAACGTGTACAACGTAAAAGTATTAGCGCCAGCCCATTTTATTAAAATTATCAGCGTTTCATCAAGTAGCAGTACAGCAAAATTAAAAAGTTCTAGATTCCCGTCCCTTTTATGCAAGTAGATATTAAATAAATGAACGGACAATGATAAAAGATAAATAATTTATATGAAAATATAAGTAAAATAAATAAATTTAATCTTAGAAAATATAAGTAAAGTAAATAAATGTATTTTCCCTTCCAAACAAAATAAAAATTAGTCTACGTTATAAAAATGGACATTGTCAAATACTATGTAGGTGGGGATAAGAGCAGGGAGATTCGGATGGATACATTTTATGAATAGAGCAATAAATTTCAGAAAAAATATGTACAAGTGATAAATAATACATACAATACCCCTCAATGTTCTAAAATAAAATAAACTAAGGTGTTAGAAAAAAGAAGGAGAGAGATAATTAAATGTCACTTACTTGCAATTTGTATTACTTGTACGGTGACTGATGAATTAAGGATAGGAGTGTCGTAATAGGGAGTTGACAATTCAAGAATCTTGATGGTCATGTGTCTTTATTGATAACAGATGATGAATGGCTGTAGAGGTCAACGAGGAAGTGGCAAATTTTGTTTCCAATGGTAACATGCTGATGAAGTATATGCACTGTTTCCTTTTCTTGTACGGGTCTTGAAAAAATAGTATAACATAATTAATAAAATTCAAAATAAAGTCATGGAACATGGTAAATGCAAGTACAGGATATTCAAAACATAAAATTATTAATTAATAGTTTATAAAAAAAAGCTGACAGAATAAAAGCAAAATCATAAATAAATAAATAAATAAAATTGTGAAGTCAAAAATAACAGTAACAGCTGATATAAATAATAATTAGTAAATTAATAGATATATATTGCATAAATAGTGTATACAGACCTTTTACAAAAACACGCAATCTGGAAAACAAAATAAAAGTTAAGTACATAAATGAATTAAAAAAAAAAAAAAAAAAAAAAAAAAAAAATAAGATAGCTCCCATCTTTCACGGTCAGCGTAAGAAGTCCATTGGACGGCGAAAGCTTGTCCCCTTCAAAATAAAAATCCAGGCTAAAAATAAACATCGGAGAAAATCTCCCCTACACAGTACGATAATAATACGAAAAAATTCTATTGTAAGCATACAATCAATGTTTCAAAATTAAAATTATAATTGCAGGCAATTATAGTTATTTAAAAATACCGGCCGGTATATAAAAATACATTAGGAAAACACATTGATTTGTATGTAAATGATAAATGATTGAGTATAATTAATAAACTATAGCATTAATTAAGCATCACTGAAAATAAAAATAAATAACAGATAAAATTAAATATGAAACAATTAGATTTAAATAAATAAATATGTAAAGTTATGCTGAAACGGGAACATAAAGTCAGTTATATCAATAACAGAACAAAATCATGGTATATTCATAATACTACACATAAAATAATATATCACGCGTTGTTGCAACAAGGGATAAATAAATCCAATGAATTAAGAGTACATGAAAGTAAAAGCATAATAAATTCAACATATAGATTTGTGTTAAGGTCATAAGAAAAATATGTATATATATATATTAAATTAAATAGAATTAAGAACAACATATGTAAAATAAATGTATAACTTAATACACATAAACTATAAAATGTGGAATTCCTTAAAAGGATACACGTAAAACCTTCCGTCAATGAGAGCGTACATCACCACCGGACAGTCGAAAGCGCGCGCTTGTGAAGAATATACCGCCAAAATCGCAAGCGATTACGATTATTTGGGCAAAACAGGGGATTGAAAGTTGCAATCTTATGTAACGTTCCGTGCTTCGGGGGGTCGGGGCGCAGAAAATCGCCATGCATGACCGATTGTTCGCAGTTGGCATGGAAACACGTAGGAGAAGAGAGGAAAACTACGGGTCAAGCGAAATTTTTTCTTTTTTCTTTTTCTCCATTTCCCCCCGCGCAGTTGTGTCACACGAAAGGGAAGCCGAAGAGGAAAGTTAAAGGCATACTTGTTATTGTGGAGATGCAGTATTTTGGAGTAGCGAAATGAGTATATAGATTTGATATTTTAAATGCCGAGACGTAATATGATATAATTATGATGTGCAAAATACCCTTGATTGATACACGCCTAAACAGTTATATAACATGTATGTGTATTACAAATAAGAAATATATACAGATAAAAAATTGTCGAAAAATTATTTACGTCTGTGAAAATGAGAAATCAAGGTAATGAATTGTGTATAGTTTAATGTAATGTTGTGAAATTGTATATAAATAGAAATGCAAATAACAATTATGATATAGTCTTCATTTGAAGTGTACAATAGACTGTACGAAACAACATAATGAAAATATAAATATTGAAGTACCGGAACTTTGAA
Organism: Amaurobius ferox; assembly: GCA_951213105.1. NCBI lineage: Eukaryota > Metazoa > Arthropoda > Arachnida > Araneae > Amaurobiidae > Amaurobius > Amaurobius ferox. The sequence goes on from OX578136.1 coordinate 97,252,224, forward strand.
AGTTAAGTCACAGGATGGTGACTCATTCTTCCATGCTCATGATAATTACATGTGACAATAAGGTGTCTTCCGTGCTCATGATAATTCAATGTGACAATAAGGTGTCTTCCGTGCTCATGATAATTCAATGTGACAATAAGGTGTCTTCCGTGCTCATGATAATTCAATGTGACAATAAGGTGTCTTCCGTGCTCATGATAATTCCATGTGACAATAAGGTGTCTTCCGTGCTCGTGATAATTCCATGTGACAATAAGGTGTCTTCCGTGCTCGTGATAATTCCATGTGACAATATAGTGTGCCTTCCGAACAGTGATAATTTCTTCATGTACAGCAGTATATGTGTTACCAAGTACGATGGTGTATCTTCCGAACAGTGAGTGCCTTCATTTTAGTGACATGTCGGTTGTAATGCACCGATATATGTATGTCAATGTTACAATATAGTGTGTCTTACATACGATGATCTGCATTTCTATGACAGATATATGTGCAGTGGATCAAAGCAACATTTCCACAGTGCCCGCAATGTGTACACATATGTATTCAGTGCAATGTTTACCGTGTGCTGAAATTTTCTCTCTGCAAGGGGGGATATCATGTAACACAATATTTGTATTACATGTTACATTCCAATTACGGATGCCAACATAGCCATTTCGAAATTCCAATTGCGGATGCCAACCTAGCTAATGAGCTATTTAAATGCTGCAGAGGGAGCCAATGGCAATACTAACATAAATAAGCAGCGCATCCCCTTCTTCACGTCAACGAATCAACAACGACACTACAATGTGAAAAGAAAAAGGTTTGAGAGAATGTTCTAGAACTTTCCAAGAGATGCAATTTCGACAGCGTCCTAGACGCACCTGAAGTTTTTGGTAGTCGTCTTAAAACTCTCGAACGAGTCAGCATCATGTTTTTGGTTTTTGTAAAAAATGTCTGTAGATTGTGAGCAATAGAATGGTAGCCTGCGCAAGTACGCGAAGTGCAACGATTTTCCCACATCAGTGAGATGGCACGAATATGCACGTAACAAAGAGTAGAGGTAACCGATTTCAATTGTCACTATTAGCACGGAAGGTACACCTTTAACGAGTATTAAGATAATTAACTACCAGTTCGTATGAGTAGATCATATGAACGAGTTTATAAATATTGAACTATAAGAATTATTCCTTATAGATTGTTTAAAGGAAACTGTTATTTAAAAAATTGAAACCAATGTTTTTTACGTGTGTAAATATATATTAATGTAATATTGTTAGTATTATGTGTCTTTAAATAATTGATTTCATCATAATATAATTACTCCAGATTATAGTGGATATATATTAAGTAAAATATTAAAATAAATTGAGCAGTAAGCAATGAGTATTTCTTTATGTTTTGTGCGTTCCTCTCCGCAGCTTGTGAACCTGGGGCTACATGCTCCACCCCTAGCGACGGCATCATAGGTAAGTCCTACACTGGTAAATTTTGATAAGGACAAATTTACCTTATGACAGTAAGATTAATACAGGGGCAAAAATCGTTAACTCTACCCAAAAGATAAAGGAGGTCACCTAAATTATGATTCCAAATAATAAACATATCATCAACGTAAAAATACCAAAGATTAGGTTTAAGGATTAAAAAAGGAAAAATCTCGTTCTCGAGTTCCTGCAAAGCGGCTTCAGCAAGAACGCCAGATAAGGTTCTATCCACAAAAGCACTGGAAGTTTGCAAATATATATCATCGCGGAAAACAAAATAATTATTCTCTATGACGATGTTAAATGCAGAAGTTATTGGTTCAATAGAGGGAATACTACAATTTTGACTTTGAAGATTTTTGGCAATAATATTAATAGCGTTATTAACGGGAACACTGGGAAACAGCGACACAACATCAAAACTGTGGAAAGTTTTTTTTTTTTCAAATGGCCAGGCACTTGACCTTCGTCATTCGCCTTTATTACAGCGGCCAGAGTGTGAACCATTTAGCCGTCCATTGACGTTGCCCCAGGCGCACCAGAGGGGGGTGGATCACATTGTGCACACAACACAAACATCCATGCCTTACGTGGGGCTCGAACCCACAACGTGGCGGTCGAGCGATTGCTAAGGAAACACTTGCCCTGACCACTCGACAACCACGTCGGCAACTGTGGAAAGTGCAATTTAGAACAAATTTAGTGTTAAAAAGTTCAGTATTAAAACCAGCAACTGTGGCTATTGCCCAAACATTCCAGCAGCTGTGGCTATTGCCAACACAATGAGTGCATACTATTGGACTTTTATGTTATTGCTTTTTATTCCCCAAAACAAAAAAAACCTCATCTGCTAAACACAAGTTATTAAAATTTATATACTGATAAGTTTCTCGATTAATTCATACTTATTTTTATGCTCCTGACAATTTTCATAAACATAGATATGTTGCATTTAATGTCACCATTCTTATTCTAAGCACCTGCTACTGATTGAATAATTTGTACCATGGTTAATGCAGTACGATTAGCATCGATTTTTTCTTAATTACAGAATTACAGAGATCTTACCTTCCCCCTCTTTGCCGTTTTTAATTTGTCGCATTATTTCAGAACAACAATACTGTGCAGCAATTTATTTACCAAGATACTGTAACCAAGACACTGTAAGCAAATATGCATGTTTAACGTTTTGAATTCTAATACTAAAAGAAAAATTTTCTATCTGAAATAACTTGTTTAAAAATTGCAGTATGGTGGAAATATATCATCATATACATATTATATATTCATATTCATTATGTTATCTATCATTCTTTCGATACAAAATAACATTCTCAAACTTACAAAGAGCTTAATGTTTCGAAAGGCTATATGGAATTTAAGTCGTCCTTTAGGTATACTAGAAACAATAATCGTTGTTATTATTCACTAACTGCAACGATGGGGTTCCAGTGGATCCGAGAAGAAATTATTATTAATTACCAATTCACGCAATTCATAGTTTACTAAACCTATGACCATTAAACCTTAAGCTGAGATTTACCAATTCTGATCATAGGCGTGGATTTATTTAGACATTAAATTTTACATTAACAAACATATACAATACGTAATAGCGAAGAACTTCAAAATATACATTATATAACAAAATTATACAACAATAATATGGGAATAAAAAATATATTATAATTTATGGCATAAAATACCTATATTTAAAGTTCTTCAGAATGAATCATTAATTACCAGCAAAATCCGTGCTCTTCGTGCGCTACAAACATCGAAGTTTACCATGATCATGCTTAGGAGCCAGCAGACGTCAACTTATGACGATCCTCTCATCCACTCCTAATATCCACAATCACATGCAAGCCCCTCCCATCCAATATTATTATTTCTTATACGACTCTTTATTAAAACATACATACTATACCAACTTCTAACATAACGCAATTAATATACGTTCCCTTAGACCCTTTAATGAACCAATTTATCATATTGTATACCTTAAACATTTTATATCACGTTTTGATTCCCTGGTCATACCATGGAAGAAAAGGGGCTAACTCTCTCTAAGTCATGAAATTCAGCTCCAACCAATTTATCTATTGATAAAATTTGCATTAATTGAATTGTTTAAAACGTGAACTTGAAGATAAAGCAGGAAGCAAGTCTCTTAATTCCGTGGCTTAAATATTCATATTCTGGATTTTTAAATTGGGATGACCTCTCAATATTAACTTTCCTATTCAACTGAATCATGGAGGTGGTTCCATCTCTAAGTCCATGAAATGAATGTAGTTTTCTATTTATTTCTTCAGGCTTTAAAGTCTCATGGCCACGGATTTGAATTTTCTTGTGGCCTTGCCTTTGGCCTGAGATTATAAAAACAAAATTAGCAAAAAAGGCCAAATTTTGAGAGGATTTTTCTCCAGATTCAAGGGCTAATTGGATAACGGATTTCAGATTCGGATTCAGCATGGTCGAATTAGTATACATGAGATTTTTAGCATTTTGTCTTCTGATATACCAACACTGCGCTTTTAGAGAGGTGATAGTTTTGCCTTCTGCCATAGACAGTATTGATTAGAGTCCATGGATTCTCATTTTAGACTACGACAAGTATACATATTAATCTTCGTAGAGGAACATTAATCCTTGATGAAGTTAAAATAGAAACAAAAATATTTTCGCGGAGCACCAGAGTCACGCATGTGTAAGTAAATTTAAATTTTAAAATTTCAAAGCATTACATATTTTTTAACACAAAATGAAAGGTAAACAGTGTTTAAGCTATCACTTGGAATTACGAACAAAATATGTCAGACCAGAAATAGATCTCACATCAGTTTTTGGTGAGACAGTTTTATGTTCAATATTTATGGTTTGCTGCAATTGCAAGCAATGATGCTTCAGACGAAATACCAGTTTTTACAACACGCTGATCCAAATGTCAGCAGAAACCATAAATTTAGGGGCGTCAAGACAGGTGGGTCGAAGGACTATAAGGATAAAGTGAAGCAACGACATTGGGTAAAAGGTTGACCAATTGAGAAGATGCTAGCTTCAACCTGAGATGTAGCTTCACCTTGAGATGTAGCTTCACCCTGAAGGCTACCAATAAGAACCAAAGAGGTGTTGTTGTTGTTGAGACCCAGATCGTCCGACCTACCAGAAAGATAACAAAGAGGTGTTGTTGTTGAAACCCAGACCGTCGGACCTACCAGAAAGGTGTAAGGTAACAGTTTGGACGGTCGGGAAGTGCCACCCAATTTAGACCGGAAACCAGTGGGGGAGGCATCCACAGGGGCCGTACCCTCCTTCCCCTACCACCAACCTCTCGGAAGGACTTTCGGACCCACATGTTTAACGTGATCGTACTCCGCATGAACACGGCGGCAGTTTTGGCAGTGGCTGGAATCGAACCCGGGCGAAGAGGTGTTGAAGACCCAGACCGTCCGACTCGTCCAGAGGAGTAAGAGCACCTATTTGGACAGCCGGGGGCGAAGAGGTGTGTCAGATCTCAGGCAAAAAGGGGCGGCAACCACGAGATGATATTACACAACTTTTATGAGAATACGAGTTAGTAGTTATCTAGCAAGTGATGAAGTAGTTGGTAAATACCGAAGCAAGAGGTCAGATTGGCATGACGAGCCTCGAGTATTTCCACCAATCGGCACAGTAGAGAGATGCTATAGAAAAGTGTTATGCAATTGCTGTACAGTGTTCCGAAGAGATTCCAAAAGAATGGCTAGATCAATTGCAGCACAATTAGCAGTACGAGTTGAAGCTAAACACGTACAGTTACAGCCAGTACGATATGCTGGTGCAAGAATTGTAGTCTATGGAAAAAGTTGAAAGTGACGGTATGTTCCCATTAAATATTGTTGAAGGTCTTATACATTTTAGGCATTTCTAACTAATGGTCTCACATTGTTTCTCTCCGGCGCGAATAAGAGGAATAATTGTTGTAATTGAGTAATTAAGTGATCTATGTTGTCATTAAATTATTTGTTGCCGCTACCTTGGGCACAAGAAATCGACTACAGGCAGATACAGGGACGGACATCACTCAAAAAATAGTCAAAACGTGTTGAGGAGGTCGTCAAACACATATAGGAATAAAAATCTGGAAATCGAAAATCTTCGCTAAAACAATGCTTTCTCTGTACTATATAGTATGAGAAAGTAAACATGCATATCCGAAACATTTAAATATTGTGTGCAATGAATAACATTTAAATAACCTTAAATGAAATGTATCACATACAATTAAATGTATTTTGTATAATTGTGCATTTAAAGAGCTTTAAACATAAAATTCTTTCAGTTATCCTAAAGTGAGATCCAAGCAGACCCCAAAGACAAAGTTACGTAACTTTCTTCACCGTAACAGTTAGACATTAAAAGTTATTAAAATATATTAAGGGATAAAAGTTTTAATGATTGAGACGATCCTATCGTAAAGTTTCCAAACTATGCCATTTAGTATTCTGTAGAATCCTTTGACGACGTTAATTAATTATTCAAGATGTACCTGGTATGTACAATTAATTGACACGTTTCATTCCATTTCAGTTTTGTCTAGTGTAAATTTGGACTATTTTAAAATTATTAAATAACTATATAACTTCAAATGTGATCATTAAGATGAAATTATTATTATTATTATTATTATTATTATTATTATTATTATTATTATTATTTTCTTTGCGAAAATTCCAATTCCAACATAACTTAATGGGACATTTTCTAACAAAATTTATCCCCAGGAAAGCATTTGAATCTTCTCTATAAAATTTCACATAAAATATTTTTCTTTTATAATTTTCACATAAAGTGCAATTACATGACAGGTTTTTTTTCTATTTCAATTTTGTCTAGTATATATTTGGACTGTTTTAAATCTATTAAATAAATATATGACTTCAAATGTGATCATTAAGATGGCATTATTATTATCATTATTATTCATTTTGCGAATATTGCAATTCCAACACAGTCATTTATGTGAGGGAATTCTTATTGTGACATTTTGTTACGAAATTTATCCCCAGGAAACCGTTTGAATTTTTCCCATAAATTTCTTTGACAAATCGAAACAATTTTAAATAATTTTTATCAAAATATTTGAATTTATGAGTAAATATTTTAACTTCCTGCAAGTAATGATATTAACATTGTGAAAATTCAACAAAATATAGTAACACAATAAATAAAATTGCTGCTTGTGTTAATTATAATATGTTCTTGGAGGAAAGCGACGTAGGTCAATTAGGTGATTATAATCGTTACTAGGTCGTTTTGAGCTCCTCAAAGAAATATTAGACAGTTAAGCATATAGAAATTTTGTTAATTCAGAAATATATCTCCAATTTTATAATCTAATAAGATATGTAAAATGATTTGGCCTCGGATCCCTTAATTACCTACCCCTAAAGGGAACCAATTCCCCGAAGAGAAGTTGTTACGTGTGGTGCATTAATTATTGTAATTTTCTCGTTAGAATTCGTAATTTGGTTGTTTCTTAATGTGATAATCATTTTAGCGTCATTTTCAATATTTACTCTTCACAAAATTTCTCTAATTATTCCTTATTTTTTATTTACTTAAATTAACTTCAACTAAATTTCTTAAAGCAAATATAACAAGAATCTAATTATGTGCATATTTTAATCGCTGTTATTTTTTTTAAACTTGATATTTTGACATTTAAATGCATAGAGTAAACTTATATACATAAGCACACGTGCAGCCAGAGTAGTATTATAATATAACGTTATAACTGTAACACACATTTTATTTATGTAATGTTTTTGAAATTTTCTTCTGCAAAGATCGTACACATTCACATTGATTTATGATTTTGACTTTTATAAAGCCTTCCATACCCAGAAAAAATAGTTAATGCCTTGTCTGGTAGCCGTTTTTTTCTTCTTTTTCTTTATATTAGTTCAATTTCTTAGCCTTTAGGCACTTATGTGTGTTTTTTTAATTATATTTCGCCTTGTGTCTTGCTTGTTCATGTTCGAACTTGACAAGTTATGATATCTGTGTTGTGTTTTGACGTATGCCAATCTCATGTGGTACTTTTCCTTTCGCTTTTGCTGGACTGTTTTTCAGATTTCTGATTGGCTCTCTCATGTAGATTCTTAATCAATGACATGGGTATATAAACACTCCGGTTTCTTCTATTTGCTCCCATTTTGTCTTTTTGACTTTGGCCTTGTTTGTTCTCTAGAACTGACGAAAGGGGTTCAAAGGTATCCTCAAAAAATCTGTATGCTGCATTATTATTTTATTTGCGTTTAAATACGTTTTCCAGTTCTCTTTATTATTGGCATAAAGTGTGTTTTACTAATTGAAAAACTCTAGATGATCATAGATAACACTGCCTTTTGCCATTCTTATCTAATGATTGGCTGCCTTTGGCGACCAGTTTTGTCGTTTTCTTAAAAAAATATGGTCTTTCAATAGCTGTTAATCACGTAGTCGCAACTCACGTTAATCACGTAGTCGCAACTCACGTTAATCACGTAGTCGCAACTGTAATACTCCCTAGATACGCTTTTAAACACGCTTTTGCCTGTAAAGCGGCCGCATGCAATCCGGGAATGCACTAAATACACGCCTGAATAATTTTGCATTCTCTGCTGGCTCAGATGTACCTGCATTTTGTTCGTTGCAGTGCAACAGCTTCTGATAAATAGGGAGGAATGGCAATATTAGAAAATATAATGATTGATATTAGAGTAAATATAATTTTTTTACAAAATATATATAATTATAAAATAGTTGTATGTTTAAAAAATCTAAACAGTGTCTTATGATGTTAGATAACTTCTAAATTTATCTCATTTCCATGGCAATACATGCGACAACTTTACTTGATTATAATATGTGTTTATATTGCAAAGCTGATCTTACCTATATAAAACAATATTTCTTGAAATGTCACAAATGCATGGCAGAAGGAATAAATGATAAGTAAAAGTTTCCAGTTTTAATTTTAGTATATCTCAACAACGGAGGTGCTGGAATTTTCATCCTCTTTCCAGATGGCAGAAATTGTAAACACAAAATCAATACAGGAATAATAGCCTCTAACTTCACTAGTGAACTTTTGGCGATTAAAGAAGCCCTCGCCTTATACCTGAATGACTCTCAAGCTATAGATTCTACAGAAGGAATAGCAATTTTTCCAGATTCTAAATCCGCTTTAGAGGCTATCAGAAACTGAGAGACAAACATCACATCCGAAATTATAGTCCTTCTCGAAAGGTTGCACAGCAAGGGAAAATCCTGTGTCCTACAATGGATACCTGCACATGTCAACATTGAAGGAAATGAATGTGCGGATTCTTTGGCCAAAGAGGCTAGAGAACTAGATCAGAAGTGCACCACCATCACACTTGCTGATGCTAACGCAGTGGCCAGATATAGAATTATGACTCACACATATAAGAAACCCCTTTTAACAGAACTCGATTGTCCCAGAAATATAACATCCACTATTGCCAGGCTAAAAACTGAGCATTATAGGGGCATGAAGATCCATCCGGACAAAACAAGAATCTATGTCCCTTCTTCTTCTTCGACCCAGACCGTCCGACCTACCAGAAAGGTGTAAGGTATCTGTTTGGACGGCCGGGAAGTGCCACCTAATTTAGACCGGAACCCAGAGGGGGAGGCATCCGCAGGGACCGTACCCTCCTTCCCCTACCACCAACCTCTCGGAAGGACTTACGGACCCACATGTTTAACGTGATCGTACTCCGCATGAACACGACGGCAGTTTGGTCAGTGGCTGGAATCGAACCCGGGCCTACCGAGTGCAACTCCAACCTATGTCCCTTGTAAAAACTGCCCCGAAGTCCAGCTCACGCCCAACCACATCTGGGAATGCCCAACTGTTGCGGTATATCTTTTGAAGATTGGCATAGTTCCACTCAGAGATTCATTACGGGAGATCCTCTACAGCTGGGATGCACGGGCCAACGGCCGTACTGTGCTGAAAACACCGGTTCTCGTTAGATCACCGAAGTCAAGCAGCATCGGGCGCGGTTAGTACTTGGTGGGTGACCACCTCGGAACACCGCGTGCTGTTGGCCATCTCGGGTGCGGTATCCCCGTGGTTTGCGCGCTAGATTTGCACGCTGCCACAAATGCCGCCGTGTTCATGCGGAGTACGATCACGTTAAACATGTGGGTCCGTAAGTCCTTCCGAGAGGCTGGTGGTAGGGGAAGGAGGGTACGGTCCCTGTGGATGCCTCCCTCACTGGGTTCCGGTCTAAATTGGGTGGCACTTCTCTGCCGTCCATACAGTTACCTTACACCTTTCTGGTAGGTCGGACGGTCTGGGTCTCAACAACAACAGCTGGGATGCACCAACATTGGCAGAGACTGCGATCAATTCTTTTGAGGGAATCTAGACCACTACTCCACTACAATATTGCTTATCCATGGACACGCGAACAACAACAACAACAATTTTAGTATATTTATTTTTGCTATTTAATTGACTACGCATGTCATAATATCTTCAACGAATCAAACGCCTGTGAGCTCTTTCGCTATTTTTACTTTCCCTATATACATAGTATAATGTATAGGGAAAGTATTGTGACGGGTCGAAGATTCGAATTCGAGTTTTCGACGGAAGAGCACGTTTTAGCACTTCTGATCACGAATCGAACAGTTTTGAGGTGAGGTGTGTGTGTGAGAGAAAGACTGTGGAGACGATATCTCACGAACAAATGGAGCGATTCGAATGAAATTTGGTACAAAAATTACAATACATAAAGGAAGCCTATTGTTTTTTAAGACAATCGAATGTTCAGAACCCCCATAAATTTTCAAGTGAAATTTTGAAAAAATCATCAAAATACCAAAACCTATAATAAAGTTATGCAAATAGACATTTGTTATGTAATTTTTCCTTAGAAAACGGTTGGCATAAACTTTGGAACGCTAGTATGAACCGTTCTCGAGATATTGTACATTTTTTAAATAAATTTTTCAAAAAGTCCCATAAATTAAAAAAAATATTAACTGTTGAGAAAAATGTTCACTTTTCATATGTAATATCATGCAATAAATTTGGTGACATCATTCTCGTGGATGTAGCTCGTTCCATTCATGACAAAAAAAACTTTGAGTAATACTTTTGTACTTGAAAGCCAATAGTAATTTATCTGCTATAAGAATAACTTATTTCTCCGTCCATAACGTTTTGCGTGAGTTTGATGACAAATTTGACGGAATGTCGAAAACTTCGCGACGTTTTTAAATGCTGCCAAATTAATGAAAATCTCGCCAAATGGATAAAAATGACGACTAATTGATAAAAATTCAATATCTTGGAAATAATATTAGTTTCTACTATAAGAATAATCTATATTTTACTGTAAAAGTAATCAATTCATTGCATTATATAGGGAAAGTCGTGTACTGCCCACATCAGATTTTTTTATTGCAGCCCTTGAGGTGAATCGTCTGAAATGAATAAATCTCCTTCTGGAGTCCAAATTTCCCTGCTTATTTTGTTTACAACATGCGTATTTATGCCTTCTCGGATATCGTGATTTTTTTTAATAGATTATTTAAGCTCTCGGTATTTTAAATCTTTCATATTCCAACCTGACGGATTGAAGAACATTTTCTTACTTTTCTGTGCTCTGATTCGATGGCTTCAAATATATTAAGAAATTACAAGTTTCAGCCTCGCAGAAAAAGAAAACTATTACGCAGTAGTGCAAAAGTTATTATGGTGAATATTTTCGACAAATTCAATAATGAACATCCACCAAAGTATCATATCGTTCTATTAAGTATAATATCGGACTCAACTGGTATTTCAATCGTCAGTATCAGTTAGATGCAGCTTGAATTCGTGCAATTTAACATACATGCTTATAGTTTAACGTGAATACTTACAGTTTTACTTTTATATTATCTGCGAGTGCTTTACATTAAATGCAGACTTCAAAGTGAAAATTTTCTGCAGTGCATAATATATATGCTTATGCAAAAGTTTTGCATACCTTAAAAGAGTACAAATTTTCTTCAAAATAAAGTGTAATTTTAGTACTTGCATATCATTCTTTAACAATTTATTTATTACATAATATTTAAATTATTGTGAAAACCAGAAATTAGTAATACTTTCTTAGTATAACATTATTACAGATACACAAAAACTAATGAAACATAAATTGTATTTAAGTGATAATCACACTAAACATGACACTGCTTTTTTCACTTACTTGTGACGTAGCGTTGAAGATGAATTCAACCGTAGCAAATCAGAGCGTTAGATTCATGCAATTGAGACTTTTTACCGGCTCTGTATAATCAAATTAACTTGTCCCCCGAGTATAGAAGTTAACTGTAAAGTAGTTCTAAGTTATCGGGTCGGCAGACGATATACACATATATGGCTTTCGTCTGCTTAAATTCCGTGGATAAATGCCGAAACCTAAAATTATACAATTAAATGCTATCTCAAAATTTTCGTGCGATCTGAAACATTTTAGATCGCAATTCTACTAATAATAAAATAATTGTGCATTTAAAAGATCAAAATGATATTTAAAATTCTGGAAGTTCGAATTTTGTATTCTAGTATCCAGTGCATACGATGCCAATTATCAGGGGCCTCAGGGCTCTGCGCTGACGTCTTCTATTCTCGAGATAATCATCAAATCGATTTGAAAACAGCGGAAATTTTCTGAATTTAGACTGTATATATTAACTTTTATATTAATTTGAATTTTGCAAACTGTACTCCAAATTGCATCGTTGCATACCTTTAGGTGCACTTGTACCAAATTTTGTGACTAACTGTAGCTTTTGGCTACCTGCAGCTTTTAGCTATCTGTAGCACGTGACTATTTGTAACACTATTCTGTGGCTATATGTAGCACGTAGCACATAAACACACATATATCAGTCTGTCATTATCTAATATAATAGTCTGTCATAGTGCAGAACTGTTGATGAGTCAAAAATAATTTTACCAGTAATTTTTTTAATTTCATAAGTTTTACTGACTTTTTATGACTGAAGTTATATAAGAAGTCTTACTGCTGGATATACTTTAAACATATATCAATCTACAAATTTGTGTCACATAGTGGATAAATATGCCATGAACGTTTAAAAAATTGTACAAATAATAAATAATATATTTTCAGAGATAATTTGTTAATATATATTTTGATCAGGTTACTGTTCTATAGACAATATGGAAAATGTATAAAATTATGATTGTTTATTGTCTTTAATGAAAAATATATTCCCAGAGGCTTGTAAATCCCTTACGGTCCTCTAGGTCATAGCCTGAAATTATTAAAACCCGCATAAATGGCTTCAAATCTTTCGGTTGACTCACGCGGTAATCACCTTAGTGCCGATCCAATTCCTGCGCTTTTAGAATTTCCAACTAAGTTCTTATTGATTTCAAATAACTCTAATGAGCGCTTTAATTGGGCAGTGTAGACAAGGGTTTAATTTAAGCGAATTATTGTATGTATCCATTATGTTGTAATTGTACCGGTATGCTGGAATACATATAATTTGTGAGCTTGTGATGTAAATGCATATTAAATGAATATCAAAGATATTTAGCAAATAATATATATTATTCATTTCCTAACTCAACTTAGTTACGTATGTTCTATTATACATTAATATTGATAATTTATAATTAAGTGAATGAAATTTTTTTTCGTAGTATGAAATGTGACATTTGACTGCCCCATTGTCACAAAATTATCCCCGTGTTTACGCGGAGTATTGACTGAATAAGTATGTAGGTCCGAAAGTTCATCCGAGAGGGATAGGTGAGGGGGGAAAAGGATAAGCTCCATGTGGCTGCCAGTCTCACTAGGTTCCTGTCTTAAGGTGTAAAGTGTCCCGCCTCTGTGCAGCGAAGAAACGCTCTTAATGTCAAATCAGTCTCTTTCTATGACTGTTTATTGGCAAAGATCGTATAATCAGTTACCTGGACAATTAACAACAACATTTAATACGACTTATGTTCTGTGACTTCAAGATTGTTCTGAAACCATAGATACAAGTCTACACGTACATCTATAATGCTTATGTTAATATAGTATAATGTTTTAAACTTATGAGTTATTACGTAACAAATGTTCATACATGTTCAAATGTTCTTGCATTAACTAACTGCATATGTTGAAATTAAACATCTGCAAATGCGTTCTAAAACCAGCTGAGATATATATCTACACGTATACTACTACTTATGTCAATATTGTATTATGTTTTAAAGTTATGAGTTATTACTTACAAAAGCATTTATTCATGTTCAATTGTTCCTGCATTAACTAATTTCAGATGTTGAAAATAATCATGTTTTCGAGTTTCATGAACTTCCGTGACATTCTTTATCGAAAACCACATAAGTCTACTATTATAATGCATATTTTGGAAAGTAAATTTAATGAATTAATTGATTCATCCATTTATAAGACAGGACTAATCCTATCAATAGACATATATTGAAAATTACTTGGAGAAGTAAAAGCCTTTTATATTATTCTATATTTTGGGGATTCTTCTGTAAGCTTTTTCTAATTTCTTCTTTTTTTAATCAGCTCATGATTTTTTATAATGTGTCTGTGTATTTTTAAATATTTTGTCTGTGAAAGCCATCATTTTGAAGATATTTGAGCCATCATTCATTTTATCAATTTTTACCATATTAAAAAACAAACTTTACATTGAAAAAATAGTGAAATGATGTGTAAATAAAATGTTGTCAATAGAGAATATTTTCAAAATTGCTTCAAATTCCTATTCAGTGCTAACAAGCCTATCATGAGATAAATAGGAGCTTGACAATGTCAACGCCAAATGATAAATTTGTCATGCAAAGCAAGCTAAATGGCTCTACTACAAAACACATTTTGATCACGTTTTGTATTTAATTTTTATATTATTTTCAAAAATTATTAGTGGTTGAACGAGTGTTATTTTTTTGTATTAGATCAAGCTGTTGCTTCGCCAATACGATTGAGGTATTGATACAGAGACAAATTAATTGGAATCTGGCTAACTTGACATTCTCATACTAAAATCCAATTTTACTAGTTTATTTTTTTCAAATTTTACAACACTATTTTTGAAAAATCAATATCATAGGTCTAAATGATTATAATTATAGCGTATTACTCTTCACTTCAAAGGGCTTAAAAATATTTTTGTTGGTACCATACTTGACAATATACCCCGGGGTAATTTACTATAACATGACTTTATGAACGAAATCTATAACAAATATCCAGATGAAATTATTGCCCTCGAATAAATTATAGAAAAGGTAATACTGTATGCTAAAACTGCAAAAAATTTAGCTGGAGTGTAAATCAACTCAACTTGCTCATACCAGACTCCATTTTTAGCACCTTTTATTTCAAATTTTGCATGGAAAATTTGAAAAATTTGAAAAATTTAAAAAATCGGTATTGTGGGTCCAATTAATTACAATTATAGAGTGACGATGTACATCTTTTGTATATGTGTGGGGGGTAATTTTCCCCCGAGATGGATAATGGCATCATGGACAAAAAAATCTGATGTGGGAAGCATATGACTTCCCTTATATGCTGCAATGAATTTACTCTTTTACAGTTAAAAAGAAAGTTATTCCTATAGTAGATACTTATATTTTTTCCAAGATATTGAATTTTCTTCAATTAGTCGTCATTTTCATTGATTTAGCGTCATTTTTATCCATTTGGCGAGATTTTCGTTAATTTGGCAACATTTACAAATGTCTCCAAGTTGGCGACATTCCGCTAAATTCATCGCCAAAATCTCGCAAAGCGTTATGGACGGAGAAATAAGTTATTCTTATAGCGGATAAATGACTATTGGCGTTCAAATACAAAATTATTATTCAAAGTATATTTTCTCGTGAATGGAAAGAGTTAGATCCTCAAGAATGATATCACCAAATTTATCGAACGATATTACATATGAAAAGTGAACATATTTCTTAACAGTTAATATATTTTTTTTAATTTATGGGATTTTTTGATAGATTTATTTGAAAAATGTGCAATATCTCGAGAACGGTTCCTGCTAGCGTTCTAAAATTTATGTCAATCGTTTTCTAAGGAAAGTTTACATAAGAAATGTCTATTTGCGTAACTTTATTGAAGGTTTTGATTGTTTGATGATTTTTCAAATTTTCACTCGAAAATTTAAGGGGGTTCTGAATATTCGATTGTGTTTAAAAACAATAGGCTTCCAGTATTCGTGAATTGTGATTTTTGTACCAAATTTCATTCGAATCGCTCCATTTTTTCGTGTGATATCGTCTCCACAGACTCACTGACACACACACACACACACACACACACACACACACACACACACACACACACACACACACACACACACACACACGCACGCACACACACACTCAGACATCTCTTCAAAAATGTTCGATTCGTGATCAGGGATGCTTCAAACGTGCTTTCCCGTCGAAAACTCGAATTCGAATTTTCGACCCTGTCACAATACTTTCTTTATACGTTATTTATATAAGGAAAGTAATAATTGTATCGAGGCTATTTTTCACAGCAATGACTTTTACTATCAACTGAAAGTAATAATTGTATCGAGGCTATTTTTCACAGCAATGACTTTTACTATCAAGTGTCGTGATTATTGAGCTGTAAATGAAGCCTTATATGCATGATTATGTCAAACGTTGTCCTATCCTGCCATTTTGAAAAAATATATAATAAATGTGCCCTCTCTAATTTTAATAAAAATTATATATAGTTCTAAATATTTTTGTAATAAAGCCGGATATAAAATTTTATGAAAATACATTAATATGGCCGCTACAGTGTACACAAGAAATCGACTACAGACATACAGAAAGACATCGGTTCAAAAATAATCGAAACGTGTTCAGAAGGTCTTAAACATATATTGGCATCAACATCTCGAATTCGAAAATGTTTGTGAAGTAATCCTTTCTCTATACTATTACAAAGCATGAGGAAGTAAAAAATATTTGGTATAAAGTAGCACAATGTATTGATGTCTAAGAAACAAAGAGAAACAAATTTGGTTTTTAAACACAATGCCAATTGTAATGAAATGTTAAAATAGAACAAGCAACACATTTTTATCCGTTTATTACATCGTAAATATAATGTTATATTACCTCTCGAATTCAGCACTTTAGCTCTAGTGTTTGTTTAGACACGTTAAAGAACATAAACCATATTAAAATCACGTTTTAACAGATATAATTTGCAATTTTATTTTTAAAGAACTTTGCTCTTACAAAATAACATTACACGATCAAATTAATGACTATTATTAACGTAGTTTGCATTCAATATAATGGAAAATAAATTCTACTCAAAGCATCTCAAATCGTTCACGTCCTCTAGTTCATAATCAAAATTGTTAAAACTGATTGACTTAGCTTCGTATCTTGTCGCTCAACTCTTGATAATCAGCTTAGTACAGTTTAAATTCCTGTATTTTTAGAATTTCCGTCTTAATTTTTCTTATTGATGTCAAGTAATTCAATTAAACTGAGGGAATGACAAGGAGGATTACGTTAAGAGACTTAAAGCTATTTATTATATTTTAAATGTTTATTCCGATATTTTTAAATGGGCGTAATTTTAGATAAAATGACTACTGAAAAATGCAATAATTAAGCCCAAAGAAATTTATCTTTATTGAACAATATATTGAGCTTTTTTACGAGTTAATTGCATTGTGCATTGTTTTATTCCCTGCATAAATGCTGGGTTTCCTCGTATATTTTCCTTATTTATGGTCGGAATAACAAACACATGTATATTTAGCATATTGTTGACATAAAAACAGTTATGATGGTTAAAAATAGGGTGTTGCCCTTGGAAATTTTGAGCAACTAAATATGACAGCGTTTATGCAAATTAGGTAAACATTTATATATAGTAAGCATTGTTTCGAGTATAATGATACTTTTGCTTGACCCTACGGAATAATGAGCGGTGTTCAGATTTTTTTTGACAAACAATACATTATAATTTCGACTGGATGGACAATTTCAGTTAATGTGTAAAAACTGGCGGTATTTTTTAAATTGCCCTCCAGAGATATATTGATAGCACGCATGTTTGAAAAAGAATAATCTCTTCAAAATATATTTACGTATTTTATACGGAATCCTAACTCTATATGTTTTATATTTATTCATTCTACTGTGTTGTATAATATACAATATAGGATTTCTACATTTATATTTCAAAACGTTTGATGTCGTTTGTAAGTCCTGGAAATATTCTTCCAATTCGGATATCGATTTATTCCAAGGAAAAGAAAAGAATTTTCCAGTTCCCATCGCAGGACGTTGAAAGGTATTTTATTCTACAAAGAACTGCAGTTTGTGATTAAATTCTAGGAATTTGAATGTCTTCTTATAAGCATTATTTCTCCCATCACAATCTCTTCTACGAAATTGCAGTTTAATTCATGATTATTTACTGCTTCATTTTCGGCGGGATATTTCAGGCGTTTACTACACTTTAATTCTAATTCAGAAACATATTTTAGGCATTTTTATATTTCCACACTGTTGTATAAAGTTTCGTTTGGCTGAAAATATTTAAATTCAAATATCAATCTGTAAAATTATTTTTAAGGATTTTGAACACTTAAATTAAACTTCAGGTAGTATGTTCGTCTGTGTGTGTGTGTGTGTGTGTATCTGTCCGTGTGTGTATGTCTGTGTATAGTGGACATCATAACTTAAGACGAAGTTATCAGACGCTCTGAAATTGATGTCTGCATCTATTATGAAGCTGTATACACACACATAGTTTTGAAGTCCAAGTGAACTAAACAGAAAAATATTCAAAATTTAAGACATTGAAAACAATATTATATGTAAAAATAACAATAATTACAAAAACAGTGATAGTAGTGTACTAAAATATAAATCAAAAATTTAGTTAAAAAATTCGGCGGAGGCTCCAGTCCGATGGAGCCAAAATGGTTTTGTATGATTAACATTTCGTGAAATAAAATTCAGCTTTTGTAATATCGACAAAGAACTCCATTCAAAATCAGAATGTATACATTGAAATGGCTTTCAAATAGCTACAAATTATTGCTTATTATTTATAGCTGTAATTTTCAGTTTTTAAGATATAAGCATTAAAATTTTGAAAATCGTAAATTTTCCATACTTCTTCAACTTGACAAAAAGACTAATAGAAAACTACAAAAGTT
The DNA here is from genome assembly GCA_951213105.1 of Amaurobius ferox. Taxonomy (NCBI): domain Eukaryota; kingdom Metazoa; phylum Arthropoda; class Arachnida; order Araneae; family Amaurobiidae; genus Amaurobius; species Amaurobius ferox. Next base: position 97,270,973 of record OX578136.1, read on the forward strand.
TTTTTGAAAACCATATATAGATCTTGAAAATAAATATGCTCATATATGTATTTGTTTCTTACTATCTACTATAGTTTCAAAGACATTTCGAGTGAAAGTATGTAGAATGAAAAAACCTCGTTCGGAGAGATAAATTTTTTAATTTTACTTAGCTCGATCCAAAATCCAACTATATGCCCTTCTAGAACTTTCAGAGAGTTATAAATTAGTGTGTTTATTGTTCAAAATTATTTCTTTCTGTTTTCAAGATATAATCATTACAAACTTGAAAAACGGAAAATTTTCAATCTTCTGCAATTTGACAAAACGATTACTGGAAAACTATGAGTTCATTTTTAAATATTAAATACAGATTTTATTTCTAAATTTTCTGGTACACATTTTCCTGTTTACTATTTATATCTATATGTGGTGCTGAAAAAGAATATGCAAAGCATATATTAACTTGAACTCTTAAACATGACCGTTGATCGTAATTCGCATAACATTGCATTGTTCCGCCTTAAAACCCACCATAAAATTTTTAGTACGAGTTTCTGAAATAGAATATATTAACATAATACTACTCGCAATTAACTGCACCCATTTTGGCTTTAAAATAACATTATTTATTAGAAGCATTCTATTCATTACTAAATTAATTACAGCAATTACCACATATAATTAAGGAAGAGATTGGACATGTAAGATCAGGTAAGTTATTATTATCAAAATGGTTATGACATTTCAAAAGCTGACTTGCACATACCTTCTGGTTGTCTTTGGACATTGACACACAACTTGTATTGCACATTGCCTCTTCGCCAACCTTTGCCCCCATTTTATGATTTATGACGGCACGTTATTGACTTTCGTCTAAACTCTGACACATCATCACTGCCCCGGCCACACACTTAGCTACAGTAAACCTTCGGGTCTGTCGTGTGGTCTGGGTTTTCAACATTTCAACATCATCACTGCTTCCTTCCCGGTCGTCCAAATCGATGCTCTAAGTCCTCTGGACGAGTCGGACGGCCTGAGGCTTTCCATCATCACTGCTGTCAACGGCCCTACCGTGCTGTAAACGCCGGTTCTCGTTAGATCACCGAAGCCAATCAGCATCGGGTGCGGTAGTACTTGGGTGGGTGACCACTTGGGATCACAGCGTGCTGTTGGCACATTTCGGGTGCGGTAGCCCCGTGGTTTGCGCACTGGATTTGCACGATGCCACAATTGCCGCCGTGTTCATGCGGAGTACGATTACGTTAAATATGTGGGGTCCGAAAGTTCTTCCTAGAGGTTGGTGGTAGGGGAAGGAGGGTACGGTCCCTGTGGATGCCTCTCCCACTGGGTTCCTGTTTAAATTGGGTGGAACTTCCCGGTCGTCTAAATGGTTATCTTACAACTGATCTGTAGCCGTAATTTTTTATGTCTGAATATCAATATGTTCTCATCCCTCGGTTGCCACCGCTTTTTGCTTGAAGTCTGATACGCCTCTTCGGCTATCATTGGTTGACCTCAGGGCGATAAGACAAGACATCTTCCTTATTGGTTAAATTTTGAATCAATCAAATGCTTTCTGCAATAGCGCCCGAACTAATCAACCCTGTAAGTTAGTGCAAAAATGTCTGAAGTCTGAAAGTGAACCAGTTATGACTAGCACGGATTCTGCAGACTCTGGGATATGGAGCGCCGATTTCAAACTAGAAGGGAAATGACCACGCAGGAAGCTGACCCGGAGGATAAAAATAGCAGGAGGTGGTCAGTCAGATTAATAGTTGCACGAAAATTTAACATTAAATGATGGATCCTTTTCCTCATCGAGTTCTCTTCGACAAAAGAGTTTCCAATTTTGTCCAAGTAGTTCGACGGTGGAACGTCAGTTGGCCAAGTCTCAGATCCATAGCTCGATTACCAGAAGGAGCAGCAAGGTTATATACACACGCTAGAGACATATTGATGAGTATAATCAATCAGTATCAATGAGCAAAATGTGCCCCATACACTAATAAGGTGATATACAAAATTTCAGCATTTTATCATAAAATGTTCCAGAGATATTGAAAGACAAAAATGCTGACTTAAACCTCTTTTTGATGCATACACATGGATTCTCAGAGGGGAAAAATTATGTCGGCAGATCGCATTTCAGGGGTCATACATAAATTAAGAAAAAAAATAAAGATTACATAATTAAATAATAATTTTGCTATTTATTGGTAGAAAAGTATCAACACTGTGTAGAAATAATAACTTTACACAAATATTACAAAGCTTGTTTAAAATATTTTCCATCCACGCCAAAGATCAATTAAAGATAAGGGGCAGATATTATTTGTCTATGATGCATTTCTGCGTTGCATCATTTGCATTCTCGCTGCAAACATTTACATTTTAATTTGTGATTAATCCCTCACCAAATTTGTTTAAACATATCTCTGTGACTTTTTATGATAAAATGCTTAAATTTTGTACATAACCTTATTACTATATGGGACACATTTTATTTATTGGAAATGTTTTTGTATGGGGGCATATAAAAATTTAAATTTTGTATTTCTTCAAATTTAAACCCCTGAAAAATTTAATCGATTTTATAAAAGTCTGTATCTTTTCTATCAATGTTTAAGGAATAAAAGAGCTGAGGTCAATGTTTTGGGGACACCCTGTATATATATTCATTCTACCTGTGTTGTATAACATACAATACATTTTTTTCCACATTTTAATTTCAGAGCGCGTGATGACTCTTGTAAGACCAGGAAATATCCAGCCAATTCATAAATCGATTTGTTCCAAGAAAAGGAAAATAATTTTCCAGTTCCCACCTCAGGAAGTTCAAAAGTATTTTATTCTACAAAGAACTGCGGCTTGTGATTAAATTCTAGGAATTTAAATGTCTTCTTGAGCATTCTTTCTCTCAGCGTAATCGCTTCTACAAAATTACAGTTTAATTCATGATTATTTATCGTTTTAGTTTCTGCGGGATATTTCAGGTGTTTAGGAATATAAATTAATCCATGTTCAGAAAGAAATTTTAGAATTTTTATATTCCCATACCAATGTATAGAAAATATATTGTTAGCCTGACAACATGCAAATTGGAATGACTTAACCCATACTTTAGAAATATGTTCCCATATCTGTGTGTGGCTGTGTGTTGACGCTTATGTACGTGTTGTTGTTGAAACCCAGACCGTCCGATCTGGGTTTCAACAACAACACGTACATAAGCGTCAACACACATAGATATGGGAACATATTTCTAAAGTATGGGTTAAGTCATTCCAATTTGCATGTACGTGTGTACTTCTGCGAAGTTTTGGCAGCGTAACTCAAGAACAATTGAACTCAATGCCTCAGAAATTGATATGTGCATCTATCATTTAGAGAGTTGGTTTTAACTATATATATATATATATATATACAAATATAAAATTGTAAATCGAATGATATATATATATATCTTTTGCAATTGACATTAATAAAACACGAATTGTTTGAAAGTTTACATTTTGATTTTTTTTTCTTTTGAAAAGAAGCAACACTAATTTCTGAAACAACAATATTCGTGCACTGCAACGCAGAATTTTCTTTAATAACGTATCGTACTATAACAAAGTAGTCGAGGAATCTGATATTACCTCCAGTGTATGTGATTTGAAATGAAGTTTATACTTCATTTTAAAGCTACATTATTTACGGTCTGTAATTTGATTGAGTTACTAGATTCAAGCATATTGCAGAGAATTATAACTAGTGTAACACATATAAACAATATATCTGCACACCCACATATTTCATATCGATACCTGCATTAGTTTCTGACTCACCTTGACCATAGTTCTCAAATGTGCACAGACACAGAAATAGAGAAATGGAGAGTGAGAAGATGAAGTGAATAGTTCTGCGAAAGTGATCAATTTTTTTTAGCAGATCTAAAACAATATTTTTTCAACATAAGCCACGTAAAATTTCTTCGTGTTTACTATGCCCATCAGTAGAAGTCTGTGAATATAATAAAGATATCATAAAAAAAATATTTATTAATATATTTGAAGCGTTTCTGAAGATTAGCACGGCAGTAAAAATAGTTATTTTTCCTGCACTTCTAACTAATTTCACATGCATTCTGTATCCTTACACCTTTCCGGTAGGTCGGACGGTCTGGGTTTCAACAACAACAGCAACATGCACACACTGTATGTCTCTTTGTTCGACACGTTTGATGGATTCGTTCGTTTTCTGGTCCTTGAGAACGTAGAAAGCTGAAAGTCGGCAAACAGTTTTTATTTGCAAAACATTTTCATTTATTTAAGTTTCTACGTAACTCCGTTATGTTGTTACGTCCTTTACGTACATCATGACTACAATTTTGCCCTTTTCATGTATTTTATTTGCGAATCACGATTCATTATCTTCAGAAAAAATAATCTCTTGGATCAAACACGTCGATCCATGCATAATACTACTTAGGTTTGGACGTGAATTAAGACAAAAGTTGAGAAATAAAAAGTAAAACATAAATTAAGAGAACAAAATTTCAATGTTTCCTCTCTACACAACAATGACTCACGGAACTGTAGAAACCAAATTAAATTATACACGTCTGAATCAATCTATATTGGACTAAATCAATGGTGTTGACAGGTTTAATTCAAAACAAATATATATAAATCTTATCATTATCCAAAGTCGATATTATTCTACATAATCGAAGGTAAATGAAGATGTAGGTAGATTCAATTTTAAAACTATATTGTAGAAATATCATCATTAAACATTACCTAAATTTGATATCATGCAAAATTGTCAAAACTATCTCGTCTGCCTACAATCTCATTAACCTTAGACAATTTTACTTACTATCAATCTCAGATAATGATAAGCTTTATACATATTGTTACTTTCCTTATATACAATAATGTATAAGGAAAGTATTGTGACGGGATCGAAAATTCGATTTGAGTTTTCGACGGGAGAGAACATTTCAAGCATCACTGATCAAGAATCGACCATTTTTGAAGTGATGGCTGTGTGTGTGTGTGTGTGTGTGTGTGTGTGTGTGTGTATGAAAGTATGAGTGTGCGTGTGAAAGTATGCGTGCGTGTGTGTGTATATGTCAGTGAGTCTCTGGAGACGATAACTGACGAACGAATGGACCGATTCGATCGAAATTTGGTATAAAATTACAATCCATAAACTTTCGCAGTCTATTGTTTTTATACCCAATCGAATGTTCAGAATACCCCTAAATATCCGAGGGAAATTTTGAAAAAATCGTCAAAAAATCAAAATCTCTAATAAAGTTACGCAAATAGACATTTATTATGTAATTTTTCATTAGAAAACGATTGACGTAAATTTTAGAACGGTAACATAAATCGTTCTCGAGATATTGCACAGTTTTAAAAAAATAATTAAAAAATCATAAGATAAAAAAAAAATTCCTATTGAGAAATATGTTCACTTATCATATGTAATACTATGCGATAAATTTGGTGACATCATTCTCGTGGATCTAGCTCGTTCCATTCATGAAAAAAGATACTTTGAGTAATACTTTTGTATTTGAACTCTAATAGTCAATTATCTGCTGTAAGAATAACTTACTTCTCCGTCCATAACGCTTGACGAGATTTCTGCGACGAATTTGATGAAATGTCGCCAACTTTCAATGTTGCTAAATTAACGAAACTTTTCAATGTTGCTAAATTAACGAAAAACTCGCCAAATGGATAAAAATGACGTTGAATCAATGAAAATGACGACTCATTGACGAAACTTCAATATCTTGGAAAGAATATAAATATCTACTATAATAATAATCTATTTTTTTACAGTAAAAGCAGTAAATTCATTGTATTATATAAGGAAAGTCATGTGCTGCCCACATCAGATTTTTTTTAATTAAATCTACTTACACACCCAATTTGTTTCAATTTAGTTTGTGGTTAAAATTTAGTTTTTAACTACTGCACTGTAGTGTAGGGGAGGATATTGAAGAACCTTCATTTTCTTCATAAATTTTTTGCCACACTGCAGTATAAAGAAAATATTGTTTTATGAAATTTTCGGAATACGAGGCTTTGAATGAAAAATGAAATTCGAAACCTCGCGAGCATATTTCGAACAGTTTTGGAAATTTGTCCGACGCTGTGGGTATTGTTGGCTGTCCGTGAAGTGTGGATATGAAAACTCGAGAATGAAGTCACGTTCCATCATACGAATTTTGTGAATACGTTATATAAAATACTAGCACTAGAAAGAATACTTTGTAATTTGCATGCAGAGAGAAATTTTTCTTAATTTAATATATTTCATATTTTATAAATTTAATGATGATTTTCTGAATAGTTATGTTCTTGTATAGTCTATGTGTGAAAAAGAATAGTTTCAATTGCTCTGTGAATGTAAATGATATTTTAATTGCATATTTTAACGGAAATTACCCGATTGCACCTATTTCATTGACGGACAGGAAATCAACTTAAAAAATATATTTCTGTCAAAAGTTTTTATAAAACATTTTAATAGAGTAACTTACTAAAACTTAAAATACATTTTTACTTTCTCTACCTACACAGTATAATGTATAGGGGAAGTATTTTGATGGCGTCGAAAATTTGAATTCGAGTTTTCGATGATAAAGCATGTTTCAAGCATCTCTGAGCTCCAATCAAACGTGCTTAAATTGATATATGTGTGTGCATGTATGTTAGTGTGCATGTATGATAGTGAGTATGTGTGCGAAATCTCACAAACGCATGGAGCGTTTCGAACGAAATTTGGTACAATTATAGCAATCTTTCAATGCTGATACCCTATTGATTTTAAGCGTCACAATGTCCAGTTTGCTATGAATTACACTGAATTAACAAAAATGACGCTAAATTGGTGAATATTTAATTTCTTGAAATAATGAGTCGAATTTATTTGATAGACCCTGTCGTTTTGGGACAATTGATATCTTGGAATAAAACTATAGTGGTATTTACGGTTTGCGGGAGAGGTACGTTTTGTTAGGGTTCTAGCGTGGCATTAATTGGGCGTAAATTAATTGCATTTTTTAAGAGGTGATACGGTAATTATTTTTCGACAGGGTATCGTATAACAATTATCAGTATGACAGGTTTAATATCCAATACTTTTACACTCCTATTTAGCGATGATTAGAGGATTTAGTAACTATATAAACTGGATTCGCCTTCCCAAAATTAAACAATGGAATGTTAAATACAGTACTTACACATTATAAGAGCTGTAATTTTGTATTTTAGAAATATTTATTCTAACATAAACAATCAGTTTTATATAATAACATATTAGTTTATAATTATTATAATCGTTTAATATATGAACTATAATTCTTAGAGTACTACATTTCTAATTATTTAGTTATATTTGCGTAAAATAAAAGTTAATTTGGTACTTTGAAATAGTTTTACATATTATCACCTAGAAAAGCGCCAAATGTTATTTTACAATTCAACACTTAAAATATTGTACCTTGGATCTTGTACGTCTTTATTGAGCTTTGAAAAACGCAAAGTCATTAAATTATGTCATAAAAGGTATATGCTGCTCACATCATATATATTTATACTAATTACTTATGTAAGTTGAATTATGGGAGAGGGGGACACCCCTCACCAGCTTAAAAATCTGTGTTTGCTGTGGAATATTGAGTACGGACCAAAAATTCTCAATCGACATAAAATTTCTAAGGTGTGTTGTCTTACCTTTTATCTACTACTGCAAAAAAAAAATACATTTAATAAAAGTTTGGTAGAGAATTTTATTCATGTAATAGATTAACTGATAGTTTTTGAAAGTGTGTCTTGTCATCAAGTGCATCGATCTGGTTTCAGGATAAACGGATGAGGACCATACATTCCCAAGTTTTAATAGTAATATAATCTTTCAATATATTCAAATTTTGAAAGAATCATCAAAAAGTCAAAACCTCTAATAAAGTTACGCAAATAAACATTTCTTATGTAATTTTTCATTAGGAAATGGTTGACATAAATTTTAGAACGCTAACATGAACCGTTCTCGAGATATTTCACATTTTTCAAAAAAATTATTAACCTCCTTTTAAAATTTTAACCTCCTTTAAAAATTTTAACCTTCTTTTAAAATTACATTGAAGATTGCAAAATAATTAAATAGTTTATTCATCTAAAATATCAAAAAAGTTTGTAGACATTTTTAAATAAAGATTTATTGACAAACATATATTTAAATGTAGGTGAAATTGGTACAATACAATAATACAATGATATGTAAAGTTTTAAGATTCTGAATTAATTAATTTTTTTGTTACATTCCGCGTAAGGTTGTTTTAAAATAATTAAAAATATTGGGAATAACGATCTTAGTCAGGGAGTTTTGTCTGATTTCTGCATGCATTTTTTCATCAATTTTAGTATAAAAACCGTTTGAATGCGGGTATTTTTATAATTGTGTTTTAATTATTTTATTCAATAATTATAGAAAATAGAGAAAAATAGATTTTGTTTAGATGCAAGCTATAATTTACCTCCTTTAACAATACAAAATGTGAATGTATGAAAGAGAAATAATATTTCCTGATATTACTTTCCCTATATACAATAATGTATAAGGAAAGTATTGTGAAGGGGTCGAAAAGTCGAATTCGAGTTTTCGACGGGAGAGCACGTTTCAAGCATCCTTGATCACGAATCCAGCATTTTTGAAGTGATGCCTGTGTGAAGGTATGTGTGTGTGTGTATGTCAGTGAGACTGTGGAGACGATAACTGACGATCGAATGGACCGATTCGAACGAAATTTGGTACAAAAAATCTCAATCCGTAAACACTGGAAGTCTGTTGTTTTTATACGCAATCGAATGTTCAGAAGCTCCTTAAATTTTCCAGTGAAAAATTGAAAAAATCGTCAAAAAGTCAAAACCTCTAATAAAGTTACGCAAATAAACATTTCTTATGTAATTTGTCATTAGGAAATGATTGACATAAATTTTAGAACGCTAACATGAACCGGTCTCGAGATATTTCACATTTTTCAAAAACATTATAAAAATTATCTCAGTCCATAACGCTTGGCGAGATTTTGACGGCGAATTTGGCGGAATGTCGCCTACTTGGCGGCTTTTAAATATTGTCAAATTAACGAAAATCTCGCCAAATGGATAAAAATGACGCTAAATCAATGAAAATGACGACTAATCGTCGAAAATTCAATATCTTGGAAAGAATATAAGTATCTACTATAAGAAAAACCTATTTTTTACTGTAAAAGTAGTAAATTCATTGCATTATATAAGAAAAGCCATGTGTTGCCCACATCAGATTTTTGTCTGGTATTCTAATATTTAATAGAATGGATATAAACAAATACTACTATTTCAATATTTAATAAGGACGGATACTTGTTTATATTAAAATATATTGCTTAAGTTTTCCTAAATGAACAAATTTTAAATACATATTTGGTACATTAATCAAGAGCTTTTTTAGAACAGTATTTACTTTTAAACTACACACAATTCCGTATTTTAACCAACATTTTGCCGGCATCTGAATACCAATACCTTTCAACCCTTACTCTGGAAAGAGTCACGTGTAAACAGACAGTTCTGATTTATATTTCAGCTTCTTAAAGATGACAATATCTATAAAGAAAACTGTTTCAAAACCCGCTCCAAGTACTTTAGAAATATATGCAGTCTAAAGGACTTGCCGAATCCATCATTTACCCCGATATTGAAAAAGTAGGAAGCGCACTTTTGTTTGAAGATGAAATATTAAAAAATGAAAATCCCGTCCATTGTATATGCTTTGTAGTGAAAGCTTCTTCTTTTCTGCATCAACTTGTTTGCCTCAATTTTGTGTTGAACTAGGGACGTTTGGACATTATTTAAACAAAAATATTTTTAGGGATTCGTCCTATCCTGGAAAACTTGGAACATCTTACCAGCACAATGTAATCTTTTGGGAATTTCTGCAGGGCAGTGTTTTTTACTTTCTCAACCATATGTAGTATAATACTTAAGGGAGTTTTCGAAATAGGGTATAAAATTGGAATTTGAGTTTTGATGGACTTCTATATTTTGAACACCCTAGAACACGAATTATCTATTTTTAATTTGACTGCTAATTGTCGTCGTAACAAATTTCATAGGATTAAATATACTGATTAATTGTAAATAATGAAGTTAAAATAAAATAATAAAATCACATATTGCTGTTTTGTTGTAGTAATCCGCAATAACACACATAAAATAGCTTTTTTTTACAAGTGATATCAGCATTGTATTGCCCAGATTATTTGGTGACTGGAGCATAAGGGTTTGCATTACCCTAACAGCATTTTTTTCACTGTGAAGATTTACGTCACGCTGTGACTTTGGGACTTCGCAGGACGTCGCAGTACGTCTCGGGAATGTCATATTGAGGTCACAGCGAAGTCATTTTGGTCATTTTAGTTTGTGACGTCGCATATTAACTTGTTTGTGACGTCACATTGTAATTGCCACTGTAATGTCGTCACATTGCAACATGTTAAATAAATTGTGGAGATGTCGCAGAATATATTCACAATGAAGTTACAAAGTTACTAATACGTAACGTCGCATAGAAGTCACAAATATGATGTCACATTGTGACCCAGGTGTCACGTGAGTACAACGTCATTGTCACACATGTGACGATCTTTGCTGTGAGGATACGGTGTTTGGAGACACAATATCTGTCATTTGTTTACAGCACCTAATATTTATTACTCCGAACTCAATCTGTACAATTTTGTCGCACATTGGGAGTTAATGCTTCTCTTCACACCTGTCGCTCGTAACTTAAATGTTCACAACTAATAATATTATTGTCTATTTAAAATATTCCGATATAACACTCAAATGCGCGGTCTGAGCCTTTTATATCTGCAATCAACGTACCACTTGGCTTCAAAACTATTATCTGACCAAATGTCATGAAATTGCCACTGGTTGTTAAGTCATCTATGCGTTATTAAAGAAATCTGACTATTTTTAATATTTTCCTAAAATTAGTGCACTCCTTTTTGATATATATTAAAACTATTTCTAGCAATTAAGGTACTCCTTGGATTAAGATGGGATAAATGGAACACGTAGCTGTAGACAGAATTTTCTGCTATAGACTCTTTAATTGCACTGGAAACTTGATATCGTATTAAGTATGGATTCAATTCAAGTACTATTTTATACGATAGAATTCAAAATGTGTATACAGGCAAAAATAATGGCTGTAAATAATGTAATTTACAGTCCTATGTAATGTCAAGTATGGATTCATTTAAAGTGCTATTTTATACGATAGAATTCAAAATTTGGATTCAAAGAAAGAAGGACTATAAATAAAGCCATATGCAGTCCAATGTGCAGTCCAAGTATGGATTCATTTAAGGTGCTATTTTATAATATAAAATTTAAAATTTGCATACAAAGAAAGACAGACTATAAATAAAGTTATATGCAGTTGGATATCATGTCAAGAATGGATTCATTCCACGTGATATTTTATACTAAATTCAAAATTTGCATATAAAGAAAAAAGGACTGTAAATAAGGCCATGTACTGTCAATATTTTATTTTGTATAAAGTGTTTTTACATTATTGATTTTACATTATTGATTTGTCCTTCCGAGAGGTTGGTGGTAGGGGAAGGAGGGTACGGTCCCTGTGGATGCCTCCCCCACTGGGTTCCGGTCCAAATTGGGTGGCACTTCCCGGCCGTCCAAACTGTTACCTTACACCTTTCTGGTAGGTCGGACGGTCTGGGTCTCAGCAACAACAAAAACAACATTATTGATTTAAAACACTATATGTCATACATTAACAGACAGTTTTATTTAAATATTTTATTTCCGAAAATAATAAATAAATACATATTTTCAATCTATATTTGGCACCATTTGAATACGAATATCCTCCAACCCTTACTCGAGAAACAGACAAGTATAAAAAAGGTAGTTTTTCTGATTTATATTTCGATTTCGCAAAGATGGCATTATCTGTAAAGAAAACTGTTTCAAACCCCAGTCCAAGTATTTCAAAAATATATGCAGTCTAGAGGACTTACCGAATCCATCATTTACCCCGATATTGGAAAAGTAGGAGCTACACCTTTGTTTGAAGCTGAAATATTAAAAGTGGAAAACCCGCCCACTGTATCTTCTTTGTAGGGAATTATTTTTTTTCTGTATCAACTTGTTTGCTTCAATATTAGATGGAAAGGGCTGTTATAAACGCAAAATCTTTCAGATTTTGGTATTATTATATTTGAGCCATAACATTTTGCAAATCACTCTAGTTTTTCTAAACACAATTGAATTATTTCGGCAGTTTAATGATTTTAATTTCCCTAGAATTGATGCTGATGATTAGGAAAACATTGGTGTCCGGTCGGAAATAATTTTCATCGTTTTCGATAGATCCACAATTTTCGGGCACAATAGAACGCGAAAGAACTTTTCTTACTTGACGTCTTTGTGTCTATGTGTGTATGTCTGTATGTACTTGTTTCTCTGTGAGTATGCCTGAGCAATATATATATCCCCCTCTAGCAAAATTAGTTTCGACAAAATTTCGCAAAATTTGTTTGGTGTATGATTTTAGAGTGACCCTGCTGCAGTTTAGAATTTGATACAAGTCAGAAAAATTAAGCTTGCCGTTCTGCAAAATTCCATACACATTTTTACAACAAAATCAAATAAGTCCAACCCCATTACTCTGCGATGAACCATTTTTGAAATATTTAAGTGTCTTAGAAATGTGAAAAATAACATGTAGTGAAACTGCGAATTATAGATAATTTAAGATAAATATTCGAGTAATTTTACGCAATTAAACTCAATTTTATGTCTTATAAAAGAGGAAAATTATAGGAAATACATTTGAGCCTGTCGGAAAATCATATGCTGCTCATATAAGATTCTTTTTATGTTCTTATAACAATGCGAGTAGAACTAAACTGTATGAAATGTGAAAATGTGAATGTATGAGAAAATCAAGTGAAACTCATAGTTAAAATATTTCAATATAGGCGACAATGCTATTTGAAAAAATGTTTAAAATCACAGCATAAAAATGTATATTCTTCTCAAATTTCAAATTTGAAGTAATTTTCAAAAAATACATATTTTGTGTGTCATTTTGGACATTAATATCAAGATAAAGCATTGAGGAAAGAAAGTATGATTTTTTCCCTTCTGAAAAAGTATATGTTGACCTTATGTTTTCCAGTTTTTCTTCATGTCCGATTATAAAATTTGATATGTTGTATATTAATAAACAGTTTTTAATTTTTTTTCATGTCCAATTATAACCTATGATATATTGTATATTATTAAGCAGTTTTTAGATTTTCTGCATGTCCGATAATGAAATGTGATATGTTGTATATTAATAAACAGTTTTTAGTTTTTCTGCATGTCCGATTATAACATGTGATATGTTGTATAGTATTAAACAATTTCATTTAGAAAAATAAGCACATTTAGACAGAGAAGAAATAAAAATAAAAATAAATGATCAATATTTAGCAACACTTAATGAACTATATATATCAACCTTTTCTCCTGAAAAAATATTCACGAATAAAAAGAAGGTTATTCTGGTTTATACTTCAGCTTTGTAAAATGACACTATCTATAAAGAAAACTGTTTTAAAACCTGCTCTAAGTATTGCAGAAATGCATATATAGTCTAGAAGACTTACTGAATCCATCATTTACTTCGATATTGAAAAAGTGGGACGTGCACGTTTGTTTGAGGCTGAAACATTAAAAAGGAAATCTATTGTGTATCTTCATATTGATATATTTTTCCGTATCAACTTATTTGCTTCAACTTTATGTTGAACTAGCGAAATTTGGACATTATTTACACAAAATTTTTCGAAACTTCGTTCAATTATTCTGTTAGACATTTATGAAGAATTTTAACAAAACACTACAGTTTTTTCAAAACCGTCTTGGCAAATGTGTCTTTTATTAGACACTTTTTATCAACTTATTTTTCTGGTGCCATTCAGTTTTTTTTATCGAAAACTGTTCTACACACTTAGAAGCTCCGCTTAAGCCGAGAGTTAATGAACCGAGTTTAAGCAGGTTTCAAATTCAGTGATTGAACAGAACAATGGTATAAACTGTTAAATGTGTAGACAAACAACTGTTCAAAGATTAGATGGTGAACCAAAAAAATATGTAGAGCGACAGTACTATATAACTGTATATTTTCTGTACCATAAGTTTAATGCCGATCCGGTGGTCGAGCCGTCAGGGGCATGCGTTTCCGTCTGATTGCTGAATTGCCGGTCTGTGGGTTCGAATCCCACCATCAGCATGGATATTGTGTTGTCAAAGTCAGACTTCCGCCCTTGGGGAGCCTCTATAAAAAAGTGAAGCTGAAAATTCTCTCCCCTTCCCCATGGGACCAGGGGTCTAGTGGACGTGGTGCTTAGGCGCTCCTTCACCACAGGGGATAATTAACAACAACAACAACAACAGCAACCATAAGTTTAATAATTACTATGCTCAGATTATGATTTTTTATACATTATATCATGAATTCGATTGTTAACAGTCAAAATTAAACTGGTTCAACTCAACTTTCTCAAACCAACGTATCTTACGCTAAGTCACACTTAAAGCTAACCTCTTATCACACTTTCACTGCCAACAGAAATACTGTGTTAAGTAATATAAAATCAAATATAAATACGATGTTAAATAGTAATTTCGCCACTGTAGAGAATTTTGGGATTAGCAGATACAGTATTTCTAATAACGTCAAAAGTAAATAAGAAAATTGACTACATGCAAGACATGCGTATTAGTATTAAAACTAAATTGAAGTTCCCAGGATATGCTTAATACTCCATGTAAGACTCAACCAGCAAGGAAAAACCAAAAAACATGAAGATGAGAACAACTGCGGTAAAAAAAAATCTTACATCTGCTCCCTCCAATTGCGAAAACAATAAAACAAATATTTAATTTCTTACGTAAAGGATAACACGGTTATATGTTTTGAGTAAACAGTATAAGCAATTTATCGATGACGAAGTTGTGTACACAGTATACGATAATTTCGTCAATTGTAACATTTATAATTTTTGGTTTCAGACTAGTAAAAAATTAGTTTAGGCATTCATTTTTTCTAGGCGTTAGGTACTGACTCCATTTATATGAAACATTTGGAAAATTTAATAAATTAACAAGCAAAATTTACTATGTACAGTAACCGGGATAACGCCCCGATGACTGAAAATGACTACTTTATCATAGAACGTCTGAATAATTAATCTATTTTGTTTTACAAAATATCAATTTAAAAATATACTTTAAATATTTCTTTGCCCGATGACTAAGAACTATTAATTTATAAGAGAAAATCTAAGCAATTAACCTCTACAAATTATTTTTTTTTAAATATTATTTAAATATTTCTCTTGCCGATGACTGAAAACTGTTAATTTATAAGAAAATGTCTAGGCAATTAACCTATTTTTCTACAAAATATTACTTGAAAAATAGTTTTTACATGGACAACTTATGTGTACTTCCATCCTCAATATGAACTAAGGATGATTAAATGCTAATCACACTAATCAAAATTTCACCCAATAATACGTTTTTATTCCAGTTTTGTAACATATCTGAAGTTTGTTCAAAAGAAGATTCAGAAAATTAGAATTAGCAAAATATTCTCGAATTTACTTCTTTAATTATCGAACTTCAAATTACACTTAACATTTCACTAAAATAGCTCAGTTGCTGAAGCAAATAATTTTGTATTTACTCGAGCACAAATACCATTCGAATATTTCCTTTTTTTTCCCCTCTCTCAGCTAAAAAAAAATCCGATCCTCACAAATTTTCGGAACGAAAAGGCACGGCCAATTTGATTCCAATCAATTTCCCCGAACACTAATGCAAATGAGTAGAGGAGAGAAAAAAAGAAGAAAAAACCACTTAGCAATTCAAGCGTGGAATGCAATTACACAAATGTAGATCCTTCGCTGAAATCTGGAATTTAATTAATTAAATGCCTTTCTCTGCGGCCCCATATCTCTGCAGTGTTCATTCATCAGAAAGTATTCCGTTACGCGATGGGCTGAGTTATGAATGAAATGGATTTTAAAGGCAGCAGGGAGAAAATTGAGAAATGGAAATCCGCTATATAGAAGTTTCGTAATAAACCAAATATCTTACTGAATTAAACAAGATACTTTGAAATATCTTCCAGTTACTGAGTTTGATATAAAATATTGAAATTGTTTATATTATTTTTTTTCTATTTTCTGTTGTTGACTTAATGTAAATATATTTGTCATGCAAACATTTTTATATATTTTAATATAGTCGTATACCATATTAAACATTCATTAATAATATGAATACTTAAAATTCAACAATACAAACCAAGGAGCAACTCAATTTTTTCCTGCATATTATGATAAAGATACTGTTGATAAATTTTAAACAACTAAGTTGTCCTTTTCCATATCCCCATCTGAAACCCATAACTCACTGATATATATATTGGAATTGCATAAGTATATATAAAATGACTAATTATTCTACTCATATTTTAACAAAGATAGCTTTCATAATTTTTTTTATATTTTTATTTTTTGATGTTTTATAATACTTTCCTTTATTTGCTAAAACAAATGTTTGGTAAAGGAAATTGAATAAAAGAAGATTGAGAAACTCCTGTTCGAAACTCGCCAAGGAACAAAAGATCTTCGGTGTTTACAGATTGAAATTTACATACTAAGTTTCATTTCATTTGCTGAATATTTTCAGTATATATCGTATTTTTAATTATGCATTCTATATACATCCGCACAGAATCACAGAGAGGCATGCTTGAAAAATGGTTGCGTTCAATTCAAAGATGCTTAAAACGAGAAAATATATATTAATACACAAGGGTGGATTTCCCCCCCCCTTTCAATATGCTTTTAAAATACTATGTATGGTAGGGAAATTAAAAATCTAAACACATATAGTTATTTTTGCAAAATCAACAAGTTTTAGCTATGCGAATATATTTACCCAAATACTGAGCAAATAAATGATACAATTAAGTAACTCTTTCCATTTTGGATGAGTCATATTGTGGAACAAGTAACTTGTACTTTGTACCACAAAAGCGTGAAAACAATTCAAATTAAAAAAAAAATCCATTCGAAATTGCTTCTTTAATTATCGGTTTTAATCTATACAATCTTTATTTTTCCATTGCTGGACTAATAAGTGTGCAATCATTGGGAAGCGAATTAGATGCGAACAATTTTTATCAGCCAAGTAAATTCAAGTATTGAAATAAAATGGGAGTGAATTTGAACCAATTTTTTTATTAAAATAAATGTATTCTAATAATTGCAAATTATCAAGGGAAAATAAAAAATAAACAACATAGGATTTCACACAATTTAAGCCGTGCATCGTACGGCTTAAATTATCGTACATGATAAAAGAAGCCATATGTGTATCCGGCTGAGCCGTCTGTAGCGGAAAATCGAAGATTCGGACAGCGGCGACATTCGATACAGAGGTAAATCAGACGCACGGACAATGCGATTGGGAGACACTTCTTTTGAATTACATTTAGGTATTTGCTTAATTTTCGTTCAATAGCAATTTTAAGCGATTTTTACACAAATCGATTCTTTAGCGATTCAAAATATTTTTTCAGAGATTTCACATTAAGACCATTGGAAATATTCACATACATTCTTTCTAACGGTTTTTGATTCGAATTTCGTAAAGCAATTTCTTCATATTTACTTATTTCTTTTTAAATATATTAACATATACATGTTTAATTATTTATTTAATTATTTATTTAGTCGCACTCGAAAAGGAAATATTAACACCAATTCTGTAGTGAATGGGTAATGTATTTGCTTTCTAATTTTTTCCCCTTTAATTACACTATTTTCTTATATTTAATTAATTTTAAATTAATTTAAATTTTTAATTATATTTAAATTTTAATTATATTTTAATTACATTTTAATTATATTTTAATTATATTTTAATAATTTTTTTAATTATATTTTAATTATATTATATTTTATTTAAATTTAATTATATTATTTTTAATTATATTTAGATTTTGGGGTCTCTTCATTCGCCGGTTTCTTCGGTGGCAATTGACGTTATAAACTGGGCGTTATAAAATGCGATGGGGAACGTTAGTGCACAAGCACGTCTTTGCGTGTAACTACACACGTCGAAACATGCTTTGAAACTCGTGTCATTGCGCTGCAACTTCAATAGAAAAACGCGTCGTTGCTCGTTGAATCTAAACAACTTGGATCGAAATAAAAGGTGTGTAAAATTCGGAATCAAAACAGGCGATTTAGAAATTGAGTGGAGTTATGTGTATTTATATTGTTTACTTAGCTGGAGTTTATTTAAGATTTGTATAACGCCGCTTAATTCATTCTACTTATACATCAAATTAGATCCATCGCTGAAATATATAATATAATTAATAAATTCCATTCAGTGAAATTTTTTAGGCAATGCAGCTTAGTTCTTTGATTATTCTGAAATATTTGACGAC
Organism: Amaurobius ferox; assembly: GCA_951213105.1. Classification (NCBI taxonomy): domain Eukaryota; kingdom Metazoa; phylum Arthropoda; class Arachnida; order Araneae; family Amaurobiidae; genus Amaurobius; species Amaurobius ferox. The sequence continues at coordinate 97,289,561 of OX578136.1, forward strand.
ATATATTTCAAAAGCACCTAAGTCGGCTTACATACCTTTTAAACAGGCTTATTAAGTTGAATTAAAAGTAGGTTATATATATTTCATATTTTAAGTCGGTTAATATTTATAAGAATTTTGAAGTTATTCCAACGTGCTTTTTTAAATAAACATATATGCCCTTAAATTAAACTTTTACAATATTTAAAATAGCAAATTTTACTTTCAACTGTATAAAATATAATGCATTAAATTATTAATGTTTTTCAATTTATTTTTATACTGCTTCAGTAATACAAATGAATAGCAAAATAAAATTTCAAACCTGTTTAAACGTTTAGATAGTGGGGTATTTTTAATAATATGATCACTCAAATTTGAAAAAGCTGCGTATTATTTTAATTATTGTTTTCTTCTCCAAAAATTATCAAATCCTAAATTGCACTTTATATTATAATGAAATATCCCTATTCCGGAGAGATTGTAATATATTTATCATGATCTCCTCTAAAAATCATCTCCGAGGTATGAATTTGTCATTTAAAAATTTCGCGCTTTAAAACTTTAATAACAAACAAACTCAATATATTTATTCCCAATATATGTATTTAAAAAATAATGCAAATTTAGAGCAGAGAGAGGACGAAAATAAAAAACAGAAAACGAACTTCGCAATTGAAGCGTAGAATGCAACTAAACGAATATACATAACCCTCGCTAAAATCTGAGCGTTCATCTATCAGAAAATTCCCCGTTGCGCATTGAACTCAGTTACCTTAACAGCATTTTTTATTCACATTGACGTAAGATTTACGTCATTCTGTGACTTTGGGACGTTACAGGACGTCGCAGTACGTCTCGGCAATGTCATATTGAGGTCACAGCGAAGGCATTTTGGTCATTTTCATGGTCGTTTGTGACGCCGCATATTAACTCGTTTGTGACGTCACATTGTAATTCCATTGTAATTTCGTCACATTGTTACGTGTTAATTAAATTGTGGAAACGTCACAGAATATAGTCACAATGAAGTTACAAAGTTACTAATAAGTAACGGCGCATAAAAGTCACAAATATGATGTCACATTGTGACCCAGGTGTCAAGTGACTATAACGTCACTTTCACACATGTAACGATATTTGCTGTGAGGGATTATGAGTGCAGTGTATCTCTATGGAATAACGTATGTACAGTCGAAGTGAACCAAGAGTTTCACTAAATTAAACAAATGATTTGAGAAAAAATGTTAAATATACAAACTTTGATATATGAGCTGCGTTTGGAGATATAAAGTAACATTTTAACGCTATATTTCGAAAACTAAGAACCAGATCACAAGTCAAATTATAGGGCTTTCAAAGGGCTACAAAATATCCCCTTACTATTTATAGCTCAATAAAAAAACATAGAAATTGCTTCATATTTTTTTAAAATTGACAAAACAATTGCTCGAAGAATTATACTCTACATTGTCCACTGGAGCTACACAGGAATTGCATTTAACATGCATACATGTACAAATCGCGTTCCAGAAATGTTTTCCCATATTTAAAAAAAAATTCCAAGCGCATATATATAATATATATTCCAAGCGTGTTTATTTATTCCCAATCTGTTTCTCTAAAAACAATGTAAAATTAGAGTAGAGAATGGAAGAAAAAAGAACGAAAAAGAAAATCGAACTTCGCAATTCGTGCGTGGAATGCAATTAAATGAATACATATTCCTAGTTGAAATCTGAAATTTAATTAATTAAATGTCTTTCTCTTCCCTGTTCTACATTTCTGCAGTGTCCATCCATCAGAAAATATCCCGTAGCGCATTGAACTCTGTTATAACTGAAGTGCATCGGAATAGAAACAGGGAATGAGAAAATGGCGTATCTCTGCGGGATACCGTAGATACAGTTTAAGTGAACCAAAGCTTTCACTAAATTAAACAAATGATTTGAGAGAAAAATATTCACTAATCAAACCCTAATAACATAAACTATGCTTGGGAAAATACAACGGTTTAACACTATTTATCTTTCATTAATTAAAGATTGTTTTCAATGAAATGTTTTCATTTAAAAAAGAGTGTTGAAGACCCAGACCGTCCGACTCGTCCAAAGGACTAAGAGCAGCTATTTGGACGGCCGGTTAAAAAAGAGTGTGGATCAACTCATCTTTTTTTCTTTCAAATTGTACAAGAAAAAATTGAAGCATTTGTATTCTGTGTGATTAGAACTATAGCGTGTTTCCCTTCTGTTTAAAGAGCTTGAAAAAATATTTCGATTACTACCATACATGACAATGTACTCCCAAGGAGGGGAACCTGCCCCCAAGCATTCTAATGACGTCACGGACAAAAAACATTGGATCGTGTCTATTCTTCCCAACAATGGTTCAAACTATTAAATATTGCGATCATTGAGTCATAAATAAACCCTTTTGTGCATGATTAGGTTAATTTTTTTCCTATGCTGCCGCGTTAAAAAAATATAAAATTTCGAAATTTTCGCTTGAATTTAAAAAAAAAAATTATCCGGTTCTAATTTATTTGACAACAAAGCCGGATATAAAGTTTCGTGACAATTCATTAATATTCATGGCTGCTATCGTGTAAACAAGAAATTGACCACAAACATCAGACAGACAGACAGACGGACATGACTCCAATAATAGTCAAAATACGGAGTAGGATTCAAAAGTTCCCAGACTGAGTCTATAACTTAAAAAATATTATCAATTAAAATGCTGAAACACATCCTCCTTTGAAATAAGACCCTTGTGCAACAACACAACTTTGCTATGGCTTGTAAAGGTGGTCGAAACACTTCTGTAATCTAGTTTCAGCCATATCCTTTAATTCAGCCTGCAATGCACTTTTAACTTTACCTGCGGATTGAAATCGACGACCCTGCCAGTTCAGGAAATAGGCTGAAGTCGCAGAGTGCGAGATCAGGGTAGTAAGGAGGATGTGGCAAAACAGTTGTTTGCGACAATACTTCACAAGAAAGTCAGCGACGAGGAGGGATCGGTACGTAGGAGCGTTGTCATGCAAAGGCATCCATAATCTGACTTCTTTTGGTTTTAAATTAACATGCGGGGAACGATGTGTTGACACACCCTATGCATGTTAAGATCCGTTGACATGTGGCCTCGGATATCCCAAATGATTCTGTTATTTCCGCTATTGTTCGCTGACTGTTCCCACGTACCGTCTCAAAAACCTGTTTTCAGCGGTGCGGGCAGTCTGCGGCCGGCCAATGCGTTCATCGTCATCGACACTTTCCCTGCTTTCTCTGAAACGTCGATACCACTCAAAAGCTTGCGTTCGCGATAATGTATCACTGCCGTACACATGCTTCAAAATTTCGTAAACCTCTGTAGCACTCTTTCCCAAGTGAACACAAAATTTGACAATAATTCTTTGCTCAACAAACGTCATTTCTTTCAATCGCCGGTTACTAAGTGCACCCGTCTACAAAATACGACGTCGCGGCGAGCCACCGACCACGTGATTTGGGTCAAAACACTTTTAGAAGAGGGGGAGAACGTACAGAAACGTTATCGTAGTCGCTCCACTACACATATTTTTTAAGTTATAGACTTAGTCCCGGAACTTTTTAATCCTACCTCGTATGTTCAGGAGGTCTTAAAACTTATATTGGCATCAAAATCTGGAAATCGAAAATTTTCGTGAAAACAATGCTTCACAAAACTACATATGAGAAAATAGTGATATTTATATCTATACTGCACACCGCAAAATTGTGTCATGCAATGAGCTAAGTATATTTTAGGTACCTATATGTTACTTTATACTGACGAGTACAAAGAAAGCGCCAAACAGAAACATGGATGCGTTTATCTGCAATGAAAGCATGATACCAATCTTAGATACGCCTCTATAAGCAGATTCTTTGAGCATAAAAATATCGTTGATATAAGAAGGATAGCATATTAAGTGTCACTTTCTTTGGAAGTTAATAACAAATATCAAAAGTGTACAAATATCGTAATTTACAGTGTTTAGCGGGTTTAGTTTTCCTTCACTTGTAATTAAATTCTTCCCTCTCCGGTTGCTGTAAGAAACTATTTGTTTTAACTATTTACGAGTTATTAAACTATTTACGAATTAAGAGAAGTTTGTAAGAAACTACTTACCAAACTATTGGCTTTATGGTTTCAAATATATGCAACTGTCTTATTTTCTACTTCGAGTTTGTTTGGTCGTATAGTTTTTGAAACCGGTGGTTTCATTTTATTAACACTTTACAACAAAGTTGAAAAGTGTTTATGACTTTGTTCATTCTGTCTGTCTGTCTGTCTGTCTGTCTGTCTGTCTGTCTGTCTGTCTGTCTGTCCGTTAGCACGATAACTGCCGTAAAAATGAGTTTATCAAAATGAAATTTTAGTATGTTGTTCAGACGGTCAGTAGGACCTATGGGAATATAAATAAATAATATCACCCAATTAGTTTTTTATTGAACCCGGGTTGAAAAAATGAAATACATTGAACCCTATGGGACCTAATTTTTCAAACATTTTTTAAGTAAATTTAAAATTCACGAATTGCTTCGAAATTTTTAGGAAATATTCACATTATCCCATAGAATATATAAAAAAAAATTCAGTAAAATATGTTAAGTAGTTTTTTAATTAAAAAAATTATTTAATATAGGGAAAAAAACAATATCAATTAAATTCTGACTTTGGGATATCTTCCAGAAAGGAAACAGAGAGATATTATATAATAAATATCTCTCCATTTGTTTAAATGTGTTGCATATGGGAGTGGCTTCATATTTTAAAATAAATTTGGTAGATAGCAATTTTTCATTTTTTTTAAATTTTATATAACTCTTCATGATAAATTTAATTGATGGCATTTTAAATGCACTTTCCTACGTCCTAGAGAGTTAAAATTTGGTACACAGCTTAAATTTGTTGAACATTTTATTCGACAAAAATTTGATGGATCTTTAAATATAGATCATACATTTTTTTCGAAATGGCCTGAAAATAATCCCCGTTCACTTCTATAAATCATTGTTGTAATATTGTTAAAAATTCTGATGTGGACAGCACATGTCTTTCGCTGCAGACTCATATTCGTTCTCTTTATTTATTCAATGATAATTTGAGTTTATCTGCACAACATAAGTATTTTAAATGACATTGAATTTACACGTTAAACTTAAATTTGGTTCTCATTTGATAGCTGGACTTATTGTCAAAGGTGGCGTTGCGAAAACGCGAAAAAACTAGAATATCTCAAGAACGGCTAGTCCTAGAGTAATGGGGTTAGTCTTATTCTTTTTGTTGTCAAAAATCACATATAAAATAGTAATTTAATTGATATAATTGAGCACACGTAGTCTTTTATTTTTATATATAACGATTTTTGCGGGCCATTTCGCAAAAATAGCCCGTTCCTTTTTCCCGAATCGTAGTAGAATAACCTACAAATGATTTATATACAAAATTTTGTAAAATTTGGTATATAAATCACTTGTAGGTTATTGAAATATTATACACCAAATTTTGTTAAATTTGGTTCATTAGTTTTTAGCTAGAGTGGATAAAGGCAATTTCTGGGGCCATTTCGCAAAGAAGGCAGATTCTTTTATTACGAATCGTACTATAATCTAATGAACATCAGGATTTCCCACAAAAAACATACCTACCAAATTGTATGAAATTCGGTCCATTAGTTTTTCAATTAGAGTGGATGTAATATCCACACAGACACACAGAAACATACACAGATACACCCTTACACACACAGACGTCTTCCTAAAACTAGTTTTTTCGTGTTCTAGAAGTCCCAAAACGTGTAGATCCGTTGAAAATTCGAGTTCCGATCTTCGGCACGATTCCAATACTTTGAGTACATACACATACACATATATATTATCTGTGTATCTAAATTCCGTGCCTATGCAATTACAATAGTTGTGATTTTAAATGATCCCTAAACTTTTATTATTTCTTCAAGGAAGCCTAATTTTAACATATGCAGAATGCAAATATCTCAAGCGATTGTAAGATGAATTACATAAGAATTGCTGAATTTTTTTCACACAAAATTATTTAGCTCTGGAGTCTGGAATACAAGTTATATGAATGAAATATTCATTGATTTTGCATAAAGAATCAGATGATTTATATTTCGATACAGTTTTAAATATTTAAGTATAATAAATTACTGTAGTACTGTGATAATGTAAAAGATATTACCACTGAATGAATCACATTTTAGAAATTTTTAAATGAAATTACATTTCAGTTGGAAAGTGTTTCATAATCAATGCTTATGCATGATTGATCTTTCTTGTTTTTATATCCCAATTAATTTAATAGTCATTTATATTCAGGTATTTTTACAGCAGTTTGAGCGAATGTTTAGCGTTCTTCTGTTGTTTGTTAAAGAATATTTTTTCCTAACGAGGTTTTACTTTAGTTTTATGTCTTTACGGTATGCTAACGTTCTACTTCCTTACTGAATAATTTTTAATTGATAGATTTGTTTTTCTATTCTCCGGAGTGGCAGATATATTACCCCTATCTTGATTCGTGTAAAACACTGAGTAGAATAGTAAGATCTTGAAAATGTTCACTTTGTGTTTAAAGCCGACAATACACTAACATATATCTTTCGTGCTTGCTTACTAATTGGTGTTTTAGTCTACATTTGTTTAAGGTATTATGCGAATTATCGTAATCATTAAAACATTTATTTTGTAGATTTACTTTCAATACTCGAATAAAAATAGTAATGCTTGCTAAATATGTATTTAGGTCAGTTATTTATTTCATAATAAATCAAAAGTTTAATTAAATCAATGTCTCAACTTATACTTTTAGAAATATAACCAAAGTTCTGAAAATGTCTCTGAATTGCATTTAGCAGCATACTGAAGTAAAATACACGAACAATCATTTTGTAACTGTATTTTGCACCTGCATGAGTTCAGTTTCTGAATAATAAAAGTGCATTAAATTATATACTTTTAGACAATTAACATGTATACCTTGTATAACTTGAATTAAATTTTCAAAAAATAATACAGATGAGGTTAAGAAAATAAAAAATGAAGAAAAGCATGACGGCACCTTCTTCACATGGCCGCAAGTAAAATGTAAAATTAATTTTAGAGCTAACTATTAATGTTAATAACTTTTACACATTTATTTTGTTAATTTGTACAGGCATGCACATTTAAAAAAAAATGTAAGTGGCATCAACAGAATCGAAAGTGGAAATTTTTAATGATACCCCTACTGCTGTCATTAAAATTTAATGCTGAATACATATCAATCATCATCTAATCTCTATATATGGTCTATTATAAAAATAAGTAGATGTTTCAAGGAAACATTTTTAACCTGAAGTTGGAATGTTTAGTGAAACCCTTCGACCACCTTAAAATCTTGATATTGAGTCCATATCAATCACCCTCTAAGCTCTATCTATAACCGATTCGGAGAAATATATGTTTCAAGGAAAATGACATTTTTTAACCTTGATTCTGAAAATACAGGAACCGAAAATCCTTAGTAAACCCCTCTAAGTGCATCTGTAATTTGATGCTGAATCCATATTATTAATCATCTAAGCTTTATAGCGAATTCTGATAAATATATGCTTCGAGAAAGTTTTTAAATCAGAAAAACAGGAAGTAGAAATCCTTAGTGAACCCAATCACCTTAAATCTAATACTGTGTTCCCCCAATTAAGATCCCAATATCAATTATGATCTAAGATCTCTATGTAGCCGATCCTGAAAAATAGATGTTGCTGAAAAATAGATGAATCGAAAGTGACATTTCAAGAACCCGAAGTGGCAATCCTAATTTATCAGTCTACTTTCTCTAAAAAGGAATGCTAAGTCCATATCAGTTATTATCTAAACTAACTAAATTTATGGCCAATACTGAAAATTAGATGTTGAAAGTAAAATTTTTGAAGCGAAAGTGGAATAATAACCGGAAGTGAAAATTCCTAGTAATCTATCCAACCTATCAATAGAATTTCATGCTGAATCCATATCGGTGATTATCTAAGCTCTATTTATAACCAGTCTTCAGCAAAAGATATTTTTAAGCAAAATGAAAATTTTTCAATCGAAATGAACCGGAAGGAGAGGGGAGTATATCGTTATTGAAATCCATATTACCTTCATATTTCGAAACTGAATATATTTCAGTTATCATCTAAGCTCTGTTTATCATAGATCCTAAGAAATAGATGTTTAGAAAAAGGCGCAGTAGAAACATAGATGGCAAATATGATTGGCACCAAAAATAACATCGTGATTCAAACATAGTAAAATGGAATTGCACAATGGCGAACCTCTCAATGAATTTTGGGATTTAATTAATCAAATGCATTTCTCATCAGTTCTGTATGTCTCTGCTTTGTTCATTCATCGAAAAATATTCCGTTTCCCAGTAGGCTCAGTTATGAATCAAGTGCGGGAGCAGGAAAAGTGAGCTATACTGTGAAATGCCATGTATATTGAGAATGGACCAAAGCTTTCATGAAAATTAAAAGCTATTTCTGGAAATTATCTAATATTCAGTCCCATATACATTCTGTACGATAGGAATAGAATTAAATTGTTAATTTCATACGCAGTAGGGAATACCGGGTAAGCTGATACATTTTGAGTATTTTAAGGATTTTTTTTTTCTGTGGAATTTTAAGATTGTTCAAAAATAATAAAATCTATCTATTTTACCCTCTATTGATTTAGCCATTAAAAATACTTAAGAATTCAACTTGAAACCCAGGAAATACTGTTAACTTAGCCAAGATGTATCGTATCATATATATATATATATATATATATATATATATATATATGATACACAGTGACATTTCAAGAATCCGAAGTGGCAATCCTAATTTATCAGTCGACTTTCTCTACAATTTAATGCTAAGTCCATATCAGTCATTATCTACACTAAATTTATGGCCAATACTGAAAATTAGATGTTGAAAGTAAAATTTTTGAAGCGAAAGTGGAATAATAACCGGAAGTGAAAATTCCTAGTAATCTATCCAAACTATCAATAGAATTTCATGCTGAATCCAAATCAGTGATCATCTAAGCTCTATTTGTAACCAGTCTTCAGAAAAATATATTTTTAAGCAAAATAAAAAAAATAATATATATATATATATATATATTTATATATATACATATATATATTTATATATACACATATATATATATACATATATTACATATATAATCTGTCTACCTATCTATTTTATGAAAATTACATAGATAAAATTCGTTCTGAAAATTTAATTCAATGAACTTCTTGAATAAATTTATATGCTATGAAATAATTAAATGATACCATTAAGAGAATGCTTTCGGAAACCACTTCTTTAATTTTTTTATGTTTACCTACAGAAAATAGAGCCAAACCTGCAACTTGATTAGTTTTTAGGGATTCCCCTGCTGTGTTTTTCCAAATCTTGATTCTGGTTTTCAGAATGTTTGTGCTTTTTTTTAAATACATCTATAAAACTGGTAAATGTATTTTTATCTTTGTATTTGTGAAATGAATGTATTGTTTCTAGATAAATATTTCAAATACTTCTGATTATGTCATAATTCTTTTTTAAATACACAAACTCTTGATTTCTGAGCATCTATGTTTGGCAAATAGCAACGTAGAAAAAACCTCCATAGCCAATATATAGGCTTTTTTCCACAGATTAACAGAAACAATTGACTAGAATGGGAATATTCTCTAAGGTATGTGAAACTTGTTTATAGTTTCCAGATATAATATTAGATAGAATGAAACATAATTTTTTAATGCATTATCCATCTTGAGAAAAAATAACAAGTTTGTCTAAAAGTAAACAGGCGATTACCGTTCTATTATTCAAAATATTTCATTACTGAATTACTATGATGTTACTCATTCCAAATCCAAATTCAGCAAAGTATTTAAATTTCTTTTCAGTGAGACCGAAACCACCAGAGCTTTATGTTGATGGAACACCTGTCCAAAACTCTTCAACTCTTGGACCTTATACAGAAGGAACTACATTCATCTTAGACTGCAGATCTACCGGTGGAAGACCACCACCTCTCGTCACGTTGTGGAATGGCACACGCTCGTTATTAGCAAAGAGTCATGTTCAGACTGGTGAAGATGGCTCAAGTGACGTCATTGCAACAGCCAGATTCGTTTTATCTCGCTTTGATTTGGAATCAAGACTGGAGTGCAGAGTGCAAAGCGATGCCACCATTGCTCCCATGGTTAAGTGGGTTAAGCTGGATGTCCATGGTTAGTGCAATAATATTTGTTTGTTTTTTAAATTTAAAATTAGAAAAATAATATTTGGCACTAATTGCATTTTAATGGGTGTGCGTAATACACATCTATGTTACAGATGCATTCAAAACGTCCTTTTACAGAAATTGCACATAGTTGAATCCATATCTAAAACATTTTTTTCACCTTGATAGAACATTGAAATTAAACATCATTTAAAAGTATATGAAAGAAGACATCCAATGAAAATCTACAGGATACAATTTGGACGTCTCGGAGTCCAATGGATATCTAATGGATGCCTATGGAATGCCATGTGGTAATCACATCGGCTTACAGGGAAAAGTAAATTTATAAATGTCCTATGGTCCCTAGAATTTATGTACTTGAAGAATAAAATATAGTCCATCTGTCCAAATTGGCTAGCGAAAGCACCTCTTGCGAAAAGTGATTTTATGCAATAGACTGCATTTTCGCTCTTGACGATTGGACCCTCAAATTTGATGATTAGAAGATCTGTTGATCGGAATGACTTTAAAATATACGACCTATGAGATGCAAGTTGCTTCTTAGTTCGTATGCTTTCTAAATTACTAAATTCAGCGAAAAGCTGGTCGCTACATCAAAACATATGCTGGAGTCATTGGCATCATTATTTTACTTTAATCTTTCACCCAACCATTTTTAGAACTGTCCTGCAAGTTGTGCAATATCTAGAGTATGGAAATTTGCGAAGCTGTAGACCTTCTCAATTCCATAAATAATATTGACACTTAAGTCAGTACAATTATTTCTTCCGTTGTTTCAAATGATTTACTTAATATAGTTATTCATAGATCTAGAAATTAGACTTAGACTTGTGAAGTTTTAAAAAATGCTTTCAGGTGTATAAACTTTCCAGTAAATATTTATTACATAATTTTTAATTATATGGCAATAAATCAATTTCATTTACAACTAATCGTCTAAATATTTTCTGAGTTCTTTTGATAGTTATTGCTATCTGAAGTATTTACCGTAATTTTAAATTTAACTTATAAGTAATTCAATGCATAAAAGTTTTCATGAAGCTACTTATTACAGATTTTTTAATAATGAAACGATAAATCATTACATAAGCAATTAATCATTTAAATCATTTGTTAGCTTGTTTTGTAATTATTTTGTAAAATATTTTTATGTATATAAACTTTCCAGTAAATTTTTATTACATAATTTTTAATTATATGACAATGAATCAATTGCATTTACAATCAATCGTCTAAATATTTTCTATTTTCTTTTGATAACTATTGATAAATGAAGTAATAAACCGAATCTTAAATGTAATTTATAAACAATTTAATACATAAAATTTTCATGTGATTAATTACAGACCTTTTAATAATAAAACGATTAATCACTGCAAAAGCAATTAATCATCTATATCATTTGTTAGCTTATTCAATAACAGTTGATATCTGAAATATTAAATTATTTTACATCATTTCAACATACATGGATTAGCAATGTTTATGAATGAAAATAAGTGTTACCACAGAAAATTGATTTCTGCTCTTTTTTACACTTACTCATATCTGCTCTTATTTTTTATACCTTAAAATTATTTAAAGTTGCTTTTATGCCACCAATTTAAGTGACTTTTAATGAATAAAAAACGACTTTTAGAAATGTAATTAAATGTTCCGTAAATGAGCAGAAATGTCTTTAAACTTCTACATTATTACAAATCCTATTCAATTAATCATTATACTATAGTACGGCAATTCTGAGAAACCCAAATGAACTTCAAGAAAAAAAAATATATATAATAGTTAATAAGCGATTAAATTTTTCTTTGAAGTATAAAACCCAGTGTGTTAACTAACATTAGTCAAACAGCAATTAAAAAAAAACAATTAGGTTGAGATTTTCAGATCGAAGCTGCGTAAACCTCATCATTAGCAGAGCATTAATTAGTCTTCTTCACTAGCAAGACATTCTAGGGACATTTTTTTTTCATTTCTCTTCCTCATTTATCATTGTCTCTATACTCAGCCTCTCTTTCTTTTTAGAAAAAAAACTTCTTGTAAAAGAATTTTTAATAAAAGAGAAGCATTACATTTCTGAATGGAATAGAACGGAACTTTATTTTTTCTTCTCCATAGACAAAATCGCATATTTGAATTATCGAATTAAAATTCATTTCATAGAGGTTAAAAAAACATGAAATATATCAGTAGTTTTGTCGTCAAATAAAATATTTGAGAATGAAAATGATACGCTCGAGTTTTATTTTTTTTATTTATTTTTTTAGAATGATAAAGTAAATTTAATGTAAAAAGGAATGAACAATTTTTAAATTTAATTTCGTTATTTTTATGATGAGCAGTTTTACTTTTAATCACAATTAAAATGGTAAATGGAAATGATATTCAGAAGCAATATTTTAGCATTTGTTAGCTTATTTAATAATATAAAGCGCATTGAATGAATAAAATAAATAAAAGTGCAATAAATTATTAATTTATTATATTTAGTTACGAATTACATCATTTCTATATATAATGTTCATAAAACTGTACTTACTACCGGGAGAAAGTTGATGCTTCAAAACTCAAATTTTTTTTCTTTCATCGCATCTAAAGCGTACATACACAGGTTTTAACACCAATAATAGCAGACATATTTTTCGTAGTGATTCGATTGTCAAAACACGTATTAAAACTGCCTGTACAGGTGTATACAGGGTGTCCCTAAAAGATTGAAACGCCCTTCATTTCTTTACATGTTGGAGATAAGTAAGCAATGTAAATTGCAAAAATGTTGAAAGTAAGGTAGGAAATAAGACTAAGTTAATGAAATAGTCCTCCCTTTAATTTTCAAAAAGTTACGCATTCTATATTTCTATACGACCCCCCTTAGGCAAATTTGGGCAATCAGAAAATTTTTATTTTTAATGAAACAAAATCACTAAAAAAATTGCGCATCTGTATCCTTAAAATGAGAGCGGAGAAGAGAGAGCGGAATTAGAGAGGAGAAGAGAGAGCGGATTTAAATGAGAGCGGAAATGAGAGATTTTTATCTAAGGTAATATGACACTGCGTTAGACAAAATTTTGAATCATATAATTGAATTATCTTCTGTAAATGAAGTTTTCCTTTGTCATTGAAACAGAACAGCTTATTGCGACTGACGAAAGAGGTATCCGCATATAGACTATTGAACGACCACAATTTTTGTGAAAATTCACTCCAAGTAGCAGGTGACAATGTAACCCATTCACGTGTGGGCACTAGTTCATTTCGTTCGTTAGAGATATATCGCCATATATACACTTTTAGCTTCTCATGGCGAAGTTTCAAATATACATAGACACCAGAACCTAAATGCCAACGACGGAGTGCATCTTGCACGGAATCTGAAGAAGTAAATTCAGTCGAAACAGATTCTGTAGTGGTGGGTAACACTCCGCTGTGTGTTAGAGCACAAGAAAGCAGATCTTGAGATGAGTTTCCGACCTCGGTGAGGACTTGTGAATCGGCAGTGGTGGATGTTTCTGCCGGGGGTATGGAAGACATAAGATAGGTGTCTAACCAATCCACCACAAAGTTTGATGAAGATGAATTAATCACATTTGAGACGATATCCACAGATTTTGTTTCATCTAGGGTAGGAACCGACAACTCCACACTATTTCCACTAGAAATTAACTGTTCGAGTGATGGCATACTTTGAATTTTAGACATTACTTGCAGATAATAACCTCCAAGTACCACATTCACAGTATAAGATTTATTTTTAAAACACTATGATCTTAAAATACTATAAATTTCTCGCAGCTATGAACGAACCGAACCTATCCACGCAACGTCCAAGGTTGAAATGGCTTATCGGACCACGTCATAAGACTAATCACGTGACCTAAATAGAGTGTCGTGTGCAAATAGATTACATAAGATAAGACATGAAGGGGTTAGAACTTGTAATTTTCAATGAATCGCACAACATCAGTTTGTGCCAAGCGCAATTGTTATCTACGTGGGAGACTGTCTACATTATTTTATTCATCTTCGAAATCATAAAGTGGAAATATGTACCAAACTTAGTTAAAATTCATAATTTTTAATCACACTATCATTAAATACATAGGAAAATTTTGTATATTTTTATATCTTTAGGGGATATGCTTACCACATCACACAGAATATACAAGAATAGTTAGCAAAAACATGAAAATAAACTTACAGAATGAGGTCTTCACCAGCCGATATCCAAACTAGAAATGAACGATATGCACCCTAACTGCAATACTAAAATGAGAGCTTATCTTATCTAAGATCTAACATATGATGACGTCATCGGTCCAAAGTTCACAAGATGGCGTCATAGTCCAAAGCAGATCTTTCTTAATTACTTATTTTTTAATTACGGCTTATTGTTTTAATTACTCCCTATTTTTAATTACAGCTTAATTTTTATAATTATGATTAGGTGATTCATAATTATAAAAATTAAGCAGTAATTACTTATGATCACCTATTCATAATTATAAAAATTAAGCTGTAATTAAAAATAGGGAGTAATTAAAACAACTAACACTGAAACCCTAACACTGAAAATTTGTCACAAAATTCACTCATTAGTGTCTTAGCGTTTAAAAAATTATTCAGCAACGTACTTAACATAATTAAATCGATCCATTCATACCGAAATCATCCAAGTACCTTAAAATTCATCGATGTCACACATTTGCTCCATACATATGCAAGTCACATCTGTGTACAACATTAGCTTGTGAAGCTCTCAGTACCTTGCATTTTCTTATTTAAAAATACCTCCCAAGTTTTACATTCACTGATAATTCAGTACACCTATTCATTTTAACTACGTCCTTCAATATAGCAAAGTCTTGAATTTCCCATATATTTGAAAATAAATCAATACAGCCATTTTTCATAGCTAAAAACAGTCGAAACAGATTCAGAAACTTGCCAGGAAAAAAAATATCTCGTGGCACATACAATCATTCTGAAAAAGGGTCGAGTCATGTTCTCAAGTTTTGGTAACATCAAACATGCGATATGCTAGTTCACTATGGAGTGTTAGAATTTTCTCCATTCCCTTAAAAGTCATCCAAAAATACCACAAAATCATTTTATTAAAATTAATAAAATTCAATAACACACACCCCGTCTTTAAAATCACTGATGAACGGTCAATGTAAAAAAAAAAAATTCATTAAAACATGTATGAGCGTGAAGTTAAAATTATTAAGTCCTCGTCCGACTAGCTAATTAAAAGAACACAAAAACCTCACTCGAAATTAATTGTATTATTATTCGTCGCATGTATTTCATTCAAGTGCCAATAGATGGCGCCATCATCGCCATCTAAACTTTCGTAAATGTCTTCAAGCATTTTCCAAAACATTTCATAAAAACAATAATTATCCAATCATTAAAAAATAATCCCCCTTATTAAAATTCAATTATGACTATATTCCATTTTTGTTTTCATAATATATTTTATTCATTAAAAAAAAATGAATTAAAATCTTAATTCAATCGAACCATCCCCTCGTAGAAGTTCAGAAAATATTCTAAGTCCCCAACTCCTTTCGCAGGAAAGATATCATTCAAAGCGCCAATAGAGGGCGCCATCACCGCCGTCTAAACTTTCGTAAATGTCTTCAAACACTTTCCAAAACATTCCATAAAAACAATAATTACCCAATCATTAAAAATAATCCCCTTATTAAAATTCAATTATGACTATATTCCATTTTTTTTTTCATAATATATTTTATTCATTTACTAAAAATTAATTAAAATCTTAATTCACTCGAACCATCCCCTCGTAGAAATTCAGAAAATATTCTAAGTACCCAACTCCGTTCGCAGGAAAGATATCATTCATTCACCATTTGCTTACAAGTCTCAAACTGTATACTGGATAAAGCACTGTCCTACGGTGCAAGGGGTCCCCAGATCGAATCCAGCTCAGTCCAGAACCAAATCTTTCCTTTTCGCCAACACAGTTCTCAAACCTGCCCATAGAGGGCGCCACCAAAATTTCCAAGATGGCCGCCAAGTTCTTCTTCAACCCCACTGTCTGTGTCAGTACATGACGTCATCCATTAATCTTATCGAGTGAGTCATCCGATAAGATAAGCCGATGACGTCATCCGATAAGATAAGCTTATCAGTGACGCCATCTGATAAGAGAAGCCGATGACGTCATCTGATAAGATAACGTGACATCATCATGACGTCATCCTCCGTGACGTCACTGCTGCGGCGCTGCGCCTGCTGGGGTTGAACACCCTTTCCTCTACTACTGGAGTGGAGATCTTTTGGATGGAACTTTAAAAACAAATTCAAAATAAATAAAACCTACAGTAAAGTTACGTAAATAGTCATTTATTCTGTAAATTTTCATTCGAAAACGATTGACATAAATTTTAGAATGCTAGCATGAACCGTTCTTGAGATATTGCACATTTTTCAAATAAGTTTATCAAAACATCACGTAAAATAAAAAATATTAACTATTTCGAAATATGTTCACTTTTCATATGCAATATAATGCAGTAAATTCGTGATATCAATCTCGTGGTTCTAGCTCGTTCCATTTACGAAAAAAAAAAACTTCGGGTTATACTTTTGTATTTTAACGCCAATAGTCATTTATCTGCTATAAGAATAATGTATTTCTCCGTGCATATCGCTTGGCGAGATTTTGGCGACAACGTTTGCGGAATGTCGCCTACTGGGCGAATTTTTAAATGTCGTCAAATTGATACAAATGACTCTAAATTAATGAAAATGACTACTAATTAATGGAAGTTCAATATTTTGGGGAAAGCATAAGAATAGACTATATGAATAATCCGTTTCTCCCACCGTCCATTCATAAATCTTGGCGAGAAAGTTAACTTGTCGTCGGTAACTTGGCGACTATCTTAAATGTTGCTAAAGTGACAAAAATGTCTCTAAATTGATAAAAAAGACGCTAAATGGAGAATAATGTTTCGTAAATTCCGATTCCCTTTATACGCCTTCTAGTATATAAGAAATACTCTTATCTTCGTTTGTCTGTAACACTTGGTAATGCATTTGGTAAACTTGGTGAATAATTTAGCAAAGTATCGCCAACTTGGCGATATTTCACCCCAGATTGCCAATACTATCTTCGACATTGCCAAAATAACGTTAAATTAATGAAAATTATGCCTAACTTATGAATTAATTATTAAAATATTTAATATATGGACCATGCTTATTGAGGATGCTAGCAATATTAATAATTGTTTATTTAGAGATACCCGAAATATAAGTTAATTGGGTTCTTTGAAATAGTTTTATATGTTTTCATCCGGAAAATCGCCAAATGTACAAGTCAGCGATAAAAACACAGTACCATGGATTTTATACATTATTTTTTTACTGTAAAAGTAATAAAGTCATTGCATTATATAAGGAAAGTCATGTGCTGCTCACATCAGATTTTTTGTTTTTTGTTTCCTTATCGCTGACAAAAAGAATCCAACGCTTACTTTAAGGAGCTGTGTGATACAATTATATTTTATTGGTGCTTGAATATGTTGCTCAAATTTTCTTTATCATAAACTGGTTCCATGTATTGTTCAATGCGATGAAACGAATTTATCTCACTTCATCAAATGAAAATAACAAAACAAAGAGAAGCAAATTTGAGTAAGAGACGATGAGTGTTGCCCATAAATATAAATTATTGCACGTATAAATTATAAATTAGATCTCAACGTAAAATGATGTTCAAATATGTTGAAGTGAAGAGACTTACTGTATGTAGCTTCCAGCTCTCCTTATATATTGATCAACAAAACCTCTAGTTATTTACTGAAGAATAAATTATATTTTATCAAAGTGCCACAGAGACAGGATCACATTGTGAGAAAATAAGTCTCTTGTGTTGGAAAATCAAAATAAATTAAGAAACTTTTATACGTATCCAAAGTTACCAAAATTTATAAAAATATAACAGGAGTGACACATTTAAATGTTCTCAAATTTTATTCTAAAAAGTTTATTTGACACTTGAAGCACGTTTTACTCTCTATACCCTAGGGTAAGGGTAAGATTTACAAAATAATTCTAGCATAAAATTTTTTTGAATGTAAAATTATAAGTATCTTCTTTAAATGGATAGTTGGCGTTTAATACAAAAGATTTAGACTACGCAACTCTTATAAAGTATAGCAAATAATTTGCAATTTAAACTTCGAATACTCTGAACAATTTTCGTTGTTGAGATATAATTCCAAAATTTTCTGTATAAATGCTTCCCTCAAAAGATCAGCAGGCAAAATAGTCAAAAAATATCAGAATATTTTCTTATGTAAACTCTAAATGATGCATTGGAATGCCAAGATAAAAAGGTAAAGACGTAAAAATATAAAAACTTATTTTACTCATTATAAATAGTACTTTTAAATCCGTCAATGATCGAAAATACAAGATTTAATGGACAACACTCTACACATTTGGAACTGTATGATGATTTTATACTTTAAATCAAATAGCACATGCTTAGGTTGAAAAATTAAAATAAACAATTTAAATGTAATTAAAAGAAATCTGTACTTGCGTTTACATTTGATGACATCAAAAGCAGTTATTTAACAAATTACGCAACGTGACACACTCCCCTAATTATTAATATTGATGGTAAACAGTCACGTGATCTGAGTATGCGTGTGCATCTTACCGTAATTAGTTCTTGCGCCAATTCCCTAGTACTTATCCTATTTTATAAAGGAATGCGAATTTTCCATAATCATTAATTGCTGGCAGGCTACCAAAAATCTAAACGTCCTATAGCCATAATAGTCGGTAAAGTGGTACATTGAATCCCGAGAAGACACATAGAGATTATTTTAAATTATACATAGAGTTTTAATTATTCAATATTGAAGCGTCATTTTGCGCAATTTTCGCATACATCGATTTGTTAGCGATCCAAAATATTGTTACCATGTTTCTATTTTAACACCATCGAAAAGACCGAGGATTTCTCTTTCTAATAAAAAAGACCGTACTATCAAGAGATGAATTTTCGCAAATTTATACTCTTAATGTATACATTTTATATGTACTTTTTATGTTTTGAAGACCGTACATGATTTTAAAATAGCGGTCTTTAAAAATTGACTGACAATATGATCTTTATAATTTATCAGCAGCTTCTTAAAATATTACACACTGATTCAAAATATAAAAAAAATATTCTTTCCTACAGCCATTCGATCATTGATTATAATTTTCATAAGCTATATGTTTTACTTGGAATTCCGCAAAAATTAATCCATGTGCGCATACGCATAAACACCGATAGGCCGTGATTCCAATGCGCAGATTCCTTTTCTTGGAATTCAACAAGGAACGTGTCATGCACTGACGTCACCTGCATTCTGATAAACGGCCTGTAAGAAAGCTTTTTAGGGAACAGTGTTCTCAGTACACCGTAGGAAACAAAGTAAATGGTGCAAGACAAATATGCTCTCCTGGGGATATTTTAGTATAATTATTTTAATTTAGAAAATGCACTTCTGATTCTATGCAAGTTTAATAATACCCCATTTGAATGTGACCCACTGACTTATTTAGGGCGTATCCAAGGAAATTATTTAGACCTAACAGAAAAGCTTATTTAGAACGTATTTTGACCGTGCAGAGGTCTGTAGGCGTAGTTAAAGCATATCAAAGGAGATTATTAAAACTTATCAGAATAGCTTATCTAGGGGGGTATCAGTGGAGCTTATTTAGAGCGTATAAAATGTACGCCCACGCAGAAGGTAAAGATATATCAAAGGAGCTTATTTAGAGTGTATCAACGCTTAATTCAAGCGTATTATATTCACGAGGCGAACAAAAATCGTAGTTAGGGCTTAATATGTTACTACGTAGCGGTCGATCCCAAGGCATGTTATGCGATTGCGCAGCGAACTAAGGCGTGTTTAGGCATTTATTTAGGTCGTCTTATGTTCACTAACTGACAGGGCGCAGCCGCACGTGTACTTGCAACAATGGTCGATAGTTCCTTCTGAAAAATTGAGTGAATGATTTCAATTAACTCCTTTACATCCCGAGAAAATGCCAAGTACATTTTCTAGAATTCAAGAAATAAAACCAATTACATTAGTTAATTTATTTTATGAATCTTATTACGCGAAATGCCTCGAGAACGCCAGCAACCTGAAACTAATTTCATCTACTTATTAATATACAAATAGACACGATCTCTTAATTTGCTTAATTTAATTCGTTTTTGATATTTTGATATTTTTATTTTTGAATAAATGGGAACGTATGGTTTATTTTTTTTATATTACTTACTAGAAATTTTTAATGTGAATAATTCAATAATTATTTAATTTCAAATTAATTCTGGTTAAAATCATTGAATATTATTCTATTCTAATTCATATGTTATTCCATATATATTGTCAAAATACATTTAAGTGCATAAACACAAGCTCTTAGACATACATGTAGTCGCAAAATACTATATCTGAAAATTTAAGGACTATATAATGGTAAATATATATTTCTTTGTTCATGGAGAAATTTTGATACACATACATGTTATTATACTGACCTTATATATGTACTGCATTTTTATTATGTTTTTTTAATTCAATGATAAACATTATTATTTAATTGGTTTTCTAATTACATTTTATTAAAAAAAACGCGAGTTTTAAGATTTTAAATCTATTCTAGATTACATAATCAATTGTAGTTTTAATTTGGCATTACGACTTGGTAAAATTTCCGATATTTATCCGGTAAAATTTCAAGACATATTAATTTACATTTCTAAAAAGCGGTAATTCGAATCTTACTTTTTTGTTCACAGAACTGATGAAAATTTTAGATGTTCTTATCAGAACAACATATCACTTTTTAATTTCCGCTCCTGGCGTTTAGAAATACATTTTTAATAAAATAATTCTACTCTGGTGGCTTTGCTCATTTTAGTTGAAAACTTTGAGTTAATTAGTTTCTGATAGCTATCTACGTTAAGGAACTCTTTAATCTCACGAAAGATTTATCACATTTTAAAGTTTGAGAGAGATTACCGTTTTAAATCAAGCAGAAAGTGCGTTTCTTATCTAAAAAGAAAATAAATGAAGATGATGTATTTGTATCGAAATTCTTTATCTTCTGATAATAACCTTAGAATCATTTTGTCTTCTTCTGGGAAAGTACAAACCTGGCTTGAGAGTTAAAGTAAACAAACATGAGAATAGATTCAACTCTCGATTTAAGTTTAAATTAAGATTTACGGACAGTTTAATCATTTGCCTTCAAGCTTTTCCAAAAGTTACGTCTTTATAGTGTAATGAGTTTTCATCGTATACCGCGGATAAGGATTTGCTTTAGGTGGCTCCGTATGATGTTGGTATTAGAATGTAATTGGAAACAAGCTGCTTTCGAGACATTGTCGAAAAATTCTCCTAAGATTTAGCAATAATCATGAAGCCACTAGCTTTGAAAAAATAATTCAAAGTAAGATAATAATATATTTAAGAAAGGTAGACTTGAACTTTCCAGGAAATTTAGATTTTTTTTATTTCTAGCAGCAGCACTTGATACAAATCATTCACTGGTGTACAAATACACAACACCAAAAATACAGGAGGAAAATTATTACAAGAAACAAGAAACATGAATAAGCAACAATATCAACAATAAAACAAATATAGGAAATACATGGACGGTAGCCAAAAACACTAATTAAAAACAGTCAGACAGCTTGAAGGGCCTTCAACCTCTCCCTTGCACTCCAATACCTTTTGTACATGTCACCAGAGAGTCCTGAGCAGTTCATTAAATGATCAGCGTCCATAGCTGAGTTAGCACCACACATTACACAGTTTGGGCTTGATATTAGAATAAATCTATGAAGATATTTAGCTAAACAGTCGTGATCAGTTTCCAGGCGAAATTTAGAATAAAAAATCATATAATTATATGATCTTGAAACAGATTGAAGAAACATTATTCAACAGTTTTCCGCCACAGAACAATTTGCGATTCCGGGGAGGAAATTATATATTTTTATCGAAAGTGCAGAAGCTTTTATTGAAGTTTATGTTGAAGTCAGGACGTGTTTTTATCGAAATTCTTTATCTTCTGAAAATAACCTTAGAATAATTTTGTCAGGAACGCGTGTCCTTCTGGAAAAGTTCAAACTTGGCTTGAGAGTCAATATAGACAAACACGAGAATATATTTCACTGCCGATTTGAGTTTAAATTAAGATTTACAGACAGTTTAATCACATTTGCCTTGCGCTAGCATTTTCAAAAGTTACGTCTTTAGTGTAATGAGTTTTCATCATATACTAACGTATAAGGATTTACTTCAGGTGGCTCCGTATGATGTTGGTATTAGAAAGTAATTGGAAACATGTTGCTTTCGAGATTTTTTCGAAAAACTCTTTAAAGATTTAGCAATAATCATGAAGCCATGGGCTTCAAGAAAATGATTTAAAGTAAGATTTTAATATGTTTAAGAAATGTCGATTGCCACTTTCTGGGTAATGTAGAATAAGAAAGTCATGGAATTGTAGGATCGAGAAATTGATTGAAGGCCATTTAACAGTTTTTCGCAACATTATAATTAAGATTTCGATAAGAAATTTAAACTTCGTTTATCGAAATTGAAGAATCTTTCATCCAAGTTTGTGTTGAAGTCAGAATTTTTTGTTGTTTGTTTTTAATGGGGCTCTTAAGGTGACAGTGTATCTTCAAAGAAAGGTTTCTTTCATTATAAATATATACACATATATATATATATATATATATATATATATATATATATATATATATATATATATATATATATATATATATATATATATATATATATATATATATATATATATATATATATATATATATATTACTGGCTAAGTGTGAAAAGCTTTAAGCAAAGTATGAAATGTCAGTTTCAGTTTAATACTTTACATACTGTCCTTAGGCATTGCATAGAGTACCTAGGCATTATATAAAATGACAAATACTACTTCGGAAAAGTGTGAGAAATGCTTTTATTGAAAAAATGCATGTGAAAATTTAAGATATAGGATTTTTCTGCAGAGAGAGAAAAGAAAAGAGCTGTATTACTTGTTTTTACAAGGTAGACTAGAATGCCATTCTGGATTGCATTTAACTGCCGTTTTCACACAAAAGAATGTATGGATTAACACTTCTATTCTCGACTTCTTATTTTTCAAGCAGTTTCTTCCCCGGGGAAAGAAGATTCTAAATTTAAATAGCAGCCGCGCAGATTGCGGACTGCAGAGGATGCTGGCAACCAGGATATAAAACGGCGAGGTGCGAAGGCACGACAGAGATGGGGGGGGGGGGGGGTAAGAGAGATGGTATGTGGATGCAGACGATGGTAGAAAGAGTGGACCATGTACATTCTGATTTATTATTTGTAAATTACGCTTATGGAGTTTATGATTTCTACAGTTTAAGAATAAACTTGTTTTTATCAAAAGATGCCTGAGTGTTCATCCCGACACCTATACAAGCACTTGAAATTTCCGCACTTGTTCTTGTAAGTACACCTCACGAACCCCTGGCTGACAAAAATATTGCCGTCTTGCAACAGTAAACTTCACTGCCAGTAGAATTATATACTTTGCCGATTTGCCATATAAATAAAATGCCTAGGAAATGTCTGAAAATCTAAACGTTTCATACGTTGACGTTCGCCTTCTGGCATTGTAAAGAATAACTAGTCATTTTTACAATGCCTAATTTAACACTTTGCCGGTAACATAAGCAGGGTGTCCCATTGGATGTGAACAGTAAAGGATTTTTTGAACCGTTGGTTGTAGACCTATAGTTCCAAATACAAAAATGCTTTAAATAAGGAAGGAAGTTATAAAACAGTAATTCAAATACTCTGCCATATATTTGTAGAAAGTTAACAAAATTAACTTTTTTATGCAGCCACTCTATCGAAAAAAGTCAAATTATAAAAATGTTACCAGTACCGTCAGTGGCGCACCCAGAATATTCCTAAGGGGGGGGCCATTGGTGCACAAAATTTTTATGAAGGAGGATGACTCCTCGATAAATTTTCCGAGAAAAAATGATCAGAGGCCATATCAATTAACAAGGCGGTTGTCTTTTTTTGTACATTTATTTTTATCAAATTACTAACAATTCTTCAGTGCAGTGCAAGAGAATTGAATGATTAGAAGAAGTAGTAGTAGATATTTATACAAAACAACACAAATTAAGAAATAGATGAAGATAAAATTATTTGTTCTGGTCTGCTTATACTGTATACTTGTTTTCAACCACTCTCTCATGATTACATATTGTTATATTATTCAATTATGATCTATACATATTCATAAAACGAAGTCCAGCCTCCTGTTCTTCTTTGTAGCCAGAGCATTAATTATCTGGTCTGGATCAATTTCCACTTCACGGTGAATGTTCATTGACTCCAGTCCATTCAGTCTGGTTTCACTCATACTGTTTCTCAAGTAAGTTTTCAACCTCTTCATTGTGGATAATTACCTCTCAGCACTGCTTGTTGATACTGGGAGGGTGGCATACACTTTTAAAAGTTCAAACACAGTTGGAAAAGTCCTTTGGTCACAAAAGTTAAGCAGTTCGATTGGGCTTTTAGTTTTCTTGTTCAATGCAGAGACCTTCATGTACCACAGATGTAGTTCAGCTTTTAGAGTATTATCTGATCTAGGTCCTAAATCATCTGCAAATTTCCTTGATAAGGCAACAAATCTCTCGTTTTCTTCCAGTATCGGCTGCCTTCCATTCGGAACGACAGATGCAAAACTTTGTAGAAATTCCTTATGTTTGAGAAATTTTTCATGGAGGTGAGTGATGAAATTATCAATCCATGGAATGAAAATAGAAAGTTTGTAGTATTCTTCAGGAGTCTGTACGTTGAAATTTGATCTATAAATTTGTCTGGTGGCACGGCGTGGTAGAGTAATGTTTTCTCCATGCTGTTCCAGCTTCTTAACAGCTTGTTCAAACAGATGGTGAAACTCGTTCTCTGCGTTCTCTCGAATTATAGATATAGCTTTCAAAACGTCTTCTACGTCACTCACAGCAGTTGCCAGATCAAGGTTAACTTCCTGCAGCTTTTCACTCAGACGAACACTGTAGCTGAGTAATCTGTCAGCTGAAACAAGTGCTATGACAAACTGTGATGTTAACATTGAACATAACAAGGTATGAGCCTCTGTTGATGTCTCCTTGTCATTCCAGGTAGTAATCTCCTCCAGAGCCTCGATTACTTGATCAAACAATGAAACCATAACTGTGACGGCATCATGTCTCTCCACCCAACGAGTAGGGCATAATTTCTTCAGTTTTTTGGCACTGATTTCTGTCTCTCCCTGATTAGCTGCATTAATTTTGCTGGTGAGAACAAGGTTTCGTTTTGGTGTGTTGAAAAAACTAGAGATTTTCCCTATTATTCCAAAGCTGTTTCGGATATCCGGAACTCTAGATGAATAAGTTATGGCTAAGTTCAAACAGTGTGATGCACAATGAACGTAGGGGGCTTTGGGGTGTTGCTCATATATAATTGCTTGGGCGCCATTGTACTCTCCACTCATTGCAGAAGCTCCATCGAACCCTTGTCCACGGAGGAAAGACGTATCAATGTTGCAGTCTGCAAGGCCTTTAAGAATAGCATCTGCAATTGCTCGACCTGTAGTTTCAGTCAGGGGCACAAACTTAAGGAAGTTCTCCACTATCTTAAATTCAATTTTATACTTATCATTTGTTTCAAACCGTTTCAAATAACGAACGCAAAGTGTCATTTGCTCTACCGTTGCAATATCTGTGGTTTCGTCACATAAAACCGCAAAACATTTGGCCTCATTCACCTCAGTTGCTATGTGCTTCACAATGGAATCATTGCATGCTGAAATAATCTCATTTTGTATATTCCAACTTATGTAAGTTGAATTTTTTGCACAACCTTGTAGATGAGTTTTCAGTATTTCTTCTCCTGCATCAACTCGGAGTCGCAAAAGGGCTCTAAAATTTCCTTCGCCTTGGCATGGTTCTGACAATACGTCCAAATCCCCACAGTCTCTATGCCCTCTCATGGCCAGCCCTTGCCTTCCACAAAAAATCACTGTTTTGATAATAGGTTTAAGAATAGCCCTATTCTGCAAAACTTGTTTTTGCTTTCCTCTGTCCATTACTTGATCCACAGGAACCGTTTTTCCTTCCGTGACCCTTAAGAACTCATCGGCTTTGAGAACTGAATCCTTATGATAGAAAAAATTTTCATGTTGACTGAACTTCTCCAAGGCCTTCTTCCAATTATTAAATCCTTTTGAAACAAGTTGACCTGTAGCTTGTGTGGATCTTAAACCGACTTCATGGGGTGCAAAGAGAACACAAAATTTGCAATAGGCACTGTCCTCTGCCTTTGAGTAAGCTAGCCAGTTATGCTTACTCAGCCAAGATGAGCAGAACTTCCGAGTGTGGTGAGGTTTTCCTTGACTTGATACAGCACTAGTGACAGTAGCAGGAAAACTGTAATTTTCATATGGTTCCCAAAGATTTTTTAGCGCTGTTATCCTATCTTCATCTGTGAGGTTAGATTTCTTGACATAATTAGAAATATCTGCAGCCAGAATTTCTATTTCAACTGTGTTTGGTATTGTGTTTTGTCCTACCTTTACCTCCTCACAAGCGTTTGAAGACAGCCCGGGGTCACGGCTGTTGCTTGCTTCGACTGCAGCCTCATCAATGTAACAAGAGCTCAGGGAAACGTCGTTGGGAACGTCACTATTTTCAATCTTACTTTTTTTTTTTTAAATAATTTCCCAGTGTCTGTTGGCCTAGCCCTTTTCGTTTTTCACTCATTGTCTTTTTTTTTTACCTTGCTCCTCAGTTATTCAAGAACAAAATTTGCTATATAGCCGAAATACGCACATAAACACACACACTGATCGTTAAAGATGCATTTCACTGTAAGATCAGTTGAAAGTTCAGGACCATTATTAAATTCAGCTATTCACCACGCAGGCCCTCGTTCCGAAACTACCAATTCACTGTTATCACCTTGTGTCGTAACGTCGCACTTTATTTCAACTCACAGCAACACTTAATTCGCGAAGCGTTGGCACGATCTATTTATTCACTTCCACAATTTTCTCACTGGGTAAACGAAATCCTCGAGTTTTCGAGCGAACAGCCGCTTCCCCGTCGTTCACTCTTTATATAGGGCCACGGAGGCGCCTGTGACGTCACTCTACACAGCACTGGTATAGTACGACTCCAGCGAGAAGGCATTTGGGTCACGTGATTTTGGACGAGTCCATTCTCGAAGGCAGACCTAGTTCTCCCTTGTGCTGACAGCGCCCTTCGCGTTTTGCTTTGTCAGCCCAAGGGGGGGGCCAGGGCCCCCTCGGCCCCCCCCGTGGGTGCGCCACTGAGTACCGTATTTAGTTAAACTGAAAAAATTTGGCTATAATGCGATCAAATTTGACATAGTCATCACTGATTAAAAATTTCATTGGGAAATAAACGGACATCCACAAATAACTTCGGTTACAAATAGTTATTAAAACTTTTACCACTTCTTCAAATTAATTTTCTGCAGATAAGCTATTATGTCATTATGATGTCAATTCATACCTTCATTTAAGCATTTAAGTAACTCTGTTACTTAACTAGATTTAATAATGGTACTATTCAGTAATGCCGAACTCTATAAGATGCTGTCTTTAATAGTTTCAAAAACAAACCATGGAAAAAATTATTTTAAAACCCCTCTAAAGGATTTCTATGCATTAATTCAATTTGTGAAAGTCGTCTGTATTCATGAATTTTGATGATTAAAAGAGTACCGAAAAGTCATGAGAAAATGGTGTAAGTCAGGAATTTTGACAATTTATTTCATCCTAAATTTGAGCTTTTAAGAACCAAAGTTTTATTTCGTTTGACTGAATGACGTATTGACAACATTTTCGTAATTTGACATTTTACTTATAGAAAGACTGTATACAAAGTTAATTTTATGACATTTCTAAAAAATATGGTACAGCATTTAAATTACTACTTCATAACTTCTTACCTTATTAAAATCATTTTTGCAAATATAACTATGAGTCTACAACCAACGGTTTAAAAGATCTTCCATTGTTCACTTTCTATGAGACACCCTGTATACTACTACAACTTGCAAAAAATTGCAATAAATTTTCGTCAATGAGTCATCATTTTCATTGATTTAGCGTCATTTTTATCCATTTGGCGAGTTTTTCGTTAATTTGGCACCATTTAAAAAAGTCGCCAAGTTGGCGACATTCCACCAAATTCGTCGCCAAAATTTCGCCAAGTGTTATGGAAGGAGAAATAAGTTATTCTTACAGCAGATAAATGGCTATTGCCTTTAAAATACAAAAGTATTACTCAAGGTATCTTTTTTCATGAATGGAACGAGTTAGATCCACGAGAATGATGTCACCCAATTTATCGCATAGTATTACATATGAAAAGTGAACATGTTTCTCAATAGGAAATATTTTTTATTTTATTTTATATGACTTTTTGATAATTTTTTTTTAAAAATGTGCAATATTTCGAGAACTGTTCATGTTAGCATTCTAAAATTTATGTCAATCGTTTTCTAATGAAAAATTACATAAGAAATGTCTATTTGCGTAACTTTATTGGAGGTTTTGAATTTTTGACCATTTTTTCAAAATTTCAGTCGAAAATTTAGGGGAGTTCTGAACATTCGATTGCTTATAAAAACAATAAGCTTCCAGTGTTTATGGTTTGTAATTTTTGTACCAAATGTTATTCGAATCGGTCCATTCGTTCGTCAGTTATCGTCTCCACAGACTCACTGACACACATACACACACACACATACTTTCACACACACACAGAGACAGACATCACTTCAAAAATGTTCGATTCGTGAATAGGGATGCTTGAAACGTGCTCTCCCGTCGAAAACTCGATTTCGAATTTTCGACCCCGTCACAATACTTTCCTTATACGTTATTGTTTATAAGGAAATTAATAAGTTGCAACAGTATGAATTTTTTAAGTTGAAACGTTTTGGGTGCATTGCTGACTCACTTGTTTGGAATTGTTTCCATAAAAGGAAATGAGAACGGGGAACAGGACAGTCCATGAAGAAATTGATGAATTACTAACTGAACTGCCCTACCTCAAATCTCCCGACACCACGCCAGCGTTGAGAATTTTCCAAAAGTATTCATTGTGTCATAACAAAGCTAATCTAATCCAAAATTAACACTAACAATTTTCGAAAAAAGCATGGATCCCATGTCTAATGGATTTATCCCATGTCTAATTTCATATTTCTCAAGAATCAAATCGCAGTTGGGTACATCATTTGATATTTGTATTCCCCCGTCGATGACAACAGTATGTTTCACCCAAGAAAATCCACAGATGCGTTCGATATTTGAGGATTTGTATAGCATGCTTAACTTTCAGAAGGCAGTTTATTGCATGCGTATCTCAATTTATTCTGGTTAATAGAGTACTATCTAATTGCAAAAGATGCAATTATGTGTGTTTCATTAATTTATTTCAATTCTGGAACTGTACATCAGTGTATACACAATTAATCGTCACTGCCATGGTCTTCAATTTGTTGATTATTATAATAAAGTAATATTGTGTTCAAAATATGTTTCTTTGATCGGAAATTAAGACAAAATAAAAGTGTGAGAAGGGTTCTTTTACGATCGTGTTTTTGTACACTTTATGTTCTCTTCTCACTTGTTCAGAAAGAATATTTCAAGTGTGTGTAATATTCAAGAAATGTGTATAAAATTTTCGGAACGAATTTTCTTTAAAGCAGCTTTTAAAATATATTTAAATGTTAACAAATAATTCTGATGCATTTTCTGGAAAAAAGTCTTTGGAAATCTTTGGAAAATCATCAAAAATTAATTGTTTTATTTTAATACATATTATAGATTTCTTTCTCGTAATAAAAGTGACAATAAAACACATTTTAAAATTAAACATTTTAAAGCAATTAATCTAGGAAGCTCTATCTTCATAGAAGGGATTTTCGATAGGAGGGAAGCAATAAAATTTTGGAATTAATTATCTAAGAAATATAAAATCTTCATAACAAGCTAGATTTTATCTAGCTTGTTATGAAGATTTTAAATTTCTTAGATAATTTAAGTAAAAAAATTATTATTTTGAATTTAAATTTCTTAGATAAACCTTCAAGTAAAAAGAGAGCACGTTATATTTAATCAGCAATATAATTTTAAAAGTTGAATTTATTTTTTCCTTGGAATGCAATTCTAAATTAGATGATCGGGTGTATCCCGAATTTTCAGTTACTGATTTTTTATTTTCTTGTTAGGGGTCTTGTTCATCGGGTTCCATAGTGAATTATACATAGAATGTAATGGTGCAATCTCTTATATTATTACTTACCATAGTATACAACAAATAAGTTAAGTACATTTTGTGCAAAGGATAATAAAAACTTGAGCAATATATATATGAAGAAATAACACAATAATTCTGTGTTATTGTGTTGTTTGTGACTTAGGTTACTCAAATTTTCCATAGTATATAATACTAAGACCATCTTTTACAAGTTCAATAAAACGAATTTCTTTTGCAATAAGATATTTTGAGCAAATAGGAAATTAATTTATTGTAAAATATGTTATAAAACCAAGCTAAATTGATTTGATGTAACAAAATAGAAAAGCCATTAAAATTCAAGACAAATAATAAAACACGCAACAGAGTGATAAAAAATAGTTACTGAACACTTACTAGTAGACAGATTTAGTTTGATTATTTGCGCATAAAATTAATACCTTAACCAACAAATACTTGATTTTAACACTTTACAGCATAGTTGAAAAATGTTTATGACTTAGTTCATTCATTCTGTCTGTCTGTCAGTTCACCTGATAACTGCGGTAAAAATGACTATCAAAATTACATTTTATTATATTGTTGAGACGATCTGTGGGACATATGGAAACATAAATGAGTAATATCACCTAATTAGTTTTGGATTGAACCCGGGTTGAAAAAATAAATTACATTGAACCCTATAGATCACCATTTTTCAGACACATTTAAGAGAAGTAAAAATTCACAAATTGCTTCGAAAATTATAAAAAATATTCAAATGTGTAAAAAAGTTTTAGTAATATATGTTTGGTAGTTTTTTAAGTAAAAATTGAAACAATAATTACACTCATATTACACGAATAGATCAAGTGACTCATTTCAAAATAAAATATGCATCCACATTTTGTCCCTGTGCAAAACTCGTGATGTTTAAAGTAATTTTAAATTTGTATTTAGTATTGCATCTGCCATAAAATATACACAGAATTAGATACACATATAATATGCTTTTGCATATTATCCGTGTATCTAAATTATGTACCAGCGCAATCATGCTATTTTTTATTTTAAATCAATTTTTTTTATTCATTTTATTATTTTCATTATTATTATTATGATTATTATTATCATTTATTATTTTATTATTATCACTTTTTATTTATTTTCATTTATATATTTATTTATATATTATTTTCATTTATATTAATATTATTGATCACTAAATTTTGATTATTCCTACAACGAAGCCTAAATATTAAAGCAAGCAGAATGTAAACAAATCAAGCGATAGTAAGATGAGCTATATAAGAATTACTAAACGTTTATCACGTAAAATTATTTAGCCCTGAAGTCTGGAATATAAGAGATATGAATAAAATATTCATTGATTTTACATAGAGATGCAGATGATTTATATCATTGGCTTTTTTGATGAAGCTTTAAGTTTTCAAATACAATAAATTATTTTAGTGCTCTGATAATTTTAAAAAAATATGACTGCTGAATATATCGCATTTCAGAGATGTTGAAATAAGATTGCATTTCAGTTGGACAGTGTTTCATAATCAATGGTTTATGCATGAATAATCTTTCTGGTTGATAACTGATCAAGAATATATTTTTATTAAGGTATAGAAGCAGGAAGTGCATGTAAAACAGGTAGTTGCATTTGATCAAGTTTAAAAATTAATCCTCGTCTCTGCATTATGTTTATTTAATATTCTAATTTAAAATCATATTTTCCTATTTATGTCTAAAATACATTTTAAATATATCACGATTTCTAATTAAATATTTAAATTCTCTGGATAAATGTACAGTTGCAAACCTCAATTTCCTTAATTTCACAATTGTATTCATATAATTTGAACTGTCTAGATAGAATTATTTCCTTTATATTTGAACTGGATCTGAAAGACAATTAAATTCCAATTCATAAATACATAGAAATTGTTTTAAATGTACAGAATATTCTTATTTGTTTAACTGTATAAATGATTAAACAAACCCTTATGAATAAAGCCATATAACTTCGAGACATATTTAATTGCTTGGTATAAAGTAGAAAATAAAGTATTAAATATTATGCTACTAGTTTGTTACTTGCTGGATACAAAATTGTATCAATCTGTCAAATTGAGTTGCATATAAATGAATAGAACTAATAAACAAGATCAGTCATGCATAGATCGTTGAATACGAAACACTTTCTAACTGAAATCCAATTCTCTTTAAAAATCTCTAAAATGCGATACATTAAACGGTGATATTTTTTTACTTACCACAGAACTACAATAATTTATTTTACTTGAAAACTTAAAACTTCATCGAAAAAAAAACGTACTTTATTCAAATGATGTTATCAAAGTATAAATCGTTTGGCTCTCTATGTAAAAGCTGGGAATATTTCATTCATACACTTCTATTGCAGACTCCAGTGTAAAATAATTTTGCGTGAAAATACTCATCGTACAATCACTTATTTACACTCTGCATTCATTAAAATTAGGATTCGTTGTAGACATAATCAAAGTTTGATGATCATTTAAACTAAAAAGTGATTTTATTGTGTTGGCGCAGAATTTAGATGCACAGAAAATATGAAAAATGAATCTGTCTTATGACGGATGCAACACTAAATATAAATTAAAAAGAACGTTAAAAATCAGAATTTTGACATAAGATGGATGCCATATTCTATTTTGAAGAGCGTCACGTGACCTATTCATATCATATTGGTGTAATTACTATTTTAATTTTTATTTAAAAAACTATCAAATATATTTTACTGCATTTTTTTTATATAATTTATGGGTTAATTTGAATATTTCATAAAGTATTCGAAGCAATTTGTGAATTTTAATTTCGCTTAAAAAATATTTGAAAAATTAGGTCCCATATGGTTTAATGTATTTCAAATTTTCAACACGGATTCAATCCAAAACTGATTGTGTGATATTATTCATTTATATTGCCATAGATCCAACATACCGTCTGCAGACCATACTACAATTTCATTTCGATGAAGACATTTTTACGGCAGTTATCGTGCGAACGGACAGACAAACAGACGGACAGACAAAGTGTACAAAGTCATAAACACTTTTTAACTATGTTGCAAAGTGTTTACAAGCTGCTTGTGTTAATTCTAATGCGGTCTTAGGAGAAGGAGGTTTAGGTCAATTAGGAGTCTACAATTGTTTCTTTGGCGTTTTGAACTCTCTAGAAAGAATTAGACTGTTAAGCATATAGAAATTTAATTTATTCTGAAATATATCTACAATTTTATAATCTAATAGAAAATGTAAAACGATTTGGCCTCGGATCCTTTAATTACCAACCTTTAATGAGAAACAATTTCCTGAAGAGAAGTTGTTACGTGTGGTGCACTAATTATTACAATTTTCTCGTTAGAATTTGTAATTTGGTTGTTTCTTAATGTGATAATCATTTTAGCGTCCTCTAAGTCTTCTTTAAACTTGATTGCAATTGACCTGATGCAATTGATCTTTCCAAGTTCCGTTTAACACCGGGTACGTTTTCTAGTATCACAGTAAATCCTACAACCTATTAATGATCTGGAAAAACTGGAGCAACACATAAACTGAAATGAAACAATAATACACCATACAGCTGTTTCGAACACACGTTGAGTCTCTTTCGTCAGTACAAGGAAACCAACAAACCCAAAGTCAAAAAGGACGAGAAAGGAAGAATCAGGGAATTATATGCCCAAGACCTGGATACCTCACTTAATACAGGTCTTGTGTCAAGCTCCTGTGATTGAAATGAATTTGTTGACACATAAAAGTTAAAAATAGTTTAATTATATATTGTTATGAGTACTTCTAATTGAGAAAATTGCAAGTAAACGTTTAAGATGAAATAGGGATTACATTCTGAGTAAATGTGGTTCAGCTTTATCATGCCAAGGAAGTTATAACCACAAAATCGTTCAAATTGATGTATAAATAAACATTGCACAATAAAAAACCTTCTTGAAACACAAATACAAGAATAAGTAATGGTATGTATCGATAAGTACAATGCACACTTTATGCGAAGCATAAGAAAATATTGAGCAACGTATAAAAGCACAAATAACACAATACGGCAGCATGCAGCTATTTTGAGAACACGCTAGATCCTCTTGATCAGTATTAGAAAACCAACAAATCTGAAGTCCCAAAAGGACCCGAACGGAAGAAGCAATGGTATTATATACCCAAGACCTGAATATCTTTCCTAATCCAAGTCTTGGGTATCTAATCTTCCCCTTCTTCTTTCTTTCGCGCTCATTCCACTTTCTGATCTCGGATCTGTTGTTTCTTTGGCACTGACGAAGTAGATCCAGCGTGTCCTCGAAACAGCTGTATGCTGAATTATTGTTTTATTTGTGCTTATTTACGTTGTTCTAGTTTTTCCTCATCCTTCGCGCAAAGTGTATTTTATCTATTGAATTAATAACCTGTAATTCTGATATCATTATCTTTAGTAAAATTTGATATGAGGTATATTATTCATTCAACTGCATTTCATCGTACATCGGAAAACAGAAAGAAAATACATAAAAAATAAATAAAATATGACTGTGTGACTCCCTTTTCCTTACCATTTTTTCATTTTTAATTTTACGCATCGAAAAATATATTTAATATCAAGAAATTAAATGGCCCCGTATGGATAAATAAGCTGTTTTGGAATATAATTAAAACTTTCATAAACAGGAACAAATTTCTTCACACAGCTACATTATTTCAAATCATTCGATTAATCTTAATGCTTTCAAACCATAATCCTGGTGAACCAAAATTAACTGTAACAGAAAAAATAAATTAGTTGATATCCGATTAAAAATTCCTTTTATGTACAGAAACCAATGTGTTAACTAGCATTACTCCAGCAGCAATCTAAAAAGCAACTATTGGGTTGAGATTTTTAAAAGGTAGTTCCGTAAATCTCGTCATTAGTTCAGCATTAATTAGTCTTCTTCACTAGCAAGACAGCCTTTTTTTTATTATTTCTCTTGCTCATTTATCATTGTCTGTCTTGCTTTTTAACCTTTCTTCTTTCGTTTTCGGAATTTTTGTAAAATATTTTTAATGCAGAATGCAGCGTTGGATTTCTTGGCATCGTAAAGCGGAATTTATTATTTTTTCTCCATAAGACTAAGTTGTTTATTTAAAAAATCCTATATAAGTTCAGTTCATAAAGGTTCTAAATGAAAAAAAAAAAGAATATGGAAGAAATCAGCGGTTTTATAGAAGTCAGAATAAAGTTTTGGAATACAAAATTGCCAGCTTAATAAAAATTGTAAGGTACTGTTCATAAAAGAATGATGCAGTGAATTCGGTTAGAAAAAGGTTAGGAAAATTCCTTAATTCAATTTCATTCTTTTTAATGTAATTTAAAGTGTAAACTAAATTAAAAATCATCTAAAAAGCATTTACAAGTAATTTTCTTTATTCCATATTTCAATAACTGCCTAATGTATCTATCGTGTTTTTGTTTTTCATGATTCTCAAGAAGTCCATCTGTGAGCTAGACACACTTATAATATCAACTACGACCGAATTTTTGAATTTTTGATTTATTACACAGGGGGAAAAGAAATTGGGACTTTATCAGTTCCCTCTGCATTATTTGCCTTGCTGTTGACAACACATATATTGGATTAACTTGTATTTTATGATCTACTGTCATTTATGTATTTTGTAATTATGTTTTTTAAATGCATCAAGTGTCCTATATGCAAATTTTGTCACGCTGTTGTGGCCTATTTATTAGAGCTTATCCCTAGTAGAAATCCTATATTGGCCAAATATTGCTCCAAATATTGGCATCCAATATCAGAAATATTGGACCAATATGAAAAAATCTGATGTGATCAGCACACGACTTTCTCTGCAGACTCAAATTCCTTTTTTTTATTTCTTTAATGATTCCTTAAATTGAGTTTAATTGCACCAATACACTAAATTTGCATTTTTAATTCAATTTCTGTTTTTATTTGGTACTTGGACATTTTTCTAAAAGTGGCATAACTAAATGCAAAAAATTTCAAATATCTCGAGAAAGGATAGTCCTAGAGCAATAGAGATGTTCTAATTCTTTTCCTTATCAAAAATTACGTATAAAAACAAGCATTTAATTGATATATTTGAACATACGTAGTTTTTCTTAGATTTTGGCGATATTTGTGGGCCATTTCGTAAAAAAGGCAGGTTATTATTTTCCGATTTATACTAAAATCTAATCAGCACCAGAGTATCGTATAAGTAACTTATTTACTAAATTTTGTGAAATTTGGTCAATTAGTATATTAGCTAGAGTGGATACATGAAATTTTTACTGGCCATTTCGCACAAAAAGGCTCGTTCTGTTTTTACGGATCGTACCAAAAACTAATCAGCGCCAGGGTCATACCCAATTAACTTACCTACCAAATTTTATGAAATTCGGTCCATAAGTTTTTGAGTTAGAGTGGATTCATACATTGCACAGACAGACAGACAGACAGACACAGACACACACACACACAGGCGTCAAGCTAAAAATAGTGTTTTCGTATTCTAGAGGTCTCGAAACGTGTAGTTCGGTGGAAAACTCGAGTTGCGATTTTCGGCATGATTCCAATACTTTCTCTATACATTACCATGTATTGCAGGGAAAGTAAAAATGGACATTTTGACGAAAATGGCTTAATATTGACTTAAAATATAGGGACAATATTACTCCAATGTCATCGTTTCATTGGAAATATGTTCAATATTGGCGTAATATTGTAATGAAAATATTTAACCAATAGTGGAGGCCAGTGTAACCCCAGTATTTGCCCAATATGGAGATTACATTGGAAATATTTCTAATGTAAATACCAAGATATACGATATTGGTTCAATATTGAACTAATATTAAATACTACTAAGAATGTTTGTCACCTAATATTTACTATGCCACTATTGAAGGACGGAAAAATAACCGAAATCGTTCTTTCTGGTGATTTTCAAGTACGTCGTTAAATGTGTTTTATTAAGAACATTTTAATTAACCAAAACGTGGTTGTCTTTACTTTATTTTGGAGAAAACTGGATGTTTTAAAAGGCCTTTCCAGATCCACTAGAAGCGCTTGGTTACCTAGAAAAATCAATTTAAAAATTCTATACCTTAGCAAAATTTCCATTTAACGAAATTTTAAGACGGTATATTGCACCTTCGTTTAATGCAAGCGTGGCTGTTTATACAAAAAAAAAATATATTTTTGAAACATGTTTTTCTTGTATGAATATTATGAAAATATTGTATTAAACACTCAATATACAAAAATACTACAAAATATACTACAATACGTATTACTACAAAAATAATTATAATGCGTCAAACCAATTTACAAGTCCATAAACAGTGCATGCACCAAACTCACCTTCGTTATATTCTGTATAATGCTAAATATACGGGAAACCAGTCTATATCGTGAACATGCAAGTGGCATATTAACTAATAAAGCTGGTAAATAGCAACTTTATTAGTGTCGCGAGAGAGATTAATCACTAGAATCAGAGACAAGGCTGAAACATGACAAAGTTTGATCATATCATTAGCAACGTCTAATAAAGCAGATCATATTCAGTCTTTAGGTGTGTCCATATATGCAGTAAAATGTAATACGAATTTTTAATAATATGCAAATATATAATTTTAATTGTAGAGTTAACGATTTTTCTTACTCAACGTAATTTAGATACGAATCTCACTATATTAAAAAAAGTAGCTAACGCCGCCGCGGATGTTTGACAAATATCTCGTTCCTCGAATTATGTGCTTCGTATCACAAAAACCATATAGCTTTTAAAAATATAAAATTTAGTATAGTTGTAGGGAAAGATTTCGGAAATACGCTTAAATAAACCGATTTTCGCTTAAAAGTGTAGTTTACGAAATATTTAATGTAAAATTCAAAGACAAAATATTTTAACTGCGAGTTCGCGTTCTGGACAAACTAACAATAGGAAAACCACGGATTTGTACTTGCATATATTTAGATCATAGTTGCATTTTTGCAGAATGGAGCTAGCTCTTTTTCAAAATATCAATATAATTTATTCTATTTTTGAAGCTAAAATGTTCTTCTGTATAATCACATACCTCGAGTTTATCTATCTCGTACTGCAAAAGCTATATAATACTATAATATGAAATTTTGTATATTTATATATAAATAGTAGAAAACACACTGAAATTAAGGTTTTTCAATTTATACATTAGTTCTCTTGAAATAGCTCGCAAAGTGCGCTCTAAAAGCGCGAGCGAGTGGGAGGAGAAGCCTCCTGACTCGCAAAGTGAATTACGGAGGTTTAACGAAGATTAGCGAGCAGGTGGCAGAACCGCATAGTATGTATATTTAAAAAAAAAATGGTTAAATAAGGGGGCGGGATTTGAACAATAATTATAAAACAATAATCGACATACTTTTAAAATACAATCGAATACCTTAACAAATAGTTTGCCAATACCAATGCATTTTCTTTCAAAGTCCAGCATTTCAATCTACTAGGTTTTAATGTTTTCTATGAGTACCAAGCAGATACACTTCAAAGTACCCTAAAACAAAAACTATGCATTACACTTTCTGGGAAACTATATTTGTGAGGATTTTCTAAATATACAACGGATTGATGTGAAACAATTGACATCTTGGTATTAGAGAGTTGATTGAGAACGCAGTATTTTCCTAGACAATTCTAATGTAATATGCAGCATTAGATAATACCTAATGCTGCATAGAGTAGATTGTACCTATTAGATTGAAATGCTGAACTTTGAAAGAAAATGCATCGGTATTGGCAAACTATTTGCTAATGCATTCGATTGTATTTTAAAAGTATGTCGATTATTGTTTTATAATTATTGTTCAAATCCCGCCCCCTTATTTAACCATTTTTTTTTATATAAAGAACACAAAACGTCAATGAAAGCCAGGAAGGCTACCGCCGTCACACGCAGAACCTGATTACTAAAATGGAAATCGCGTGTTTCTTTCAAAATATTTTAAGACGTCCTGTACAGGTAAACAAGAAAATGTATTGCTTGTCTGAACTCAAATTTTAATGTACATTGTGTTTTTGATTTTAAATATTGAAATGGTAATGAAATGTCAAGTAATATGATAGTTAATATCTAAAGTTCCATTCATTTTAAAAACATATTTTGGTCACCGGTGATTAAATAAGACATTGAATTTAGAAAAAAATATTTTGATACAAGCAGCCAGTTTAAAGAGCATTTGCTTGTTGACAGCATTTAGATAACCAAGCAATTTGAGTGATAATATTTTTTTCATGTACTGATGAGTGTCTGAGAAATTATTATTTTTTTATTACCCAGACCGCCCGTCTCACCGAAAGGGTGTGGAGCAGGGGGAATTCATTTTGAAACATTTTCTCTAGCCATGTTCACGAGATCAAAGTTGAGTCCAAAAGTGAGACTGTGCTTCCCCTAAATCGGATACATAGGGTCCCAATCACTCGGGGTATGGCGGTATTAAATGTTATTAAAATTACACCCATTTAGTCATCGAGGTTTTTTTAAGTCATCGCAGTCCAATTTAGTCGAATCTGTCATATGCGATGATATCGATAAAGATCCAGTGAATCGAATAAACAGCTGAAGCATGATAAAGAAGGGCATCTGATTCTACGGAATTGATACTTTTTCTGAAAGTGTAGCTCTGAACGAGAGAATAAGTTTATGCATTATAAGTGTTTAAAGAAGAGTTTCTGAAAATTTCTGAACCTTTCAAAAGCACTGTTGGATATTAAAGTTACCATGCGTATAAACAAAACTGCATTGTCTGTCATAAAGAACATACGTCACTGTGATCCTTAACTACGACACAGCCAAGGAATGGAAACCTTCTCCAGTAGTCCTGGAGAAAGGCCAGAAACGATCAACAATTAAATGTATTTTTACTTTCCCTGCAATACATTGTA
Organism: Amaurobius ferox; assembly: GCA_951213105.1. Lineage (NCBI taxonomy): Eukaryota > Metazoa > Arthropoda > Arachnida > Araneae > Amaurobiidae > Amaurobius > Amaurobius ferox. Next base: position 97,330,246 of record OX578136.1, read on the forward strand.
ATGTATAGGGAAAGTATTGGAATCATGCCGAAAATCGGAACTCGAGTTTTCGACGGATCTACACGTTTCGAGACCTCTAGAATACGAAAACACTATTTTTAGAGTGACGTCTGTGTGTGTGTCTGTGTGTCTGTCTGTGTGTCTGTCTGTCTGTCTGTCTGTCTGTCTGTGCAGATTTTTTATCCACTCTAACTAAAAAAGTAATTAACCGAATTTCATAAAATTTGGTACGTAAGTCCCTTGTGGGCGAATTTAGTGCTGATTAGTTTTAGGTACGATTCGGAATAAAAGAACTCGCTTTTTTTTGCGAAATGGCCCGCAAAAGCTTGTATCCACTCTAACTGAAAAACTACTGGACCGAATTTCACAAAATTCGGTAGAATAGTCACTTATGGGTTATCCTGGTGCTGATTAGATTTTGGTACCATTCGGAAAAAAATAACCTGCCTTATTTTGCAAAATGGCCCGCAAAAATCGTCAAAATCCAAACTAAAGAACTAGGTATACTCAAATATATCCATTAAATGCTCGTTTAATACGTAATTTTTAACGAAAAAAATAATAACACCAACCCCATTACACTAGGACTAGCCGTTCTCAAGATATTTTAGTTTTCCGTATTTTCTCTACACCACCTTTGAAAATAAGTCCGGTTATCGAATGAGAACGAAAATTTAATTACAAGTGAAAAAAATTTAATTAAAATATAGAGAACGTTAATATAAGTCTGCAGGGAAAGTCATGTGCTACCCACATCAGATTTTTTCTTTCACTGGGGCCAAACTACAAGCGCAAGAGAGATATGCATAGATAAAATGAATTAAGATAAAAAACTAAAATTTCCATAGGTCATATAGATATGTTTGTTGCGAATGAATACATAACTATTTGAGCAACACATGCACTAGATCAAACAAGAAATATAATGTACATTTGTATCCATATCAAGTGAAATGTGTATCCATTCATCTATTGAATATAATGCAAATTTGTATCCATAGCAAGAGAATGAGGGGACTGACTGTCAAAATGATGAATTACATAGCCCAGACTGCTGGATTTAAAGCTTCAAACCCTTGTACACAGTTGGATTGACCTATAAATAATGAGAACAATTTATAAATCGTGGAATTTTACATTCTAACATTCTTTCAACTACAACCGAAGAAGTACCAAACACACAAAATTTGTTCTTATACCATCCTATACAGAAAATATATCCTAATTTTTCTCAATTAATTCTATTGGTGTACAATCAATCGTTCTTAAGATATATTAATTTATAATTACAGCAGATGATATTTTTTTATACTTTATCAATGAGTTTATTTACAGTTTTTTGTTCCATTGTGGCAATTATGTCAACGGATCAACGTTTCAAATATCGAAATAGTTTGTTGGCTATTCTTTGAATCAAACTATTGAAACATTTGCTGTTGGTCTGAAACGCCGGAAAATTTTGAAAGTAAGACAGCACTAAGTGATCGGCTAATGAATATTCTTTTATATACCGAATTTCCATGTTAACAGAACTAGAAAATATGTGACATAGTTATGCCTAAATTTGAAAGACTTTATAGTATTTAGAACTTAAGTGCGTAGGTGACATATTTAGTGACCCTTAGTAATTTCTAACATATAAAGTATTGGTGTAAATGGCTAGTATTAAATACGCTTTGATCGAAAAGAAGACTTCTATCATGATGTGCCAAGTTTGCATAACTCACTTTTACTCTTCCAGCAATACATGGTAATGTATAGGGAAAGTATTGGAATCATGCCAAAAATCGCAACTCGAGTTGTCGACGGATCTACACGTTTCGAGACCTCTAGAATGCGAAAAAACCATTTTTAGCGTGAAGTCTGTGTGTGTGCCTGTGTGTCTGTGTGTGTGTCTGTCTGTGTGTCTATCTGTGTGCCTGTGTGTCTGTGTGTCTGTGTGTCTGTCTGTCTGTGCAGATTTTGTATCCGCTCTAACTAAAAAACTAATAAACCGAATTTCACAAAATTTGGTAGATAAGTCACTTGTGGGCGAGTCTGGTGCTGATTAGTTTTGGTACGATTTGAAATATAAGAACCCGCCTTTTTTTCGCGAAATGGCCCGCAAAAGTTTTTATCAACTCTCACTGAAAAACTACTGGACCGAATTTCACAAAATTCGGTAGATGAGTCACTTGTGGTTTACCCTGGTGCTGATTAGATTTTGGTACGATTCGGAAAAAATAACCTGCCTTTTTTGCAAAATGGCCCGCAAAAATCGTCAAAATCTGAACTAAAAAGCTAGGTATACTCAAATATATCCATTAAATGCTCGTTTAATACGTAATTTTTAACGACGAAAATAATAAGTCCAACCCCATTACACTAGGTCTAGCCGTTCTCGAGATATTTTAGTTTTCCGTATTTTCTCTATGCCACCTTTGAAAATAATTCCGGTTACCGAATGAGAACGAAAATTGAATTAAAAGTGAAATAAATTTAATTAAAATAAAGAGAACGTTAATATAAGTCTGCAGGGAAAGTCATGTGCTGCCCACATCAGATTTTTACTTTCCCTGCAATGCATGGTAATGTATAGGGAAAGTATTGGAATCATGCCGAAAATCACAACTCGAGTTTTCGACGGATCTACACGTTTCGAGACCTCTAGAATGCGAAAAAACTATTTTTAGCGTGACGTCTGTGTGTGTGTCTGTGTGTCTGTCTGTCTGTGTGTCTGTCTGTCTGTCTGTGCAGATATTGTATCCACTCTAACTATAAAAGTAATTGACCGAATTTCATAAAATTTGGTAGGTAAGTCACTTGTGGGCGACTCTGGTACTGATTAGTTTTAGGTACGATTCGGAATAAAAGAACCCGCCTTTTTTTACGAAATGGCCCGCAAAAGCTTTTATCCACTGTAACTGAAAAACTAATGGACCGAATTTCTCAAAATTTGGTAGATGAGTCACTTGTGGGTTACCCTGGTGCTGATTAGATTTTGGCACGATTCGAAAAAAAATAACCTGCATTTTTTTGCAAAATGGCCCGCAAAAATCGTCGAAATCTAAACTAAACTAGGTATACTCAAATATATCCATTAAATGCTTGTTTAATACGTAATTTTTAACGACGAAAAGAATAAGATCAACCCCATTACAGTAGGACTAGCCGTTCACGAGATATTTTAGTTTTTCGTATTTTCTCTACGCCACCTGTGATAATAAGTCCGGTTACCGAATGAGAACGAAAATTGAATTAAAAGGGAAATAAATTTAATTAAATAAAGAGAACGTGAATATAAACGTCTGCAGGGAAAGTCATGTGCTGCCCACATCAGATTTTTATTTCTGGGCACACAAACTCATCTCAATACCGTGAAAGTTATATTTTGTCTCAAGTATGGCGAGAGGAAAGTCGAAATTTAAATATAGCTTACGAAGTAGAATTTTTAGCGAATAAAGAAAAAGTTAAATGATATTTAAATAATTATTGTTTTTTTTTCTGGTTGTTATAAATCATAAAAATAATCCAATTTCTTTCATCATAAATGCACGTTCTTCTCAACATTTGATTGAACGTTATAAATATACAACTCAAGTGTAAAGCATGTACAATTTATATCAAGGAATTAAATTGTATCGCAATAATTAATTGTTGACAGTCTACTCCGAAAATAAACTCTAGTGAAATTTAATATTCTATTACAATATTGTTGGAACCTTCATACTTTAAAAGAGATCATTGAAGCGATACAACTATTACATTCTGTGTATTCGCAGTATTTTCTCTGACAGCAGTTAAGCTTGACGAATTATTTGAGCAGTATGAATTGATGACAAAGGAAATCTATTACATAGAAAATGATATCAGATTCATAAATTTCATAATATTTATTTTCTAAATATTCCTTCATATTTCATATTAGTTTACTTATATATCGTGTTATTAAAATATATTTCTTGTTCACTTGTAAATACTCTTTTAGCTACTTAATACATCTCCGACAAAATATTTTTAATTAGTCAGAATATTGATAACGCTTAATAAACCAACAACAAAGAAACATAAAATATATTTGTTAAACGATGCAATTTCTAAAATATTAATATTTCAAAATTCAATTCAAATGAATTAACCATTGTAATATAAAATATTTTAAATATAACACCAATGCCGTTTAATTCAAATATGTCATAAGCAAATACACAAAGCATTCTAACTGGAATATTTAGGGAAGTGTGAATAGACAACCTTAATATTTAACATTTGTATTTTAAAATCATATATTTGGATAAGCATTTTCATTTTTATGAAAAGATGAAAATTCATTTAAAGATTAGAACGAGATATTTATATACATACATGTGTGCGTGTTTATATATATATATATATATATATATATATATATATATATATATATATATATATATATAGATAGATAGATAGATAGATAGATAGACAGATATATAGATAGATATAAAATAATAACGAAATATTAAAATCAAGAGAACGGTTGAACCACGGCCGCAATACCGAAAAAAAATATTCAGCACTTGCTTAATTTTGAAGATTAATTAGACTAGACTCATTTTCAAGTCTGTGCATCTAGTTCTAATTAACTCAGTCGCATGCTTGTTTCAGAATTGGCAATAGTAAGTTACTATAAATGCAAATGCAACAGATTACAAGATTGCAACAGACATTTGATTGTTTCTTTGCCTGCCATTTTGAACTGCTTTCGTAGTAGTTGTTAAGCAACACATAATTTCTAACCTCAGAAAGATGGCTCAAAATAATGTAGTCAACTAATTATAGTCATCTAATTTTCCAAGTGGAGTCACATAATTTACCAATTATATAGTCACCTAATTTCCCTATGCCGGACTTTTATAAGAAAGCATTGGAACGTTATATTCTCCCAAGCAGCAATTTTCTTTATTGTGATTATTGTGATTTACTGTGTGTCGTAAATCCTATTAGATATATTTAAATGCGATTTTCAATGCTTATAATAAGACCAAACTTGTAATCTCAATCCCCTTTCTGTAATCTCCTACTTTATTCACAGGCGATTTATAATCTGGACAACACTGTTTGAGTATGTCCTTTGGTTCTGACGTTATTGTGTTAATTCTGCATCTGTAATGCTATTGTGAACGATATATTTCAGATTTCGGATTGCTTTGTGAGATTACAGTCATAAATTTCCATGATAATACAAGATATGCTATAACTGCGCTGTATATTATTTATTTATGTTCCAGATTATCAATGCATGACTGACTTATCAAATATTATGTGTTAAAATTATAGTTTTATACATATATTTCAGATTTATATATGTATATATATACATATATATATATATATATATATTCTGGATGCTTCTCGACCATCTTCATTCCGGCTCTGCTCGTACTTCATGTGCAGTTTAGGATTCCTGCCTCATGATAATGGTAATTCTTGACTTCCTGTTTTCTTTTTCAATTCTTCATCTTTAAATGCTTGTAATCTGTTGCATTGGTATTTATAGTAACTTACTATTGTCAATTCTGGAACAAGCATGCGCCTTGGGTTAATTAGAGCTAGATGCAAATACTTGAAAATGAGTCTAGTCTAATTAATCTTCAAAATTAAGCACGTGATGAATTTTTTTTCCTGTATTGCGGCCGTAGTTCAACTGTTTTGTTGATTTTAATATTTCGTTATTATTTGATATCTCTCTCTCTCTCTCTCTGTATATATATATATATATATACATATATATATATATATATATATATATAAATATATATATATATATATATATATATATATATATAATATATATATGATATATATGATATATATATATATATATATATATATATATATATATATATATATATATAATATATATGATATATATATATATATATATATATCATATTCATTTTATTCCTTTTATATTCACTAGATTCCATTTTTTCAATTTCCAAACTTCTTGCATAGCTCATCGTGCTACACTAGGCTTCTGATTTGCAATTTTTTTACCTTTACCTACAGTTTACAAGCAATTTTCTTTGGTATTTCTCGGGTATCTATATATTACAAGTAATCATAAAAATCTTCAATTAAATTATATATATATATAGATATATAGATAAAGATATATAGATAGATAGATATCAAATAATAACGAAATATTAAAATCAGCAGAACACTTGAACCACGGCCGCAATACCGAAAAAATATATACCGCATTTGCTTAAATTTGAAGATTAATTAGACTAGACTCATTTTCAAGGCTGTGCGTCTAGCTCTAATTAACTCAGGCGCATGCTTGTTGCAGAATTGGCAATAGTAAGTTAATATAAATACCAATGCAACACATTACAAGCATTTAAAGATGAAGAATTGAAAAAAAAAAGAGGAAGTCTCGAATTATCATTATCATGAGGCACGAATCCCAAACTGTGCATGACGTTCGAGCAGAGCCGGAATGAAGATGGTCGAGAAGCATCCAGAATATATATATATATATATATATATATACATATATATATATATATGTATATATATATATATATATATATATATATATATATATATATATATATATATATATATATATATATATATATATATATATATATATATATGCATGTTACTGGATAAAATATGTATGAAACTATATTTTTAATACATAATATTTGATGAGTCAGTCATGCATTGATAATCTGGAACATAAATAATATACAGCGGAGTTGTTGCATATCTTGTATTATCATGGAAATTTATGACTGTAATCTCACAAAGCAATCCGAAATCTGAAATATATTGTTCACAATAGCATTACAGATGCATAATTAACACAATAACGTCAGAACCAAAGGACATACTCAAACAGTGTTGTCAAGATTATTAATTGTCTGTGAATAAAGTAGGAGATTGCAGAACGAGGATTCAGATTGCAAGTTTGGTCTTATTATAAGCATTGAACATCGCATTTAAATATATTTAATAGGATTAACGACTCACAATAAATCACAATAATCATAATAAAGAAAATTGCTACTTGTGAGAATATAACGTTCCAATGCGTTCTTAAAAAAATCCGGCATAGGAAAATTAGGTGACTATAATTGGTAAATCAGGTGACTTCACTTGGAAAATTAGATGACTATAATTAGTTGACTATATTATTTTGAGGCATCTTTCTCAGGTTAGAAATTATGTGCTGCTAAACAACTACTATTAAAACAGTTCAAAATGGCAGGCAGAGAAACAATGCAATATATATTATTATGCGTATATATATGCTATACAAATAAATTTAAATTTTATTCAAACCTTTACCTAAAATAGCGTCTTGAACAATACGAATTAATTAATATAAAATGTAATTCCTACTGCTGTATCAAATGCATCTAAAAGTATTACTTGGTTAGTAAAAAATATTAAAATAGTTACTCGTTATAGTAGTATAACTTCAACTCTTCCCTTAGAATAAAGAATAGCACACATCTCCGCATGAGATTCGTCGTTTTTGCAGTCATTTTGAATCTACTAATTTAAAAATCAACTATTTTTTAAAATGCGGAAGCCACAAAGAGCTGTAAGTTATTTATATAAATAGTTTATTAACCCTTAACGGAACTTATACATTTTCTTTGATGAAAAACTTGCTGGTGGTTAAAACATGTGATTAAAAGCTATTAGTACAACATAATTAAAACTTCTGCATTTTGCAAAATTTTAAATTTATATGACATGCTCCCAAAATGGAAGATATTAACTCGGCCTATTTACCTTGTTATATTTTCCCAAAATGAGAAATTGTTTTACCATGTTTTAGTAATGGTTATATTTTCTGTATTATCATATATACATAGATAGATAGCTCTACATTGGTGTTGTAGTAATCAAGAGTGGCTGTATAGATCGACAATGAGAAATATAGCTAAATCTAAAAAAAACTATTTCCAGAAATTCAACAAATGTTTGAGAGAATCAAATATAAATCTAAAAATTTAACATTATCTCGTATTCCAAATTAATCAGGAGTAAGCATTTATATGACATAATGACTTGCAAGCCAATAAAGTTTCAAAATGTTATGTTAAATGCACAACAGAATGTAAGTGATACAAGCTAATTATGAAAATTTTCTTGTGTAATACATTATATAACGAATAAAAGCAAAACTCTGGAAATTAAGCACCGTGAGTCGAAATGTACTGAACACAATCTGAGACTGCCACAAGGCATTATTCCTGTTGTGTTTTAGATACTTGACGGAAAGCATTTCCAATAGAGTCTAAAAATGACGAGGTGGGGTAGGTAAGATGCAGAAACTGAGGCGGGTTGATCAAAAGCAAGAAACCCGGCTATAGGCATACACAAATAGCAACTAAAGATTATTATGCGACTCTTATGTACGACTAAAATCAACGTATATAAATATTAGAAACTAATTTATCTACTTAAATAATAATACATGCATGAAAATGAGTTCATGTTATTTTTTGTATACAAATACATCACAATTCATTGAAAATATTTATTAAATTTAGGGTACTATACATATTTCTCGGAATAAATCCAAATAACATTAAGTATTCCATGGCATTATATCTCATAATCCATCTTTATCCCACCATTTCCTTTCTTTTTAGAGTTATATTGAATACTAGCAACATACCCGTTCTTCGTACGGAGAATATAATATAAAGACATTTATATTTCGCAATCATGTGCAAATTCTGTTAAAATATTAAATTTATAGCTTATAAAGAGAAGATTAAGAATATCTGTTCTCACTATGCAAAATTATCTTCACGGCAGATCTGAAGAATAAAACATCCTGGCCCCTTTTGTAAGCAAATTTACCAAAAAAAGGGAATTGAATCAATATATGCAACCCCGTACTACTTATATTGTCGCAGATTAGAAAATATGCCAGTGTGTTAGTAGAAGCTTACCCGTATTGCAATATGTGTCTCAAAAATATTTGCCAAAATAAAAAAGATGACATAAAAAATTGAAAGTATCAAAAATCCCCATAATCTTAATACCAGAAGGTCGTAATTGATTCGAATATATGCCAATATATATCAAAATATATGCCAATATACCTGTACTACTTATATTCTCGTAGATTAGAAGATATACCCATGCATTTGTAGAAGATTACTCGTACAACGTACTATATATGAGTTTCAACAATTTTCGTCATAATAAAACAATTCCATAATAATTTGAAAATATCAGTAATCCCTGAATCAACAGTCCCCGAAAATATCAATAATAATGATGTTTAAACCTGAAGACCGTAATTGATATTATCCAGTCAAAAATTCAATGTCAATGAAATTTATTTTATATACATATTTTTACTATTCAAATCGGAAAACATTTAATAAAAATCATATGCCGTATAACATATTGGATCCGTTGCTAAGCGACATGATATTAATTGCTTTAAATAAATTGATGGAAATCATATCATCTGAATGCAATTTCCATGGAAGGTTTGGCGACCATTTCGTCAATTTAGCTATAAATTAAAAGGCGCCAAATTTATCGCCAAGTGGGACTGTAGAACTGATAATCCCATTATGCGACAAATTAACGAAGCATCATCACAATGCTATCCCCTAACAAAACACAATTAATTTCATTTATTAAGCGCGATTTTATCAATTTCATGATATTTTTATGGATTTAGAAATATTTTTACCAATTTGGTGTTATTAAAAAAAATTCCTTAATTATGTTACTAAGTAGGATGGATGGACTGACCGACAAATGCTACAGAAACAGCATTTCAGTACTTTATTCTAATAAAACAAATTTAATTTCATTGATTTGGGTCATTTTTATCAATTTGGAGACATTTCCACTAATTTGGTAAAGTTTAAGAAAAGTTACCAAGTTATTTAGAGATATTCCTCTAAATTCGTAGCTCTGAATTTGCAGATCTGAAGAATAAAATATCCTGATCCCGTTTGTATATACTAAATGAAAACAGTAAAATTGTATTAGAAGATACATACACCCGTTCTACTCTTTTTCTGCTTCAACAATCGGCTAAATGAATTTATTGGGTAAACACAATATATGAGTTTATTAGCTAAACACAATATATGAGCTTGAAACCTCTTTGCTAAAATAAATGAAAGGGATGTACGCAGTCCGCAATATATAATTAAAAGAACAATCAAACCGTTCATTTATAAAATATATTTTTACATACATTTATTTATTATACAAATAAAAAAATAATAATAGATATTAACAACACATTTAATTTCATTCCGTTGCCGAGCAACATGATATAAGATAGAATCTTCCTCATAAAATGCGAAATTAAATAGCCATTTTGATTTCTTTATACTCGTTGAGTAAAAAGTTCGTTGAGTAAAAGCTTGTGAAAGATGAACCATGGAGGTAGATTTTTCAATTTAAATTCATGTTTCAAACAATTTATGTTTTCCTATAGTGACTAATTAATGCAAAAATCCTGCACCAAACTCGGAAATAAAGTTTTATTTCATTTTGACGCTTAAAACAAACGATTTTCATCCTTTCCGTTTGGATAAACCACGGAGTTGGAGAGTAGATCTCCTAAGAAAAAGTTCCGTTTTTCATTAATATCTCGACAACCCCTGGTCTTAGAAACTCAAAACTTGGACAAAATTTATGAGGGGCTATTTTAAGGTTATTCACAAAATTTGATTAAATTCGGTTAGCCGTTTTCCCGTGATGATGAGACAAACAAAAATTTCGTTTTTTACTAATATCTCGAGAACCACTGGTCGTAGAAACTCAAAACACGGACTAAATTTTAAGTGGGGCTATTTTTAGGCTATCCACAAAAAATATCATCAAATTCGGTTCAGCCGTTCTCCCGTGATGATGGGACAAACAGACAGACAGATTTTCAATTTTATTTATATAGATAGATGAAATTGCACTGTATATATTTCTTATTTCTTGCTTTTTAGAGTTTATAAATAGACGTTGCAAAATTGAGTATTTTATAATTTTGTCCAATAAAACTGAGTTCTATAAATTATCTACATGGTTTCTGACTTACACCTTTCTGGTAGGTCGGACGGTCTGGGTTTCAACAACAACAACATGGTTTCTGAATTACTTAGAAATATATTTTGTACAAAGACTTATTCAGAGAAAAACACCAATATTAAAATATATCACAACGTTTTAAATGTCTTATTTAATCAAAACGTTCTGTGGTGCACAAATATAAATATTTATTGAAGTTAGTTAAACACAATGCGTTGATATTTTGAAATGCCGCTAATAACCCACCATAAAACCTTTTACGCAAGTTCCTGGAATAAAATATATTAACATAAAACTACACAATTAACTTTACCCATTTTAACTTTAAAATACATATTTATTAAGCACCTTATAATCATCATTTGATTATAACAATAATACTTATATTACTTAAAGAGGACACTGGATATATAAGACGAGGCATACAAAAATTCCTAAATTGACTATGACCTTTTATAATCTGATTTGCACATACCTTATTGTTGTCTTTAGACGTTTGGCCTGCATTAGCATGATAATCGTAAATTGTTTGTTTCACCATCTCTAGATGATCACGGCCTCTTTTTAATGCATATCCGCATCTCGCCTGTTGCACCTTTCTGCCTCTGTGTGGAACTTAATGCATATCTATTCTGACTGCATTCTGTGAAAACCTAGATGCATCTCTTTGTGCATCTGTCCCAAACTTAATGCATGTCTGATTCCCGACTCTAACTGCTATCTCAAACTATATTCTCCAACTATTCTCACATATATTCTCATATAAATTCTCATCACTATTGATCTCTCTAGAATTTTTGAATGTCTCTTATCGACTCTCACTGTACTCTATTTTACATTCCCGAATCTGTAGGAACTTTCTGTTGGTTGCCACCTCTTTTTGCTTGAAGTCTGGTACGCCTCTTTAGCTATCAATGTTTGACCTCAGGGAGATGCGACAACAATCCCTATTCCGACAATTCCCTATTGGTTGAATTTTGATCCAATCTCGTGGACTCATCTTTAGCCCTTTTTTACGGCCTACTGACCTCTTGGGTCAGGACGGGTGTAAAACTGGCGTCTACGAGACTGGGTCTTTTGTCTGGCCTGCTAGATATCATAAATAATCATATTAATCTGTCTACAATTATTCTGGTCTCACACGTTTATATCAAATAAGCACAATATTTAATGAATTCAATAAATTATCTACAATGTTTCTGAATTAGTTAGAAAAATATTTTGTTCGAAGTTTTACACAGAAAAAAACACAGGTAATCTTAAAATATATCTCCTTAAACGTTTTAAATGTCTTCTTGAATCAAAACGTTCATAACAATTAACATCCAAATATCCAATGAACTCTATAAATTACCTTCATGGTTTCTGAATTGGTTACAAATGTGGTTTATCCGAAGTTTTACGCAGATAAAAACATGGGCAATCTTAAAGCATATCTTCTAAAACGATTTAAATGTCTTCTTTAATCAAAACGCCCATATCAATTAAACAACAATATTCAATGAACTCTTTAAATTATCATCTTGGTTTCTGAATTAGTTACACAAATATATTGTCCGAAGTCTTACGCAGAGAAAAATGCAGGTAATTTTAAAATATATATTCTAAAACATGAGAGGGCAGTTTTGCGTCACTCATCGCTACGAAAGGCTCGCCGGCTTCTTCCTCGGCCCCTAGGGACCTTTTTGGGTTAGATAGCATAGTGCCGGAGCAGTATTCGAAAGGTTCCGAGTTCGAACCTATCCTCCACCATCAGGGTATCTGCGGCCCCCCACAATGGTGACCCGTGCACGAGATGGCAACACTACAGTTGATGCAATCTTTCTCCTTATGCTTATCTTTTCTTAAATGCTTATCTTTTAACTTAAATTAACTTTACTTAAATTTAAACTTCAATATTTTTCTGCACTTCTTTTTTAATTTAATGTGACTCGCTCTTGCGCATTTCCCACCCTTTCCACCCTTCTTACAGCCGGGCAGGCAGAAACCATGTCCAAGACGCAACAACAAGCTGGCCACTCACCAGCCCACCTCCCATTGGTGGAGCCTGAAGCTGATTGCTATTGCTATATAAAACACACCGTTGGTCTTGACATGCTCATTTTCGATGTGGGGATGAGTCTCCTGGAGACAGGCACCCCGTAATCAGAGGTCTTGGTCTTGGTCAGACCCCGACTGACGTCACGACGCCGCACTATGAGGTACGACTCGCCTCCCGGCTATTTCTGCTCACGGCTATTCCCTTGACCCTTAAGGATCCTTTTGGACTAGATGGCATAGTGCGGGAGCAGTAATCGAAAGGTTTCGAGTTTGAACCTATCCCCCAGAATCAGTTGATCTGCGGCCTCCCGTAAACCTTTTAAATGTTTTATTTTTTCAAAACGTTCACACCGATCCAAAACATAATATTTGAATATTCGATACTATCATTGTTCATTCTTTACTGATATAGCATCCATGTGGAAATTATGTGAATAAAAATTTAAGAAACTAAATGCGTGACAAAATTATTCTCCAACATATATTCCAGTCGTTTTCGCAAATTGATGCATAACATTTTTAATTCAGACTTAATAACTTACGTAACATGCAAAAAATCAATTTCACGTTTTAAAATATACATTTTATATCTCTGTGAATTTGTTTTAATTTTGACATAAAATTGTTATATAAAATTTATTTCGGTACAATATTTATAATATGAGAATGTATCTATATAAATAGAATTGAAAGTATGTTTATTTACTTGTTTTTTTTTTTTTTTTTTGTATTTTCACTATATAAATCCACAGTCTTTTCTTTATTATTTTTTAAAATTTTTAAGGTTACTCGTCACTTTAATGCGGATAATCCAGTCCACGTTTCAAGTTTCAAGGATCAGGGGTTGTAGAGGTAATAATAAAAACGCAAAATTAAAATTTACATAGAAATAGTATTATGCAGACGATTTTCTTCCAAATTTGTATTTGAAGGAAATTATATCTTGTTCATTAGCAACGGGATTTAATCAAATGTGTTTATACGGCAGACGATTTACATCCAATGTATACGCTTAAAATAATACTAAAATTGATATAAAAAGAAATTACAAAAATAAAATATATTGCATTTTTAATTGAGTCTTCCCCGGCTTTGGGATATAAAACTATGAGAATTGTTACTATTTTTAATTTTATGTAAAATGTTTTATTTTGGCAAAGATTATTTAAACGCATATATTTTCTATTGTGTTTAACTGATTGTTGAATCAGAATAAAAATGATAAGGGTATATCTTCTACCATTTGAGCGATTATTTAGCGTTTGGGTAACAAAATGTCATATTTTATGTACATTTGTTTATAAACGGAGCAAAGAGTTACTAACGGGACAAATATTTACAAACAGGACATTTAAAGACCTGCTTATGCACATAAATTTGTATAGACATATCATAAATTTTTATGGTTTTTAGGGGAATTAAATTAAATATTTTAATATTATGTTTGAAGCACAAGATCATTCAGAACACTGCTGAAATTTTCACATATTTTGAATCAGGAAATTCGACGGTTATATCTGATGGTATTATTATAAAAATGTATAAATAACTTGTTAAAATATGTAATTTCGTTCTGTCGAGATCAAGGCATTTGATAACATCCGAACGGATTTATGCAATTTAGTTAAAATATTTTTAATAAAATAATTCCACACTAGTGGCTTTTGTTCATTCTTTATTAAAAATCCTTAGTTAATGAGTTTAAGTTTCCTGTCTCCGTTAAAAAAATTTAATCTCTTGAAAAATTTATCACATTTTAAAATTAAAGATATATTATGGAATTAATCAAACACAAACAGTGCTTCTTATCTCCAGAAAATAAATAAATGGAGGTGATATATTTGTTTCGAATATCTCTCTTCTCTGATAACTACTTCCGAATTACTTTGTCGTCAGGGACGTTTCATCCTCAGGGAAAGTGCAAAACCGACTCGCGTGTATTTCTTAAAATAAGCAAACACCAGCATATATTATTCACTGGATTTATCTTCAAATTATCAGTTGTAGAAAGTTTAATAATTTTTCTACCGTGAACTCTTTCAAAAGGTTGGTCTTTAAATGCAACCAGTTTTCATCTTATAAAAGGCTTAACAGGGAAAGCGCAAATCTTGATCGCGTGTATTTCTCAAAATAAGCAAACATCAGCATATATTGTTAACTGGATTTAAGTTCAAATTATCAGTTGTAGAAAGTTTAATTTTTCTACCGTGAACTATTTCAAAAGGTTGGTCTTTAAATGCAACCATTTTTCATCTTATAAAAGGCTTAACAGAGAAAGCGCATATATTGATCACGTGTATTTCTCAAAATAAGCAAACATCAGCATATATTGTTAACTGGATTTGAGTTCAAATTACCAGTTGTAGAAAGTTAAATCATTTTTCTAGAGTTAAGTCTTTCAGATGGCTAGTCTGTAAATACAACCAGTTTTCTTATAAAATGCTTAACAGGGAAAGCGCAAATCTTGCTCGCGTGTATTTCACAAAATAAGCAAACATCACCATATATTGCTCACTGGATTTA
This sequence comes from Amaurobius ferox, assembly GCA_951213105.1. Lineage (NCBI taxonomy): Eukaryota > Metazoa > Arthropoda > Arachnida > Araneae > Amaurobiidae > Amaurobius > Amaurobius ferox. Next base: position 97,345,861 of record OX578136.1, read on the forward strand.
AGTTCAAATTATCAGTTGTAGAAAGTTTAATAATTTTTCTACTGTGAACTCTTTCAAAAGGTTGGTCTTTAAATGCAACTAGTTTTCATCAATAAAATATTTAACAGAGAAAGCGCAAATCTTGATCGCGTGTATTTCTCAAAATACGCAAACATCAGCATATATGTTCACTGGATTTAAGTTCAAATTATCAGTTGTAGAAAGTTTAATAATTTTTCTACCGTGAACTCTTTCAAAATGTTGGTCTTTAAATGCAACCAGTTTTCATCTTATAAAAGACTTAACAGGGAAAGTGCAAATCTTAATCGCGTGTATTTGTCAAAATAAGCAAACAACAAAACATATTATTCACTCGATTTAAGCTCAAATTATCAGTTGTAGAAAGTTGAATCATTTTTCTATAGTTAAGTCTTTCAGAGAGCTAGTCTGTAAATACAACCAGTTTTCTTAGAAAATGCTTAACAGGAAAAGTGCAAATCTTAACGCGTGTATTTCTCATAATAAGCAAACATCACAATATATTATTTTCTCGATTTGAATTCAAATTAGCACTTCTAAAAGTTTAACCATTTCCCTAGCGTCAACTTTTTTAGAAAGTTAGTTTTTGAATGCAACCAGTTTCATCTTATAAAAGGTTTTATATTTGTTGCAGTTTTCCTTGCAATTGCATTCTTAACACGGAATTAAAAAAAATGATTTTGTTATTTTTTACAGAAAAGAATATAAAAAAAAACTCGAAACAGATCAATGAACTTAGAAAACATTATATAAAGTTGGATTTTAATAGTTTTGACGATTTTAATTTCGGTGTTATAGGTAGCAACTAAAAGTGTATGTTTATGTAAACGAAAATATAAATTGAAGGTTTTATAATTTTTTTTTAAGAAGCGCATTTGAAATTCTTGCAAATAAATCGTTTTATTTTTTTTAATTTAAAGAGAAGGTGAATTAACTGTGTTTAAGCTTTTATAAAAATTGATAGAAACGATGAGTTTTCAAATTATGATCTTATAAAATATAGGAAAAATACACTATGTTGCAAAAAATATATACACCCATAAAAATTAGAGCATTGATGTTATGGGACAGTAGTGAGTAAAACGATCGAAGCTCTCTTTTTCAGTCATTTCAAGGTAAAAAAAATGTTTGAGAGAAAGAGCATCTCTTTAGAACTGCCTATTCGATTTCATGAAATTCGATTTCTAATTAGTGGCTAATGTGCAGAGTGACGCTTTTCAAAAAATTCTAATTCGAACAATTTTTACTGGATTTAGCGTTATTTGTCAAAGTTCAAAGGTTTTTTACTGAATTTGGGCGGGTGAGTAGAGGTGAGGCATAACTCGAATCTCGCCTCCTCCCAACTGGTAAATAATCCTATAATCCGCTTATTGTCGGGCACATTTGTTAACAAATATCCTGTCCGTTGGGGGCGTTTTTTAACTCTGTAAAACGAATTCCATGTCGAACTGCCTCCCTCATTGTGAGTTATGAATGCAACTGAGAAGATACAGTTTTGCTAATAAATTTAATTTACCTGATGGACTTATAATTCTCCGAGTACTAATTCTGTATATGTGCTATATTAAAGTTAAGACTGGATAAAATTTGAAGCCTGTGACTGTTTACCAGTCTGTGACTTTTTACCGGCTTGTGACTGTAATCATATGAGGTGCAGGGCCGGGTTTGTACTTTGTTTAAAAAAACACGGCTCAGTTAAAATGCATCGGGTGTACTGTCTTGTGGGCTCTAAGCGACCGCTTAGAGCCCCCAAGGTCTGAGGTTTCTGACTGGGTTGGCTTGGTACTTAGTGTCATAAAATTCGTGTCCCCAAATTTTTTTGGAAAACCTTCGAGGTAACGAACAGCATGCCTATCATAAATCCTCCGTGAAGTGCCCTACCGGATCAGTTTCGTACTTAGTTAAAAAGGTGGGTTTTCGTATTTCTGATAGATTGCTTCGCAACATCGTATTTACTGTCCTGCTGACTATAAGTGACCATTCAGTACACTTATCGTAAATCCACATGATACTTTTCGGCAAATTGAGCTTGTTCAATAGTTTCTAAGCATTGGGTCGCTTAGTTCACCTACCGTAAATCCACATGCAAGGATTCAAGTCATCCCGGGCACTTACTTAGCTTTAAAAAATTCACTGTACTGTTGCAAAATTTTGCAACATCGGATCCACGGTCTAAGGGGCCCCACGATACCAGTTAGTCCGCTTATCTACATGCGAGATCTAGTGGTCAGGCTGGGTTCGTACGTAGTTTTTAAACATTCTGGTTTGCTAGTTATTCATTCTGGTTTCTTATGTGCAAACCAGAGGAAATGTGCATCCTAGCAGGGGTTGTGCAACGCGCATGTGAACGGCTTATCACGTGGCATTTAAAACGTCCACTCACGAACAATTGAACAAGATTGTATGTTTTTATACTGCAATTTGCGTACAATGATGCCTTTCAGACGTACTTAACGGTGCTACAAATAACAATTGTTGGATTTCAAGACAATGTGCAAAATAGGCTTAATGGAAGCTGGTTGGTTCAACAGACGTATCAGTCGCCATCTTGGTCAGAACCATATGAAGTTCTGGATAGTTGCTCAGTGTTGGTAACAGAGGATAAGAGAAGGCACATGTAAACTCCGCAAAGGGTCAGGACGTCCCATACAGACAAATTGCTGGAGAAGATCGTTCAGTCAGGGGAAGAGCCACGTCCACACCAATGATGTCCCTATCAGGGATGCGAAAGCATTTGCCGTCCTCCACGCATTCTTCATCGAAAGATACCATTCGGAGATGACTAACAGAATATTGGATTAGGTGACGATGCCCATTGAACACTTACTAGTAACCCTACAACATAGGCCGATCCGTCTGGATTTCAGCCAAACTCGGCCAGCCTGCACAATGTCCGATTGAAGACTTTAGCGACGAATCCCGCTTCTCTCTCTTAGTGCGTATAACCGTCGCACAGAATGACACATATTACTGTCACTGGTCCGATCTTGCATATCTTTTTGAGCTGCACACGGCCATCACACGTGATGTAACCGTCTAAGGAGCCATCTCGTGGGGCAGCCTATCTCCTATAGTTATGTTGCATCTCAATCTGGCGACTAGAATGTACATCGACGATATTATGCACCCGATTGTTCTGTCTGCGCTGCCAAGCTGGCTAGGTTCCATTTATCAACAAAACAACGCTCAACCACATACTGCACGATATTCTGGTTGTCAACATTGTCGACGAGGATTTAATGCCCTCCCATGGACATCCAGGGCCCCAGATCTATCATCAACAGAACACGTCTGGGACATTCTGAAACGCCAATTGCAACCTTCTCAGAATGCCACTGAATTTGCTGACCAGATGCGACATGTGTTGAAGACCCAGACCATCCGACTCGTCTGTGGACATGAGCAACCATTTGGACGGCCGGATAGATGCAACATGTGTGATATAATCATTCCCAGAGGGACATACGCAACTTAAAGGACAAACAATGCATCACCACATATTGGCTTTTATAGCTGTCAGGGGAGGATTTACCACTTATTAAAATGTCATGTTTTTGTTACAAACATTTCTTAATAAAACGTCCTCTCACACATTCTAATTAAGTGCATATCTCCTCAAACGATACATGCATGCTAAGTTTCGCGGTTGTACCCCAATTTCTTATGGGTGCATGTATATTTGTTTTGTAACTGCATGTATTATTTACTGAAATGCCGCCAAAATATTTCCTCTAGCACAACTAACTCGAAACAATCAATTTTTGAAATTTGTCCATGGATAAGATATTGACTTCTATACGAAATTGCAATGAAATCATATTTCGAACACATTATCTGCAATAAGTAAGATTTCACCAAATGTTTCTTTCAATGAAGGATTATAAAAATAAAATATATTATTCTCAACAAAATATAGCGAATTTTAAGACAAATTATAAACCGAAGACACAACTGAAAACAATCCAATAAAATTAACTATGAACCCAAAAAAAAAATAAGATATTTTGCAGAAGTGCGAAGATTCTAGATGTCTTTCTTCTTCCATCTTTCCAGATGTCCATTATGAGCATATATAATGTAATACATGTAATTTAACTATGTGTATACATTACCGTTTTATATGGTAATAACCAAAACGTATACGCAATTATGCATTATAATTTAATACTACAGATAAATTTCATTATATTTTTGGGATACAACATTTAACTCTTTGAAACAGATTTGTATTAAACATTATTTTTATGCATTTAATATTTTTATTTATTTAGACGTCAATAACTAAAGCCATTTATAATTATAATTTAAGAATGTTAAATTTTCATATATGGACTCATGTGTCAATATAACTCAGCAACAAAAGTAGTGCCCTATTCTGCCTTAATAGTAATTTTTTAAGGTAACGAAAATAAAAAAATGGTTTTATGTTAAAATAAACAAACTTATATAATTTAATACATTCTTTCACTGCATAGTAATCCTTGCCGCAATTTCCCCCTGTTTGTTCGACAAAAATGCCAGTCACACATTTTATAAAAAATAGTCTAGCCGCTTTATGTCCGGCAGATTTTGCATTTCCTTCTCACTCTCTGTCTAATTCTTTTCTGGCTCAATAGCACCTAAAACGGATTTATTGAAATGCTCAATTATTGGTTGAATCTTGAACACTCGATCACAGTTCCTATCGTCTCGTGACTTATCTTTCGTCAAAGTGCAAATTTCTTCTAATATCAACATATCTCTCGTAAACCATTGCCCTTGTAATCCAATTTACTCTCAAAACATCATCAGTAGCCCAGTAATCTTGACAAATTTGGCAAAATATGGTATTCCATGACAAAGCATATACTCTTCTCTAAATGTCTGAAATACACTCTATAACAAAAAATCGACGCACCAAGAAGGAGTTGTCCGATTGTGAGAAAAATTGGTGGATATGAAGAACATGCATAGAAAAAGAAACGATTAAAATTTCAGAACAATTTAATGATCTGGAGTTTGACCGTACACAAAGGGAGGAAGTCAATAAGGCGTCGGTCCACCTCTGGCCTGGATGCAAGATATCACCCGGCGTGGCATAGACTGATAAAGTTCACGCATAGTGCCCTGCGGAAGGTCTTGCCAAATTATCTCCATATCGTCATCATGGCTATATCGTCAACATTCCGGGATCGTTGTAATCGCCTTCCCATAACATCCCAAATGTGCTGTATGGGAAAGAGATCAAGAGACCTAGCTGACCAAGAAAGTGTTGGGCAGACTTGAAGACAATTCATAGCAACACGTGCCGTGTGCGGCCGGGCATTATCTTGTTGAAAAGTAAGGCCGGGGTGTCGCGAAATGAACAGTAACACAACCGGTCGTAGAATGTTGTATACGTACCGCTGTGCTGTCAGTGTGCCAGGAATGACTACCAAATGGATCCGGCTATCGAAGGAGATGGCACCCCAGACCATACCCACCTGCAGATATACACCTGCCCAGATATACATCTGCCCAGATATACACCTGCTGAATACCACCCAGATATACACCCTCCGATGCGCTGCAGCTCCCACTATTAATTCATTGGACACCAAATTTTATTCATTTGCATGTACGCTCAAAATGTCTTTGCATACGAAATTTCATTACAATCGGACAAATCCTTCTTGGCGCGTCGATTTTTTTGTCATAGAGTTTATTTCACCTTTCGCTTGAGAGTATGTATGAATCGGTCTGTGTAACAGTCCATGCAGGTGACAAATGTATCGCTTAACGATATATATCCCATTACATATGCACAAAATATATGTAATTTTTTCGATGGATTGATGTTTATTAGATGCAAGGAAAATAATAAATGAATTTTTAGTATTCTTATAAAAATATTTTAATAGACATCAATTTTTTATATTAGACGACGAAAAAATAACCATCCAGAATTAAAAAAAAACATTCTCAGAAAATAATTTAAAATACAAATATTTCCCCCAAAGTAGGCGAGTAATTAGGAAACATATTTTTATAATAACATCGGTGTAGTTTTTTGATAATTAAAATGTAAGCATATAAAAATTTAATACATAATTAGCAACGGTGTCCCATCTGCGTCAAAGTTTAAAAAAAAATCTGATGTGGGCAACACGTGACTTTCTTTATATAATGCAATGAATTTACTAGTTTACAGTAAAAAAATAATGTATAAGAACCACGGCGATGGATTTTTATCATTGAATTGAACATTTAGAGATTTTCCGGATGACAACCTATAAAATTATTTCAAAATACTCAATTAACTTAAAATGCACGCAACTCTAAATAAACAGTCATCAATATTGATAGCATCCTTAATAAGTGATATAGTCCATATATTAATATACTTTAATAATTACGTCATCAATTAGGCGTAATTTTCAGTAATTTAACGTCATTTTTGCAATTCAGACAATATTTTTATCAATCTGAGGACGAACTATCGCCAAGTTGCACTTTGCTAAATTATTAGTTAAGTTCGCCAAATGCATCACCAAGTCTTACAGACAAACGGAGAGAAGAGTATTTCTTATATACTAGAAGGTATGACGGAAATCAGAATTTGGGAGACCATATGACGGAACTCATGATTTGGGAGACATTACTTCTCATTTGCCGTCATTTTTTATCAATTTGGCGAGATTTTTGTCATCTTAGCAATATTTAAAATAATCGCCGAGTTTGCGACATTCCGCTAAATTTCTCGCCAAACGTTACGGACGGACGGAGAAATGTGTTTTTCCTATAATCTACGCTTATGGTTTTTAAAGATATTGAACGTTCATCATTCAGTCGTCATTTTCATTGATTTAGCGTCACTTTTATTAATTTGGCGACATTTTCGTTAATTTGGCTACATTTTTAAAAGTCGCCAAGATGGCGACATTCCGCCAAAATTTCGCCAAGCGTTATGGACGGAGACACACTTTTCATAAGTTACTCTTATAGCAGATAAATGATTATTGGCGTCCAAATACAAAAGTATTACCTGAAATATATTTTCTCATGAATGGAACGAGCTAGATCCACAAGAATGATGTCACCAAATTTATCGCATGATATTACTTATTAAAAGCGTGAAAAGTGAACATATTTCACAAGAGGTAATATTTTTTTTATTTCATATGATTTTTTGAAATTTTGTTTGAAAAATGTGCAATATCTCATGAACTGCTCATGCAAGCGTTCTAAAATTTATCTCAATCGTTTTTTAATGAAAAATTGCATAAGAAATATGACTATTTGAGTAACTTCATTAAATGTTTTAATTTTTTGATGATTTTTTTCAAAATTTCACTCGAAAATTTAGGGGTTCTGAACATTCGATTGCGTACAAAAACAATAAGTTTCCAGTATTCATGGATTGTAATTTTTGCACTAAATTTTGTTCGAATCGGTCCGTTTGTTCGTCAGTTATCGTCTCTGACCCACTGACACACACACACACAACTTGAAGCGTGCTCTCCTTTCGAAAACTCGAATTTTCTACCCTGTCATAATACTTTCCTTATGCATTATAGGTATACAAGAAAAATAAAAATGAACAGTATTATACATTTATAGAATAATAAATTTAGTTTTTTAAATGTTATCTCAGTAGTATAAGTTAAGGAAAATTTGAGCAACGCATATACACACAATTAAATGTTATACCCTGACTATATTTATAAAAATATTCTATCGTCGTGTTCAGATACGGCATTTAATTTCGATAATTCTGAAGGAATATCAACATTAGAAAATAATTGTATTATTCTATAATTGCCGCTTAACTAAGCCTAGTCCTTTTAATATTAATCAGTACTATGTTTCTAATTTCAGATTAAAACTACTGGATTTGCTTTGGTTTAACATTTTACTCTTAATCTTGGATTTTTATTTTATATAGAAAAAAACTAACTAATATAAAAATCTACCGTAGTATAAAAAACTAACTAATACTCGCCCCTCATCTCATGGTAAAGGGAAATAAATGTCCAATTAGAAGTTTTATATGTATTTTATGTATTGTGCAACTATCCATCTCAGAAACATTTTTGGGACCTCGTAATACTAAAACAACACCACTTAACTCTTCATTTAAATTCTTCTTAAAGTATTTATCATAAGTTTTAACATATACAGTGATCTCTCGTTAAGATGGACGGTCAAGGGCCAACATTTATTGTACGTATCAGCGAGAGTTCATTATAGCATGAGTCCATGAATCTGACGTGAAATTGTAAAATGATAATGAAAGTTTACTATCCTCAATTTTATGTAACATACTAGGTACATTGAATATTGCAACTTTAAAACACAAGAGAAAGTTTTATTTGAAAAAGTTTATGTATACATAATGAGGCAAATACGAAAAAAATATTAACATTCAAAGCATTAACGAAAGATATTTGCACGTATTACTATTTTTAAAATAAAGTAACTTTATTTGTTGCTTCTGGGGAAAAACTTTTTATGTCATTCCCATTTTTAGTCAATGGCTCAAAAATATGTTCTGGAACATCTTCAACTGATTGAAAAACTAAACACATTTTGTCTATCTTACGTACGGTAATTTTACGTATTACGCGTAATTACGCATAAGGCGTTTATTTTACGTATTACGTATTAATACGAACGTATTAAGCGATGTTTATAACTTGCAACGTCAATAGATCTTAACCGGGGAATCCGTATTTGTACATAGTGACGAGAAATCCATCTTAAATGGGTGCCGTCTTAACGAGAGTACACTGTATTTAAAAACCTGTTTTTAACTATGGTGCCATATTGTATACAGGTTTAATGTGTCGTTTATAAATATGCCATTATGTAATCAGAGATGCGGCAAGCGAAAATATAAAGTCAGCAGAAAAATACATTTTAGTTGCTCATTTTCATGGTTATTAAACAATAAATTAAAATTAGCAGACAGACACATGAGTAGATAAGTGACAGACACTCAGACATACCAAAGTGAAAATCGTCACATCCAGACATCAGGATTGATGGAGAGATTCTCTTTAGCTAACTAAAGGTTGCAAAGCGGAACAAAGACGTACGCTGTAGCATTATGGGAGGTGAAAAAAATGCTCGCATATCTTCACAAAAAATCAACAGAGAGAGCTGAACATATGAACAAGCCAACAGAAGGAAGTTTATTTGACCTAATGATAATGTAGACTACGAAAACATCCGCCAAGCAAGAAACAAAATTTTCAGTGCTTACAAGAAGTCATAGTGTTATGCATGAGATGAGCCAGTAAGACAATCAACAGAGGAGTAAATTACCTAACATATATATTTAATACTATTCGGAGATGTTAAGATTAAAGTAACAAATTTTTGAACGCCATAGGATACCAGAGATCTCCGTAATTTTACTATTAACAGTATTAAAATTACCGAACCTAAATTAAATGTACGTAAATTACGCGTATTTATTGAATTAGCATTTATAAATTTCCTTTACAGAACAACTTAATGGTAATTATGCAGCAATAATAGTTGTGTTATTAACTCCATATTACCTAGAATGATTCTGATTTCAGCCTTCAGATTCAATGTGTCTAAATTTTATTAACTAACACCTCATAATTAAATGATATCACAAAAATATCACAGTAGCTTCTGAAAAAAAAAAGAATAAACGTTTCCAACTACAATGCATATACTCATATATTTATTAAGAAAATACATATTCTCTAGGTTCATCTTTTAAGACTTCCTTAAATATTTCTTAAGTGGTATATAACTCGGCTCTATATATCTACTAGTAATCCAAAAACCTATAATAGACCGGACAGAGTAAATATTGATAGGGCATCCGGTCGGCGCTAATGCGTATGGAATAGCACGATCTTTTTCTGATTATTTCAGAGCTCTGGGAATCCTGAAGTTCTGCTCTTTGCCATGGAAAATAACTCTGTTTCATCGACATTACTGTCAATTCTGCGTCGAGATAAATGATTGACCGGAGCCGCTCAATGCCTGTGTTTTGTAGAAAACCAAATCACAGTTTCAAATGAAAAATGCTTATTTAGGTTACGTGATTTGCTAAATGTTTATGAAATGAAGATCTGTAATATACACCAACATAAAGTATAATAAAGCCAATATTTACAGTTAACTAGCCGCATTTTGTAGTTAATATTCCCGATATTAAAAAAATTAGGAGTATTTATTTCCTTCAATTGCAGTAACTCAAATGCATTAATTTTTACTATATTGGATATTAATTTTGTAAGATTGACCAAATATTAAAATCGTAAAAAATTTTAATGCCATCACGTTTTCGCATGTGCTTCCAGAATAACCATTAAACAAATATGGATGTTCTTTAAACAAAACTAACAATTTGGCACAAGTCACTCTTGACTTCCACTCTGTATTTTCATCATAATCATTATAAATACAAATTTTCATTATTCAGATCATAAATATTGATAGGAACTCTTATGTAATAAAAAATAAATGAATTAATGGATTCGATGTAGTTAATGAATCAACATCCTCGATTAGATGCATCTAATCGAAGTAGATTATTTTCTTATATTTTATAGCTTATTACTCAGTTCATCCCTTACTAAGTTCATGGCCTGCTCAATTCACCCACTGCTTAATTAGTTCATCGCTTGTTCCAAAAGAGAATGACTATATGTTCTACTTCTCTTCAGTATAAGACTTTAAAAAACGTAAAAATTCAAAAATAGGTACTTGGTTTTGTGAGACCAGAAATTGTTCTCACATGAGACACTTTTATTTGAGTATTTATGGTGCCTAGAACGGCAAACAAAGCTATAGTCTGGCTGGCGCCGCGGTTTATGACAACGTGAACTTTAAGTTTAAAAATACTATAAATTTAGGGGTGCCAGACCAGAGGGGCCTTGTTTAATGTGAAATGACGCCATTGGGTTGAGAAGAACCAATGAGCGCCAAGGGGAAGGAGGGCGGAGCTACCCCCCCCCCCCCGCTGAGAGAACCACTGCAGACGAAAGAGAACGAGATCAGTTGTGGACGAAATCAGAGATGTAGATAACGAGAAGCAGAGATGGAGATCAGACATGAAAAGAAAAACGATCGCGATTTTTGACTGAAGAACAGGGGTAGAGAAGCATAAAACAAGAAAGATCAATCATGCTTAAAGCATTGATTATGAAACACTTTCCAACTTCAATGCAATTTTATTTAAACAAGTCTAAAATGTAATACATTCTTCGGTAATATTTTGAAACTTATCTCAATACTGCATTAATTTATTATATTTGAAAACTTAAACCTTCATCGATCAAAATGAACTTCATTCAAATGACGGCATTGAAATATAAATTGCCTGGTTTAAACATCTCTAAAATGTTATACATTCCTCGGTAATAGTTTTAGAATTATCATAATACTACGATAATTGATTAAATTTGAAAACTTCATCGAAAACAACTGAAATTAATTCAAATGACGTCATAGAAAAATAACATGCCTGGATCTCTCTATAAAAACAGGATTTCATTCATAACTTTCTCCCATTCATTTCATTCATCACAATACTATAATAATTTATTTTATTTAAACATTTTGTTTAAGACCATGGAGCTACCAAAAATTAAACTCTATGCTTGAAACTTCATCGAAAAAAATCGTCCTTCTCTTTATGAAATCAATTAATATTTCATTCATATCAGCCATGCAGACTCCATGGACTAAATTATTTTGTGTTAAAGAAATACAGGAATTCTAATACAACTCATTCTATATATTTTGTTGTTTACATTGTACATAGGTGAAAAATAGGCTTAGTTGTAGAAATAATCAAATTTAGATGAGCATTTAAACTCAAATATATTGTCATTGCGTTGTTTCAGTATGTAGATGCACAGAATTTAAGCAAAAATAAAGTAGTTTCAGGACGGATACAACACTCAATATGAATTAAAAAGAACTTAAAAAAATCACGATTTTGAAACAAGATGGATGCCATATATCATTTTGAAGTGGATCATGTGATCGCTTCATATCATGGTCACGTGATCGTTTCATATAAGAGGTGTAATTATTATTTTAATTTTTATTTAAAAAACTACTGAATATATTTCGCTGAATTTTTTTTTATATATTTTATGGAACAATTTGAATATTACCTAAAATTTTCGAAGCAATTTGTGAATTTTAAATCCGCTTAAAAAATGTTTGAAAAATTAGGTCCCATAGGGCTCAATGTATTTCATTTTTTCGACCCGGGTTCAATCCAAAACTAATTGGGTGATATTATTCATTTATATTCCCATAGGTTCTACAGACCGTCTGAATAACATACTAAAATTTCATTTTGATTAAGTCATTTTTACGGCAGTTATCGTGCTAACGGACAGACAGACAGACAGAATGAGCAAAGTCATAAACACTTTTTAACTTTGTTGTAAAGTGTTAAAAACCAACAGATTTGTAGAGTGTCCCGTAGAGGTTCCAAAGTAATGGAGGTAGATCAAATGGCGAGTGCATTGAAAGTACGAGGAGGAGCCACACACCACAGAGTTATGGCAGTATAAGCCTTTGAGAGATGATAAGCCCAAGACTAAATTGGAAGGTATATGCTCAGATTATCACAGGTTCTAGACACTATCGTAAATCTAATAATTCTAGTCGCATATGTCCCCTTGCTAAAAATAATTAATGAAAATTGATGTTATTGATAAATTAATGTTGATAATAAATGGTATTGTTTAAGTTTAAATGGCGTGATCAATTTAGCATTATATTAATTAATAATTCTTTTCAGGACTTACACAAAAGGTAAAAATAATTGGAGGGTTTATTGCGGCACAACAACGAGCAATGTACATTAATGATAATTCCACTATATATGAATTTACGGCAATGTGAAGATGATTAATAAATAGTTAACGAATTTATAATTACAACTTTAAGCTTTTATACCTATTTTATTTCAGTTGCAACAGGTTTTGTGCTTTCTCTCTATTTGAACAGGAAGCCGTTGAACGGTTTGAACAAGTACAAATCAGATCTTCCAGGTAGAAAGAGATGGCTAAAGAGTGACTCTATTCTCTGCTCAATAGTCAAGTATTGGCGAGACAGAATCTATTGAGTATTCCCTCAATCTGTGTTATGCCATTAATCTACTTTGGCAATTACACAAGGTATTATCGTTAAATGTGTGATTATCTCAATTAAAATTAATCGTTCAAGCATATTTCATATAATCTTGAAATTCGGCCTCATGCCCGATGACTATAGAAGTCATTTATTGATAGATATATAAATTGTAGAAACACAATGGTCATATAATGTTATAAAACTGTTTCTTGCGTTACTTTAATTAAATTCCTTCACATATCTATATAAATAAAAATGAAAATCTGTCTGTCTGTCTGTCTGTCTGTCTGTCTGTTTGTCCCATCATCACGGGAGAACGGCTGAACCGAATTTGATGAAATTTTGTGGGTAGCCTGGAAATAGTCCCACTTAAAATTTAGTCCATATATGGAGTTTCTACAATCAGTGGTTCTCGAGATATTAGTAAAAAACGATATTTTCGTTTGTCTCATCATCACGAGAAAACGGCTGAATCGAATTTGATGAAATTTTGTGGATAGCCTTTAAATAGCACCCCATAAATTTAGCCCAAATTTCGAGTATCTAAGACCAGGAGTTGTCGAGATATTAATGAAAAACGAAACTTTTTCTTAGGAGTTCTCCTCTCTAACTCCGTGGTTTATCCAAACGAAAAGCTTGAAAATCGTTTGAAAATGAAATAAAACTGTATCTCAGAGTTTGGGGGGAGATTTTTTGCACTAATTAGTCACTTTTTGAAAGCATCAATTGTTTGAAACATGATTTAAAAGGGAAATCTATCTCCTTGGTTTATATTATACAAGCTTTTACTGAAAAATGAAAAGTATAAAGAAATAAAAATGGCTATTAAATTTTGCATTTTATGAGGAAGATTCTATCTTATATCATGTTGCTCGGCAACGGAATGAAATTAAATGTGTTGTTAATATTTATTATTATTTTTTCTATTTGAATAATAAATAAATGGATGTAAAAATATATTTTTAAATGAACGGTTTGATTGTTCTTTTAATTATATAAATTGCCGACCGCGTACATGACTTTCATTTATTTTAGCAAAATGGTTTCCAGCTCATATATTGTGTTTAGCTAATAAACTCATATATTGTGTTTATCCAATAAATTCATTTAGCCGATTGTTGAAGCAGAAAAAGATTGGAACGGGTGTATCTTATAATGCAGTTTTAGTGTTTTCATTTAGTATATGCAAACGGGATCAAGATATTTTATTCTTCAGATCTGCAAATTCAGAACTACGAATTAAGCGGAATATCTCTAAATAACTTGGTAACTTCTCTTAAACTTTACCAAATTAGCCGAAATGTTTCCAAATTTATAAAATTGGCGCAAATCAATGATTTGCTTTTTAGAATAGAGTACTGAAATGATGTTTTGGTAGCATTTGTCGATCAATCCATCCAACCTACTTAGTAACATATTTAACGAATTTTTTAAATATCACGAAATTGATAAAAGTATTTGTGAGTCTATAAAAATATCCTGGAATTGATAAAATCGCGCTTAATAAATGAAAATAATTGTATTTTGTTAGGGGATAGTATTGTGATGATGTTTCGTCAATTTGTCGCAAAATGGGTCTATCTGTTCTATAGTCCCACTTGGTGATAAATTTGGCGATTTTTTAAGTTATCGCTAAATTGACTAAAATGTCGCCAAACCTTCCATGGAGATCGCATTATTCAGACGATATGATTTCCATCAATTTATTTGAAGCAAATGATATCATGTCGCTTAGCAACGGATCCAATGTGTTATGCCGCATACGATTTTATATTAAATCTTTTCCGATTTGAATAATAAAGATATGTATATAAAATAAATTTCATTGGCATTGCATTTTAGACTGGATAATATCAATTACGGTCCCCAGGTTTAAACATTATTATTATTGATATTTTCGGGGACAGTTGATTCAGGGATTATTGATATTTTCAAGTTATTATGCCATTGTTTTATTATGTCGAAAATTGTTGAAACTCATATATAGTACTTTGTACGAGTAATCTTCTACAAATGCATTATATCTTCTAATCTATGAGAATATAAGTAGTACAGGTATATTGGCATATATTTTGTTATATATTGGCATATATTGGAATCATTTACGCCTTCTGGTATAAAGATGACGGGGATTATTGATATTTCCAATTTATTACGTCATCTCTTTTATTTTGGCAAATATTTTTGAGACTCATATTGTAATACGGGGAATCTTCTACTAGCACACTGGCATATTTTCTAATCTGCGACAATATAAGTAGGACGGGGTTGCATATATTGATACAATTCCTTTTTTTTTTGTAAATTTGCTTACAAAAGGGGCCAGGATATTTTATTCTTCAGATCTGCCCATGAAGATAATTTTGCATAGTGAGAACAGATATTCTTAAACTTCTCTTTAGGAGCAATAAATTTAATATCTTAAGAGAATTTGCACATGATTGCGAATTATAAGTTTCTTTATATTATATATTCCGTACGAAGAACGGGTATGCTGCTAGTATATTATAAAACCTTGAGATATTTATAGATTAATAATAAAAATATCGATTTTTTTCGTAATCCACATTTTAATCGTTTTACAGTTCATAAAGTAAATAATTTGCCGCGTAATTTTGTTATTATCGGTATACAAGTTTTACTCCAGATAATTACATTTTTTTTTTCAATATTTGTGAAATGGAACTGAGATTACATTCTATAAATTCTTAAATATGTAAAAATTATTGAAGGCAGAATTTAATTACCTAATCTTTAATTAAAGAACAATAGTCATTTACATAAGAAATTAATCATCCGGAATTTCTTTCTTAGTGTATACGTAATAGAAAATAAAATGTTATTTATTTTACTCCATTTTACGGTACACAAAATTATACAGAGTAAAATTAAAAAACAAATCTTATAGAGCATAAATCGATTTTTTTTCAGACAAATTTTACTTCTTTCATGTCGTAAGACCTCGTAAAATTCTCGCAATCGCAATTTGCCCATTCTTAATATAAAATGAAACAGTTTTGAAATATAATTAAATGTTCCATGATCAGTCGCAAATTTCATTAAACTACCAACAAATCATACGATTTATCTTTATACTTTCTAATCGTAATCCTGATGAACCAAAATTAATTTCGAAGAAAACGTAAAATAGTTGATAAGCAATTAAAACTTTCTTTTAAATGTAAAAACCAATGTGTTAACTAACATTAGTCAAACAGCAAAATAAAAATCAGGTATTGGGTTAAGAGTTTTCGAACTAAGCTGCGTAAACCTCATCATTAGCGAAGCATTAATTAGACTACTTCACTATTAAGGCATTTTTTTATTTCTTTCGGTCGTTTATCATTGTCTGTCGTCTAGAGATTCTACATTTTTTCTAACACAAAAGATTTTTGTAAAATAATTTCGGATGAAAAAGACAGCGTTAAATTTCAGAACGCCATGGAACAGCGTTTCGCTTTTTTTAGTCTAGAACTAGATCATTTATTTAAAGATTGAATTAAAATTCATTTCATAAAGGTTTGGAAATAAAAGAAAATCAAACAGTTTTTCAATAATTTTCTAGAAGTAGAAATAAAGTTTTGGAATAAAAAAAATTCCTGGTAATAAAAATTATTTGGTGAAGTTCATCCTAAAATGTAAAAAAAAGCAATAATTAGAAGTAAAAAAATATCCTTAATCAATTTTCATTATTTTTATGGTGGATAATTTTAAATTTAATTAGAATTAAAAAAGGATGAGAGGATTTTCCAGCAGTGTGGTTGGTATGGCAGTCAATGCATTAAGTAATTGAAAGAACATTTTGAATTTTCAGCAGAACTATAAAGTTTATTAAATATTATATAACTGTGTGAACATTAAAATTAAATTTACATAATTTAAATAAAACTTACTGAATTACAAACCACTATTTTAGACTAAGTTTATTTCAGTTATAGAGGTGGTTTTCTTGTTAAGTTGAAATTCCACTCCCTGTTGAAGAAACATCATTCAATAGCGGTTTTGGTCTTATCATAGATCATCTAAAGATAATAAAAATATTACTGAAATAGCTGAACTTGTTATAAACTACATTAAAATCTGCTAAAGACTTTTTATAAAAGAAAATCTGAGATTTTGTTCACATCACTTCAGTTTAAAATTATATGCATTTTAAAATAATATGATTTTTCTTTCTTCTTGGAAATGTACGAGAGTACGACTAATGTGTTTATTAATGTGTCAGTACTACTAATATGTTACAACTACTAACATGTTATGACTAATACTATGTTACTATTAATGTTTTACATTTATGGTGGTGGAACAACTCTTATGCTGTTTAGTTGGGACGGAGGGTAAGTTGTGACTGATGATGACTAAAGATGATAACTAAAAATGTTGAATTAATTACATTTCTTACGTCTATGAGATCAATTGCGTATTCCAAAATATTTAAACAAGTTACTTGGCTAAAAATATGAACATATATGTAGCAGACTGACAAGATAAATAAAAATTAAAAATATATATGCCGTAATTTAAGAAGAAATATTATAACTGCATTACTTTCCCTTAACATACTTTCCCTTAAAGAAATAGGTTTATTTTTTGTTCTAAACCTGTATAGCGATTGTTTCTTGCAAAATATCGCCATTTCTTTATTGACATTAAATATATTATAGTTAAAATTGATTGATGTTTAACATGACGAAGAATTCCCTTTCAAGCGTTCAATCCACCAGTGTGTGAACCTCGTAAGACTCTTGGTGCATTTGCTTCATCCAAATCTTCAGAGTTATCTTAAGACGAATCAGTGATAATTTCTGTGAGAGTAGTCTTCGTTAAACAACATTTTGAGATGCGAGGCATTGTTGAATTTAAACCACTCTTTCTTATCTATTTCTGTAACATCACCACAGCCTACGAACAAATATCTGCAGTTCACCCGTCGAAAATACTCCTACTGGAAGGGTCCATTTTTAAAAGTTCTGATTTTTAACTTTTATAGATGAAATTATAAAGCGGGTTTAAGAGGTTCAATATGTTACAAACAATATGTTACTAATAAAAGCATGCCGGTTCAATATGTTACTTGCAATGTCTTACTAGTAAATGTATGCCAGTTCAATATGTTAATAACAATATGTTACTACTATAATGAAGTAAATATAATAATGGCCTTTCTATCTAGATATAGAATCCTTAAAATATTGCTAGTTTGTAGAAGAAATAAAGATCCAAAATGTATCTAAGAAATAATCTTAGGAAAAATTATCTTTCATTACTCTTAAACATTGAAGTAACGAAATATTAGCATTTTTAGATAAAAGTAATTCTACGCCTTTATATGCGTCGTCTCATATTATTTAACATGTAAAAAGATCTTTAGGATAAGGGATTTTAGGATACATATCTTAAATATATAATAACAAAAAGTAAAATAACGTTAAAATTAGGACATATGTAAAATTAATGTAGACTAGCAGCATACCCGTTCTTCGTACGGAGTATATAATATAAAGAAACTTGAAATTCATAATCATGCCCAAATTCTTATAGTATACTAAATGACATGTTTAATCAAAATATTCTGTTAAAATATTTAATATAATGCTCCTAAAAAGAAGTTTAAGAATCTCTGTTCTCGCTATATAAAATTATCTTCATGGACATATCTGAAGAATAAAACATCTTGGACCCCTTATATAAGCAAACATAAAAAAAAAAATATGGAATTGAATCAATATATGCAAAATAAAAGCGTTAAAATTGTATGGGACCCGTACTAATTAAATACGCGAATATTAGAAAATATAACCTGTATTAGTAGATTACATGTATAAATTGAAAATACGAATAAACCCGTAATCTTTAAATCTGAAGACAGTCATTTATTCCAATATATGTCAAAATTAAAGTGCTAAAATTATATGGGAAGATATACACGTACTACTTATAATGTCCGATTATTAGTAGAAGATTATCCGTTTTGCAATATGAGTCACAAATGTTTTTTGGTAAAATACAACAGACGACGTAATAAATTGAATATATAATTAATCCCCTTAATCTTCATACCAGAAGACTGTACTTGATTCCAATATATATGCCAATATATGTCAAAATATATGCCAATATACCTGTACTACTTATATTCTCGTAGGTTAGAAGATATACCCGTGCATTCCTAGAAGATTACTCGTACAACGTACAATATGCGTGTGTCAGCAATTTTTGCCGCAATAAAACAATGGCGTAATAACTTAAAAATATCAATAATCCCTGAATCAATAATTCCGGAAAATATCAATAATAATAATGTTTAAACCTGAAGAGTATAATTGATATTATCCAGTCCAAAATGAAATGGCAATGAAATTTATTTTATATACATATCTTCATTATTCAAATCGGAAAGGATTTAATAAAAATCGTCTGCCGCAAAAACACATTGGATTTAAATGCGTTGCTAAGCGACATGATATCATTTGCTTCAAATAAATTGGTAGAAAAAATATCGTCTAAATAGTTATATTTCTATGGACCATTTGGCGACAGTTTCGTCAAATTAGCGACATTTTAAAAAATCGCCAAATTTATCGCCAAGTGGGACTGTAGAACTGACAGTTCCACTTTGCGACAAATTGACGAAATATCATCACAATACTATCCCCTAACAAAAAACAATTAATATCATTTATGTAGCGCAATTTTATCATTTTCAAGATATTTTTATAGATTTGAAAACACTTTTATCAATTTGGTGACATTTTAAAAATTCGCTAAATGTATTACTAAGTAGGATGGTTGGTCTGACAGATAAATGCTAACCAAACATCATTTCAGTACTCTCTTCTAACAAAACAAAAAAAATTTCATTGATATGTAGAAGACCCAAGCCACACGACCAACCCGAAGGTTTATGGCAGCTGTTTGAATGTCGTTTATATCAATTTGGCGACATTTCCGTCAATTTGGCAAAGTTTAAGAAAAGTTGTCAAATTAGCGATATCCCTCCAAATTCGTAGCTTTGAATTTGCAGATCTGAATGAAACATTCCTATTCCCTTTCAATATACTAAATGAAAACACTGCAATTGTATTAGAAGATATACCCGCTCTACTCTTTTTCTGCTTCAACAATCGGCTATATGAATTTATTGGCTAAACACAATATATGAGTTTAGTAGCTAAATACGATATAAGCTTGAAAACTCTTTGCCAAAATAAATGAAATTGATGTGCGCAGTCAGCAATTAATATAATTAAAAGAAAAATCAAATCGTCCATTCATAAGATATACTTTTATATCCATTTATCCATTTATTTATTATTTAAATCGAAAAAAAAAATAAAAACATTAACAAACACATTTAATTTAATTGCGATGCCGAGCAACATGATATATCCTCCTAAAATGTTAAAATTTATTAACCACTAACAGCACACCGTTATTCGTACGGAGTGTATAATTTAAAGAAACTTATAGTTCGCAATCATGTGCAAATTCTGTTAAAATATTAAATTTATTGCTCCTAAAGAGAAGTTTAAGAATATATGTTCTCACTATGCAAAATTATCTTCACGATCAGATCTGAAGAATAAAACATACTGCCCCCTTTTGTAAGCGAATTTACAGAAGAAAAAATAGGAATTGAATGAATATATGCAACCCCGTACTAATTATATTGTCGCAGATCAGAAAATATGCCAATGTGTTAGTAGAAGATTACCCGTATTACAATATGCGTCTCAAAAATATTTGCCAAAATAAAAGAGATGACGTAATAAATTGAAAACATCAATAATATCCGTACTCTTTATACCAGAAGGTCGTAATTGATACCAATATATGCCAATATATATCAAAATATATGTCAATATACCTGTACTACTTATATTCTCGTAGATTAAAAGATATACACGTGTATTTGTAGAAGATTCGTACAACATACAATATATGAGTTTAAACAATTTTTGTCATAATAAAATAATTGCATAATAACTTGAAAATATCAATAATCCTTGAATCAATAATCCCCGAAAATATAAATAATAATAATTTTTAAACCTGAAGACCGTAATTGATATTATCCAGTCAAAAATGCTATAAGAAAAATCAAATCGTTCTTTTCTAAAATATATTTTTATATCCATTTATTTATTATTCAAATCGAAAAAATAATTATTAAAATTAACAGACAGATTTAATTTAATTGCGTTTCTGAGTAACATGATATAAGATAGAATCTTATAACATGTTAAATATGTCATGTCTTATAACATAAACTGCGAAATTAAATAACGATTTTGATTTCTCTATACTTCTCATTGTTCCATAAAAGGTTGTTTTAAATAAACCATGAACCATGGAGATAGATTTCCCCTTTAAATCATGTTTCAAACAATACATGTTTTCAGAAAGTGACTAATTAACGCAAACAATCTCCCATCAAACTCAGAGATTAAATTTTAATTCACTTTCAAACGATTTTCAAGCTTTTCGTTTGGATAAACCACGGAGTTAGGGAGTAGAACTCCTAGGAAAAAGTTCCGTTTTTCATTAATATCTCGACAACCCCAGGTCTTAGAAACTCGAAACTTGGACAAAATTTATAGGGGGATATTTCAAGGCTATTCACCAAATTTCATTAAATTCGGTTCAGCCGTTTTTCCGTGATGATGAGACAAACGAAAATTTCGTTTTTTACTAATATCTCGAGAACCACTGGTCGTAGAAACTCAAAACACGGATATAATTTTAAGTGGGGCTATTTCTGGGCTACCCACAAAATTTCATCAAATTCGGTTCAGCCGTTTCCCGTGATGGTGTGACAAACAGACAGACAGACAGACAGACAGATAGATTTTCATTTTTATTTATATAGACTAAATGACATGTTTAATCAAAATATTCTGTTAAAATATTTAATATAATGCTCCTAAAAAGAAGTTTAAGAATCTCTGTTCTCGCTATATAAAATTATCTTCATGGACATATCTGAAGAATAAAACATCTTGGACCCCTTATGTAAGCAAATATAAAAAAAAATATGGAATTGAATCAATATATGCAAAATAAAAGCGTTATAATTGTATGGGACCCGTACTAATTATATACGCGAATATTAGAAAATATAACCTGTATTAGTAGATTACATGTATAAATTGAAAATACCAATAAACCCGTAATCTTTAAATCTGAAGACAGTCATTTATTCCAATATATGTCAAAATTAAAGTGCTAAAATTATATGGGAAGATATACACGTACTACTTATAATGTCCGATTATTAGTAGAAGACTACCCGTTTTGCAATATGAGTCACAAATGTTTTTTGGTAAAATACAACAGACGACGTAATAAATTGAATATATAATTAATCCCCTTAATCTTCATACCAGAAGACTGTACTTGATTCCAATATATATGCCAATATATGTCAAAATATATGCCAATATACCTGTACTACTTATATTCTCGTAGGTTAGAAGATATACCCGTGCATTCCTAGAAGATTACTCGTACAGCGTACAATATGCGTGTGTCAGCAATTTTTGCCGCAATAAAACAATGGCGAAATAACTTAAAAATATCAATAATCCCTGAATCAATAATTCCGGAAAATATCAATAATAATAATGTTTAAACCCGAAGAGTATAATTGATATTATCCAGTCCAAAATGAAATGGCAATGAAATTTATTTTATATACATATCTTCATTATTCAAATCGGAAAGGATTTAATAAAAATCGTCTGCCGCATAAACACATTGGATTTAAATCCGTTGCTAAGCGACATGATATCATTTGCTTCAAATAAATTGGTAAAAAAATATCGTCTAAATAGTTATATTTCTATGGAACATTGGGCGACAGTTTCGTCAAATTAGCGACATTTTAAAAAATCGCCAAATTTATCGCCAAGTGGGACTATAGAACTGACAGTTCCACTATGCGACAAATTGACGAAATATCATCACAATACTATCCCCTAACAAAAAACAATTAATATCATTTATGTAGCGCAATTTTATCAATTTCAAGATATTTTTATAGATTTGAAAACATTTTTATCAATTTGGTGACATTTTAAAAATTCGCTAAATGTATTACTAAGTAGGATGGTTGGTCTGACAGAGAAATGCTAACCAAACATCATTTCAGTACTCTCTTCTAACAAAACAAAAAAAAATTTCATTGATATGTGGAAGACCCAAGCCACACGACCAACCCGAAGGTTTATGGCAGCTGTTTGTGTGTCGTTTATAACAATTTGGCGAGATTTCCGTCAATTTGGCAAAGTTTAAGAAAAGTTGTCAAATTAGCGATATCCCTCCAAATTCGTAGCTTTGAATTTGCAGATCTGAATGAAACATTCTTATCCCGTTTCAATATACTAAATGAAAACACTACAATTGTATTAGAAGATATACCCAAAATAAATGAAATTGATGTACGCAGTCAGCAATTAATATAATTAAAAGAAAAATCAAACCGTCCACTCATAAGATATACTTTTATATCCATTTATCCATTTATTTATTATTTAAATAAAAAAAAAATAATAAAAACATTAACAAACACATTTAATTTAATTGCGATGCCGAGCAACATGATATATCCTCCTAAAATGTTAAAATTTATTAACCACTAACAGCACACCCGTTATTCGTACGGAGTGTATAATTTAAAGAAACTTATAGTTCTCAATCATGTGCAAATTCTGTTAAAATATTAAATTTATTGCTCCTAAAGAGAAGTTTAAGAATATATGTTCTCACTATGCAAAATTATCTTCACGATCAGATCTGAAGAATAAAACATACTGCCCCCTTTTGTAAGCAAATTTACAGAAGAAAAAATAGGAATTGAATGAATATATGCAACCCCGTACTAATTATATTGTTGCAGATCAGAAAATATGCCAATGTGTTAGTAGAAGATTACCCGTATTACAATATGCGTCTCAAAAATATTTGCCAAAATAAAAGAGATGACGTAATAAATTGAAAACATCAATAATATCCGTACTCTTTATACCAGAAGGTCGTAATTGATTCCAATATATGCCAATATATATCAAAACATATGTCAATATACCTGTACTACTTATATTCTCGTAGATTAAAAGATATACACGTGTATTTGTAGAAGATTCGTACAACATACAATATATGAGTTTAAACAATTTTTGTCAATATAAAATAATTGCATAATAACTTGAAAATATCAATAATCCTTGAATCAATAATCCCCGAAAATATAAATAATAATAATTTTTAAACCTGAAGACCGTAATTGATATTATCCAGTCAAAAATGCTATAAGAAAAATCAAATCGTTCTTTTCTAAAATATATTTTGATATCCATTTATTTATTATTCAAATCGAAAAAATAATTATTAAAATTAACAGACAGATTTATTTTAATTGCGTTTCTGAGTAACATGATATAAGAATGATTCTTATATCATGTTAAATATGTCATGTCTTATAACATAAACTGCGAAATTAAATAACGATTTTGATTTCTCTATACTTCTCATTGTTCCGTAAGAGCTTGTTTTAAATAAACCATGAACCATGGAGATAGATTTCCCATTTAAATCATGTTTCAAACAATTCATGTTTTCAGAAAGTGACTAATTAACGCAAAAAATCTCCCATCAAACTCAGAAATTAAATTTTAATTAACTTTCAAACGATTTTCAAGCTTTTCGTTTGGATAAACCACGGAGTTAGGGAGTAGAACTCCTAGGAAAAAGTTCCGTTTTTCATTAATATCTCGACAACCCCAGGTCTTAGAAACTCGAAACTTGGACAAAAGTTATGGGGGGATATTTTAAGGCTATTCACCAAATTTCATTAAATTCGGTTCAGCCGTTTTTCCGTGATGATGAGACAAACGAAAATTTCGTTTTTTACTAATATCTCGAGAACCACTGGTCGTAGAAACTCAAAACACGGATATAATTTTAAGTAGGGCTATTTCTGGGCTATCCACAAAATTTCATCAAATTCGGTTCAGCCGTTCTCCCGTGATGGTGTGACAAACAGACAGACAGACAGACAGACAGACAGACAGACAGACAGACAGACAGACAGACAGATTTTCATTTTTATTTATATAGATTTATAATGAAATACATTAACAATCAACATTTATGTGAGAAATCCATTTATGACAAAATAAATATGAATATAGTTAGGATATCTTTAGTTATATTACTCAACTAATATATATATATATATACATGTCCATAGAAAATATAAACATTAAACACCTGTAACTCATTGGAATGTTTAATATAATCCTAAATATACAGGCATACATAACACAATTCAAAGGTGCAAACTATGGCATCTTAACTATTAAGATTGTTAAATATCTGAGTTATCGGTATTGTCATAGTGATGAATTACTATTCACTAGAAACTTAAGCACGACTAGAACACGACAAAGTTTGACCATATCATTAACATTGTCGAATAATTCACAACTGGTTCAGACTCCAGCAGCTTGTATGCAAATTTTGCATAATGTAATACAAAGATTTAAGGTACTGGATATATATATATATATATATATATATATATATATATATATATATATATATATATATATATATATATATATATATATATATATATATATATATATATATATATATATATATATATATATATATGTAATAGGATTTGTTTGTTAATTTGATTTGATTATTTGTAGTATCAAACAATGTGATTCAGTCAAAAATTTATAACATGCTGCTAAATTTTAAATCAGGAATTCTTTGAAACGGAAGATATTTGAATCACGCCATTTATTTTAAACTTAAAAATGCGTTGTTACATGAGAAATGAAATAACTATGTAAAATTGCCTATATGTCTCTAAAACGTTATGATTTAGGGAGAATGTTCAATTCATATATCCTGAAGAAGCCATAAATCTCAATGAATATAAATAACTAAGGACATATTTAATTAAAATAAGTCTGTATGAAATATAATGTGCTGCCCATTTCATGTATTAAACTTAAAACGGAAGTGTAACATATTTTCACTTTATTGAAGAATATAATTGTTCCATAATCATTAATTGCTGCAACAGAACTTTTGATGGTATGTCCCAACATCCTATCTCAACATTCTTGTCACATTCATATTTCATGAGAGAATACCATTGTAGTGACGCTGCTGTTGCTAATTTTAACGCTGAAGACAGGTGAGTTTGATGAATTGTTTCATCATCGTGAATAGTTGACAGAGGAAATTGACGATATATAAAATTGAATTAGGTCCACAATATGTAACAAATGTCATTTTATACAACGTCCGCGGCTCCTAGTAACTACCTGCAATTTGAATTAAAATGGATTCAAATTTGTAACGATAAACATCAGCATAGAAGAGAAAAGCTGAAATAATTTGAGACATTGATAGTGTGTAATATTCGTTCCGATAGAAATAGCATTTAATATCCAGACAATAATTACTCTCATGTTGAGAAATTTGACAGAATATTAAAATTTAAGGCTAAGCGCCTGGGTAAATGGCTCTAAAATTTATCAGTTAATTGTTTGCATACTTTAATGACAGCTGCGGGATAAAAGAAAAATATTTCGAATGGAAAGCAAAAGCGGCTCTCTTCCACATATCTTTGGAACAGTCTTACGGAATTGATTGCCACCACTAAATGCCAAATAACCATTCCAACATTAAAAGCTGTGCTTTCGCATGAGATTCTTTTCTAAAGAAAATATTTCTTTAAATCATAAAAAATATATTCTAAAAATTTTAATCGGTCAGCGAAATCAAGGAATTCGGTGTTTTAAAACAAATTAATTTTTACAAGAACTATTTGAACTATTTTAAATTATACAATAACAATTAAGGAAAACTGAATAGGGTAATAAAGTGCAGAATTGTAAATATGGATCAGACAGCTATTCCAGGTATATCCTGGATCCCCTTCTTCAGAGTATGACAGATCAACCAAACAGAAATCAGTAAGATTGAAACATTTCATCTTTAGACTTTGGGAGTGTTGATGTCTTGCACTGTGAAAGGGGATATTCGAAACAGCTGTACGCTGCATTATTTATTAATTTGGGCTTAACTACTTTATTTGATTTATACTCATTCTTAAACACCGCATTCTTATTTATAATAATAACTAAAATATTTTGTTGTAGATTCAACTTCTACTAGCGCTTTTTATCTAATTATCATCATTCTCCTTATGTAATAGTGTTCTAACATAATTTTCATTTTCGAATACCTAGCATACTAATAAAAAAAATTATAAAATAACATGTGTTCCATTTTAACTTTATTTACATAAGTTTGCAGAATACTGCACTTGACAGTTCGTACACTTGTTTGTTCCTGATTAGTATACAAACTTCCCAAACATGCACGTATATGAGTAGTACATCACTTTATAGTGATACTTGTAGATTCATAATATCTTAAAATAAGTAAATTCGTCAAAAACTAATTATTTTTAATTATTGTCAGGATAAAAAGTACTTAATTAATTAATGATTTATATCTTAAAATAATTCTTAGAATATTAAACAATAAAATATTTTTTTAATCAGGATGTAATATTCTTTTGTTCCTTTATGTACATTTAGCTAATTCTTTAACGAATAAATAAAGACAAAATATTATTCATATAGTTGGATACGTAAAAACACAGCAACAAAACTAATTGAAAGACAGAAATTTGCTTATACATTCAATTCCTAAAGAATGAATATTATTCAATTTAAAACATACGCATGTACCATTCATTATATTTAAAAATAATTCGAATATTTAAATATTCATGTAATCCATCTATATGCAAAATACAGTTACAATTTTAACTCATTTTTTCTTGAAATCAAAGTGTACACTTTAAATATTTTAACGGTTCTCAATATCGTATATTTGGATGGAATTATTGAACTGCAGTAAAAAATATGGGTCGTAGGAAGGAACTAACATATTTCTATTTGACGTTTCTTTTGCTGAGTTTTACTTTGCAGATTTTCCCAACCTATACAATGAGATAAAATGTGAAAGCCAATAATATATCTTCTGTATTTATGATATTGATCTGTAACGTTATAAATATATTGTACTATCATGGAAAGTTCTGTCTTTAATCTTGCAAATCATTATAAAAACTTGAATATATCTTTCGCAACAGAATTTTGGATGAGTAATTAGCACAATAACGTCAAAATCAAACGGCAGAACCGAATAGTAATAATATTACGAATTGCCAATAACTAAAATAGGAGAGTCCAAAAATGGAATCAGGAGTGTTGGATTGAAAAAGCACAGTTCAAGAATCTCAACCGTTTATTATTGTGAGATGTGTTGATAACATGATTTCAAATATGTCGGTCGTCTATTTAATACAATCAAATCCTACTTACACAACATATTTACGTAGAAAGAGAGGTATACAGTACGAGCTGTTTATCAACGAAGTATCACGTTTATGTTAAAATGTTCCATTACGAAGTTTATAATGTCTTAAATGTGACAGAAATAAAATACGTTCTATTGAGAAATCTCACAATTTCCACCTTTTTAAAAATTAAATTAATATCTCCCTTTAGCTGTTAGAGAAATCCCTCGGTTGGACAAGTTGTAAATCACTAGTCTTGCAATTAAGAAGAAACATTTGAACACAATATATAACATTTGTACAAACTTTAACACGCTAACACTAGCTTTACATACATTTTTTACGACTTGTTAGTCATTGCGGCACAGCATCTCAATCGTAGCTTACTACTTTGAACTATAGAACAGAATGTATTCAACTTTAATCTCCACCACAAAATTATTCTGTGTTAACTTTTTTAAATCGCATCGTCAATTCACAAAATCTTAACACTACTTTCAAAAAAAAAATTTCTCCCACTTTTCAATCAGAAACTCAAGTATTGTTAAGACATACAACTATAACTTTCCATTAATTGATTTGTATTCAACTTTAATAGTATAACCTCACTCAATACATCTCCGGTCTGACACATATTGGGCAAGGCTGTTGACAGGCCCATATGATTTCTGGATAGTACCAACCTTCAAACGACACGTGTTAAAATTTCATGACATTCTGACAATTAGTTTGTAGGTTACAGTGGTTTTAGTGACCCCAGTTTTGTAATTTTCAAAACAATGGATAAAAAATAATTTCGTGTGTTGATTAAACATTGCTTTTTGATGGGGAAAAATACTGTTGAAGCCAAACAGTGGCTTGATAAGCGTTATGGAGACTCTGCTCCAGGGAAATCAACTATTATTGACTGGCATGCTGAATTTAAACGCGGTAGTACAAACATCGATGATGCTGAACGCTCTGGTAGCCCAAAATCGGCAATTGTTCCGGAAAACATAAAAAAAGTCCACAAAATAGTTTTGAAAGACCGCAAAGTGAAGTTGCGTGAGATATCTGACACCTTAAAGATATCAGAAGGTATTGTGTTTAAAATTTTATAAGAAAATTTGAGCATGCATAAGTTGCTTTCGAAGTGGGTGCCACGTTTGCGCACACCTGACCAAAAACAACAACGCGTCGACGATTCAGACCGCTGTTTGGAACTGTACAAGTAGGACAAGAAGGATTTCTTGCATCGGTCCAACCACTCAGGCCCCCAGCGACTACTGACTTTTTACAGACATCAAAAAGATGCTCCAGGGAAAGAAATTTGGCTCAAATGAAGAAGTGATTGCCGAAACTGAGGCCTATTTTGAGAGCAAAGACAAATCGTTCTACAAGAAAGGCATCGAAAAGTTAGAGGAGCGTTGGAATGAATGTATCTCTCTTGAAGGAGAGTATGTTGAAGAATAAAGTCGAATTTCTAAAAAAAAATTTTTTTATTAGTTAAACCGGACACTTTTTGAGTGATGTAGTATATCAGTCATCCAACCCATCATCAGCATAGCAGTAAGCATAAAGAATTTACGTAATTGAAATTCACAAGAAATGAAATAATTTATATTAAACCACATTACGGACATGTTCTAACTGGTAACTTAGATGCCATCAATGACTCATCCTTAAAACTATTTATGCCATATGATACCAGATACAGACTACCATCAAAACATCACCTTCAAATATCACACTAAATAATCGCAAGCCTGAATTAAATAAATGTATTTATAAAATATGAATTAAACAATATGTTAATTTATAAGCTTTAATTGCTAGGGAATCTTATCTTTGTAAGTGGTTATCCACTGTTTAAACCCTTTTTTATCTATATTTCCAAGTGAACTTTTAAAATTAATCATTAAAAATAATTTGTCATCTGCAACAATTTTAGTACAAGTCACTTATGTTGATAAAGCTGCATCCAGTTATGCAATCCTCTGCCTGCATTTCTATATTAAAACTATTTTGTCCACGCAGAAATAATACCACCTTCAAACGAAAATAAACAATAATACAAGAAACATAACATCTAAATACAAACAATTAGTTGACAAACTTCGTGAATTTAAAACTTCACTTACTAATTGATTATTTCTGTGCAAAAAAAAAAACACCGACTGCGTAAATAAAACAATTTTAGGTAATTTTAACGAGTATTATCTAACAAAGGTTTCGTAGTTAAGTTCGCTGAATACTATTTTAAACCATGAACATAACTAATATTACGATATCAATGTATAAGAAGTTAAACGTTTTCAAGATATTGATATGATTGAAAGCTGATATGTATTCTTTATCGTTCTATCATATCAGTCATTCAGTAAATACTAAATTTGTACTGAAACTTGTTTTAATACAATATTTTGGTTACATTGTTTATTTTACAGAAAAAAATAAGTTAATTAGTTTCAGGTATTTAACTCCATATCTAAAATGTAAATGCTAACAAGTGATATAGGGCTAAAAAGTTTTCAATAAAGTTAAGTGAATTAAATTAAACACAACATTTATTATTTAAGAAAGTATATAATTAAATATGTTATATTTCTATAATCTGCTAATAAAAGCTTCTGATTCATTTTATCAGAAATTATTCATATTTTCTAAAGCTTCAAAGCTATTACGCGAGTATTAAAACAATCATAAGACCTAAGAACATATTCTTTGTTGAAACAAAGTTTAAATAATTGCACACAGTTTAACAATTTTCCGATCAAGAAATCCCGAAAATTGCGAGTTAAGGTAATAAGTTTTGATGATACTACAATTGAGGGTTTGATAAAAGATCTTCTTGCGAGAACAATAATTGGGAACAAATTGCTTTTAACGTTTTTTTGAAAAACTATCACAGGAGAAATTTAACAATATTCACGAAATAACTTCGAAGAATTACTTTCAAGTAAGGATTTAATAGCAAGAAAGATTGATTTTAGAAAAAAATAACGAGTAGTGTGGTAGAATTGGAAATATATTTCTGTCAATCTTTGTAATCGGGAAATGAAATAGAATCACCATTAAAAAGTTCCTGACATCGGCAAAAAATATATATTCAAAAAGAGTTTTTATTTTTTATTTTTTTGTATTTATATTTAAATTTTTCATTTAACGACATATTCCACAGATTTGTTAATATTCCATGCATTAGTGGTTTATCAGCTAAGATTCATTTTGATTTTAGGAATGCCTATTTTGCAAATCTAACGAAATTTACCTCTCTAGAGCGAATATGACAGCCAACAGATATGGTATTTTTCATATGAGTAAAAACTTAAAATTACTGCTGAAGTTTAGAAATATATTTTCTGTTTATATTTGCACATTTATAAATTTGAGCAGCATATTAGTCACAGTTTTATTTACAGGCTCAATTTTTGATAAAAGTTCTGGTTGTAAATAAAATAAATGTAAATTGAAAAATTTTAAAATTTGCCTACAGCATCAAATTTACAAATTATTTTTTGTTTTAAAATTTTTCCGACGGATATGATTTGTATGTTTAAAATACAGTTCTAATATAATTTAAATTTTATTTAAAGCGCTGATATTTTACTATTTTGAAACAAAATGATTATTTCTGTTGTCAATTAGTAACGACATACATTTTTTTAAACTTTTAATCTTCAAACTGCAAGAAATGTAGATTTGATCTATATTCATAGGATATGTATCATTCTAAAATATTTAATGCCCATAGACAAATTATTCAGCAATTTATGTATTTGCTCTGTGAATATGGAACGGGATAAACATTACTGAATGTGGCGTTGATAACTTAACTTACCTGATAGCCGTTAACACATATTCAATCAAGTATAGAAGGCGTAGAATTCCAACACTTTTATGAATCAATTGTTTTCTGGTTTAAATACATATTTTTATTTATATATTGAAGTATTTACAAATCATATATACAATATTTAAATAAGCAAGTTTAATCGTCCAAAGTACTGCCAAAAGACAAGTGTTTCTAGCTGATATTATTCAGATAATTCAGAGGAGATAGGCAAAATATATTGCAAAGAATAATTTATAGGTAGAGATAATGAAGCACTCGCCAACACTTTGCCATACTGATGGGTTGCTGAGCATATCATCTATGGATCTTTCTGACAGGGCGCATGTTTTTCTCTTGCCATGGGAAAGCCCTTTTCCATTAAGAACACATCTTTAAAGACATTCTGCAAGTATAGTTCTCGATAAAAATTGTTATGGTACATGTTGGGGTCAACCTCTGTTGTTTGATCAACCTCTGTCCCCTCGTTGAGGATTGGCCAGATCGTTTGGATGGCTATTGGCTAGCCTTGAGTATTGGTAGCGAAGTGGTTTAGGTTAATTCTACCTTAGTCACTTGAGGTCTAGACGAGGTGATAAGTCCGGTGTTTGGGCCCCAGTGACCGCAATAAATTTTGTCATAAAGTCTGTATTTTATATTCTATTATTTTATCTCTCCCGGCTGGCTGCGGCCACAGTTGGTCCCCTGACAATCCCTCCACGAACTAGGAAAGTTTGAAATTTTAATACGACACTGAACTTAAAACTTTAATACGAATTTAAAATCCTGCAATTTTTCACTGTTTTGCAGCAGGATATTTTAATTTGCTAAAGATTAAATACGGATTTCATAATTTTTAATTTTCAATATTTAATAAATGAAGTTTATAATTAATTTGCTTTAAACGTGCTATCATAAGTTTAAAACTATGATTATAGTTTATATATTTTTCAGCAATAACAGTGTTAATAAGCATCTCTGTCCATCATTTTTCACTTACAAGTTTACTTCTATTTGACAGCAGCATATGTACCCTTAATTTTATCTACGAAACACAACCAGCTTTGTAAGTTGAAAATTTTAGAACTATTTTTCTTTAGAAACATAAAAATAATTATTTTCTGTTATAATTATTTGCAGTAGTCTGTTTTATTTCGAGTGGATTTTATACTAGGTAAATCTATGTGCATTTTATTCAAGATCGAATATATACATATTTCTAAAAAGGAATTTTTCATGGAAATTAACATAAATTCTAAATTGTGTTTTTTTTAAATTCTGAATGTGTTCCCTTTTCTTTTGTGGTTACTGTTCCTTTTAAGGAAAGTTCAAGTGTCACTGCTTTCACTATTGTGTGTGGTCTAGTAATAAAGCCTGGCATTAATATGTAAAATAAATCTCTAAAAAATAACATTTTTTTAATAAGTTTTATTTTGTTTGACACTGTATGGCGTTCATAATGAGAAATAGCCGAGTTAATCGAACATTGGTTCAGTTATGTTATGTCCCGTTATCAATACTATAAGTGCATAAAGACTCAGCCTTTTATGTCACAGAGAAGTGTCTGAAAATTGTTTTATATAATCCATATTTTCTCCACCCTCGGGAGATCAAATCGAAATAACGGATCAAGAACTTTATGCCCTTTTCAACTTTTGACAGGAAATATTTTTCAACTTTTGTCTGGAAATACTTTTCAACTTTTGTAGAGAAATACTTTGCAACTTTTGTCTGGAAATACTTTCCTTTCCGCTCGTTTTGTTCGACCCCCTGGGGAAGAAATAAAATATCCGGCTCTGTTAGAAGCCTAAGGTGTTTTGAGGATCTGAAACGTATATAACAAAACCGATTTTCTCTGCCCTTATGTAAGTAAATCGAAATTTTGAATCCTTTTGATTATTTTTTTTCCGTGACCAATACTATAAGTATGTAAAGTTTGAGCCTCTTATCTCAGCCTACTGTTAGTGGGCAATAACACTGTAAGTCATTAGTGGGCCTCTGAAGGGTCTGGAAATTGTTTTGAATAAACTCAATTTACTACACCGTATGGAGTGCAAATAAAACACCCGACTCAGTTAAAATCTGTTTCGTGTTCGATACTTTAAGTTTGCAAAATGCAATTTTCTTTGGCACAAGGAATTTAGAAATGATCACAAAGCAAGCCAACAAACTTGCAAAATAAGATTCTATATAATAATTTTAGAGGCTTAAGGATGAATGACTGTAATATCTCTGTAAAGGATCGTGTATCATTTAAAGAGTGAAGTCACATTATTTAAGACCACCTCTTACCTCTGACGTCAAAGACGCATAGCCAATGAACAAATGTACGTGTCAAGGTCAAACTTCGTGTGCACATAAGGCGGGATGTCGGCAACTTGTTGGGAGCTTATAGAGTTTGCGCAGACTTGCCTGAATGCATCGTTTTCGCCCAATGTCACCATCATCTTGATTTTTTAATGCTGCTGATATCAAGGATTTATGGGTCGTAAACTTCTCCGGGAAAACTGTTAAACGTGACCTCACTGGTCGGAGTTTTTTGCTCAACCTAAAACAAAAATAGTGCTAAATGGTCTCACATTTCCTCTCCCCTAAAAAGTAAGGAAGAACCACAGACAAAGTATGTAACCAAATAAAGTTTCTGTCATTTGTTCATTAAAGTTCATCTTGAAACCTTGTGGTATGACTATAATTGCCTTTTTTGCATCTGATATGATGTTCATAAGATAAACACATTTCAAAACAGTAACTCAGCTATGTACACTCATTTGTGTACTAGCATCATTATTTACATATATCTGAGCTAGACTGATTGACTAAGAAATAGTTCCAAAGCCAAAGCTACTGAAGATAGAATCTTGGAACTGTATATAGACGTGGACCTTGATCCTATATAATGGAGAAAATATTAAATCGTAGAAGTTTGTTCGATAAATTTATAAATCGCACAAATTTATGTTTTAACATTTTATCAGTTGTAACTCGGGAACAACTGAACACACAAAATTCATTTTCGTACCATCGTGTGCAGAAACGAATACCCTAAAATTTCTTAATTAACGCTTGCTGTATAATCAATCGTTCTTGAGATATGTTAATTTGTAGTGACAACAAACTACTTTTTACTTTCTTATCAATGATTTTATTTTTATTTTTTATTCGATTGTGGAAATTATGGTAGCCGAATTGTGTTTCAAAGACCGAAGTATTTTGTTGACTATTTTTAACACTTTACAACACAGTTGAAAAGTGTTTCTGACTTTATTCATTCTGTCTGTCTGTCTGTCTGTTAGCATAATAACTGCCGTAAAAATAACTTTTTCAAAATGAAATTTTAGTATGTTGTTTAGAAGGTCTATGGGACCTGTGGAAATGTAAATGAATAATATCATCCAATTAGTTTTGGATTGAACCCGAACTAAAAAAATAAAATACATTACATCCTATGTGACCTAATTTTTCAAACATTTTAAAGCGAATTTAAAATTCACAAATCGCTTCGAAAGTTTTAGAAAATATTCAAATTATCCCACAAAATATACAAAAAAAATCAGCAAAATATATTCAGTAGTTTTTAAATAAAAAGTAAAATAATAATTACATCCTTTATATAAAGAGATCATTTTGCCATTATATGAAGAGATCACGTGACCCACTTCAAAATGAAATATGGCATCCATCTTGTGTCAAAATCGTGATTTTTAAAGTTCTTTTTCATTCATATTTAATGTTGAATTCTTCCTAAAACCGCTTTACTTTTTCTTAAATTCTGTGCATCTACATACTGATACAACGCTATTGCAGTATATTTGAGTTCAAGTGACCATCAAACATTGATTATTTCTAGTTTTTCCCCTAATTTTCACTTATGGGGAATGTAAACACCAAAAGAAGTAGAATGAGTTGTCGAAAACCCAGACCGTCCAGCCCATCCGTGGACGTAGAGCAGCAATTTGGGCGGCCGGGGTAGAATGAGTTGTATAAAAATTGCTTCATTTCTTTAATGCAAAATTATTTAGCTCATGGAGTCTGCAATATATCTGATATGAATGAAACTTTCATTGATCTTACACAGAGAAGACGATTTTTTCTATGAAATTTTAAGAATAGTTAAATTACTTGTACATCCATGGTTTACAGTTTTTAGAAAAAATAAATTATTATAGTATTCTGATGAATGAAATTAATGGTAAAAAGTTTATGAATGAAATGCTGCTTTCATAGAGAGCCAGGCGATTTATATTTTGATGATGTCATTTGATAAAGTTCATTTGTTTTCTATGACATATTCAAATATAATAAATTAATTTAGTATTATAATAATTTTAAACATATCACCAAAGAATGTATCGCATTTTAGAGATGTTTCAACCGGTAACTTATATTTCAATGCCGTCATTTGAATAAAGTTCATTTTTTTCGATCAAGTTTTATGTTTTCAAATATAATAAATTAAATACAGTATTGTGATAATTTCGCATTTTATAGATGTTTAAATAAAACTACATTGAAGTTGGAAAGTGTTTCATAATCAATGCTTTATGCATGATTAATCATTCTTGTTAATTTACATAATTAAAATGCAATGCTAAAATTAATTTATTTGTCCGTAAACGTTGAACAATGTGACAACATACAGTGGTTGGACAAGAAATACTGTTTCACATAAAGCTATTTCCCCGTAAACAGAAATATTAATGTGTATGTGTGCTAATATTATGTTTTAACTTGAAACGGTTTTTGCAATATTCAGAACTTTTATAAAGTGCATAAGAGTCACATTTAGTGAATATTTCATCTGCTAGAAACATTAGTTGGAAATGTGTAGTATATTTATATAATCGGGAAATGAAAATATAGTAAGTGTTGTGTAATAATTTATTATACATGCTATCTTTACTTGTTAACACTTTACAACAAAGTTGAAAAGTATTTATGACTTTGTTCATTCTGTCTGTCTGTCTGACCGTTAGCACGATAACTGCCGTAAAAATGACTTATACAAAATGAAATTTTAGTATGTTGTTCAGACGGTCTGTAGAGCCTATGAGAATATAAATGAATAATATCACCCATTTAGTTTTGGATTGAACCCGGGTCGAAAAAATGAGATACATTGAGCCCTATGGGACCTAATTTTTCAAACATTTTTTAAGCGGATTTAAAATTCACAAATTGCTACGAAAAGTTTAGGTAATATTCAAATTGTTCCGTAAAATATGTAAAAAAATATCACCGAAATATATTTAGTAGTTTTTTAAATAAAAATTAAAATAATAATTACACCTCTTATATGAAACGATCACTTGACCATGATATGAAACGATCACATAACCCACTTCAAAATGATATATGGCATCCATCTTGTTTCAAAATCGTGATTTTTTGAAGTTCTTTTTAATTCATATTGAGTGTTGTATCCGTCCTAAAACTACTTTATTTTTGCTTAAATTCTGGGCATCTACATACTGAAACAACGCAATGACAATGTATTTGAGTTTAAATGCTCATCTAAATTTGATTATTTCTACAACTAAGCCTATTTTTCACCTATGTAAAATGTAAACAGCAAAATATATAGAATGAGTTGTATTAGAATTCCTGTATTTTTTTAACACAAAATAATTTAGTCCATGGAGTCTGCATGGCTGATATGAATGAAATATTAATTGATTTCATAAAGAGAAGGACGATTTTTTTCGATGAAGTTTCAAGCATAGAGTTTAATTTTTGGTAGCTCCATAGTCTTAAACAAAATGTTTAAATAAAATAAATTATTATAGTATTGTGATGAATGAAATGAATGGGAGAAAGTTACGAATGAAATCCTGTTTTTATAGAGAGATCCAGGCGTGTTATTTTTTATAAGACGTCATTTGAATTAATTTCAGTTATTTTCGATGAAGTTTTCAAGTATAATAAATTATCGTAGTATTATGATAATTCTAAAACTATTACCGAGGAATGTATAACATTTTAGAGATGTTTAAACCAGGCAATTTATTTTTCAATGCCGTCATTTGAATGAAGTTCATTTTTTTCGATGAAGGTTTAAGTTTTCAAATATAATAATTTAATGCAGTATTGTGATAAGTTTAAAAATATTACCGAGGAATGTATTGCATTTTAGACTTGTTTAAATAAAATTGCATTGAAGTTGGAAAGTGTTTCATAATCAATGCTTTAAGCATGATTGATCTTTCTTGTGTATAGTTACTTTGTACATTGCTTGTATCCGCAACTGATGACAAGCGTGACAAGAGTCAAGATAACCAAGCTGAATATAATCTATGAGGAACTTTACATTTAATCTCCAGCAATTAAGTCCAGCAAAATTGAATCTTGTATCACAGTAAGATTGACAGCTTTTCATATCAACAGAATTGATGCACATCAACAAAATGTTCACATCAGAACGAATTAATTTCTTCTGTTTTCTTTTCCTACAATACATAGTATATGCAAATAAATAATTTTAGAAAGAGATAAAAGTTCGACTGTAGGATTCAGATAGATCTCCACGTTTTACATATTTTTGAACACGATTAATGAACCTTTCTTCAGGTGTTTTATTGAGTTTTTATACTTTTTTAAGTAATCTTTATGGTTTAAAGACATGGCGTCTTTTGAACTTACGGCTTAAAACGTATCAAAAACATTGTTTCTGAAAGATAACTTGGAAATTAATGTTCCTTGTACTTAGTCTGTGGATAAGGATTTCATAAATGTTCCGAAAATTGGAAATTTATTTCCTATCAACTAAATTTGCTTTTCATTTTTAATTTGAGGAAATTAGTTAGCATAAATTTCAGTCGCATTTAACATCTTCTTTTTTGAATGTAAGATTAAAATACAAGAGAAACAAAGAAATACTAGTACAACCAGAGATTCAGAGATTTATTTTTCTCTTTTCGCCAACAAAGATAAATAAAAGTGTACAGACAATAAATTAGAAAAATATATCAAGGATCTGTTACAAATATAAATTATTTATATAATTTCGATTTTTACTGTTTAATTCATGCCTAAAATTCATTTTAAATAAATAATGATTTAAATTTAAAGATTTTAATTTCCTAGAGTATTATACTTTCTCAAAAGTTAAGATCAGTCATAATCCAATTTCTACCATAGATGGAAGGAGTTTTTAATTTATATGAAGTTAGTCAGAATAATATTTATGCTTTATCAATTCTAATTAGTCAACATTTGTTTCAAATAAAACTATTTGTATAAAAACATTTTTTTAATCTTGAAAAAATCCATTCCTTATAAAATTGTAAACTTTTAGAATATAGTTAGCTAATTAGTATAAAGTTGGAAATTAAATATGATGTCATTCGCATGACCATTAATAGATGCAAATATATATTACTGTACGGCACTATCGTTGATAATTTAAAAATTAGCATTCATTGAGTTATAATTCTTCAATAGTGTGGAACAGTTGAGATTGCGCAGATGAAAGATGTGATATAATTTTGGGATGACACATCGTAAATATTCTTCATTAATCTCGTAAATTTTAGAGTCCTCAAGGTGGTAGAATTGTGTTCTAAGTATATACAAATTTAAGATCTGGTTTGGGTATAAGAAACTTATATTGAGAAAATTGCAGCTTTGGAATATTTTAAATATTTTAAGTTACCATAGACTTTATATTCTGAAACAAATTGGACATCTGAATTTTTTAAAAAAGGGTAACTTATGGCACACACTTGAGAATAAGATAACATTATAACTTATACATTGCTGTTGTTTTGACGGAGTATAAAAAATGCACGTAGAAGCAAATATTGGGAGACAGATCAAGAAACCGACATTCGGATTGAGGGGTTTAAAGTATATTTTACTACATTCCTATGGTCGTCCAGATAAGAAGAAGTAAACACCAAGTACACTAACATATGACATCACTAATTAATGCATATTTCTCCTCAACAATTGTAGCATTTTAAATAATAAACTATTACGCACTTTTTCTATATTTTTCATTTAATTTAGAGCAATTTAACAACTACACTAATATAATTAACAATGTAATTACTTTAAATAATTTAATTAAATAATATAATTAACTCTCTCTCTCTCTCTTTAACAACTAAACTAATATGTGATCCACGATATTAAAGAAAGTTTCTGGTCTGAGGCCGCAACTGCGCCACATGTTTCATCTCTGCAACAAATCCAAACATCCAAACTGTTCCACACTACTAAAGAATAATATCTCAAAGAATGCTAATTTTTAAACTATCAATGATAATGCAATACTGTAATAAATCTTGTTATCTAATGTTAGTTATGGGAATGACATTATATTTTATTTCCTACTTTATACTAACTAGCTAAATATACTCTAAGAGCTAATGATTTTATTAAGAATGGCTTCTTTTAAGATTAAAATAGTTTAATTCTTATCAGACAAAATTTGTTTTAAATATAACTATTGTTATAAAAATAATCTATTTTAATATTGAAAGAAGAATATATTTAGCTAGTTAGTATAAAGTAGAAAACAAAATATCATGTCATTTGCATTAATTATATTACATACACATATATATTACTGTATGACATTATCGTTGATAGTTTAAAAATTAGCATTCATTGAATTATAATTCCACACTATTGAAGAATGATAACCCAATGAATGCTAATTTTTCAACTATCAACGATAGTACAATACAGTAATAGATCTTTTTATCTAATATTAGCCATGCGAATGGCATGCTATTTTATTTCCTACTTTATACTAACTAGCTAAATATATTCTAAGAGCTTACGATTTTATTAAGAATGGTTTGTTTCAAGATTAAAATAATGTACATTTATATCAATATTTAAAACAAATTTTTAATAATTAGAATTGAATTATCAGGAATTTTTCAAAGTCTATTTAACCTAAGTTTTCCGTGATCTGCAAATATTTTTGTAGTTTCAAAATTTTTTCAATAATATTTCAAACGGGAGAAAACCCAATTTTAACTATTAAGGTATATTATATCGTATGTTATTACAATATTTTGGACTTTCTTATAAATAGTCCGATTAGTCCATAGCTCGTTTATGCATATGGTACATATCCCAGAAGCCGATAATAAACCGGACATACGGCATATCGATCGTTCGTCTGACCCGTGCTAATGTATTTCGAATAGCGCTATCTTTTTCTGATTATTTCAGGGTTCTGGGATTCTCCGAGTTCTGCTCTCTACCTTATGAAAGAACTCTGTTTCATCGACATTAATGTCAATTCCGCGTCAAGATAAATGATTGAACGAAGTCACTTAGTGTCTCTGTTCTTCATAAAGCCTAGTCGTCTGAGCAGCTGACTTCTGATGGAATGCAGCTTTTTGAGGAACTATGTTTCAAAGCAAAGTGAACGAAATACCTATAACCCGTTACACTATCGCAATGGGTACATTTATATTCCGGTTTATGCAATTCTTCAAAGGTTTTCACCGAACCTTCAAGCGCACACTGTTGCCATTTAAGCTGCTGTTGACCTATAACAAAGATGCTTGTATCTGGCCATGAATTTACTTACTTTCATCCATGGAATTTAGTTTTATCCCTGTTCGCCAATAAACGGAAGTTTGTAATATGACCACATAACTCCTTAAAATAGGAAATTGTAATTCCTTCGATGGAAATTTTGAAATATTTACTTTCAACAAACAGCAAAGACTGGCATTATACAAGTTCTAACCAGCATCAGCTAATTGCTTTTCAAAACAGTCAAGCAACTTTGCTTCTGATTCGAACAGAGTATATCATATAAGCAAAATATTTTCGTCAGACCATCACTTCGAAGGGATGGGATAGCCCAGTGATTAACGCATGGGGTTATACACGTGACTCGAGTTTGTTTGCGGCCCAAATTATTCCTGTGTCTACCTGGATTATGGGCACGTTAAATCTGTGGGCTTGAAAGTACTTCCGAGGAGTTGGCTGTAGGGGGAGAAGGGTGTGGTTCCTGTAGAAGTCACTTTCACTGGTTTCCGATCTAAATTGGTTGGCAATGTCCTGGCGGTCCAAGGTGCAAGGATTGTTTGACCTCTTACTTTTGGGTAGGTCTGGCGGTCTGGGTCGAATAAAAAAAGACCAACTCGTCGAGATCCTTAGATCACACAGTAGAATTCAAACTGTTAAAAAGTAAAATTAAAATATCATCCGTAAAAGCAGCATCAACTATCAAAATTAATAGTATCAACCAGGTTCGAAGGCATGAAACAGCCTTTCTCCTTAGGACTCACAAGAAATGCAACCTTCACTCTTCAGAGAAAGATCGACCACTGATGCAGAAACAGCGAATGTGACAGAAGCAGGGAAAGGGTGTTGCTGCGAGAAAAGACAAATGGGGTAAGAGAAACCCATTCGGAATGCAAAAAACGTATCTTTTTTCTCTCGCCGTTTGTAACACCCTTTTCCAGTTTTTGCCACGTTTGCTGTTCTTTCATTAGTCGTGGATCTAATGTATATATA
Source organism: Amaurobius ferox (assembly GCA_951213105.1). Lineage (NCBI taxonomy): Eukaryota > Metazoa > Arthropoda > Arachnida > Araneae > Amaurobiidae > Amaurobius > Amaurobius ferox. The sequence goes on from OX578136.1 coordinate 97,388,670, forward strand.
TATATATATATATATATATATATATATATATATAGTTTTCATATTTCATATTTTGCATTATGTTATATATAAATTTATAATAATGCTGTCTAAAAATCATGTTTCGTATCTATTGTTCCTTTTTTGTATTGTGTAGAGTACTTCCTTTGCCAAAAAAACCATATATCAGAAGTTATGTATATACTTTATTCATTCATGAGACTAGACAGTTCTTTTAACAACACCAAAGTCTCCAATCAATCATTCATACAAGTCCAGAGTTGACGGACACGTCCATAAAAAGTCTATCTATATTTTGAGGAGTGATAAATTATTCACGATGCAGCATTACAATGTAATGCCTATTCAAAACACATTAGTTCTGGCTATATTTCCATTGGGCCGCTCGAAATCACGTATTTCTACACAGTGAAAAGGATGGTGGTGAAATAACACTTGATTTTAGATCAAATTATCTTTACTCTTTGTAGTAAAAATAAGTTAAAACAAATCAATGCTCGTATAAATCTATATTTTATTTTATTGTCACAAAATATGCAGAAAGGGTCATTCCTAAAGTATGGAATCATGTTCCGAGTGCAGTAACCAGAATTGGTAAACCTAGACTACCCGCATATTACCTTTCACCTTATCAAATTGTTGCTGAATTCGGTGGGAGCAAGAAGAACTTCGATGTATCGCAATTTAGTGACCATTGTGTTAAACGGCAAAACCAGCCATACCACACTGTCTGCGCCAAATATCCCAAAAAATTGACCTCAGACTTTGTGGAGTTTCTTCTATGAGGGCCATCTTGCTTGCAATGGCCATGTTTAGAGTCATGGACATTACCGATGAGATGCGTTTAAAAAATTTGAAATAATACGTCTAGAAAATTAAGCAACGTTGGTAGACCAAAATTTTCACTTAATAGTACTCTTCTACACCGAATAGCTACAAGTGGCTGTGCTGACAGCAATGATATATGCATATATACATACATATATATATATATATATATATATATATATATATATATATATATATATATATATATATATATATATATATATATATATATATATATATTCTCTTCTGGAATCTGTACTTTATTAATGAATAATCTCTATAATTTATTTACTGCAGATACATATTTTCAAAGCATAGGTTTTTATCCACGATTTCTGTCATTGAACTAAAACAGCTGTATAATAGTTGCTTAATTAATGCTACAGCAGAAACTAATTTTAATATTTCCTTTTTATTTAAAGTATAAACCAAAACTTTTTAATAAAAAGAAGAAAACTTCCGGAACGTCATAATTATAATAATCCATGTCGACCTAATCAAGTTATAACTTCTCGCTGTGCATTAGTTTTCCCTTTTTTATAGATATTTCCCATGTTATTCCTTTCTAAAAGCAAGTGTTCCTTATTTCCAATCAATCACGAGGCATGACACATGAGTGACGGAAACGCCAATGAAACGGACATTTATATTTTGGAGAAGGAAAGGACCATTAAGATTACCATGATTGTGCCGTAACCGTCAAAGAATGGTGTCATTCAGGGGACGTTTTGTAGAAAACATATTTTCAAACAATGAAATGTAGTATTGTAATACGTATTACATGCTACGCCTGAATCAGAAATTTTATAATATCTTTTTATATTTCATTTCTGGTAGTAAAGTTTAATGTTGCTTTGTTGGAAAAATGAAATTGAAATTTATATTTCTTCTATTTTATATTTCCTACCATAAATTCTATATGGAAGTATTGGAATAAGTATGGTATTGGAGTTTGGAGAAAGTATTAGAATGTGTATGAAGTTTCAAATTATGGAAAACGCATTTACTGATCTCTTTAAATTTGTTGTAGACATTCTTAACATGCAGTTAAGCGAAAATAAATTTAGGAAGTAACTTATAAGCAAAAATTAAATACATTTTTAAGGTTGATTAGTATTTAAACCTGTCAATGACAAGTGAAAGAGGACGGTAAAATATGAATATGCAAATTTTTAAATGAGTTTTATTTTGTTTAATAATCCTCCTTTATTACATAACGTCAAAAATAGTAGTCTTAAATAAAAGTTAGTAATATTTCAACATTTTAGGTTTACTGAGAGACTTCTGAAGGATCTGTAAATGCTTTATAACCCCATACTCATTTTGTCTTCCTCCAGGAAAGAAGTCAAAAATCTTACTTAATCAGTTAGATTATGTCATGTAGATAATACTATAAGTGTAGGAAAATTCAGCATTTTATGTCACCGAAGCATATTTGTTGAATCTTGAGACTTTTGGAAAACCACATCATTTCGTTCCTGAGAGGATGAAACAAAAATCCGTCTCAGTTAGGTTTTGCTCTGTCGTGCGCTAAGATACCGTCTTCTGGAAGGGTTTCTGGATAACACGTTAGGCCGTTACTATATAGATCTTTTAACATAACATCGTCCACACAGAACTTTTTCAATTACTACAATCTCAAAATAAATATATTTACTATTGAAAGCCGCCATTACACATTTATAATGTATTTTATATATAACTCTGCCCTCTTTAAAGGACATTTCGTAATTCAGACTTTAAAAAAATTATTGATCTTTACATCTGTAAATTTCTGAAGCTGTTTGGGCCGTGCAAGGCGTCATTACTAATTTATGATGTATTTTGTATATGCCTGCGTCCTCTATCAGGCTTTGTGCCTACTCATATGATTGTAAATAAATTAGTTTTGATAATAATCTTACACTATGAAGTTAAATTGTAAAATGAAGAAAAATATTTATTTCTTTAACATAAATAATTTATACGCTGTCTGTTGCATAAATCATTGCAAATAAAGTATGACTGCCTAATGTTAAGAGTATCATAAAATCCAGATGCAATTTTAATTAAACAGATATATATATATAGCTTGAAAATTCCTATGCTAATTCCCAAGGAGAACTTTACGTATGAAAATCTTGATAATAGTTATGTCAAATACCATTAAATATCCCGATGGATCTCTATATCTTACTCACAGAATAGTCACATGTGTTTTAAATGTTATAATTTATTGTATTAGTTTTCAACATTATAGATAATTCGGTATATATTTATGTACATAAACATATGTGTTCTATATAACATAATTTAATGTTTCGAAACATTATTCAATACTTTGTTTAGGTATTATAAGTTAATTCCATTTTCATTAATTATAAGTATCTTACATGAATGTGAATTACTATTCATATTTTGATGTAATTTTAACCTAGATAGTTGAAATTATAACACCGATTACTAAATTCTAATGTATCAAGAAGAGGGACTTAAGTTCGATTGTTAACAATAAATGTAGCGTGTGATTAGATTTCTTTCTTTTTCTACACGAAAAAATATTACCTTATTTAAAATTGGAATCCTATAATAATAATTTAAGATATTTTAGTGCTAATACATACTTTTATTCTAAAGTGATTTTTTAATTTTGTACGTGATGTCTTAAAGTAATTATATATTCTGTGTGGACGATGGTATGTCACAAGATCTATATAGTAATGGCCTAACGTGTTACCCAGAAGCCCTTCCAGAAGACGGTATCTTAGCGTACGGCAGAGCAAAACCTGAAATGCAGCTCTATTCGACTTTCTCATATCAGAATATAATTTTAAATTGCTTGCGATTATGTGTTCAATTTTGCAAGAAAAAATTTAAAAAGCTGTATCGTTGGGCTACATGCTTAAAATTATATGACGCTGCGCCTCATTTTAAAGGGTTGGATGAAATATTTCGATTGATGTCAAGTTCGACAAAGTATATCTCCGGAGGGTAAATAGTCCCCCTCCCCCCTGAGGAGGCTAGTGACGTCATAAACGCAAAAATTGAGCATCGACTATTTTTCGCTACAATGGTTGAAACTGTGAAGTTCTAAAATCCATAAATAACCCCTTTCATTGCATATTAAAATTCTGTCCTGTATTGCCCTGTTAAGAAAATATAAAATTTCGAATACATTTCGAAGTTTTTGCTCGAATTTCAAAAAATTGTATACATTTTTGTAGCTCTAGATTTTTGATAACACAGCCGTATATAAAGTTTGTCAACATCCATTAATATTCGTGGCGCTGTCGTGTACAGAGACAGACAGGCGAGCATCACTCTAAAAATGGTCAACGCTTGTTCAGGAAGTTCTAAAACAATTGGCATCATAATCGCGAAATCGAAAATATTTCAGAAAACATGACTTTCTCTATACTATATCATATAGAACGAGAGAGCAAAGTTCCTACTTTCTAGCAATAAATAATATAACTGTTAAATATTCATTTTTTAAAGATTATTCCAACATATTGCCTGTATTTTCTGTGAAAGTAGGGGCGGATCGTAGTTTAGGGACTTCTGAGGTAAGACATTGTATTATTTACTCATTTATATCAATCTACATATTTTATTTTGAAAATATGCCCATACAATCGTGCATTTCGAAATATTGAAATTGCTGACCACTGTAAGGCATTAAAAAATCTGATGTGGGCAGCACATGACTTTCCCTGCAGACTTATATTAACGTTCTCTATATTTTAATTAAATTTATTTCACTTTTAATTCAAGTTTCGTTCTCATTCGGTAACCGGACTTATTTTCAAAGGTGACGTAGAGAAAATACGGAAAACTAAAATATCTCGAGAACGGCTAGTCCTAGTGTAATGGGGTTGGTCTTATTATTTTCGTCGTTAAAAATTACGTATTAAACGAGCATTTAATGGCTATATTTGAGTATACCTAGTTCTTTAGTTCAGATTTTGACGATTTCTGCGGGTCATTTTGCAAAACAAGGCAGGTTATTTTCTTCCGAATTATACCAAAATCTAATCAGAACCAGGGTAACCCACTTCTACCGAATTTTGTGAAATTCGGTCCAGTAGTTTTTTAGTTATAATGGATACAAGCTTTTGCGGGAAATATCGCCAAAAAAGGCGGGTTTTTTTATTCCAAATCGTACCCAAAACTAATCAGCACCAGACTCGCTTACAAGTGACTCACCTACCAAATTTTGTGAAATTCGGTCCATTAGTTTTTTAGTTAGAGTGGATACAAAATCTGCACCGACAGACAGACAGACACGCAGACAGACAGACACACAGACAGACAGACACACACACAGACGTCACGCTAGAAATGGTTTTTTCGGATTCTAGAGGTCTTGAAACGTGTAGATCCGTCGAAAACTCGAGTTGCGATTTTCGACATGATTCCAATACTTTCCCTATACATTACCATGTATTGCAGGGAAAGTAATAATGCGATGTACAGTTAGTTTACCTCTCCTGAATACTGTTACATATACGATTTATCACTTTCCCTTTGCTAATAGTATCCTCGATTGAAAAAGAAGACCTACCTTTATCAATAGTTGTTCCGCAAATGCCAGGTCATTTAAGCTTAGCTGAAAGTTTGGCAACCTCTGGTGACGGATTTGGAGAAGACTCCAACTTGGCAGATCTTGGAATACTGTAAGTGCGAAGCATATCAGAATTTTTGCACTATGATTGGACTTGAATTTTACAATTTAACTAGGATTTTCGAGGTCCTTCCGCCGGTCGCGGAAGCCCAGTGGTTAGCTTGTGGGGATTGTACTCGAACGACCCGAGTTCCATACCCACCTCTGCCTAAACTGTCGCCGTGTTCACCCGTAGTACGATCACATGAAACATGCGAGTACGAAAATCCTTCCGAGAGGATGGTGTTAGGGGAAGGAGGGTACGGTCCCTGTGGATGCCTCCCCCACTGAGTTCCGGTATAAATTGGGTGGTATTTCTGAACTATCCAAACAGTTACCTTACTACACGTTCGTGCAGGTTGGATTGGCTGGGTAGAAGAAAGAAAGAGTTCCTTCTGCTGAAATCATATAAAAACTCTCTCATAGAATAATATTTAGTGAATTGAGCAAAAGTGAATTATGAATACATCAGCGTTTTAAAAATAGATCTTCTTGTTTATGAATTAGTTTTGTAATTTATTGCTGTAAAAGTTTTTTAAACATGAAGATTGTTTCGTGATTTTCTAAATTATATTTGGAGTTATTAGTTATATATTTTTCCTGTTTACGATCATTCCCGCTTTGAAAAAAAACTGTTTGTTATCCAGAAAGTCAGGTTCAATCTCATGTTCTTAGAATATATCCACGATTCCAGAGGATATTTCGAAGACACCCTTTCAAAAGCATGCTATTTCCCTTCCTATACCGAAATTATGGAGACATACATATATTCTGCATATGGGGTTGCATGGTTAATTCAATCGGAACAGCTTATAGTGTGTAAAGGTTTCTACTCTGGGGTTGCCATTGTAAAGTAACCTTTGCGTATCTCTTGCTGAAATCATGCCTTTTATTCACCAGTGTAACCAGTGTCACCAGTGCCTTTTATTCACCACCTCAATCTTAAATCTACTGACTAGAGTTTAATGGATGATCTGCAACATTAACAAACACATACTTTATTCCAGCTAACTTTGCTGACAACTCAAAATTACAATTACTTACATAGAATATATATAAGCTAGCGCTATCATATCTATACTGAGATTACACCTTAAAATTTCTTACTGAACTGAACTAGAACTACTAATCAACTATTAAACCATATATATCTATACTCACAATCTTATAGAGACAATCACTTTACTGCGTACTTCCATTAATGAACAGAGCACCATCACACCCACACACTCTCATATAAAGATAACAGACGAAGCTGACGACGGCGATTCACACTTGCATCTCGCTCGGATACCAATACGAATTCCTTCTGCCTAACATTTGCCTCATTTATAGTCCTGGCCAGTCGTGAGTATGTGATTCTCGAAAACAGAGTTGAAGCGTTTCGTATATAAATTAGCATAATGAAAAGTAAAATTAGCATACAATAATAATGAATAATAGAATCCTCACAAGTACTAATTCGTGTTTACACCGTATTTTGTTCAAATGTATATTATTGTCGTATGGAAACAATTTTCACACAGGAGGACACGTGCTAATATCACTGACATAGATGATCTCACGGGGTGTAGAATACCCCCAACCTCAAACTTGTACCAGTTTCAATGAAATATATTAGTTAATAAACGTAATATGTTGGATCTAATGTAAAATCATAGATACTATTCAAAAGGAGTTGGTATTTTCAATGCTTGTAGTAATTACGAGAATGTGTAAAAAAAATATAAAAATGCAGCAACTTTCGCATCAAAATGCTACAAACACATCTACCACTTAAAATAGCACTGAAAATTCAAAGAAAACCAAAATACATGTGACTCGATAGTTTACAGTTAAACAAGTTCTTTCATAACAGTGGCGCAGAATGAGGCATTTACTGGCTCGTTAAATCATGAAATCCCTTTGATCACTCAGAACGAAATAATAGGAAAAATTATTTCATGACTCATCTGAAAAAGGATCAACTACACATAAAATAAGAAGGAAGATTGCCACAAGTTCCCGAAAAATTGCAGTTGCCACAGTTAAGGAGCACAGCGCACGTTCTCTCAAGTTAATAAATATTTCTACAAATCAGCCGTTTACTTTGTAATTTCCGGTTACAGCTATAATTTTACTATTTGTTTCGTATTTTCTAGTTCATCACCTACCAGTTAGATGAAACTACAGGGCGTTCAGTTAATGCGGCGACAAACTCAGAGGGTTAATAATAGACATCAAGACGAACAGAAATTGAAATGTAACATGATGTCGCAAACCACGTTTAGTCACGGAAAATCGCGAAAATACGTATGCAGGTTCTGATGTCACGAACGAAATTATTACATATGTTGATCGAAGTGGCGGCCGCTGACGCCATTGCACAGTCGACAACGACGTTCGATGCCGCCACTTCGAACAACACCTGTAATAATTTCGTTCACATCATTCTCATCGTTACATGTCCAGCACTGTAATGTGTACCACAAGCTGTGTTGTAAACATGCTGTGAAATAAATATTTTGTAGTTATTATTGTACTTGTTGTCGTCTCCGCGTGACGTTAGACCCTGCATAATTATTTTCACGATTTTCACCAACTAAACGTGGTCGCGACATTATGTTCCATTTCATTTTTTCTTCCTCTTGATGTTTACTAACAACCCTCTGAATTTGTCGCCACATTAACTTATCACCCTGTATATGTCTATTACGAAAGGAAAAACATTAATTAAAATTTAAGGTATGTATTTTTACTGCATATTCATAAATGAAATCTGTATAACGTCTTTAAGTAATTAGCAAGTAAATATCTGGAATTTTTAATTTCTGTGATTTCCCCCATCAAGACACTTTAAAGAAATCAAAAGTACCCCAAATCATTTATTATAACACTTCATCTAATTTTTTTCCTGGAACAAATTATTTAAAAAAATCAGTTCCACCCCAGCAGTGATTGTAATGAATTAGTTGATACTTAAAAGCTAAAAAGAAATTTAATTATACATTGTTATGAGTGATTCTACATGAGAAAAAGTGTAAGTAAACGATTAACATAAAATAAGGATTGCATTCTGGTGACTCAGCCGTATCATGCCAAAGAAGTTATAACTCTAAAATCGTTCAAGCTGCTGAAGAAATAAAAATTGCACAATAAAAAACTTCTTGAAATATAAAATACAAGAAATAATAACGGTATCAATCGGTAAGTACAATGGCAGCATACAGCTGTTTTAAGGACACGCTGGATCCTCTTCGTCAGTAGAAGAGAACCAACAGACCGGGAGTCAATAAGGACGTAAAAGGAAGAAGTAGTAGGATTACATACCCAAGATCTAGATCCCTCTCCTTATCCGAGTCCTCCTTATCCCTCCATATTCCTCTTTTGGATTTCGAGTTTGTTGTTTCTCTTGCATTGACGAAGGGGGTACAGCATATTCCCGAAACAGCTATATACTGCCTTATTATTTTATTTTCTTTGATATCAATCGGTTTTAAAGGAAACCAAAAGCCTCCGCGTTCGGGATGACGAGTAAAGCCAAAAGACACTTTATAACGTACCCATTTCATTTTTTGTATGTACATTAAATGTATGAAAAATGTATGTAACTTAAATATTTGAAAGACAACAACATTCCAAATTTGGATTTTCTAGCTGCTCCGGTTCTTCGGTTAATTTATGAGTTCACTCCTATGATGGGACTAACATAAACCGCTCCGATAAGGTTCAGAATTCAAAGAATCAAAGCATATCACAAAGAGCAGTGTTATACTAAATTTGGATATTTTATTTGTTCTGGCTTTCGAATTGTTATCGACACATAAGTACATTCCTATGTACTAGAATGGGTTAAGCCTGATAAGGCTCAAAAGTATTAAAATATATTACAAAACACAACATCATACCAAATATCATGTTAGCATATAGTCTTATATGGTGGATGCAGTTTTATTAGGTAGAATGTAGTCTTAATATGTAGTCTTATTAGGTAGGTATTATTGAATTATACTGACAATCAAACACCAGATTAATTTAAATAAAAAGCTGCAAATAGACAGGTACACCACGCCAACAAAGATCTACATGTCTGTCTCTTTCTTGCCTTCATTAAGAACATTTTTTTGCTTTCACTCTGGAACACCAATATTGAAATAAATTCCTACTATTTGTGCTCCAGATATCAGATAGTGCGATGATTGCCAAAGGGGTTTAAAGGGACCCCTTTCATTGTATCAATAGAAAGGTATGCAATATACAGGGTGCCCCATCAAGACCGCCCAAACTCTGCACAGCCAGATTCCACGCTTGGAATACATAAAAATTGGACAAAGAACTGTACCTCTACGTCCCATAGTTTTCGAGAAAAATGCGAGAGAAAAGTATGACGTCATATCCGGTGTACGAAAAACAACTTTATTGGAAACATGAACATCGGTATAACATAAGACCGGACGTGGGGGACCGGTTTTATGGCCCCCACGATCGCCAGATCTGACACTTTTGGATTTCTTCCTATGGGGCCATCTGAAGGAAATGGTCTATCCAGACCTAGTTATTACAGAAATTGACTTAGTTGCTCGTCTTCATGATGCGTGTACTTTTGAGGACACCACGCTGCTGCAACGTGTGCAGTCAGCCATTCCACTGCGCGCGCATGCATGCCTCGATATGCGCGGTGGACATTTTGAACATCTTCTCTTCCTATGTAAACATATCCAAATACCGATGTTCATGTTTCCAATAAAGTTGTTTTTTCGTACACCAGATATGACGTCATATTTTTCTCTTGCATTTTTCTCGAAAACTATGGGTCGTAGAGGTACAGTGCTTTGGCCAATTTTTATGTATTCCAAGCGAGGAATCTGGCTGTGCAGAGTTTGGGCGGTCTTGATGGGACACCCTATATAACAAATCATAGACAGGATGTTAAAGGGGTAACATTTGTCCCGGGTTCAGTTCTTATTTCCATTGGATCACTGAAACTTTTAAATGAATGCTTCAACGGTCAAGGCTCACTTCAAAAACTGAGTATATTTTTGAAGTTTGCAAGATCAGAAATAATACTTTTAGTAAGGAAATTTTATATTGTCATTTTTAAGTTATTTTAAGGATATTTTTTTTTATAAAACGCTGTTTTATTGTTTAAATAAAAGGCAAAAATTAGCCAAACAGAGAGTTGTAATCACAGATTTTCCACAATATTTTCTTCTTTAATGATGCTTAAAAAATTGCCACATTTTTAAAATAATAAATAATCCTATACCATTATTTAAAGTGATTTCTTCTAAAACAGTTAAAATGATATAAGACATTCATTTAACAGAGTCATTAGTCTGTCATGCGTCAAATTTCTGCTTTAAAGAATAACAGCCGGAAATGGTAATTATATTTGTCATCATTAAATTAAAGCTATTACATAAATTAGTTCTCACACAGCAACAATTATTTCTACGGAAACCAAGTTAGTGATGTAATAAATGACTCTAAAGCGTCTCAGTATTTTGCTGAGCATAAACCGACACTTTAGCCAGGTTTGTGAAGTAAAATTATTAATGCAATTTTGTGTTATAACCATTAATAAGCTATAATTAAATATCGTGCTATTCAAAAAAGCCCTTTCCGTAATTTATATTAGATGGAATTGAATACTTCTTACTCGCAAGGGGTAAAAAAATCGTCAATCAAGTAAAGTTTTATACAACGGCGATTTTGATTAATAGTCATTCTAGAGCTAATGGAATTTTTGAACTTGAGAAAAGAAGAACGTTTTAGTTTTTTTCTTAGGTAATTCGTGGTGGTTAGAGGAACAAATTAATGACGGAAAAAAATGCATTTAAGAAAAATTATACTCTTACCTAAAAGATGCGATAGGTTGTTCTAATTACTTTTTGAATTATGAATGGTACTTTTTCACCAAAAAAAGTAAGAGAAAAAAAAAATCATTTTACCCTTTTTCAGCTTTTCTCGTGCTCTGATAACAGTGTTCAATTAAGTTTCGAACGCAATTTTTTACGCCGAGAAAATTGTTACAAATGTCTTTTTATGATATTTTCCATTTATAGCGCGCGTTGATAAAAATAATTATTTGGAAGTGAATTTAAAGAAAGTTCTTATATAATTAGGGAATTTTTGAAAAATGCGAAATGGTTGAAAAGGAAGGGCAAATTTAGCGTTGCACTTTGTGATGTTTAGTAAATTATAGCATTTTCAGCCTTTAAATCAATATTAGCGTCATTAAATGTTCTTTTTAATGAAAAACTACAATTTTTCATTTCTTTTCTTGCGCCCATTCCATTTTTACTTTGTTATTTTCAATATTTTAACATGGAAAAGGAGTGCAGGATAAAATCATAAAGTAAAAATATCCAATGTTGAATTGTACGAAAAAAATGCTTTATTTAAACTGCTCATTTTCCTCAATAAATTTACACTTGTGTACAGTCTCTCAAAAAATGATTAAAATATTGTACCCCCTCCCCCCCCCCCACACACACAAAAATCGCTTTATTGGAATTGATTTTTGCCCATATCATACTTTTTAGATTAGAGTTCGTACTTTGTTCATTTTCCAAGGAAAAGAAAGAGTATGATCATGTGCTATCTATACAGAGTTTCCCCAAAACATTGACCTCGGTTTTTATTCATTAAATATTGATCTTTGACATATATAATAAATTACAAAGTTGTGTAAAATAAGGTACAGAATGTTATGAAATCGATTAAAATTTTCAAGGAAAAGAAATTTTAAGAAATACAAAATTTTAATTTTTATACGGCCCCCGTACAAAAGCATTTCCAATAAGTAAAATGTGCCCAATACACTAATAAGGTGATGCACAAAATTTCAGCATTTTATCACAAAAAGTCCCAGAGATACGAAAAGCCAAAAATGCTGACTTAAACCACTTTTCGGAGCGTCGACATGGGTACACAGAGGGGAAAAATCATGTCGGCAGATCGCGTTTCAGGGTTCATACACAAAATACGAAAGAAAACAACGATTACATAAATAAATATTAATTTCGCTGTTTATTGGTGCAAAAGTATCTGCATTGTGTAGAAATAATTACTTTACAAAAATATTACAAAGTTTGTTCAAAATGTTTTCCATCCTTGCCAAAGATCCATTAAAGATAACAGGCACATATTATTTGCCTATGATGCATTTCTGCGTTGCGTTATTTGCACTCTTGCTGTAAACATGTACATTTTAATTTGCGATTTATCCCTCACCTACTTGGTTTAAACATATCTGTGGGACTTTTTATAATAAAATGCTGAAATTTTGTACATGAAATTTTGTACATGAAATTTTTGTACATGAAATTTTGTATAGGGCGCGTTTTACTTATTGGAAATGATTTTGTACGGGGGCCGTATAACAATTTAAATTTTGTATGTTTTCAAATTTAATCCCCTGAAAATTTTTATCGATTTCATAAAAGTCTGTACCCTTTTTTACACAACTTTTTAATTTATTATATATGTCTGAGATCAATAAAGAATAAAACGGTGATGAATGTTTTTGAGACACCCTGTATATATATATATATATATATATATATATATATATATATATATTCGAATTAAATAATAACACCAAGTTGCATTTTTGGACGTCCAGAAGTACCTGCCTTTTAGATTTCGTGGGTATATATATATATATATATATATATATATATATATATATATATATATATATATATTTATTGGGTCTTCAGTCCACGAACAGCATATATTTTTTTAAATTCACGAAAATATGTCTTAAGAGTATAGATTCTATTCAAAATTTGTTTGAAAGACGATTTTTTGATCTGTCCGATGGTATCAAGTTGGAAACTATCTGATAATATTTTCGGCTACTTAAGAAATGTGTAAAAAAGGCTCAAAACTATGCTAAAACAAAATAACTAAAAGACGAATTCGAATTAAATAATAACACCAAGTTGCATTTTTGGACGTCCAGAAGTATCTGCCTTTTAGATTTCGTGGGTATATGGCTATTAGATTCCCTGCTACAGACTGCACAGAAATCTTCCTTTATATATGATAAAAATTCATTACAAGATATGTGAAGAAAAACTGAAAACCATAAGTTGTAAATTTCTTAAAATGATAAAAATGTAGAAAATATAGTATACAAAGAACAATATATCGTAATGAATTTTATTGAGATGATATTTTTACTTTCAGGAATTTACATTTATATTTGCACACGCAAGAAAACCTAATGGAATACTGAATTTAAAGATGCCTGTAAATATATCCTGCCTACAAATTTATAATACATACTTCCTCTTTATTCTTTTGTGGACTTTGTTACATACAAATACAATGTTTCAGCGTTTAGATCATACAAAGTATCTTTAAGACAAAATTTTTACTATTACTTTCATAAAAAACAACATATGTTTGTCGCATTAGTATTCCACACATTCTGCAGTAAAAACAAGAGTTGTTTTAAATGCGTTGGAATCTGATATCGCATATGGTATTTTAAATGCCATAGATCTAAAATTGAACGAGCAGTTACATAAACATGGAGTTATTTTAATCCAAGCAATCAGAGTAACACTTTAACATTATGTAGTAATAATTAGTCGCTTAGTCAGTTAAATCTTAAAAGAATGTTGTTTTCGTAAACAAATAAATTGTGCTTAGTGGTGAAAATGAATATTTTTCTCATACGACATACTTTTTGTGTTGTTTATGAATATAAAAAATGACACTGAACGTTTTATATTGCCTTTTGTTTGAAAAAAATATTTTGTTAGACTTGCACTTCGCTTCTGTATCACTTTAATGCCATTCATGGTAATATTGTTGTTGGAATAAAATGGTTAATTAACTTATTTAAACAACAAGTTTGTTGATAACATTTTACATTTAGGCATATTGTCTCTATGTGCATTGATATAATGTTTTTAGATGTTTGTTGATAACGCTTTACATGTAGGCAGTTTGTCCTTTTATACATTACATTGTTAAGATTTTTTGGTGTTTGTTGATAATATTTTACATTTAGGCAGTTTATCATTTTATACATTACATTGAAATATTGTTTTTAGGTGTTTGTTGATAACATTTTACATTTAGACAGTTTGTCTTTTTATACATTACATTGAAATACTGTTTTTAGGTGTTTTTTGATAACATTTTACATTTAGGTAGTTTGTCCTTTTATACTGGTACATTACAATGAAATACTGTCTTTAGGTTTTGTTGATATCATTTTACATTTAGGTAGTTTGTACTTTTGTACATTACATTGAAATACTGTTTTTAGGTGTTTGTTGACAACATTTTACATTTAGGCAGTTTGTCCTTTTACACATTACAATGACATACTGATTTTAGGTGTTTGCTGATAACTTTTTAAATTTAGTCAATTTTTTCTTTTATACATTACATTGAAATACAGTTTTTAGGTGTTTGTTGATAACATTTTACATTTAGGCAATTTGTCCTTTTATTCATTACATTGAAATACTGTTTTGGGGTATTTGCTGATAATATTTTACATTTAGGCAGTTTGTCCTTTTGTACATTACATTGAAATACTGTTTTTAGGTGTTTGTTGATAACTTCTTACATTTAGTAATTTTATTCTTTTATACATTACATTGAAATACTGTTTTTAGGCGTTTGTTGATAACATTTTACATTTAGGCAGTTTGTTCTTTTGTACATAGAAATAATGCTTCTATAGATATGCTGTTTTAGACACCCCCTTTTACCTTTATTAACATATTCAACCTGGTGATGACTCTGTGAAATTATATATTTCTGATATCCAATTTGCATATTTATAGAATATTTTTGTTAAGTGTTACTGAATTCGGTCGTTATATGATTCCTCGTCCTCGGAAGTCTTTGAATCGACAGGGTGCCCATATGTCCAGGCGTAAACTTGTTGATCATGCATCCATTCTTATTTTCATTCGACCGAGACTGTCTGACCTATACGAAAATATAAGGTAACTGTTTGAACTGCCGGAACAGTGCCACCCAATTTTGACCGGAACTCAGTGGGGGTGACATCCACAGGGATCGTACACTCCCTCCCCTACCATGAAACTCTCGTACGGGTTTTCTGGCCAACGTATTTAACGTGTCCGTAGCTCATGCATATCGACAAGATTAGCATGTGTCCCATATTTTAATGCCATATTATATTTTAATGTAATATATTTTTAACGCTAAATAATATTTTAAGGATATATTATTCTTTTCAGACAACATTTGGGCTAAAACACGTGTTTTATTAATAAAAAAATGGATTCAGAATACTGTACATGTCGTAGAATTATTCATTGATCTTTTAAGTTATCATCTGGGATCTATAAAGACTATTAGGAACATCCTCTATTAGGAACATGCAGTACACCTTCTCGGCGGTATATTCATACGTAATACTATACGATAACATGCATAGATTACTTACTATTAATACGCATCTCAATTGCAAACATTCGCAGTTGTCTACTGAAATGAACACTAATTGCAAAGATTTGCGGACTTCTAATAATATGCGCCATTATTGCACATACTATAAGGCCACACTTTGATGAGCGATACTTTATCAAGTTCGCCCTCTACATTTATTCCGAATATATTCACAGGCAATATTGCAGTATGACATGCGGAAATTGCTGACTACCAATGCGCACATAATTGCGTCGATTTACCGTTTGCCTTATGCGAATATCGCCAAAGACATGTTACTTTGATTCCCATTCATTACCTGCAGAATATTGTAGACCTTCTGCAGAATATTAAAGTGTAAGAATAACGTAATCTGGATATTGCATGAAAAGATTTCCCATCTTGCAATAAGTGGGTCATCAAAGAAGTGGGAATATATAATTTTGCATGTACAAGTGCAAGACTATTGATAGTGTAAAGTCAGGGAAATAACTGTAGTAATTAAACCATTACGCATATAAAATTAGGGAAATCCGCACAATAACCCACCATTACTTTTTAAACGAGTTCCTAAACATAGCTATTAAATCAAAACACTACACATTAAAATCCACATTTTAACCTTTAAAATAAATTATCATTTATTCACCCCTCTACGTTATTATAATTAAAATTACTCGAATTTATTAAGAAATGCTTAAGGAGGAGAAAGTCACAGTGTGAGACCAGGTGTTTTGACTCTTATTCCAAAGATCAAAAATTGACCTAACTCACAGGAAGATTTGCACATTCTTCTATTTCGGGTCTGTAGCTCAGCATGACGGAAATCTTTACCAATTTTTTGCTGACATTTAGAGTCAGACTTCGTCTTTTTCTATAACATTTTCACTACTCAAAATGAATAACCACTACATGGCTTGAAAACACGACTCTTTCTCATAACAACACTACTCTAATATTCATTGAATTATATACGTTAACTTTCCTTCTTGTAGTCGCATCATTTAGCCTGGGGTTCAGATACGCCCTCACTGCTCTTATTGGATGCTCCTTAGTGCAATGTCGCACCTTTGCGCTATTGGTTCTTCAGTTTACAATGAAGCTTGGTTTCAGTTTTGGCCCTAGGATATTTTCCCCAACCACACATGCAATTTATGTCACGTGTATTTATTGGGATTATGACCTCCGGGCTAAGACTGTCATGAAACGGCGACTAAAAGCCTGCTCTTTGTTTCGTCATAAACATCAAAAACCGTATACCATGCCTTCTGATTCCACTGTAACACTAATAAATATGCACTGTGAAATGTTCCATGACATATCTTTATTGCAAAGAAAGCATAAGTTGTTTTTCGCAGGAAACATGAAGTTTCCAAAATCTTTAAAAATAGTAAGTTGCATTGTTATCCGTTACAGATTGACGCGAAATAATACGCCATTTACATTTTTACAATGGGGAAAGCTTAATGTGTGTCGTGGTGACGGTGGTCAAATTACCTAAGGAAAAGTTTCGATATTTTCTGGATTCTTGATAAAAATTATTTTATTTATTCGTTTATATATTTATTTGGAAAATTATGCTTCTCTAATGGCTTAATTAAAGTTTATTTCTTCTGAATTGGGCAACAAACAAAGAAATTATCGACGATGAAGCGTTTGGATATATCGTCTGCTGTCACTTCACCGGGCAAGCATGCGGTCGGCGTGAGCGACAAGCTCGTACTGGCGTATATCAAGAATGTCGACGCACAGATTTTGAAGATCTAAAATTTACTTTTTTACGCTCCTTTACGAGAATTGTTTTATAATGCAACTTAAAGGGTTTATTCAATTAGAATAAAAAATTGCATAGTAAAATCTGCATTGAGTTCGGCAGATATGTTTACTCGTATCGCATCAACTAACCAGCTGAACGATGGCTAGCTGATATACCCTTTGTGGAAAGTTTGGAGAAAAGCATGTAACTCTCGAAGTTTTTAGCCAATCTACAAAATTCAAAAAGTTTATAGAACTCAATAGAAGTCGCCAAATTGCGATATTTCCAAATTTGTCACCGAATTGTCAATATTTTACACTTCTTCGCCAAAGGCATCGGATTTGCCGCCAGAGTCAATCAGCTTAGACCTGCAAATTGTAACATTAGTTTTCTATTAGATATTCGTAACAATATGACGTCATTTCGTAACATACTTCCATTTAACACCCATTACATTTTTTTCATGGTTTACTCAGTACCTAGCACTCTAGCATGTTTCTCATCAAAAAATTTAAATGCGGAATTCTATCCATAAAGTTAACTCTTTGCGAAGCAGAGTACAAAGCTTAAATATTTTAGCTGTGGTTTTCATATCCATCAGAGCCTCGCTGTAATTAGTAATTCGGTTCTGGGTTTGACTGTGCATACTCACATGCAGTTGTTCAAAATCTACTTTAAACTCTATCACGAGGTCAGGGTAGACCATGTGTATGAAAATAACACTTGAGTTCAAAATACTGCAATCTAATACTTTTCAAAAGCTGCAAATTATTACCAAAAGCATATACTATTTATTTAACAAATAAAACCCGCAAGGCAGCAAAGGTTATGTATCTTACAAGATAGCCGGTATATCTTCAATAATGCAATTTTCTGGGCTAGAAATAGAGGTATGTATAATATCCATAAAACAAAATTAAGTAAGTTGAAAGAAATGGATTTCCAAAGGTATCTATATAGTTATTGCCTGACGAGTTCATATCTTCCCAGACCCTGAATACCGAATCTTTGAAGTATCAAATATGGTACAGAATCTAACGGAGAGAAGTTTTCGCTTACCGCCCTTGGGAACGAGAAAAAGGAAAGTTTAAAACAAAACTAGACCCCTCAAAGACCTTAAAAAAGACTAAACCACCCAGAATGGAGTAGGTCCTCTAAAAGACTGAATATTTATATACGTATATTGATAGAACCAAATGTAGCGGGGTATGTATATCAATACCAACTGTATGTATGACCTTGGTAGCATTTAATATTGGTCCTATTTTGGACCAATATTGTATACCTTGACATTACATTGAAAATATTTCCAATGTAATCTCAATATTGAGAAAATATTGGGGTTACATTCGTGATGGCTCGGTTGCCAGATTGCGGGTTCGAGTCCCGCCTGCGGGCATGGATGTTGTAATGTCTTATTTGGGGCAGAAGTCAGATTTCTACCTTCGGGTGCCCCGGGTCATTAGACTAAACAGAAGCAGTGCACTCATTCTTCCTTAAATGTAATGTTAGGGACACAACAACAACAACAACAACATTGGGGTGACATTGGCTCCCAATATTGGCTAAATATTTTCATTACAATATTACGTCAGTATTGGCGTAATATTTGCTAAATATTTTTATAGCAATATTGCGCCAATATTGGTGTAATATTGTCTCAATATTTTAAGCCATTAATGGGCCAATTCCATCAAAATGTTCACTTTTCATATTGGTCCAAGTTTTCCAATACTGGGCCAGCATTTGATTGCTATTAGGAATGACATCTTTAAAAAGTATGTTTGGATCCTCCAAAAGTGCCAGTGACCTATAAAGCTGAAATTTTAAGTATTTAAGCTGAAGGTTATAGTATTGAGTATTGAATTAATTTTTGATTAACAGGATTAATTTTGACGTTAAGTGCCATACATTCATTCTCAGACAAAATAAAACTTATTTACGAAATTTGCAACTTGATTTCCTAAGAGTGCTTGATTTTCTGTTTTTTAAGGGTTAAAATATATACTGGTATTTTTTTATAAAAGGAAGAGTTTGAAAAATATTATATACACATATAGTGATAATAAATATTTTCATCCCTCTCTCCAACAAATAAAATTCTTGAAGAAACGAATCCTTTCTAAAGCGGTTAACACTTTCAAGCTGATGGGCGTAATTATTACTCCATATATTAAATTTAGGATTTAAAATAATATTCGGAAATATTAATTGCCTACACTTTAATCAATCAAGGCTTTTGCATAAATTAGTTCTCTTATAGCAGTGTTTCTTTCTCCAGCTTTATAGAAAGTGAAGTAAAGAATGATTGTTAAATAGCTTTAGGATTTTCAAGTTTACGCTTATTCCTCAAGTCGTCGTATACCTCCACAAGATGCATGATATGGAATTTATGTTGTTCTTGTTGTTGTTACTGATGTTGTCGTTACCGGTCCCGTTTCGGCGGAACCGATTCTGGACCAGTGACCCTGGAAGCAGGAAAGAACGAAGAAAGACACAAGACGAGGGAACAAAGTTTATTACAAGAACGCATCGCTGATGAAGGTCGGAGGGGGGTGCATCTTCACATTTAGACGAGGACCCAGAAGGCGGAAGACTGATTTTATCCTCGAGAAACATCCATGCCTTATTCGGGATTCGAACCCGAGCCCACAAGACAGCAGCCGAAGACGCTATCCACTTCACCGCCTGGACGGCGGAATTTATGTTATTTTATCGAAACCATTAACAGGCTATTATTCAATATATTTCTAGTAGAGTAAAACTGTTTCTCAAAATTTATTTTAGAAAATGTATATTTTTTGTCTTTCAAAAGAATAAAAAATTATCAAGTTATTTTTATTCAGACATTGCGATTTTGATTATCCAATCTGAAATAAATAAACTTCTACGAAAAAATCTATTTATGCTTATTTTAAATCTCATTTTTAACACTTTCCAACATAGTTGTAAAGTGCTTATGACTTCGATCACTCTGTCTGTCTGTCCGTTCGCAAGATAACCGCTTTGATGACTTTATCAAAATGACTTTATCAAAAATGACTTTATCAAAATGAAATTGTAGTAATTTATTGAGACGGTATGTGGAATAAATGAGAATGAAAATGAATAAAATCAATCAAATAGTTTCGGATTGCCCCAGTTGAAAAAATGAAATACATTGAACCCTATGGGTATTAATTTTTCAAACACTTTTGAGGCGAAGTTAAATTTCACAAATTGCTTCAAAAGTTTTAGGAATTATTCGAATAATCACGTAAAATGTGTAAAAAATTCAGGAAAATATGTTAGGTAATTTCAATAATAAGTACATTCATATTATTTGACGAGATCATGCGACTCATTCCAAAATAAAATATTCCATCCATTTGTTCCTCCTGTGTTAAAATGGTGCTGCTTAAAGATCGTTTAAATGTATATTTAAACGTTTAATTTTAACTGAGTATCTAGATTCTGTGCCAACACAATTACAATATTTTTTATTAAAAATGATCACTAAACTTTGATTATTCTTACAACGAAGCCTAATGTGTATAGCATGTGCAATGTGTATAGCATATACAAAGCAGGTGATTGCAAGATGAGTTGTATAAGAATTGCTGTTTTTTTTTCACACAAAATTATTTAGGTTGGTGTCTGGAGTATAATTAATATGAATGAAATATTCATTGATTTTTCATAGAGAACTAGACGATTTATAGCATTGATTTTTTTAAAGAAGTTTTAAGTTTCCAAGTATAATAAATTATTGAATTACTTTGATAGTTTAAAAAATATCAGTTCTAAATGCACCGCATTTTAGAGATGTTTAAATAAAATTGCAGTTCATTTGGAAAGTGTTTCATATCAATGCTTTATGCATGACTGATCTTTCTTGTTTACCTCTTGATTCTAAACAAGAAAGATCAATCGTGCTTAAAGCATTGATTATGAAACACTTTCCAACTTCAATGCAATTTTATTTAAACATATCTAAAATGCTATACATTCCTCGGGAATATTTTAAAACTTCTCATAATACTATATTGATTTATTATATTTGAAAACTTAAATCTTCATCGAAAAAAATGAACTTCATTCAAATGACGGCATTGAAATATAAATTGCCTGGTTTAAACATCTCTAAAATGTGATATATTACTCGGTAATAATTTTAGAATTATCATATTACCACGATAATTTATTATATTTAAAAACTTCATCAAAAACAACTGAAATTCATTCAAATGACGTCATAGAAAAAATAACACGCCTGGCTCTCTCTAAAAAAGCAGCATTTCATTCATAAATAATTTCCCATTCATGTCATTCATCACAATACTATAATAATTTATTTTATTTAAAAATTAAGACCATGGAGCTACAAGTAATTGAACTCTGTGCTTAAAACTTCATCGAAAAAAATCGTCCTTCTCTCGGTAAATGAAATGAATATTTCTTTCGTATCAGCTATGCAGACTCCATGAGCTAAATTCTTTTGCGTTAAAAAAATACAGCAATTCCTTTACAACTCGTCCTACATATTTTGTTGTTTACATTTTACATAAGTGAAAAATAGGCTTCGTTGTAGAAATAATCAAATTTGGATGAGCATTTAAACTCATATATATTGTAATTGCATTGTTTTAGTATGTAGATGCACAGAATTTAAACCAAAATAAAGTGGTTTTAGGACGAATACAACACTCAATTTCAAATAAAAAGAACTTTAAAAATCACGATTTTGAGACAAGATGGATGCCATATATCATTTTGAAGTGGAGCACGTGATACTTTCATATCATAGTCACGTGATCGTTTCATAAAAGAGGTGTTATTATTATTTTAATTTTTATTTAAAAAACTACTGAATATATTTCGCTGAATTTTTTTTAGATATTTTATGGAACAATTTGAATATTACCTAAAAATTTCGAAGCTATTTGTGAATTTTAAATCCGCTTAAAAAATGTTTGAAGAATTAGGTCTCATAGGGCTCAATGTATTTCATTTTTTCAACCCGGGTTCAATCCAAAACTAAATGGGTGATATTATTCATTTATATTCCCATAGGTCCTACAGACCGTCTGAACAACATACTAAAATTTCATTTTGATAAGTCATTTTTACGGCAGTTATCGTGCTAACGGACAGACAGACAGACAGAATGAACAAAGTCATGAACACTTTTCAACTTTGTTGTAAAGTGTTAAAAATAATGGTGAAAGAAGAGACATTTAGAAACATTGCATTCTGAACTAGGATATACGAAACATTGGTTTAAGATTAAAAGCCATATTTTCTTCCCCAATTTAGGAGGAAAATAATATATTACCTATTTTAAATACTATAGTTAAATCCGATAACGGTGTTCAATTATATATTTTAAACATTATTTTACTAGAAATTTGCTAATGTCTTTTGTAACGTATTTTCTATAACTAATGCATATTAAAAATATTATTTCTTCGAATACAAGAAAAACTCTATAAATAATTAATGGCGTATTAAAAAAATATAATGAAATGGAAGTTTTACACCGTACGTATATGTTTACACGTTATAGTTAAATTTCAGGGAAACAGTTTTTAATCTATTTAAAAGTGAAATTTCGTTTTATTAAATACATTTTATAAAAACAAAATATATTTTCTTTTCTATCTTGTCATTATTTTTTCCGTTCCTAATTTTTATGAACGTGTAATTTTAAATATATTTTCATTCAATTTGCATTATTTTATTGCAATTCGAAACGTAAAGTGAAAAAAAACCTCTTTAAAAAGCAGTATATAACAAATTACTAATATTTTAAACATGTTTCAAAGGTTAAAATGCTGTCTCCTTCTTCAGGAAAAAAACAAACCAACAACATCAGTAAAAGTATGAATTTACCTTTTTTTTACATTTGCTGGTGTGGTTGCTTTGCGTTTTTATTGCGAATAGAGATTCTATTTTTGCCATTATATGACTGAAATTTACTTATCATATTGAAGAAGTAAATGTGCTCCTTACGACCAATGGTGAAGTATTACTACTCCAAAATTACAACTAAAATATTTTTTTTAAAGTCATGTTTATTGGTAGTTTCGTACTCTATGGCTATATAATTGCTTGCTTATTAATAACAAGGATTTAATGTTACAAAATCATGGTGCAAGTTAAATGGAATGGTATGTAAGCATCTTCGATTTTACATACTTGCTCATTGTCTCGAAATGACTGAATGATCAGTTTATATACGTTCGTAACTGCGTAGTATGAGCTATTGAAACATCTAACAACTATTATATATCATAACTACAACAGTTCACTGTGATGTCTTCTAAGTAAGCTCCGTAATATATTGTTCTGCTACCCATCGATTGTGTGTAGAAGATTACATATATTCTAAAGTATGTTAACGTGTATGTTTCAGTCATTCTGGAAGATGTCTATATTTGAACATATTTTGGACAATGTCTATATTTAACTGCATTATGGATAGATAGTCCGTGAATGTGAACATATTCTGGGCAATGTCTATACTATTCTCTAGTTACTTTATTCAGTAAATAGGCTTCTTTTAAATATGTAAACTCCAATTATAATACTGATAAGCTCTTAGTTGCTGAAAATGGGATAATAATATATAAACAAATATGCAAAAATTTTTAATTTCATTTCAATTTAAATGCAATATTTTTAGTGTATCCATATAGTGTCTCAGAACGTCGAACCTAAAACTGTATAGTAATTACCCACGTTCTGAAAACCAACGATTTTCATTGGAGCCACAGAACATAATGAATATAAATATAAATTTCCCGAAGTTGTGTGCAGTCATTCTTGAGCTATAGCAGAAAAAGGGACATACTCAAGCTTACAACACTGAAACATTCTTAAAATATTAAGGGGAAAATCTCGGTTTGCAAAACTCAAATAAGAACTTACTTTACATCAGTATTTCCTATAATATTATAATAAAATCGCTGAAAAAACTCTAATAAGTACGATAAAATGATGCTAAATTTATCAAAATAACACCGAATAGATGAAAATTCAATATTTTGCATAATTAAGTACAATTTTCTGGATAATCTCTGTCGTTTTATGAGAATTAAAAAATATTTTTTTTTTCTAAATTCGTTTACAAACTGGACCAGGATGCTTTATTCTTCAAATCTGCCTGTGAAGATAATTTTGTATACCAAGTCCAGAGATTCTTATACATATTTTAGAAGACTTTAATGTTTTAATAAAATATTTTGAATAACAAAGTCATGTAGAATAGTATAGGAATTTACACATAATTGTAAATGATAAGTATCTTTATATTATATTTCCCGTACGAAGATTGAGTATACTGATAGTAATTAATCACTTTGTGTTTGAGCAAAAATTAATGCCTGTTTATAGGATAATTAAATTTAATTTTAGGTTTAAGTATCAAATTGCTTTTCAGAAACAACGGGCGACACAATTAGCTATGGTAGGTTATCACTTCGGCAAGGTACAAACATTTACGATTACCGACAACTCAAAAATTAATTAATAAATTATATTTTTAGACGCCACATGTATAGTTCGTATCCTCTAGCTTTCGAAATATGGGAAGAAATTTTCCACAATTTGATAGCTAAGTCACTTATGGGTGGTAATCCTTGCTGATTAGTTTGGCAAAATTCGAAAAAATAGAACCTGCAGTGTTTTTAAGAAATAGCCTAAAATTCTCCAATGTACCAAATAAATGCTCATTTAATGACTCGTAATTTTTGACGATGAAAATAATTATACCAACCCCATTACTCTAGGAGTAGTCGTTATTGATATACTTGTGCAGCATTGCGCAATCTACGTTAAGCCTTTTTCATACTGTTGTATGCTTTCGTTTTCTTCATCTGATTACTTTTGTATTATATACTAGCCGCCTTTGGCGACCAGCCTGTTCGCAACCCTTGAAAATGCTGATCGTGGCAAATTCCAACCGTGGCACACTCGTTGGCGCGACCTACCAGAAAGGTGTAAGGTAACTGGTTGGACGGCCAGGATGTGCCACCCAATTTAGACCGGAACCCAGTGGGGGAGGCATCCCCAGGGAACGTACCCTCCTTCCCCTACCACCAAACTCTCGGAAAAACATACGGACCCATATGTTTAACGTGATCGTACTCCGTGTCAGTGGTGGAAATCGAACCCGGGCCTACCGCGTGCAATTCCCGCGCGCTAACCATTGGGCTACTTCGCCGTCCGCGACAATCTCATAACTTTCTTTTTATTCACCCAATTTTGACCGTACCCTCCTTCCCCTACCACCAACCTCTCGGAAGGACTCACGAACCCACATGTTTAACGTGATCGTACTCTGCGTGAACGTGGCGTAAGTTTTCGCAGTGGCGGGAATCGAACCCGGGCCTACTGAGTGCAATTCCCCCGCGCTAACCACTGGGCTGCCGCGCCCTCCGCGACAATCTCCATAACTTTCTATATATACACCCAATTTAAACCGGAACCCAGTGGGGGAGGCATCCACAGGGGCCGTATCCTCCTTCCCCTACCACCAACCTCTCCGAAGGACTTACGGACCCACATATTTAACGTGATCGTATTCCACGTAAACACGGCGGCAGTTTTGGCAGTGGCGGGAATCGAACCCGGGCCTACCGCTAACTTCCCGCGCGCTAATTTGCAATTTAAAATGACCATATGCTTAATTCCATCATCCTCATTCCATTGTTTCATTGTTCCATCATTTAAAATATCCATAAAATTAAAATATCCATTTAAAATATCCAAAAGTTAAAATATACATTTAAAAAATCCATATCGTTCCATCATTTAAAATATAAATATAATAATTTATATGGAGTAAAGGAGCTCCATTCAAAACCGTGACGTCACCTCCACCTTGACGTCCCCACCCACCACCTTCCCTCCTTCTGCGGGGGAGAAACGCCGGTTAAGAAGCGGAACGCCGAGCGGAACGCCGAGAAATTGAAATTCGGAAACTATTAAAATCCCGATCCTGTGGGCAATACAGAATATTTCCTGACCAGATTGGACTTGTAAGAATGCCAGATGTTTGACCTTTCTAAAAATGTAAATTATTAGTCGAAATTATGAGTACTTTTTACTATGCGAGAATTTAAAAACCAAAAATCGTTTTTTTGAGCCAAAAGTGACTTTTGTTTTAAAATCTTTAAAAAATATTAGAAATCGAACTTCAGATTTCAAATTGATATATTTTTACTCGCAATTGTGTGCTCTTTCCGATGGTGTGATTTGTTTTTTTCTACGACGTCTGGATCGTGGAGAAAAAAGGGCAAAAAGGGCAAAAAACGGTCGAAATCGCATAAAACATTAAATAAATAAAAAAAAAATTAAAATTTTAAAAATCGGTTTTCACGTGTCCCCTTCCCTCCCCCCCCCAGGTCTCCGATTGCCAAATTTCGTAGCTCTCCGACGCGCGGTGGCGAAACGTATAGTGTATAAGACAGACACACAGACACACACACAGACAGACATTGCCTTTTATTATATATCTTTTTATTAAGTATCCTTTTATTAAGTATCTTTATATTATATTTCCCGTACGAAGATTGAGTATACTGATAGTAATTAATGAAGTTGTGTTTGAGCAAAAATTAATGCCTGTTTATTGGATAATTAAATTTAATTTTAGGTTTAAGTATCAAATTGCTTTTCAGAAACAATGGGCGACACAATTAGCTATGGTAAGTTATCACTTCGGCAAGGTACAAACATTTACGATTACCGACAACCCAAAAATTAATTAATAAATTATATTTTTAGACGCCACATGTATATTTCGTATCCTCTAGCTTACGAAATATGGGAAGAAATATTCCACAATTTGATAGCTAAGTCACTTATGGGTGGTAATCCTTGCTGATTAGTTTGGCAAAATTCTAAAAAATAGAACCTGCAGTGTTTTTACGAAATAGCTTAAAATTCTCCATTTTTTTTCTCTATTTATCTCTTCGTATTTTTTTTACTGTGGAACGAGTAAAATCTATCAAATTCTTTAGGACAAATAGCTTTCGATATATTAAAGTTTTCTGTAATTTATCCTACGTAATCAAAGATAAACGTAAATTAGATTAAATCTGAAAACGGTATAACTTCAAATCAGTACCTATGTAATTTGCGCTATTAAATTCAATTTGCTCCATGAAAGAAAAAAAAATGAAAATGAAATTGAGTCTGCAGGGAAAGTAATATGCTGTTCACATCAGACTTTTCATAATTATGAAATCGCGAACGTCAAATATGCGAACAAGTAAAGATTCCATAGATGCTAAGATTTCTGTAAAAGATTCGATAGAACCAAATACAAGGGGAAATTAGCCAGCTAGACAACCGTGAAGCTCTCGTATCCCGAAGCCCACCCTCTACCTAGCCAGATAGACACAAATAGTGCTGAAATATTAAACCCTCAGAACACAAATATAAACCGAAATTAATCTCCTGCTGCACCGTGGTGTATTCCATGAACCCGACTGACATCAAAATTAATGGAAACAAACTTGCGCAAATATCAGACCATTAGAACAAAAAAGTAAGATAATTACAAGATATCTCTGTATGCCACACTGCCATATTGAGACAACATTTCCAAAATATAGCCAACTTTGCGACAGATTTGTAGAAATAGTGACAATGCGGCGATCTTGGCGGTACAAACATTTGGCGACAAATCTGAAAATATATCGCCAACTAGGATTGTGTGTCGATAAAATTGGGTACTTCCTTCTTAAGGTGCGCGGACAATCATACAGACAATCTATATATATATATATATATATATATATATATATATATATATATATATAAATATATATATATATGTATATTTAATGAATACATGTAAATTTAATTCTATGTTTAGAAATGGATAAGTAAATACGTTAAATCCCAAGTTTTACGTGCCGTTAGATCAAATTGCATATGCTTATTGCGATTGTAAGTTCACAAGTAATAGTGCACAATGAAGTGGTGAAACTGCTGATTACGAATGAACATCGTTAATGCAAGGATTTAGCGTCTGACTTGCCTCAAAGCGTTCGAAGTCATGCTATTTTGGGTTCCATATTCAAGTTGTAGGAAATTATAGATATTCTAGGCTATGGTTAACTGCATGGTCATGGTTAACTGCATGAGTCAATTCCGAAATTTCGGGGTTGTTGAATAGTGTTTATAACTTGTTACGTTCGGGAATAAGATTATTCCAATACAGTTCAAGTAAATTTGATTTTATTATGCTGCGAGCATCAATATAAAAACACAGTATATATGAATTAATATCAATACGAAATTATTAGGACACTGCAATAAGTAAAATACATTCCT
Source organism: Amaurobius ferox (assembly GCA_951213105.1). NCBI lineage: Eukaryota > Metazoa > Arthropoda > Arachnida > Araneae > Amaurobiidae > Amaurobius > Amaurobius ferox. The sequence goes on from OX578136.1 coordinate 97,417,628, forward strand.
TTATTAAATCATTTTTATAAACAAAGAGGCAGGCACACATTCATTTATATTTCACGGTATTACCACCTTGATCATTTCTATTATTACTTCCCCTGCAATACATCGTGATGTATAGGACAATTATTGCAACTCGAGTTTTTGACGCGTTTTTAATCGCAACTCGAATTTTTTTAAGGATCTACACGTTTTGGAATCCTCTAGAACTCGAAAAGGCTATATTTAGCTTGACGTATGTGCAAGGTATGCATAAACTCTAAATCAAAAAGTAATTGACCAAATTTCATAAATTTTATAGATAACTCATTTATGGGTAGCCCTGGTGCTAATTAGATTTTTAAACGATTTTGGAAAATATTAACTTGCTTTTTTTGCGACATGGCCGGCAAAATTCGAAAATAAAATACTGCGTACACTCAAATGTACCAAATAAATGCTCATTTAATGACTCGTAATTTTTGACGATGAAAATAATTATACCAACCCCATTACTCTAGGAGTAGTCGTTATTGATATACTTGTGCAGCATTGCGCCATCTACGTTAAGCCTTTTTCATACTGTTGTATGCTTTCGGTTTCTTCATCTGATTACTTTTGTATTATATATATATATTCTCGTCTGAATTCTATACGTTATTAAGGAATAATCTCTATAATTTAACTACTGCAGATACATATTTTCAGAGCATAGGTTATTATCCGCGATTTCTGTCATTGAACTAAAACAGCATATATATATATATATATATATATATATATATATATATATATATATATATATATTTATATATATATATATATATACATATATATATATATATATATATATTTATATATTTATATATATATATATATATATTTATATATTTATATATATATATATATATTTATATATTTATATATATATATATATTCATATATATATATATATATATATATATATATATATATATATATATATATATATATATATATATATATATATATATATATTCATTTATATATATATATATATATATATATATATATATATATATATATATATATATATATATATATATATTCATTTATATATATATATATATATATATATATATATATATTTACATTTTTAATATGCCACGGTTGAAAAAACGACTAGTATATGGAAACGTAAATTGAATTAAAAAGTGCAAATTCAGTTTAATTTCAACTAATCATGCCTGTTATTTTGTACAATTAAACTCTTTAACTAACGATTAAAGAAATAATGAAAGAAATGGATTTGAATCTGTAGTGAAAGTCATGCGCAGACCACATCAAATTTTTATATTATTATTCAATCCTTTAAATGATAACGGTCCAGTTTTTCATGTAACAATTTTTGAGAGAGAACAATACTAGGACACACATTTTTATTAAGTGAAAACGACAATTTTATAGAAATAGCATTGAACATAGAATTCTTTATAAATTTTGTGAAGGAAATATTGTAGAAAAAATTGGCAGTGGCTCCAGCTAATAGAGCTGAAAGGGTTTTATCCGAAGAACATATTTATTTGTAGATGGTTTGTCTTCTTTAGGCATTTTCAAAACAGTTCAAAATATTAAATTATCAAAATTAGAACCATTCTATTTCAAGATCTAAGAACTCGATCTAAAATAGAATTATACATCCTTGTAGGACTTTTAAAATACCACAAATTACTTCTTATAGTTCATAGCTAGTTCTTTCTCTTTTTGAGATATAAATAAGCATCGCAATCCTGAAAAATAGGAGCTATTCAATCTTCTTGAAATTAAATAGACGATTTCTTGCAAACAATAAAAGTCTTTCAGCAATATTGACAGAATTAAATTGACTAAAGTCCACGTAAAATTATTAATTTGATTGATGACTCAAATAATGCATAGTTACATAAATATGAAAAATTGTATACGTAAATTATTGCTTGTTTTTAAAAATACCTTTTACGTAAACTAAAAAATCCTTAATACAAGGCAATGCACTATAAAGGGCTACAATATTAGAAGATAATTTTAATATTATAGGATAGATATATATAATACTAACAGTATCCCCGTTCTTCGTACGGAAAATATAATATAAAGAAACTGGATATTCACAATCATGTGTAAATTCCTATAGTATTTTAAATAACTTTGTTATTCGAAATATTATATTAAAATATTTCATTTAATTCTTCTAAATAATGTATACGAATCTCTGGGCTTGACATACAAAATTATCTTCACAGACAGATCTGAAAAATAAAGCATCCTGGTCCAGTTTATAAAGAAATTTTGAAAAAACTATTTTTTAAGTCTCAAACGACAAAGATTATCTTAAAAATCGTTCTTAATTATGCAAAATATTGAATTTTCATCAATTCGGTGTCAATTTGATACATTTAGCTTCATTTTATAAAGATACTTTTGTCAATTTAGCGACATTTTCGTCAATTTGGCGACACTTAAAAACCGCCAAATTTATTACCAAGTGGGACTATATAACTGACAGTCTGACTTTGCGCAAACTGACGAAACAATACCACTATAATATCCCTTAACAAAACACTACTAAATTCATTTATGTAGAACAGTTGTTCAATCAATCAGTTTAAAGGTATTTTTACAGATATACAAACATTTTTATAAATTTGGTGATATTTTAAAAATTCGCTAAATGTATTACTAAGTAGGACGGTCGGACTGACAGACAAATGCTACCGAAACATCATAACAGTACTCTCTTCTAGGAAAACTTTATATTCATTGATTTAGATTTAACGTTCTCTTTTATTAATTTTGCAACATTTCCGTCAATTTTGCACCGTTTAAGAAAAGTTGAAAATTCGTAGATCTGAATTTGCAGATCTGAAGAATGAAACATCTTGATCCTGTTTGTATATACTAAATGCAAACACCAAATTGTATTAGAAAATATACCTGTTCTGCAAATATTCTGTATGGACAACAATCGGTTAAATGAGTTCATTGGCTAACCACAATATATAAGTTTGAAAACTATTTGCAAAATAATTGAAAGTAATGTACGCAGTCCGCAATTAATATAATTAAAAGAAAAATTAAGCCGTTCATTTATAAGATATATGTTTTAAATCCATTTATTTATTATTCATATCTAAAAATATTAATAAAAATTAACTAACGTATTTGATTTAATTGCATTGCTGAGCAATTTGATATAAGAAATAATCTTCCTCATAAAATGCTGATAATTAAATAACTATTTTGATTTCCTTGATTTCTTAATACTTTCATTGTTGAGTAAGAGTCTGTGAAAAATAAATCATGGTGATATAGTTTCCATTTAAATTCATGCTTCAAACCTGCGATTTTCAAAATTGACTGATTAGAGCAAAAAAATTCCACCAAACTCAGAGATAGAGTTTTACTTCACTTTCACGTTTTAAACCAGAGATTTCCAACCTTTATCGTTTGAAGAAACCAGGGAGTTAGAGAGTAGAACTCATAGGGAAAAGTTTGGTTTTTCATTAATATATCGACCACCCCTGGTCTTAGGAACTCGAAACATGGATTAAATTTTAAGTGGGGCTATTTCAAGGCGACCCATAAAATGTCATTGAATTTGGTTCCGCCTTTCTCCCGTGATGATGATACAAACATACAGACATACATACATGCAAACAGACAGATTTTCAATTTTATTTATATAGATTTTATGATTTTTTTTCTTTTGGTAATTTGTGAAGTTGAAATGTGACAAAATGTGATAAAATGCTCGAAAATATCAGAAGTATATTATGAAATACCACATATGATCAATCTTTTCTTGAAGCTTTGGTATATCTGAGGCTTCATAAATAAAAAATTTTTGTCCAACATGAAATAAAAAAAAAACTTCAAATTCAAAATGATTTTGTGATACGGAACATGGACTTCAAACTAAAATAATGAATAAAAAATTACTAAAATAGAATAAAGAAAACAGCTTAAATGAGCTGAATGGAATAACGTATTATAGAATGGTACACTTAATAAGTTTTAACTTAATCTTAAAATAATAAATTAGTCTAGCACATTCCTTTGGGCAGGTTTCTTTTTAAACATCTTAAACAATTATATATCTATGAGTAATTATCTCGCCATTATTCATGCGTATATCAGATGTCCCTTTAAATGCAACAACCGAAAACAATAATTATATTTGGTACCATAAAATTAAAGTCATTAAGCAAATTAGTCATCTCATTCAGCCAATGATTTCTTCAGAAGCAAAGACTGTGACGTAATACATGGATCTTTATTAGCCTAGCGTTTTTCTGGACACCAGACTTTGCATCCGCCACGTTCGTAAAATATAATTATTAATGAAATTCCATCCTACCCATTAATGGGCCATAATTAAATGTCTTGCAAGAAAGAAAGAAAAATGCTTTTTCCGCAATTAATATTAGACGCTATTGGATTCATCTCAAAGAAAAAAAAATGTCAACCCCGAGGAAAGTTTTACTCAACAGACTTTGATAAATAGCCGTTACGAAGTTAAATGAAATTTTGAAGCAATTAAGCAATAAAAATATCTTTTAACTTTTTCCTGAAGAAATGCCGTGGATTCAAGAAAAGAAACAAATTTATTGTGAAAAAACAAGGAACATTTAAGAGGAAAAATTAATGTGTTTTAAAAAATGCAAGGAATTACTTGTTCTAATTACTTTTAAACTATAAGATTTAATTTTTGTCATCAAAAGTAAGACTAAAAATTATATTTGCCATTTAGTATTTCACCTACATGCGTGTATATTTAAGCTTCGAACATAACTTTTAATATGAGAAAAGCTATATAAATATCCATGTTATATACTTTGGACATTAAATTTGAAGTTATGAAATTAATGTTTACTAGGAAAATATGGGAATGTATATAGTAGATTAAGATTAAAATGTAGCGTGAAAAATTAGTAGAGAAGGTCACTCACTAAAATAGGGTGTTAATTATAATTTGTTTCCTTCACCTTCTTCAAAAAATAATTATTTTCGCCACATAAAGTAGGTATATAAATGAAGAAAATAGATTTAAAAATGTTATTGTATTTTTATTTTTATCAATTTATTTACAACAATTATAACCTAAAAAGTATATGTCAGTCTTGTTAAATATATTTGTTACAAAACCCCAAACAGTGTCGTATTTTTACATCCTTCCTCTGACTCAAATTTATATGTGTTATTTTAATCTGTGAACTAACAATATATATTTCTTAAATTCATATATATTAATATATTTACTCAGTTTAAATTTTTCAATGTTAAAATGTTTAAATTTGCGTTAAAACTTAGGTTAACTATAAACATGCTGTAATTTAAATGTATTTTATGTCCCTCTAACTATATTAATTTATTCAAATGTTAATTCATATTCGCATGTATGTGCTCGGGCTAAATTTACAATCTAACAGTATAGTTTATTTTTTTGCCGCTTGAGGATAGGCGTATGATTGCTAAAACCAGAAAGGTTCAAATGCATTTTAAATATATCTGAAAAGTTATAATACTTATATTTTAATGTATATTTAAATAAAGAAATAAAAAGTATTAAATAAGAGTCTGCTACGTAATTACTACAGAATAAATTTGTCAATTTATTTCCTCTAATACCCTTTTAAAGCAAAAGAATCATTCCCGCACTCCATGACATCATTAAAACAGTAGTAGGAACTTTAATTCTATCAACACAGCAGCCGCACCGCATGCATTGTCTTGCAGATTGACAGAAGTATTAATATATTGCTATTTCTCATCTCAATTTCGAATGTCAACTTTTCACACACCTCATCACTAATTTGTATAAACGACATTGGATTCGTGGTCTATGGGCTCAGGTTCGATTCTTGATCCTGTGAATTGATAAGTATGGAAACTTATTTATAATACTTATAGTATATATTTAGGCGTTAACTTGTAGCAAAATATATAAGAATTTAAATATATAAAGTAACTGTCGCTGCTGACATAGCAAACATGTCATCTGAAGTCGGTTTGCTCCTAAACTCGAAACAGCCCATCTATTCTAACTTCTGCAACTGCGGCTGTGATTAAGGATGAGTACAGCAATATTTATAAATAAACTTGGAATATATATATATATATCCTCCTTAATAAAATTCCATAGGCTAAAATTGAGAGGTGTCAAATAGAATAAACAAGGCGCACATACTAGCGGCCATGTTCGTCCAATCCCTACTTGGATTGGACGTCCTTTGAGGAATTACTGGACATTTGTAGGGCTAGGTGCTGAGTAACGTCGCTAAAAGTGAATGCGCCCTTCTTGGTCATCATCCTTAACATGAAGAATGTAAACATTTTCGAGAATATCAAGATATAATTTATTGTAGACCTCTTCTTCTCCTGGGGAGTTCAAACGCCGCTGAATCTAGTACTATTAGAAACCAGTATTATTGGTGCTAAGGGCGATAAAATTTAATGTGATTTGCTACAAATTAACGCCTAAACTAATTTTCGAAGACTTTTGAATAAATTTATATGTAGTTAAAATGTTATAAAATCCATTTTCAATCACCCTGTATTAGCCAAATGAATAAATTCGTCTTCATGACTAAGCTGTAGCTGAATTGAAAATTAAATACTTTTAAGAACAATTTAGAAGAAAATGCAAAAGAATGGTCATAAAAATTACATTGATTTATTTGGAGACATTTTTGCTTTTAGAAGGATAGATAGAGTCTCACATAACATATTTTTGATTTAGAGCGGCACGCACAAAAAAAAATCTTATGTGGGCAACACATGACTTTTCTTATATAATATAATGAATTTACTTCCTTTACAGTAAAAAAATAGGTTTTTCTTATAGTAGATACTAATATTCTTTCCAAGATATTGAATTTTCTACAATTAGTCGTCATTTTCATTGATTTAGCGTCATTTTTATCCCTTTGGATAGATTTTCGTTAATTTGGCAACATTTCAAAAAGTCGAGAAGTTGGCGACATTTTGCCAAATTCGTCGTCAAAATCTCGCCAAGCGTTATGGACGAGGAAATAAGTTATTTTTACAACAATAAAAGACTATTGACGTTCAAATACAAAAGTATTACTTAAAATATATTTTTTCATGAATGGAACGAGCTAGATCCACGAGAATGAAGTCACCCAATTTATTGCATGGTATTGCATACGAAAAGTGAATATGTTTCTCAATAGGAATGTTTTTTTTTTATTTTATGTGACTTTTTGATAATCTTTTTTTAAATGTACAATATCTCGAGAACGGTCCATGTAAGCGTTCTAAAATTTATATCAATCGTTTTCTAATGAAAAATTACATAAGAAATGTCTATTTGCGTAACTTTATTAGCGGTTTTAATTTTTTTACGATTTTTTGAAAATTTCATTCGAAAATTTCATTCGATTGTTTTTATACGCAATCGAATTAGAGTTCTGAACATTCGATTGCGTATAGAAACAATAGGATTCCAGTGTTTACGGATTGTGATTTTTGTACCAAATTTTGTTCAAATCGTTCCATTCGTTCGCCAGTTATCGTCTCCACAGCCTCACTGACACACACACACACATATTTTCACACACACACAAACACATACATCACTTTAAAAATGTTTGATTCGTGATCAGGGATGCTTTAAACGTGCTCTCCCGTCGAAAACTCGAATTCGAATTTTCGACCCCGTCACAATACTTTCCTTATACATTATGTATATAAGGAAAGTAATAACAATACTCGATATTAAGAAATTACGAAAATGAAACATATTGCATATATTAAATCATTAATAGCAATTATTTTTTACAAACTTACATTTAGTAAAGTGATAGTTCAACATGAAATAATTTGGTAAGATCAAAAGGAACCTCTGCAGTCATTTAAGAATTACATTAAAAATGCTTTATTTTTGTAATACACATTAATAGGATTTAATTAAATGTCTTGTAAATGAAAGAAAACCTTATTTTCTGCAATTAATATTTGCTGTAAATAGCTTCTTCCAAGAAAAATATGATCAACCGAAAAAGTTTTATTCAACCACGGCTTTGATTAATAGTTATTCTAAAGCTAAGAAAACATTTTTAAACTCAAGAAAAAAATAATTTCAAGTTTTTTCAAAGGAAAATCATTGTTGCAAATCCAATTTAACAGAGAAAAAAGAGACATTTAAGAAAAATGATATTTTTGCCTAAGAGAGGTGAAAGCCTTTTTTAATTACTTATGGAATTATGAGAGGTACTTTTCATCCAAAAATGTAAGTGGAAAAAATATATTACCTCCACTTAATTTTTCTCATGCATCCGATAACAGTGTTCAATTAAGATTCGAACGCAATTTTTTGTTCGAGAAAATTGTTACAAATGCTCTTTTAAGGCATTATTTTTCTAATGCGTCTGTCTAAAAATAATTATTCCGATAGGAATTTGAACGAAGGGTCTAACATATAATTGATGAATTATGAAAAAGGCTTAATTTTTTTTAGATGAATATAATGTCGTATTTTTTGTAAAATAATTTGCGAATCTATTTTTACTTTAAAAATCAATACACGATCATTATATGTTTAACCACTACTAAATTCACATTTGATTTTTCTCTAGACTGCACTCTTTTAGCGAATTTTCAATGTACATTTTTAGAACTTATTGCTTAGATTATTTATTATTGTAATAGAACTATATTGCTTAGTTCTATTACAATAAACCTTAAACTAAAATAAACTTCTTTAAATGAAGTTGTAATCTGTTTATTTTATCTAAAATGTATTCGCTTTTAACCTAATTACACCGATAATATTGAAATGACTGTTTATAATGACTTTCTTGCAATACCTTGCCTTACCACCATGGGATTTATCAAACATTCGTGGAAAAGGAACAATGTTGGATTATCCATATATTGCAAGATCTAAAAGACTGTTGTTTAAGACTAGAATAACCAAAATGATCATTTTGACATATGTTGCGCTTAGTTTTTTTTACATTTCTTTTATTCTACGATTTATTCATTTGATATACTTTGATTTTCCTTAAATAAGTGTAAATCTGATATACATAACATTCCGTTCAAATCCAATAATAATTGTTATCACAATAACTGTACATATCTAGAATGACTAAGATGGATCAATATAACCGATTGTAGAATATTCTGATTTCTCAACAAAATGTAATTAAACATTAGTTATATATATCTGGTTCTTTTAAATTTACATCTATGCTCAAAACAAAAATGCCAATCGAAACTAATGGTGCTCGTTTCTTGTGCCATGGAGGGAAAAGGGGTATATAAGGAATAAAATTGCCTGCATTTTAGCTGTATTTTGTTCGTGTCTAGTTCATGGTGTCATTCTTTTCAAACCTCTAATTGGTGGAAGTAGTCTTTGTTCGTTATTAGTTTCGGTATTAGTAGACTTTCTCAATTAATTGTGATTAAGGGTCTCATGGGTGCTGCAATGTCGCCCCGAAGAGACATTAACCCAGAGAAAATTCTCAAACTTTTGCAGGAGTTGTCTGATGTGAATTCCGCTTCAGATATTTTATACATAGTGATATACATAGTGAAAAGTAAAATTGCTCTTCTAAAACCAAACACGATAACTGAATCAAATTCTTCCGAGAAAGAATATATTCCCATTTCCTCTCGTGAATATTAATCCAAAAGTGTAGGCGATTCTGAAAAGTTATGGGAAGAAGAAACCTAGATTAGAGGCCAGACTGAAGAATCAAGAAAAATCAAGGACAGAAAAGATATATAGGACGAGAAAGGGAGATGAGGTATATACAACGACAAAAGCAATCTCCAGCTAGTTCACAATTCTACGAAGAGTTAGCTGCATTTGGAATCATATGAAAAATAATGAAATCACCTGTGATCATTTCTGGGAGGTGGCAAAAGCTTAACATCCCACGAAGAACTAAACGTTCAACACCATACGCAAAGAGGAATATCATCAACGATAGTCCTCTCACTGCTTGAAAGCATTTTATAAGTAAAAAAATCTGATGTGGGCAACACATGACTTTCCTTATATAATGTAATGAATTTACTACTTTTACAGTAAAAAAATAGGTTTTTCTTATAGTAGATACTAATATTCTTTCCAAGATATTGAATTTTCGACAATTAGTCGTCATTTTCATTGATTTAGCATCATTTTTATCCATTTGGCGTGATTTTTATTAATTTGGCAACATTTCAAAAAAGTCGCCAAGTTGGCGACATTCCGCCAAATTCGTCGCTAGAATCTCGCCAAGCGTTATGCACTAAGAAAAAAGTTATTCTTACAGCAGATAAATGACTATTGGCGTTCAAATACAAAAGTATTATTCAAAGTATATTTTTTCATGAATGGAACGAGCTAGATCCACGAGAATGATGTCACTCAATTTATCGCATGGTATTACATATGAAAAGTGAACATGTTTCTCAATAGGAATTTTTTTTTTTTTATGTGACTTTTTCATAATTTTTTTGAAAAATGTACAATATCTCGAGAACGGTTCCTGTTAACGTTCGAAAATTTATGCCAATCGTTTTCTAATGAAAAATTACATAAGAAATGTCTATTTGCGTAACTTTATTAGCGGTTTTGATTTTTTGACGATTTTTTCAAAATTTCATTCGAAAATTTAGGGGGGTTCTGAACATTCGATTACGTATAAAAACAATAGGCTTCCAGTGTTTACAGATTGTGATTTTTGTACCAAATTTGGTTCGAATCGGTCCATTCGTTCGTCAGTTATCATCTCCACAGGCTCACTGACACACACACACACACACATACTTTCACACACACACACACACACACATACACACACACAGACATCACTCCAAAAATGTTTGATTCGTGATCAGGGATGCTTGAAACGTGCTCTCCCGTCGAAAACTCGAATTCGAATTTTCGACCCCGTCACAATACTTTCCTTATACATTATGTATATAAGGAAAGTAAAAATATACGCCCCATCACATAATGAACATAGATATAAGCAAAGCGTCGACAGAAAAATGAAAATTGGACCTTGTCACTTAAATGAGTAAAAATCTTTTATAACACTTGCAAGAGGAATTTTCGGAGAACGATGGCTTTCTATTTTGAGTATGTGACCCAAAATTTAGGATCCACCATTATTTCATGAAACCAAGAGTAGAAATGGATTTCTAGAAATATTAAATTGCTTACGGTTTGATAAGAAATCAATAAGATCTGAACTACTACAAAGTGACAAATTTTCTGGTGTGTGTGTACGGACTATATTTAGAATTATTCTATAAACTACTCACCGTGAAAGAACATTGCTACTGATACACAGTCATTTTCTGCAAAAATACTGTGTCGGTTTGCGCAATACTTGCCAAACAAAGTCAGACAAATTCAGCACTAAATTTTGGATTGTTTTTAATGCATGTTCTAAATTGTTTCTGAATATATTTCCTTGCAGAAATAATAGTGAAACACGACAAGTTAAAAATACTGTCGAGGATGTCGCTGTATTATTCTTGATGGAACTGTTTTATAATATTTTAAGGAAGGGGGGGGGGGAAAGTCCCATCGACTCAGAAAGAAACGGGGAAGGATCTTTATTCAGCAACTGTTATGGAAGTTGGTGACATTTATCTGATATCATAACAGGCTAAACGAAATAAGAATACGTTACTACTGAGCACCTAGTTTTCGAATATTGAGGTATCCCAGAATGCGAGAAAGATTCCAGACGTAATACGTTTTTTTAAACGCACAAAGTCTTGTAAAGATGTATTGGATCAAATTTCATGAAAATATTAAGTACAATATCCATCTCTATGTTGGCCTGTGCAAGCATTCCATAAAATTTTGAACTTCACTGGTAAAAATTATTGAATCATATACAAAAAGTTACATCAAATAAAATATGCCACCGAAATTACATTTAGAATCAGAGGATCTGAAAAATACTTCATCACTAAGAGCAGTTAGAAACCGGTGAGAGTAGCCTTAAAAGCCATTTTAGAGAATAATGAACTGCATAGGAGGAAACAATGTCAAGCTAATAATTATAAATGCAACAAAATCACTAACTTCAGTGACACGTATAGAACAGCAGTGTGTGGTCTTTGTGCAGGGACATTTAGAAAATTCAATATTTGCATAAACTGCAAAAATGAAACTGTATAAATTGTTTTATAATTTGTATTTTCAACATCTTACGCTTATTTACAACTTTGTTGTTTAAGTATTATTTAAAAGTAAATACGCATGTCAAGTGTTTAAATCATTTTATTTTGTACAGAAAAGGGATATAAAAAGTAAACGATAAAACTGACATCTCATGATAATTATAGGTATAACGAGATGGCGGTAATTCTAGTGTTAATGTGCATGCTAATTTGGGACTTGCTCGTTCTCAAATATCCCTGCTTAAACTGTAATAAAATATTTTCTAATTTAGTCAGACTTCTTTTGTTATACAATGCATACATTTATATACATTGTTGTTTTATCTTTGTAAAAAGCAAAGCACAAAGCACAATAATTTAGAAAACATAATAATTTAAAAATAAAATTACTAAATATAATTGCTTTTAATATTTGACCAATACTTCATATTTCAGTTTATGCTCTCTATAGACACATGCATGCACATGCAATCATTGTCAAGTAATCACTCTACTCGTACTATAGGCAATTATTGTCAAATTTAGTTTTGTCCTTTCTGCCATATGTATAAATAGGAAAACTTTATTTTGAATATTCCTTTATATATCTGAACTTCCTGAAAGTTTATGCTCAATTTCTAATCATTATAAAAATAGAAACATCAGTTTTCATCCTATGTCAGTGCATAACATTATGTTTTGATCATGTTAATGCTAAAGTAGAAAATGTTTTCCTTTCAGTCAAGCCTATATCCTTACGAGTTCGAGGTCCAACGACTCCGGTAGTTGCTGGCGAAATGGTGTCTCTAACGTGTACAGTGGAAGGTTCGAGACCAGCTGCGTCTATCACGTGGTTTAACCGATCCAGGGAGGTTGAACCACAGCCTGCTGCATCGCAAGACTTAATGAGCGACGCAACATATAGGACATCATCTACTTTAGTTTTCATAGCATCAAGACACGACCACCAAGGGGACTTCTGCTGCCAAGGAATGAATGAGGTTCAGAGATTACAGCTCCAGCCACCATTGTTACATGCAGTGACTCTTGATGTTCTTTGTAAGTACTGTGCATTCCTTTTTAAAGTGCAAAATGACAAGGCATATATTTAATTATTTAGCAGTTCATGGTAAACAAATTAATGCATCTTCTACACAATGGAGAAGAAGGAAAAACGTAACTTTAACAAGACAGGATCAGACTTAATGTAGGTCGGATAGTCTGGGTAGGGGGGAAGATTAAAAATCAGATATGTTCATTTATTTTTGGGAATATAATTGAATTTTATAACGTAGCACTAATCTTTCAACAAGAAATGTGTCAGCATCATATGCTGAAGATTAAAGTTAGTGGTAGCATATTTCACGTAAATATATGTATTAAATAATTACAAACATTAAAATGTGATTGAGTTATAAATGGATAATTGTAATTGTCGATGTAAAATTCCATCTGGGTTGGATATAAAATCCCATTTGGGCTAGTGAGTTACTAGTGCAGATGTATACAATATGCAAATAAGTGAGCAATCGATAACTCTATTTGGAGTGGTCAGATGATATTATATACAATTAGAGCGCAATTCCATATTTAAAAACACCCCTTTCATTCAGAAAATAGGTATAAATAAAAAATTTTAACTGAAGTAATAATTTTATAGTTGCCTTGATTTCGAAAAATTCTGATAATTTTTATAGCATACGTAAGTTTAAATTCATCCATTTTCTACATATTTTTTAATTCAAACATTCTTAAGACTTTCATGTTTGACAGATGTAAGAACAATTAAATTACATACAAAGCCATACACGGAATGTAATTAACATCCAGACAAAATTTACTATATTGTGTCTTGATTAGTTATCTCCTTTTTTAATGAAATTTATATATACTTTATATGGCAAACACACTTCAAGTTCAAGCAACTTAAAAAATCCTATTATAGTATATCCGACTTATAACTCTGGTGGTTACACGTGAATATCTTTTACCCCGCAGTTAAAATATGTCGACATCACTTTTAAAAATATTCCGTAGAATATAGGTGTTCGAAGCATTTTATGCATGCAGGAATTTATTCGTGCTACTTTTGAATTGCATTATGGTACACACTTTCTGAGTATGAATTTTAAGCAGTAAAATCTGAGAAAACATTGAAAATCTTAAGGAAACGCTTTATATATTGTATTTGATAGTTTGTATGAAAATTTTATGAGAATTTCAAGGATGGTGCGCATATAAGATTACAGCATTTGGATGTTATCTTCTGTAATGTCCACATCCGATTTCCTTATATAAGCAACATCGGAAATAAATATATATATATATATATATATATATATATATATATATATATATATATATATATATATATATATATATATATATATATATATATATATATATATATATATATATATATATATATATATATATATATATATATATGTATATTTATATATATATATATTTATATACATAATATATATAGATATATATATACTTACATACATATTTATATATGTATATATATATATATATATATATATATATATATATATATATATATATACATTTACACTACAATCCATCGTCTTTTCATTTTTGATTTTTGCTATACAGAACAATTTCAATTAATGATCAATCTCAGGTATATATAATACAAGTAAAATAAAAATTATTCAATTATATGTATATATAGTATATATGTTAGGACGTAGCCTATCTTTGTCTCAGTGGGTTGCACAAATGCACACATCACGATATATCCGGCTATCCATCTTGTTACTCTGTGTCCTCGGATGAGTCGGGTGGCCTGGGCTTTCGACACATCACGATATACCGCATTTAGTCTCGCACCTGCATATTTTTCGAAAAGGCAAGAGATATAATATAGTTGTATCATTAGCAAATGTTATAGAACCAGTATATTGCGGGAGTTTCCAAAATAGTTGAGCTCGCTTTTCCAGGAAAGCGAAAAGCTTCTGTGGGCAAAACACTTGAAATTTGTTTCTAAACTGGGAACGTAATTTCTAACTTCTCGCCTTTTAGTTCGGTACTTTAACTTTTAGTTATATATTTCGTTGTTTGAAGATAACTACGTTATTTGACTGAATTCCCCGCTCGCCTTTGAGATGAGTTATATAAGTTTTTTACTGCGAGTGCAGTTATCCGGTATTGCTTTCTGAAGGGCGCTGAAAGTCAGGATATCCATCTACGAATATACTGGTGGCCGCACGCCTGGTATACGCTCCTATTAGTCAAAAACTCGCATTTGTCATAGCAAGTAGAAAAGTATTTTTTTAAACTGAAAAATAATTGGAAATGTAAAAATTTTGTTTATAGTTTAAATAGTATAATTGCTTGATTTTTGGTACAATTTAATTGCATTGATCGAAATAAGCAGAATTTCAGAATCCGAAACAGGATGATTGAACTTCCCTTTTCAGTGCAAATAAGCCTAATATTGAACTACAAAAAAAAGTCAACTATGTCTCAATAGCAGAGAAACAGAACCCAGTGTTGTACCGTCACCTATTGTGACAATGGAGAAGAACAAAGGGAAACTTTTCTCTGTTTATTTATCTTTATTTCGCCTTTCCTCGTTTCCATCTTCTTTTATCGAACAGCATGGTTAAGCTCTCATTTAGCGGTCAACTCTTGTCTCGCTCACACCTAGGATGGAATTCAGACATTTTCAAATCGAACGTTTACATTTTGCTTGCACTTCATTTTACGTTGTGATCTAGCTGTATTAAGCTATTTAAATTATCTGAATATAGCTCATTTATATACAAAAATATAATTTATCTCTTATACAAAATTCTACAATTCGTGTACAACTACATTTACCATTGATTCATCATTTTCCTGGATGTCTATTGATATAAAATAAGTCCCTCTCTCATTTTATATTCCAGAATATTAAATATTACAGGCATTTCTCTAGAATTCAGCTTCACGATTCACTTTGACATTCATTACAATGGGCGTGCATGCAAATTTAAGAATATTTTCTTTAGAATATTTAAATACCTTGCATCCTGCGGGAGATGCCCATAAAGCATTCCGGAAAGATGATATATTGAATTCTATTGTGAAAGAACTTGATGTAATATCGAGTGAATATAAATAATGTTGTCCTGGAGAATGTTTTATTATATTTCTCCTATTCTTCTCTTTCTATCTTCCAGGTTTATATGTAACGTTAGTCGTAAATTTATAGACTTGAAGAACTTTAACCAATTCAACTGAATTTCTACAATTATTTCATGTAACTTGGAAATAGATAGGCAGCATGTTCTTAATAAAGTTTACACTTCTGCGCACAGAGTTCTGTTATGTTCAGCAAGAAATTGAAACAACAATTTCTATCTATGCAGCAATCTATCCATTAAACAACTGAGGCGATTATGTACAAATTTCCTAGGAAAGTGCTGGAGCGCTGAAATAACAAATAATTAAAAGGTCAATGACTGTACACGTTGGGTTTATTTGTTGTAAAATGACCATTCCTGATCAAGTAAAAGAAATTGCAGCGGATAATTCAATGATACGAACGCGACAACAAAGCAAAATCGACGAAACTATCAATAATAAAGTTGTAGAACATTGCCTGATTTTAAGGAATTCAAGAACACGCGGAACACGAATATTAAAGACAATAACTACTTATCATACTTTATCGGTTACTTTAACGGTTAACACGGTTACACGTTCAATACTTATTGAAATATGAGATAATAATCTTTCGCGAATTCAATGTGCAGCGAATAAGATATGATAACGAACTAGATAACGGAGAGAGAATTAAAGAACATTGAAATTTTTAGGAATTCGGGAACTCGTAAAACACGTTTATGGAAGTCAATAAATACTTATCCTACTTTATTGGTTGCTTCAGCAGTTAACATGATTGCTGGTGGTGGTGGTGGACTAATACATGAGGTAATAATCTTTCACGAATTCAAATGTGTTGCGGTTAAGTTATGATAACGAACTCGATAGCAAAGCGAGAATTGACGAAAATGTCCAGTACAAAATTGTAGAAAAATGCCTAATTTTATAGGAATTCAGGAACCCGCGAAGCATGTTTATGGAAGACACTAAATACTTAGCATATTTTATGGGTTACTTTAACAGTTAACACGATTGCTGGTGGTGGTGGTGGTGGTGGTGTTATGCCCCCACCAGTCAGTCGCTTAAATAGATCCATGAGCGAAGACCACGGCCCTGGCGATCGCAATGATGCTATGGGAGTAGAGCATCTTCTGTGGAAATTGCACGATATTTTGAAGTGCAGCCAAAATGGCAGGACATGTGAAGATATATTCAGGAGAGAGTTAAGTTTCGGTACAGTTTCTACAGTCCCTGTAGACCCTAGCTTCCATTTTCATTGATTTTTATACCCCTGTAGTGACGTGTACGAAGCCTTACAATTGCTTGTGTGATGATTCTTTCTTCATTTATTTCACAGATTTGGTCACTTTCTCGAATTGAGAATTCCCTAAATCTGAATCTTGACATTTCATTCGCATCACCGAAGGTGGTGCAATTTACGTGGTCACTATTTAGGTGTCTCGGTTCCTTGGCCAGATTGTCGGGAATCTCATTTCCCTCGATATTAACATGCGCAGGAATCCATTGCAGGGTGCAACTTTTCTCTAGTTGTTTGATCCTGTCAAGGAGGAGATGTATATCACCAGCAAGTCTTGAGCATATCAAATGGATTGCCTCAATGGCAGCCTTAGAATCACTAAAGATAACCAGGCCATTAGCCCTATCGGAATCTGAAAGAGAGATATAGATATTCAGAGCTTCCTGTATTGCAGTGGTTCTCAACCGGTGGGTCGCGATCCCCAGGGGGTCGCGAATGGATCCTAGGGGGGGCGTAAAAAGTTTCAAAAATACAAATTTTTTTTTATAAATAATGTATTATACAATAATTTTACAACTAGAATTGAAAACAAAAATCAGTATATGTTATTTTACTTAATAACTTGTAATATAAGCTCCAACGTTTTTAATGTTAATACATAATTTCAATACTAGCACGTTTTCGTTGCAACAAGCTAATGAGAAACTTGTGCTTGTTTTGATTTAACAATTTTTTTTAATGTATGGTTCTATTCCTGTCACAGACATAATCAAGTCATTTTCCAGGTCTAAACGATTTCTTGGTTTAGTTTTTAAGTTTAACATGGTCGAGAAGCCATGTTCGCAAAGATAGGACGTAGCAAAAGATATGATACTGATATTGATAATGATATAAAATTGTATGGTATGAAATTGATAATGATATTGCAAGTTATATAAATGTTAATTTATTGGGGGGGGGGGAAGAAATACCTTCAAATATTGAAACCAAATACAGTTAATAAAGAGTACAGTGTGGGGGGACGCGAAGTTATTTTACGGCGATAGGGGGGGCGTCACCTACAAAAGGTTGAGAACCACTGCTGTATTGCAATAAGTTCGCTGGTGTAATTGGATGCAATGAGGCCCGCTCCAATTTTTTTCCGTATAATTTTGTCATTTGGTAAAATAAGGTGTATTCCAGATTCTCCATTTAAAATGGTTTCATCAGAGGAGCCATCAGTATAGACATAAACAAGAGTATCCCTAAAATAGGATTCAATTGTTCTAGCTCCTTTGGCTTTGATGGTATCTGTCAATTCTTTTTTTGGACAGGGATCCAAAAGTTGCGTGTTTAGTTTGGTATTATCAGAGAGGCAAGAAAAATGAACCGGTTCTTGATAGATCTCAAATTTGCTGTGTTCGAGGTCATGGTTTCTCTTTATTTCTTGGTCAAATTGAAAAGGGGATGAACGCTTGAGTCTCATCCGGTGCAATTTTCAAAAGTCTGTCTGGATATATGTTACAAAGTGCTACTCCTAGCCTTATTTGTGAATTTGATGGTATTATACATTCAACACGATTGCTATAATTACTAATATTCTCAATAATTACTAATATACTCAATACTAATATACTCAATACTAATATACTCAATAATAATTACTAATATACTCAATTCTTTCTATAACTGCTTCTAAATCATCTTACTTGTTCATGTTCTACTACTATCTATTACAAAATACTCATACTAATACTGCCGATAATACTAATACTAATACTATACTTGCCGATTCTCGGATCCAAACTTGAGGTCCACTCGGTGGGGGGGGGGGGGGGGAACTCCGCCTTACTTCTTCCATGGCACTGATTGGCCACCCCTCACCCAATGGCACGACTGTACTTTCAGTCCGGGCCAACTCTTATATGGCCTCCTACATTTACTGTCCTTTGACCTAAAACTTCAAATTCTCATGAAATTCGGCGCCAGCCAGACTAATACTTTGTTTGCCTTTAAGGACACCATAAATCTACACATAAACTTGTCTCACTACATGTGAGACCATATTCTGGTCTCACATATCTCCCCACAGACACAAAAAAAAGAAGCAAAAAAATACTAAACCACCAGAGTTCGAATCCAAAGTTCGATGCATTTGCAACTCTGTAATTGGCATTTTTTCTTTTGGTACAAAGTTCGTCCAGAATTGTGAACACAGTCTTGTGGAACCCAAAAGGTTTTTTTTTTTTTTTTACATGATCATACACTAAATAAACATAAGTTATGTATTCATCAACTCCATCAGGTTAAGCTTCCAATCGAAGCGAATTTAAATTTTGATTATTTAAATTATACTCAATTCTTTCTATAACTGCTTCTAAGTCATCTTACTTGTTCATGTTCTACTACTATCTATTACAAAATACTCATACTAATACTGCCGATAATACTAATACTAATACTATACTTGCCGATTCTCGGATCCAAACTTGAGGTCCACTCGGTAGTGGTGGTGGGGGGGAACTCAGCCTTACTTCTTCCATGGCACTGATTGGCCACCCCTCACCCAATGGCACGACTGTACTTTCAGTCCGGGCCAACTCTTATATGGCCTCCTACATTTACTGTCCTTTGACCTAAAACTTCAAGTTCTCATGAAATTCGGTGCCAGCCAGACTAATACTTTGTTTGCCTTTAAGGACACCATAAATCTACACATAAACTTATCTCACTACATGTGAGAACATATTCTGGTCTCACACTAACATATACAAACAACTAAACACACGATACTATACACACACATTAACATACATACACCCATGCATATTACCAAAAAGAGCGAAAACTTGAATTCGAATTTTCGACCAGTCACAATACTTTCCCTATGCATTATACTATGCACGTAGAGAAAGTAAAAATATCTACAAAAATAAAATATATCTTACGTGGTTGCCACCATTTTCGTAAAAAGCTTAGAATTTTGGATTTCTCTTTATGTATCAGACTTCTTGAATGGAGACTCTATAGAACTACTATTTCTCTTTTATTTGTAATCATTTTTTGCCCTAATATGATTTATAGCAATATATAAAAGATTTCGACATTGTTACATATGAAGAAATGCAACAGGCCATACTGATCTAAGATGAAACATGGGGAGAAAGTGGACATAAATATGTGCGAAGAAACAGTTCCGAAAATGACTGGGGTCTGTGATATATTTATTTTAGTCCAGTCATGATGGCGCCGATGCGTTGCCTATCATTTTCTGAAACATTGTAAATGACACGTATGGATGAAAATCCGTGCTTCTAAGAACACTTTGTATGCAGGGAAATTTACTTCATTACATTGTGATGTCATCTTGGTGACTATGGTTTAAATGAATTGATGATGGGATAAAATTGTCTTTCCTATTTATATAAATTAGTTTTCTTTGTACTATTTATTTAATGCTATATATAATATATTACATTAGTAGATTAGCAAAGTGTGACTTTACAACAAGATATCGAACTCAGATAATTCGTAGAGGGTATTTACAGGGCATAAAATGCGGCGGCAGCTGGTCTAAAAAGAGATAATACGCAACCTCTCAACAACAAATTGTATTACTGAATTTAAGCCAACTCCTGGGGTAGAGATTCCTGGATGCCTTGCTCTGGCGTTACTCCATGTGCCATAGAAGGAGCAAACAAGGCCCAATCAGAAAATTGAGCTTGGGACAAACCAATGGGCATCAAGCGACCTTACCAACCAGAAGCTACGTGTCACAGTGTGAAATCGACAAACCCAACATTGACCAGATTTAGATTATTCGAGATACAGCACTTGTTTGCGGAAATATAAAATGTGAAGCGATGCTACTGCTGAGAGGACCTTTCTGTTTTTCGGCACAGCCCGTCCGACCTACCTGAAGGTGTAAGGTACCTCAGAGGACCTAAAAATTGGTCAATACCTGTTACAAGAAGTGAGACCAAGACCAGGCATATGTGTGTTGGTCTAAATTGTGGTGTGTGTAGAGAGAGCGGTATGATAAAACTGATACAAATGGTGAGCCACTTAATTTTATATCTCCCATTTGATTTTTTGCACATGCTCTGTCTTACCTTGAGAAATTCAATGAATAAAAAGAAATTGCTCCAATTGATTTGAATAAAACTTTTTGATAAGAATAATGATTTAAGCAAATAATATTCTCACCGTTAATCCAAATTTACATATGATTTTCTAATTCATATTGTTGTGAATAAATAATGTTTTTATCATTTGAAAACGTCTTTACATTTAATTATTCATTTGTTGACTCTTGATGCGATGTTACGACACAGGCGTTTGAAGCACGAGTCACAGTAAATGTAATATTGACAGCTTATGACTTAGGACATGAAGTTTTCATGACATTATTTGCGTAACGTAAATCTGGCAAAGTATTTGTTTCACAAAATTTTCTATAAAATATATGCATATAGACAGCATGAGCAAAATTGATTCCTACCTCAGTATTTCTCTATTTTTCTGATGCTTATCACTGAATAAAGAAGAATATGACCAAAGTGTATCATTTCGGTACACAATTTAAATATATAGGTATCCTACATTTGCTGAAATTTGATAGTTACTTATAAATTTAATACAAATACTTTACAGAATATTTCGGTTTTCTCCGTGAATGCAGTAGGATTCTATCTGATTCCTGTAACCTGTATGGTCACGCTTTTGTTAGTAATCTTTATAATTACTATAATTTTTCGTTTCTTTCCCTATTCAAATTATCTAAAAGCGAATTAAGTAACTTTAAATACTATTCCATCACATGAGGGGTTGTACGAACTTATGTAAAATATTCCACATTACAACCCGGATGCAGCATTTTTTCTCCTTATAATCCTTTATATGTGGAAAATATACCTATCCCAATCAATTTTTAAATACTTCCCGACATATCAATCACGGCATATTAATATATCCATGCCGTACACGATTTCATAATAAAAGGTACCTACTCCACTATCTGTAAATCGCACTTCATTTTAAATAAAAAATAATTAATTAATAATTCTCTCAAAGCAGCAAGGATTATCTAAGTAATATTAATTTAATTTTCAGAAATATAAAATTATTGCAAAATTGGATACATTTCGTAAACGCCACAAAGTTCATAACATTGTACCAAAATTTTTGCTAAAGTCACCAAATTTCTCGCCATGTATGATAAACAGGCAGATATATTAGTTATTTTGTATATGGTATATGATAACTGCATTTGAGGCAAGCCAACTTTATTAAAAAAATAAGCAAACTCCATAAAAACAATTATTTTCTTACAATCTTTTTGTCGATTTTGTTTCGCCCACATAAGATGTATAGTACTAAAAGGAGGACTTCAATATTATGTGTTGTACATGGAGAAATAATTCATACATTTCATTCGAAGAAATGCAGTGGGAGACGTTGTAGATAAATATATGAGGAGCCACGAATACGGGAAGACGTGAGTTATGAAATAAATGTACGGCAGTCATAAAGACATCGATGGAGTGTTCAACACTTGCTAAAAGTGTAATAAAATCGACCAATGCGTACGGAAAGGTATACCGAGAAATATCTTTATGTTTTAGAATGTATTGCATAAAATAGTAAACGTGCAATGTACTGCTTGAGAATTTTATTGTAATGTGTACTTAGTTTTAAACATTTAGTTTTCTTTCAACTAAACAAAGATTCATTTGAATCGAAATTTAAGAGAAGTTTAAACATTATATATGATAAGAATTAATTAGATTAAAAAAAGGCATAGAATACCGAGGATAGAAAAATAAAATAGTGAATGTTAGTTAGTATATTTCTGTAATTACCAGTCATCTATTTTCCCCTGAGCCTAAAGTTATTGAAAAAGAAACAAGTTCTATTGTTTTTACATCAATTATCATTGGGGTGAAACAAACTTTCAGTTAAAATCAGCAGATATGTTGACACATGATCTTATCAACAAATTTGGAAAACATCGTCAACTAAAGAAATATACCTGACTTTGGTAAAATTGTAAATGGCGTTTAAACACAGTTACTGAAATGTTGAATATAATCTGTTTCAGGGAACAGTGAACATTTAAATGACCAAATATGAACCAAATTATGTAAGATCGTTTCTTGTTAAATACTGTGTATTATACACATACTCTTACATTGATCACAGAATAAATCATTCAAATACGATATTTACTTCCAAAATTAAGGGCAAATGAAGATTATAACTCACCAAAATTTGTGGTAAATTCAATAACTTAAATGTGTTTTCCTCAAAATTAGATTTTCCAGTTTTTATAGCTTGAAAATAATCACATAAGATTTATAGCACTAAGAGGAAGACTTCGATATTATGTGTTGTACATCTAAAAAATATTTCACACAACTCATCTGCAGGGATACAGTGGGAGATGGTGGATATAAATATATGAGGAACCACTCATTAAGAAAAACAGCAACGACTTGTGAGTTATTAAATCCATGTGTTCTAATTTTTGCCATATATAGTAACTATTTATCGCATATAGTATATGATAACTGTATTTGAGGCTTGCCAACTTTATGGAATAAAAAGTGAACTCTATATAACCAATTATTTTATTACATTATTTTTGTCGCTTTTGTTCCGTCCACATAAGATTTATAGCACTAAGAGGAAGACTTCGATATTATGTGTTGTACATCTAAAAAATATTTCACACAACTCATCTGCAGGGATACAGTGGGAGATGGTGGATATAAATATATGAGGAACCACTCATTAAGAAAAACAGCAACGACTTGTGAGTTATTAAATTCAGGATAGTCATAAAGGGGTTGAGGAGTCGTCTAACACTTGCTAAAAAGGATAATAAAATGGACCAATTCGTATGGAAAGCTATGTCGAGAACGACATGTACTTGATGTACTTGATGTAATCTGTACTTGATGACAAATATTTAGTTTTCTTTCAACTTAAGGCTCATTTGAATTGAAATTTCAGAGAATTTTAAAAATTATATATGATAATAATTAATTAGATAAAAGAGCATAGATTACCTGAGGATAGAAAATTAAAGTATTAGATGTCCGTTAGTATATTTTTGCAATTAGTAGTCATATATTTTCCCCTGATCGTGAAGTTATTAAAGCAGAAACAAGTCCTGCAGTTTTTAAACCAATTTTCATTGGCGTGAAACAAACACTTTCAATCAAAATTAGTGGATATGTTAACACATGAGCTTGTTAACAAATTTGGAAAATATCAGTTAGAAAATATAGGTGATTTTGGAAAATTTGGATAAGGAAAATGGCGTTACCATAACTACCAAAGTTTTGAATAAAATCTATTTAAGGGAGCAGTGGACATTTAAATCACCTAATATCGACAAAATTATGCAATATTGATTTTTGGTAAAATATTAATATATACACAATCTTACATTGAATACAAAATTACAAAAAACTGCATTGAAATCGAGTGTTTGCTTCCTAAATTATAATCAAATGGAGCTGTTGTTGCAAATCCTCATGGTGCAGGAAAGCCTACACCAAGTCCAACGACCCCTGGTCCATGGGGAAGGGTAGTATGCAGCTTCACTTTGAACGAGGCTACACTAGGGCAGAAGACTGACTTAACCTCAACATCACAACACACATGCCCGCAGGTGGGACTCGAACTCACAACCCGGCAACCGAGCGATCACAAGGAAACGCCTGCCTCCTGACGGCTCGACCACCGCGTCGACTCTAATGGAGCTCAAAATTATAAACAATCGACGCTGGTTGCTGCACTGAAAGCATTCCGCTATACATTTATTTAAAAGATAAACAAAATGTAACGGTACTCTAATGTTTTAAAAAGATGCAAAAAAAATGCCGTATACTCTATATTTGCGGATTTCTTTCTCCCTATTACCAATTATTTTTAAATAGCTTTTATTTTATCTCCACATTCGAAATTTGCCAACAAAATCTTCAAAGAAACAAGAAAATCCAATGCAAACATTTATTTCTTTTATTCCTGACAATATTTCTTTCCTCTTATGATTTGCAGCAATATATAGTGAACTTCGAAATGTTTTGTTATATCTGAAAGAAACTGCTATTGACCACTGATCTAAAAACATACATTGGGAGAAAGTTGAAATAAATAAATGGGTAGACAAATATAGATTCTACATTGGGGTATGTTTAATTTAGAAGAGTCTTGAAAGTGTTAGGGACTTTACAAGGCTTTTTAAAACAAAAGTAAATAAAATTTTGTTAGGCAGTGAAGCGATTCGTGTATAATATCATTTTTGTTTTTCGACTCAATTTTTTAACGTGCAAACATAGAACACTGCAAAAATTTTGAACTCAATTGTCTTGTAAGAATTAGAGATAATCCAGCCTGGTAGAAAGCAGAAAATTATATTATTGCAAGAAGAAATTAGCAAGATAGCATCCCTTTGTCAGTGCTTACATCTCTCATATTTGACTTGCTTGGATTATTTTGGCTTTTTATTGCCCAGTTTATGAATATCAGTACTGATATGACTCAACATAAAGTTAAAAATAAATTAAGCAATTACTAGCATGCATGCATATGCAGAACTATTCACCAGTATTTGGAGTTCTGAGCCGGTTCCTATGTATCTTACGGTCAACGGTTAGTTCAGGTGTTCCTTGCAGTTTGCGGAAAATCTTACATAGATGAAATATATATAATAGCGAGTTTAGGAAATAACTTGCTGAGGAATTCTTGGCTCAAGACCATTGTGTTACCTAATAGAAATTGACTGAATTTTCTAAACATTTTTTCGTCGACATCGAAATCTCAAGTGTTTAGCTAAGTACGATAGTTCAAATTTGATATTATTGCATTAGATTCCTTTGTTACTGTGACACTGTAAAGGACCTTGCTATCCAACCGGGCATCGAACTACGATTTTCATACCAGCCAGCCGAAGCTCTACCATTGTGCTACTGGAATTGAATTGCAAGATCTTATTGTTGAAATGAACTCTGCATTCTACACCCTCTAATGTCAGATTGACTTGCAACTGTCAACAGTCTTACTAACCAGCTCCTGCCCATTTTACATTAGGTTCTCCTCCTGGTCCTATTTTTATCCTTCAGGTTAGCTCTCAATATGCCAGAGTCCAATGAATCTATGCTAGTCGTACTACGGCCTATTTCGGACTTCATCTTTGCACTAAAGTACAGGGTTGATCTGTTTGGGCGCCATTGTAAATAACCTTATTGCCCCAACCGGGAATCGAACTACGGATTTTCGTCACTGGTCAGTCGGCGCTCTATCGTTGAGCTTACTGGGGTGGAATTGGATGCTCTTTGAGGTGAACTCTGCGAAATATATAACATCCAGAAAACATTTCAGTTGTTTTCATTTTCTTTATTTTTTTTACATATTTTAAATAACTTAGAAGCTGATTTATATAGTAAATTATTAAGTTTAAAACACAGACGACTTAGATTAAGTTTCATTTAAAATGTTAAATACTTACAGACCTTCTCTGAAATTGATGGAAACAAATTTGGTTTCTTTTTGCTGCCTTTCAACGTTCAACATTCATTCATTACTACCACATTTTCACAGATAACACTGAATTCCAAACTTTTCTTTAGGCTTTCTGCAGTTTTTTCAAAGAATCAACAAATCTCCAGCGAACGACTTATTTCCTTTGATTCTTTTGGGATAAATTTTTGCGTCTATGTGATTTGTTGCAATATATGAAAGACCCTTACATTGTTATATCTGAAAGAAAATATTATGAACCACTAAAATAAAATGATACACGAAAATAAATATGATATAAATACATGATAAGACACATTCGAAAATTGGTCGAGATTTCCAATATATTTAATTTCCAGCTTATATTAAAGCATACGATGATTATTACTTGCTAAAAGATAAATAAAAAGTAGGTGTAAAGAGAAAATAAGTTATTTTGGCGTATTTTGTATGTTTTGGAATATTTAACAATAACAAAAATGCAAATTTTCCAAAACGTAGCATGTCTATCTAATGTAGTTCCACTATTATGAAATATCCAACATATTAAATTACTATTTCCACCAGTATGATCACGGTATATTCAAGGTCAAATGCTTTTTGATACATACAAGAAACCACATATGCAGCCATTTCTTTAATAGATATGCAATAACTTGTATTATAAGTATAATAATATTAAAAATATTATACGATATTTCTGATATATTTTTGAGGGTGCAATAGGGTCATATATAACTGAAGAATTCTGCAATTTCAATTTCAAAATATTTGGTTTACACGATTTTTTGATCAACCTGTATCAAAATTAATTTATGACATCACATCAGCCATGCTGAAAAATGCTGGAAGAAATTAATATATCAGTAACGAATACAATAGAATTACGAATATATGTATATATATATAAATAATAAAATACATATATTGAATATATATTTCAAGCATTTTAATTTATTTTTTTTATAAATAACATAGACAAAATTGACTCTACGGCAAGCTTGAGAAAATAATATATAGAACATTATAAATAATACAGGTATTAAATAGATATGATATACCCCTCTTTCCCTGTTCCATATGTAAGGTAAGTAATTGAAAAAATAATTACATGTGGTGAAAGACTGGTGATTATAATCCCTTAACTACACTCTAAGATTAAAATTTATTTTAAGTGCTAGAAATCATATATGTAATCAATATATATATATATATATATATATATATATATATATATATATATATATATATATATATATATATATATATATATATATATATATATATATATATATATATATATATATATATATATATATATATATATATATATATATATATATATATATATATATACATATATATATATATATATATATATATATATATATATATACATATATATATATATATATATATATATATATATATATATATATATATATATTAGAAATATGTTGTAATAAAAAAAATAAAAGCATATAAGTAATATTTACATCACCATGGAAGAAAATTCACGACCATAATGCCGATAAGACAAGAGAACAGCACCAGCCCAAATTCGATGACTGGTCAGAGTTATATTCCTCCTCAGGTCTGAGTATTTAACTCTAACTAATCCAACCACATGCCTGCTTCAGATAGAGCAATAATACATTACTATAAATACTCCAACCCAGAATACAGGCATCAAAAAATGAAAAAATGAAAATTGGATACATTAAGAAAATGTGTATTACCATGCGTCATGAACCCTTCTTCTTCCACCACATGTATACACGATCAACATCAACAGCTTAATTATCTAGAAGCATCGGAGTGAACAAGTCGAAATTCTACCAGGTAGGAAGTACAAACGTCCACAGTAATACTCCCAGACCCGTCCAGGAGCTGGAGACCGGACAAGCACCTCAGAATATGAACAACACATATACGCAATCCTGAATATGAACATGAATCAAAGATGGAAATTCTTACTAAACAATTAATTCATAGGAAAACTGGAAAAACGAGAATGTCATTATACACCATTATAAGGGCGCTCAAATCGCAGTTTCAATACTGACAAAAGTTACAATTTTTTTGCGAAAATAAAATTCAAAACATTAATGTCAATGCATCTTATTTTCCGATTTTTTGATTTTTCTAATTTTGTTACTTAGTTTACTATTTTTCATTTTTATTTATTTATATAATTAATAAACAATTATATATTTTTTCAATGTATGTTAGCCACTATAATTGGGAAAGTTTTCTAAGATGTTATCGAGTGAAAGTTGATACACTGAGTTGATAATTTTAATAACAAACTTAGGAGCATATGCATTATTAGTAGCTGTACTCAATAATTCCATAAAATTCGCTAATTTATACGATATATATATATATATATATATATATATATATATATATATATATATATATATATATATATATATATATATATATATATATATATATATATATATATATACATATATATATATATATATATATATATATATATATAAATCTGAAATATATGTATAAAACTGTATTTTTAATACATAATATTTGATAAGTCAGTCATGCATTGATAATCTAGAACATAAATAAATAATATACAGCGGAGTTATAGCATATCTTGTATTATCATGGAAATTTATGACTGTAATCTCACAAAGCAATTCGAAATCTGAAATATATCGTTCACAATAGCATTACAGATGCATAATTAACACAATAGCGTCAGAACCAAAGGACATACTCAAACAGTGTTGTCCAGATTATGAATTGCCTGTGAATAAAGTAGGAGATTACAGAAAGAGGATCTAGATTGCAAGTTTGGTCTTATTATAAGCATTGAAAATCGCATTTAAATATATCTAATAGGATTTACGACACACAATAAATCACAATAATCACAATAAAGAAAATTGCTGGAATATATATATAACATATATATATATATATATATATATATTTATATATATATATATATATATATATATATATATATATATATATATATATATATATATATATATATATATATATATATATATATATATATATATATATATATATATACATATATATATATATATATAAATATATAAATATATATATATAAATATATATATATATATATATATATATATATATATATATATATATATATATATATATATATATATATATATATATATATATATATATATATATATATATATATATATATATATACATATATATATATATATAAATATATATATAAATATATATATATATATATAATATATATATATATATATAATATATATATATATATATATATATATATATATATATATATATATATATATATATATATATATATATATATATATATATATATATATATATATATCGTATATTACTTATGACTATCTATTTATCAGCCATTATGTGAAGAACGTTAAATATTTCACTTTGGTCCAACGGATGCTGTTATGTATGGGGTATCAATCGGGGCCTTGATGTTGGAATCAATAGGGGCCTCGATATGAGTTGTGCACTATTTTTGATATGGACTCAATGTTCACTATATACACAACCGAAAAGTAATGAAAGAGTGCATATGCTGGGTAAAGGGAATCCGCAAGGCATATAAATCAAATCAAGTTTCTATTTTGAATCGCGCTTTTGAAGAAAAAAATTGGGATTTCCAAGAAATGCTATTTCGAAATGTTTTATTTTTGCCGTATCCCCAAAGTTCATATTTATAGGATTTCATATCAAAGCATACCAGAATTCAATACCATTCCAGGTCTACTGTTTTATGTGGAGATATTTGAATCTATTTTTGCATAAACTTGCAATATCTCATGAATGACAATATAAAATGGTTTATGAAGCAATTGATTGAATTCACTTTTAAAGAATTCGTATATCTTAACATAGAAGTCATATTTTGTTTTAATTGCTGGTTTTTCTTTGAAAAATAAAGAAAAATTAAAAAATATATATATAGTTCGCTTCTATTAATATATATATACTTCGCTTAACATATTAATATTATAGAGCAAGTTCCCAATAAATAGTAGTTGCCAGTAATAAAACTGTATTATTTACGGTCAAAGTAAAGAAGTTCAGAAGAAAAATAAATTTAGGACATAATTAACTTACATGTTGGGAACAAACATCAATTAAGTAGTTACATAGCTATTTGCATAACAAAGGATTAAGGGAATTACTCGATATTTTGTCAGGCGATCTGATTTTTATCGAAAATATAGTCGCTACGTATTTTTTCTTTTGTATTACATAAATTAGTGAAATAGGAAATAGCGACTTTTGTTATTTTCAGAAACAAAACTTTTGCACCGGTGATCACTGAATATATGTGTCTGTTTTGAAAAAAACAAACAACTACGGTAAAATGTGCGCATTTATGCACACAAATAAGCACAAAATAATTTTAAACACAATATACATCTCTATACACAATTCATATTTCCCTACACACAAAATTTTTATACATGGAAACTAATAATTTTTCATTTCAAAATATAGGATGCAATCCTGTTTTATTGTTAATATTGGATAAATGCTAAACTCTACTATTTCTCTACATTGCTATGATTATTCACCTTAAAATCACAAATCAATTGCCTTGTCATATATATTTATGCTACTTTTATTTGTTGCCTTGATCAGGATCTTTGATCATAGGAATTCAACAAAAGAGATTTCAAAATTTGATTTTTAAATATTTTAAAAATCCTTACTAACCTAAACGAGAATCAAATCACGGGTCCTCGTACTGGCCAGGCGACTCTCTACCTACAAGCTACTAGGATGGAATTGTTAGAACCGCTCAAAGTCTTTGTTCATATAATCCTTGTCTACTCAACTTCAGCCGTCCTTTAAGAGTTCTCCTAATCGGTTATTTAAATACTCATATAATCGAAGTGGAATCTTCAATATGCTCTATGTTGAGTGGATCTCGAATACCTTAACTTCGCCTAAAGCACATATGCTAAACAATGTAAATAGTATGAAATTTAAATGACTTATCATCATGATCATCATCAATGGCTTGACAGTCTACTGTGAGCCTTGGCCTTCTTCAGAAGATAATTCTCCAAACTGTCCCCTGGGAGAAATATTTTTCAATTTTTAATATTCAACCACTCAAAGTCCTTGTCCACATAATCCTTGTCCACTCAACTTCGTTCGTCCTTTAAGCATTTTCCCAATCGGTTATTTAAATTAATCCATACTATAATTACCAAGGCCTTTCGCAAGTGTTTGTATAGAAAAATTCTCTTACACATATTATAATGCGTGCGAATATGAAAATAAAAGCAATTTGCTGCAATTTTGTTATAGAATATTTATAAATATATATCAAATACTTTCAAATCAGCAACTTTTCTTAATAACCTTTATGCGGCTGTATAGTCGACTATAAATCTAAGGGATGAATATATGAGGGATTCGAATATGTTCTTCTATACATACTTCAATGTGCCAACGAAAGAAATATTCTGAATTCCAAAAATATGGCAAAGTGAAAAGGTTTAAAATTTTCAAAAGTATTTTTCAGTAGTATATCATTTAAATTTTTTATATTGAATGATATTAACCGAAGAGACATTGTGAAGAACATAAGAAATATCATTTTTGTGACTTTCGAGTACCACTTAAAGAACAGTTTTTATGATTATGCTGTTAAAAATTGCAGAGCAGCGTTTGAGTATAAATTTAATTGAATTCCGACTACAAAACTGACAAATCTTTGCCTCACAGTTACAATAAAAATTAGTGCAATGTGTAAATTAAAGTATTTGCATTGAAAACACAGTGTCGATATTTTGCCCAAATATTTGTAGACAGAAAATGGGCAAGTAATTTTAGTTGCACAAATATTTTTAAAGTGTAATACGCCAGTTTAAGGTAAGACACTTCAATATAAATAAAAAGATTTTTAAATTAGAATGTCAGTTATGTACCTCTGAAAGTCGGGATTTGAGTTCATCAGACAAATATAAATATGGACTATCTTCCAAAAGTTAAGAATTTTTAATGCTCAAAATTTTCAGAAGAGTGTTAAGGTTGATTCTGGAATATATTAGCTGTTTCTGACTCAAAAGATACTGGATAAGATACTGGATAAAAGATTTGGAATATTCTCATCACTGACGTGCTGTTGAGAACTTGAGGCAGAATAATCCATTAACGAAGTTGTTAGTTTCTTTTCTGTGGACCGTTCAGTCATTCTTCGCTTATGGAAATCTTTCCAAACACGGAGGACAGTTACCCTAAGATATATTACAGAGCGTTCTAGGGCTACAACATTCTCTGATAATCAGTACGTTGCATTACTGGTCAAACGCAATCGTTAAGCGACCGAATCAGATCTCCAATCAGTGGCTACAATAACAATAGGAAAATTAATATCAGTCAGTACTGCAAATAGAACATACAAAAGACTATTCCCGGGTGCCAAGAATCTGTGGCTCTACGAACGTTAAGCCAGAGGAGATTAAATTGATGTCGTTACTATATAACTTGGACAGAAGCACAATGGATAAATTTAATCACTTCACGAATGAGTCACAATTTGCTATCGGTGCAGACAATAAACGTGAAAGACTGGTGAGAACGAGGGACATGCAACCATCCCAATAATAACGTTGAACATCTCGCTTTTAGTCGCAGTAGTGTTATGGTATGTACTGGATTTTCTTTTGGATATTACACCAACCTGCACGTCTTTAGAGGGTGAACACGCGCAGCTTCATAATTGTGCACTTAAAATTCTTGCACAGTTACGTTCATAACTGTGCAAGTACATAACTGTGAAGACGTAAAAGGTTGGGATGAACACTGTCGGGAAGAACACAGTCCTGGAACACTTCGTGAGACTCTATGCTGTATTTGTGAGGCCATATGGTATTTTGATGAATGGTAATGGTCGTTCACATATAGAAGGTTTGGTGGGAGAATGCCTTGTAAATGAATGTGTTGTTCGTATGCAGTGATCAGCGTATTTTCAATTCCATCGCACATCTTTAAGATGCCCTAGGAATTGTTTATGTGCATCTACACCCTCCAACTGCTCCCCATGAGCTCAAAACTGCCCTTCTACAGGAATGACAGTGATTGCCATGTGCTGCATCAGATCAGCTGATTCAAGGGATAACACAGCGATGTGAAGATTCTGTCAAAATTAGAGGAGCCCATATCTTATATTAAGGCTCGTTTGGTTTATTTATAAAAAATTCAAATATTTTACCGAATATACAAAGTGTGAAGTCAGTGCTTAAAGGAGAAGGAATATATCGAAACGTATCTTCAACTTTATCATACTCATATGTATATTACTTTCCTGTTAAATTTAGAATCACTCAATGCAGCACTTATTTAGTTATAGCTAACTTACTTCCGCGTGCTTAAGTTTTGGAAATTAGAGTACTAAATATGTTCAGGTGGGAATACTTTAAAATACAATCTTAAACAGAGACGTTATTGATATTGACTGAAGTCTAATATACTGGGTTTAATATATCGTTTAATACACCCAGATTTCAAAACTCACATTTTTAGAAGATGACTTATGCCGGAAAATTTTAATTCAATGTGTATAAAAGGAGTTATATTTTTATGCTTGCTATGAATAAATAGTAATAGCTCAAAAATACCTATTATCATCTGCCCAGATATCAGTCGAGAAATAACACATATGCTAAGGAAAAGAATAATGTATTTAGCTTATAAATATTTACCAAACTCTATCAAAGATAAATATATGTTTTAAAAATAAAAAAGAAGAAGAACTTCTGAATGTTTCATGATTTTTATCATTTGATGTCTATAACCATTTTTTCTGACTTAAGTGCTCTCCCCCAGCTCTAGATATATTTGTATAAATAAATGCGATTAAATTTTACTTTAAACTCTTTAACAATTATTTTTATCATACAGATCCACCCTCCGTATCTGTACAACCATCTGAAGGACTGATTGTCAACGAAACCGGCGAGGCAGTACTTATATGCCACTTTAGTGCCAACCCACCGAATGTCACTGAGGTCACATGGTATAAAGATGGAATTCCAATTCGACTACCTTCTCCAGTTCCAGTTTTTAATCCAAAGAATCAAAAAGCTGCTCCTACTTCTTCTACGGGTTCGACTTTATTTGTTCCTAGTCCTAATCTGGTCCTAAAGAAAGTTTTAAGATCCGAGGCAGGATCCTACACTTGCCACGTTCGGAATGCTTTTGGAAGAGGAAATTCAAGTAACTTCTTGACTTTGGATGTATTATGTAAGCTGTCGCATAATTTTTAATTAATTGCTTACATTCATATATTAATTTTATGCTTGAAATTTTCAGTATAAATGCCGACTGGTAAAAAAATATATTCGTTTTATTTTATACTAGCAGCATACATGTTCTTCGTTCGGAAAATATAACATAAAGGAACATAATATTTACACCTATGTGTAAAATTCTATAGTATTCTAAATGCCTTTGTTATTCAAAATATTCTATTAAAATATCTAATGTAATTCTTCTAAAAAATGTATAAGAATCTCTGGGCTCGATATACAAAATTATCTTCACAGGCAGTTCTGAAGAATAAAGCATCCTGGTCCAGTTTGAACACAAATTTAGAAAAAAATATTTTTTAATTCTCACAAAACGACAGAGATTATCTAGAAAATTGTACTTAATTATGCAAAATATTGAATTTTCGTCGATTCGGTGTGATTTTGATATATTTAGCGTCATTTTATCAATTAGGCGACATTTTCGTCAATTTAGCGACATTTTAAAAATCACCAAATTTATCGGCAATTGGGATTATAGAACTAACTGACAGTCCCACTTGGCGACAAATTAGCGAAACATCAACACAATACTATCCCTTAACAAAACACAATTAATTTCATCCATGTAGCGCAATTTAATCAATTTCAAGATAATTTTATGGATTTACAAACATTTTTACCAATTTGGCAACATTTTAAGAATTCGATAAATGTGTTAATAAGTAAGACGATTGGACTAGCAGGCAAATGCTACCGAAACATTATTTCAGTACTCTCTTCTAACAAAATAAAATTGATTTATTCGATTTAGCGTCGTTTTTATCAATTTGACGACATTTCTATCAATTTGCCAACTTTTAAGAAAACTTTCCAAGTTAGCGATATCCCGCCAAAGCCGTAGATCTGAAGTTGCAGATCTGAAGAAAAAGATATATTGAACCCTTTTGTATATACTAAATGAAAACAGAAAGATTGTATTATAAGATATACCCGTTCTGATCTTATTCTGTTTCAACAATCGGCTAAATGTGTTTATTGGCTAAACATAATATATGAGTTTATTGGTTAAACATATGACTTTATTGGCTAAACACAATATACGAGTTATTTGGCTAAATACAATATATAAGTTTGAAAACTCTTTGCCAAAATAAAGGAAAATCATACACGCAGTCCGCAATCAATATAATTAAAAGAAAATTCAAACCGTTTATTTAAAAGATATACTTTTATGCCCATTTATTTATTATTCAAATCGAAAGAATAATAATAAAAATTGGCAAGCGCATTTGATTTAATTGCGTTGCTGAGCAACATTATATAAGAAAGAATCCTCTTCATAAAATGCTAATAATTAAATAACCATTTGTATTTATTATTATTTTCATTGTTGAGTAAGAGCCTATGAAAAATAAAGCATGGTTATAGGATTTCCATTTAAATTCATGTTTCAAACCTGCGATTATCAGACTGATTAGAGCAATAAGCTCCCACTAAACTCAGAGATAGAGTTTCAATTCACTTTCACGTTTTAAACCAGTGATTCCTCACCTTTTTTGCTCATAGGAACCAGTAAGTTAGCGGGTAGAACTCATAGGAAAAGATTTTTTTTATTAATATCTCGACAACCCCTGGTCTTAGAAACTCAAAACATAGACTAAATTTTAAGTGGGACTACTTTAAAGTGACCGCAAAATTTCATCAAATTCAATTCAACTGTTCTCCCGTGATGATGAGACAAATGATGAGACAATGATGCGACAAAAAGTTTCGTTTGTCATTAGTATCTCTACAAACCCTAGTCTTAGAAACTCAAAACATGGACTAAATTTTATGTTATTTCAAGGCTACCCATAAAATTTCATCAAATTTACTTCAACCGTTCTCCCGTGATGGTGAGATAAACATGCAGAGAGACAGACAGATTTTCAGTTTTATTTAGTAGATAATACACAAATAAAAAAATAAAATCTTCTTAACTTATACTCACGGCTCAAAATGCAGCTAAAGTATAAAAATAAATAACTTCTTTCAAATCAGCATGTAATATTTATTTTATTTATTATTAGCTGCTTTTAATGAAGTCATTTCAAAAGATAAAAACTATAAATATATATAGAAAGAACTATAAAAGATAATTACTTAGAAATATTTAAATATACCCCACAGGTAGAGTACTATAACCTATTTCCTGTACAATTGTCCAATATGTCACAAATTAATTTTTGTTCTATAGCTGTAAAATAAGTAACTGTATTTTTTTAATATTATATATTGTCATTATGTACGTAGATGATTTGCAAAACTACTAAAAATTTCGTCATAAAATTTTAATTTGATGAAATTAATATTGAAAACAGAAAACATGCAGATAAATTTTCTATTATCATGTAAACCTTTAAAAAATGCTGAGAACTGAATCATAATACAGGACTCGAAGTAAAATAACTGAATGCATAAATGATTTATCAAAATATTTACTGCGATTAAAATTATTAATATTTTTTGAAAAATGATTATTTTTATAATATGCTTTACATAAATATAAAAAAGCATCGATGTAATTCTTGGCAATTTATATATTTCCTTTGAAATGATTCCTATATTCTAATATTCTCCTTGGTGGCGGGATGAGGTTGGAGATGCTGCTGGGTCTGGTTTTGTGCCTGATATCCCTCTGATGGTTTTCGCAACGATAATTTGTGCATCTACATTACCTTTAGGTTGGACGGGAGTCAATTTTGATTATACTCTCCAAGAAATTAATTATTTTTATTACCAAACTATATATGCATGATATTATCTTAAATGTTTTAATATCTGCAACTTCGATTTTAAAACAGAAAATTTCTTTGAAATATTTCTCTATTTAACTATTGGTGTATTTTTAGTTTTCAAGTGATAAATACACTTATGATGATTTCCACAATATAAATAAGACGTGATAATTTCCCATATTTACTTCTGACTCTAATATTTTGAAGAAAAAACAACCTTAAGTATATATTGCAAACAATTTTAACAGTTGTGGAAAAATACTTTTTTAAAATATGTTGAAAATCCACTTTCGTTAGAAATGGTTCACAAATAACATTTTCCTCTCAGAACTCTTATTTTATTAAAGAAAAAATAACTGAAGTGTGGCTTAACTCGACTTTTTAATACCAGCATCCATTTTTAATAGCTTTCTTTTTCAAATTTTACAAGAAAAATGTTGAAAAATCCGTATCATGTGTCCAAATTATTACAAGTATAGCGAGTAAACTTTACCTTAAAGGGCTTGAAAAATATCTTGATTGATACCACATTTGACAATGTACCACCTGGGGGGTTGGGTAACTTGCTCACCGAATGACGACTCAAACAAAAAAAAACTGTATCATGGCTATTTTTCACAACAATTATTGAAACTATAAAATCTCTTAATCAGTGAGCCAAAAATAAACCCTTTTATATACGATTATGTCACGCTTTAATCTACGCTGCCCTGTTAAAAAACATAAAATTTCAAATACATTTCGAAGTTTTCGTTTGAATTTAAAGAAATTATATCTAGTTCTAGATTTTTTGATAACAAAGTCGGATATAAAGTTTCGCGAGAATCCATTAATATTTGTGGCTGCTATTGCGTGCAAAATAAATCGACCACGGACATACATACAGACAGATGGACATCCCTCCATAAATAGTAAAAACATGTTCAGAATATCTTAAAACATATATTGACATCAAAATCTCAAAATCCAAATATTTGTGAAAAAACAGTACTTTCTCAATACTACGTATGAGCGAGTAAGAAATTTGGGCAATGTGTAACTTCTGTATACTTTTCACATTTGCAGCATGGGATCATTTTTGCTTCTCAATCTTATGCACATGTATTCAATTTTATTATCCTTTCACATTTGATTCGCAGATCCTCCCACTGTGAGTGTAAGTGTCATTCCGACAGTGGCGGCAGAGCTGACTGACGCTGTGCTTACCTGCAATCCGGTCGATGGAAATCCCTTGATGCTAACGTCAGTGCGGTGGTTTCACAACGGCAATCACATTCAAGGAGAGTTTCCAGAAGACGAGAAAGGTGAACTAACCCTAAAGAATCTGACACGTGACCGGAGTGGCAACTACACATGTCGAGGCTTGAATACAGCTGGATGGAGTCTGGATTCAGTTCCTAGATATCTAGATATTCATTGTAAGTTGTCGAATCTCAAACTATATTTTATACTTGTCATTAAATGCGATGAATAATGATGATAATAATGAAATAAATAATTAAAATAAATGAGAAAAAACTGGTAGTAATATAATTTTAAAAATAATATGTTGCAAAAAATTCTGAGTAATTTTTAGTTTGAAAACGATACATAAAAAAATATAAGAGTAGCACCTGATTTTCCCTACATTATGCAATGACTTTACTTTTTTTAAGTTTTTTTTATTATATATAAGATACTTGGTAAAATGTAGATGTGCTTTGGTTTATACATTAGCATTTAACACTTTTCTTGATAACAAGATGTAAATATTTTTTGAAGTACCCAAATAGATAATTCAACTTGGCAGAAAATTGGCTAGCGTCCACTAAGCAATATATAATTCTAATAAAAAAATGAATAAAAATTCTAATAAAAATGTACGTTTCCTAATAAAAATTTGCGCATAAAATTATTATTTATTTAACATTATTGAAGAACCCGATCGATTTTTATTGAATTTTTCAAAAAATATTTTTTAAATTTTGGGAGATTTCCCACTATTCCATCCCGTTTAAAATTGATGGGTTTCTAGCATTAACTGGTGCTAATAATCGTACTAAATATATTTGTAACACTCCATTCGTTCGTGAGTTCATGATATATCGTTTTCCCAGACTCACGGGCAGACACAATAACATACATACT
The DNA here is from genome assembly GCA_951213105.1 of Amaurobius ferox. NCBI lineage: Eukaryota > Metazoa > Arthropoda > Arachnida > Araneae > Amaurobiidae > Amaurobius > Amaurobius ferox. Next base: position 97,457,842 of record OX578136.1, read on the forward strand.
AACATTTACACTAACATACTAACATTCACAAAACATACTAACAGACCTACGTTCACACATACATGACCTCATGAACGTTTGAATCGTATTCAGAGGGGCTTTAAACTGGGCTTTCCCTCGAAAATGCGAATTCACACACATTTTCAACTCTTTATAATACTTTTATCATTCATTACAATGTTTGTAGAAAAAGTATTAAATTAGAAATCGACTGGCGTTTAAGTGAAATCAAATATGCTACAGAAATGCAGCTAAATGCTTTCATTCCCTATCTCTCGAATGTAAATTTATCATTAAAATATACCATTGACAGTATTTAAAAGTATTCATGTTAAAGCATTGTATATGCATTATTTTATACAATTTCTATCTTATTTTAATAATTAAGTTTATTTAAGTTGCAATAGTATTTAAAAATACATTATTTTATTTAAGTTCAAAACACATGGTTCATATTTATTTTTAGACCCTCCTGGTTCAGCAAGCATTTTCCAATTAGAATCTACCGCTGTCAAAGGGAAAACTATTACACTATCTTGTAAACTAGATGATCTGGGTCATCCCTCTGCGTCTAAATACCTATGGGAATCTCCTACGAGAGCCATAAGCAACAACAATGGAACATCCAACAACCAAGTCTCCACTTCTGCTGCTGTCCTTAGTATGGAAAATGTAAGTGCAGCATCCGAGGGCATTTACTTTTGTGCTGGGCGCAATGAAGTTGGAACAGGTCCGCTGGGTCATTTTACTTTGAAATTAAATGGTAAGTGCAATTTGTGAATAGAATTATGATTGCAAAAATAACACTGATGATAATAATAATAATATTTTATATTTATTGTCCATTAGTAACAGTTCCAATATAATAAAGGTTAAATTTCATAAATACTGGTAAACCTATTTGTGTTATAGATTTTAAAATGCTACTTAAGGGCCTGACCACAATTTAATTCACGAGGAAGTTATTATGGATTACTAAATACAACTCATCACTGTTACATATTGTTATACATTGGGTTACCATGCAAATGCATCGCTATATTTTGGATCAAGAAACAAAATGTTTGGCAACTATTGAATTGAGGATTAGGATTTCTCTATGGTATCGTATCAGAAAAACGAAACAATAAGATAAATATAGTAAACCTTCATTTTAAATGTATATATTTAAGTAATAACTTCAAATAATTTCAGATTTAACATAATAATCTTTAAATTTAACCAAAACAATGTATATTCGTATTTTAAAGCATATTTTCTTAAAATAGCATGGCATAGCAATCAACTGTCTGCGTTTTGTACTACAATAAAGTATGTATTTTACATCTAGATAATAACCTGGAGCAACTCCCGAATAAGTAAAAAATTTATATTTTGCTCCAATTATACTATAATGATTTGACGTTCGAATGACTTTTATACCTTAAAAGAATATATATGGTGAGGGGAAAATGATGACGATGAAATTGGAATAAATTGCGATAATTTATAGGCTCAAAATTTAAAGTAAAATTACATGAACTCTCACAGTTAAAACTTAAGAAATATTTTACTAAGATATAGCAGCAAATACTATTCAAGATTAATATATTTTAACAGAATCATGCCATTTTATGTTTTTTTTTAATTATAGTATTTAACTCTATTTCGTTATATTACCGTTTGGATATTTTCTATTTAACAACGAAATACTCTTAAGTATCTGTCTTTAGGCACAGGTTTTTAAGACTTTCAAGAATCCTCACATATATTTCATTACTTTCTAATAAAATTTATATTTAACTAAATGTATTTTCATTATCGACTAATCTAATATATTCTGTGTAATGTCTATATTAAATATTATATTTATGAGTGATTTAAAATTTGATTAAGGCATTTCTAAAATTATGCAAGTTATCTTCCACTTTAAATTCAGAAGTCTGCCATAATAAAATTTGGCAGTGTTTATTTATTCACTTTGTGCAAATTCGTATTTCATTCTTAAATGTTCGACTTCTGGTTAAGATATTGTTTTTGAGAAACACGTTTAAAACATTTAGTGTATAAACAAACGGGGCAGAAAGAAATTTCTGTACCATATACGACTGAGTGGAACTGACTAAAGTATGAATTATAGAGCACATATTGCTACAAGAAAAACTTCAAATTTTAAATACATGTTGATCTCGGCCTGTAATTAGGCCAGTTTCTAATGACATCAATTGGAAAGTAAGGTGAAATTTGAAGGCCAAAAATAAGTATATTTAGAAATAAATAGGAACGATATATTTCTCAAATACATATATCCCAAAATAAAGCAACATGTGTTGAGGAAAAGAAATTAAAGTCAACGGAGGGAGAACAATAGCTTCAAGATTCCAAGATCCATGGTGCCACTGTTTGAAAACATTAATGCAAACGAATTTACAACAAGCCATAAAGTTGACATAACTTAGGCAGAAGTGACGCAAGGTTTCGTGAAGGAATAAACCAATCATAAGAAAACCACAAGAAAAACTCATAAAAAGAAATAGCCAATAAGAAAAATAATACGCTAATATAAAATAATAATGGCCGCGGGAGATAGGCGGAGCAAATAACTCTATCTGAAATCAAGAGTTTTCAGAAGCATTGAGTGAACTTACATTAAATAGTCTTGGGCGATAACTGACATTGACTTAGCGATTGAGAAAGACTCCTGAATAATGAGGAACAAATTCGCCTTCACTGATACGACATATAATGAGACAGTGGATACTAACAATCAGACGCTGACATTTCTTCGTATTCAAATAATTATTGGAGACGCTGATGCACAGCTTGCGGTATAACTTTCCAGCGAGACCAACTGAAGTATTTTCAGAAGTATTTCTGCAGTTTCATAAATTGTGAGGAATATAATGAAATAAATGATAATTTAATGATAACTGATATTGGCGTGAAATTTCTAGATATGTGTCATTATATCAAATTCATGAAAACTTCATCGCTTATGTTCAATAATAGGCAGTGCTTGCAATTCTAAATGATTGGAAATTGGTAACAATTATGTTTATAGAAAGTACATTGGTGATAATTGCTTGAAAGTTGTAAAACGAATAATTAAGTCTTTCAAATCTAACAAGTTGGCTTATGTTTACTTTAGCCCTATTTCATATTTATATTTTCAGAAATTTTTATTTTAGACTAGCAGCATACCCTTTCTTCGTACGGAATATATTATATAAAGAAACTTATGATTTCCAATTATGTGCAAATTATGTTAAAATATTAAATTTATTGCTCCTAAAGTTTAAGAATATATGTTCTCACTATGCAAAATTATCTTCACGGAAATATCTGAAGAATAAAACATCCAGGCCCCTTTTGTAAGCAAATTTGCAAAGAAAAAAAAGGAATTGAATCAATATATGCAACACCGTACTACTTATTTTGTCGCAGATTAGAAAATATGCCAGTGTGTCAGTAGAAAATTACCCGTATTACAATATGAGTCTGTAAAATCTTACGTAATAAATTGAATAAATGACGTAATAAATTGAAAAATCAATAATCTCCGCACTCTTTATACCAGAAGGCCGTAATTGATTCCCATGCCAATATATATCAAAACATATGCCAATATACCTCTACTACGTGTATTCTCGTAGATTAGAAGATATGCCCGTGTATTTGTAGAAGATTACTCGTACAACGTACAATATATGAGTTTAAACAATTTTGTCACAATAAAGCAATTGCATAATAACTTCAAAATATCAATAATCCCTGAATCAATATTCCCCGAAAATATCAATAATAATAACGTTTAAAACTGAAGACCGTAATTTATATTATCCAGTCAAAAATGCTATAAGAAAAGTCAAATCGTTCTTTTCTAAAATATATTTTTATATCCATTTATTAATTATTCAAATCGAAAAAATAATAATTAAAATTAAAAGACTGATTTAATTTAATTGCATTTCTGGGCAACATGATATAAGATAGAAGCTTCCTCATTAACTGCAAAATTAAATAACCATTTTGATTTCTTTATACATTTTTCAGTAAAAGCTTGTGAAAAATAAACCATGGAGAGAGTTTTCCCACTTAAATCATGTTTCAAATAATTCATGTTTTCAGACAGTGACTAATTAGCGCAAAAAATCTCCCATCAAACTCAGATATACAGTTTTAATTCACTTTCAAACGACTTTCAAGCTTTTCTTTTGGATAAACCACGGAGTTAGGGAATAGAACTCCAAGGAAAAAGTTTCGTTTTTCATTAATATCACGACAACTCCTGGTCGCAGTTACTCGAAACTTAGGCTAAATTTATGGGGGAGGGCTATTTCAAGGCTATAAACAAAATTTCATCAAATTCCATTCAGCCGTTCTCCCGTGATGAGGAGCCAAGCGAAAATTTTGTTTTTTCTAATATCTCGAGAATCACTGATTGTAGAAACTCCAAACATGGACTAAATTTTAAGTGGGGCTATTTCCAGGGTATCCACAAAATTTCATTAAATTCGGTTCAGCCGTTCTCCCGTGACGACGAGACAAACAGACAGACATGAAGACAGACAGATTTTCAATTTTATGTATATAGACTAGCAGCATACCCGTTCTTCGTACAAAGAAAGTATAATACAAAGAAACTTATAATTCGCAATTATGTGCAATTTCTGTTAAAATATTAAATTTATTGCTCCTAAAGAGAAGTTTAAGAATATGTGTTCTTACTATGCAAAATTATCTTCACGGGCAGATCTGAAGAATAAAACATCCTGACCCCTTTTGTAAGCAAATTTACAAAAAAAAATAAGAATAGAATCAATGTATGCAACCCTGTACTACTTATATTGTTGCAGATTAGAAAATATGCCAGTGTGTTAGTAGACGATTACCCGTATTACAATATGAGTCTCAAAAATATTTGCCAAAATAAAAGAGATGACGTAATAAATTGAAAATACCAATAATCCCCGTACTATTTATGCCAGATGGTCATAATTGATTCCAATATATGCCAATATATATCAAAACATATGCCAATATACCTGTACTACATATATTCTCGTAGATTAAAAGACATACCCATGTATTTGTAGAAGATTACTCGTACAACATACAATATATGAGTTTAAACAATTTTTGTCATAATAAAACAATTGCATGATAATTTGAAAATATCAATAATCCCTGAATCAATAATCCCCGAAAATATCAATAATAATAATGTTTAAACCTGAAGACCGTAATTGATACTATCCAGTTAAAAATGCTATAAGAAAAATCAAATCGTTTTTTCCTAAAATATATTTTATATCGATTTATTTATTATTAAAATCGAAAAAAATAATAATTAACATTAACAGACAGATGTAATTTAATTGTGTTTCTGAGCAACATGATATAAGATAGAATTTTCCTCATAAACTGCGAAATTAAATAACCATTTTGATTTCTTTATACTTTTCATTGTTCAGTAAAAGCTTGTAAAATATAAACAATGAAGAGAGATTTCCCATTTAAATCCTGTTTCAAACAATTCATGTTTTCAGAAAGTGACTAATTGGCGCAAAAAATCTCCCATCAAGCTCAGAGATAAAGTTTTAGTTCACTTTCAAACAATTTTTAAGTTTTTCGTTTGGATAAACCACGGAGTTAGAGAGTAGAACTTCTAGGAAAAAGTTTCGTTTTTCATTAATATCTCAACAATCCCTGATCTTAGATACTCGAAACTTAGATTAAATTTATGGTAGGCTTTTTAAGGCTATCCACAAAATTTCATTAAATGCGGTTCAGCCGTTCTCTCGTGATGATGAGACAAACGAAAATTTCGTTTTTTACTAATATCTCGAGAACCACTGTTCGTAGGAACTCTAAACATAAACTAAATTTTAGGTGGGACTATTTACAGACTACCCACAAAATTTCATGAAATTCGGTTCAGCCGTTCTCCCGTGATGACGGGACAAACAGACAGAGAGACAGACAGACAGATTTTGAATTTTATTTATATAGACAAGGGGCGTAGAAAACCCAGACCACACGACCAACCCAAAGGCTAATGGTACTTTCTGTGTGGCCGGGAGGACAAGGGGCGTGTCAAATGTGTTTACGTTACTATAAAATTGTTATATATTCACTTCTAAAATGCCGAAATGCATAAAAGTTACATATTTCGATTCACAACATTTCATTTTATTTTTAGAATGCAACATTAAAAATTTGAAGTTATTTTACTTCTCTGAACCATTAAAGAAATCCACCCGTTATCCTCTTGGTTGGAATCATATACTTGTAAGCCAAATATAAATACACCATGCACGATTTTAGAATATTACGTTCACAACCTAGCCAAATCAAACATATAATGATGCAAAATTGAATATTTGAATGTATTTTACTTCCTGCACCTTTAAAAAAAAAAACCACCCGTTACCTTTTGATTTGGTATCATATTACTAGTAAGTTAGATACCAATACACTATGTACGATATCAGAATAATACTTTCACAATCAAGCCAAACCAAACAGATAACCCTCCCGGATCCATCGTCTATAGACTTGTTCTGTAACGTCACACCAACAATATCCCTGCCGTCTGGAAAGGGTTAAGCCGTATTCACCACTTGTATAACAAGCCCGTAGATTCATCTGGATCTCATATATAATTCTACGCTCATAATAAATATACCAAGCTTCTTCTGTTTATAAAAATTTCTGGTATTTAATCGTTTGAGGTAGAATTATTAATTTTCCTTATAATTAAAACAACGAGATCTTGCAATCATACTGTTTTTTACTTTCCTTATATACATAATGTATAACGAAAGTATTGTGACGGGGTCGAAAATTCGAAATCGATTTTTCGACGGGAGAGCTCGTTTCAAGCATCCCTGATCACGAATAAAACATTTTTGAAGTGATGTCTGTGTGTGTGAAAGTATGTGTGTGTGTGTGCGTATGTGTGTCAGTGAGACTGTGAAGACGATAACTGACGTACGAATGGACCGATTCGAACCAAATTTGGTACAAAATCACAATCCGTAAACACTGGAGGCCTATTGTTTTTATACATAATCGAATGTTCAGAACGTCCTTAAATTTTCGAATAAAATTTTGAAAAAATCGTCAAAAAATCAAAACCACTAATAAAGTTACGCAATTAGACATTTCTTATGTAATTTTTCATTAGAAAACGATTGACATAAATTTTAGAGCGCTAACATGAACCGTTCTCGAGATATTACACATTTTTCAAAAAAATATTAAAAGTCATATAAAATGAAAAAGAAATATTTCCTATTGAGAAACATGTTAACTTCTCATATGTAATACCATGCGATAAATTGGGGGACATCAATCTCGTGGATCTAGTTCGTTCCATTCATGAAAAAAAATACATTGAGTAACACTTTTGTATTTGAACGCCAATAGTCATTTATTTGCTGTAAGAACAACTTTTTTCTTCGTCCATAACGGTTGGCGACGAATTTGGCAAAATGTCGCCAACTTGGCAACTTTTTGAAATGTTGCCAAATTAACGAAAATTTCGCCAAATGGATAAAAATGACGCTAAATCAATGAAAATGACGACCAATTGTCGAAAATTCAATACCATGGAAAGAATATTAGTATCTACTATAAAACACGGCGGCAGTTTTGGCAGTGGCTGGAATCGAACCCGGGCCTACCGAGTGCAACTCCAGCGCGCTAACCAATGGGCTATCGCGCCCAAATGACTATTGGTGTTCAAATACAAAAGTATTGCATAAAGTATCTTTTCTCATGAATGGAACGAGCTAGATCCACGGGAATGATGTCACCAAATTCATCACATGATATTACATATGAAAAGTGAAAAGGTTTCTTAACAGATAATATATATTTTTTAATTTATGGGGTAGTAATTTAATTAATAGAATAAAATAAATAATTTTGTTCTGGAAACAATACAGTATTTGAAATTGGGTTCAAAATTTTTTGGAAAACGCAGAGCAACAATATTTAAAAGATTTAAGAACTGAAATAAAATAGACAATATTAGATACTTTATAGGCCTCAATATTAGAGGAACAGTTGAGGATGAGTATGTTTCTGACAAGTTATCACTGCGTAAATGTTTCTAAAAATTGAGAGAATACAGATCGTTTCTGAAACACATGGACTAAGTTTTTAAAGGGATCAAATGACACTAATCAGTAAATTAAGAGTAATATGTACAGTTTTATTTCGATCAACGCAAATCAAAAAACCCAGTCCGTAAAACATTATTTTAGACCATATATTCGAATTAAGAAAATATTTGCACTTTAGGGAGAGTTATCATTTCCAAAATACTGTAAACTGACACACAAATGGCAGAATTTTAGTATTTTAAATGCAAATATAAGAAAAGCTAAAATTATGAGTAAAAGTTAGATTCATTTTATAAATTACAAGCAGCATACCCTAGCAGAATTCTTCGTACGGAATATATAATATAAAGAAACTTATAATTCGCAATCATGTGCAAATTCTGTTAAAATATCAAATTTATTGCTTCTAAAGAGAAGTTTAAGAATATCTGTTCTCACTATGCAGAATTATCTTCACGGGCAGATCTGAAGAATAAAACATCCTGGCCCCTTTTGAAAGCAAATTTACAAAAAAAAAAAGGAATTGAATCATTATATGCAACCCCGTACTACTTATATTGCTGCAGATTAAAAACTATGCCAGCGTGTTAGTAGAAGATTACCCGTATTACAATATTAGTCTCAAAAATATTTGCCAAAATAAAAGAGATGACGTAATAAATTGAAAATATCAATAATCCCCGTAATCTTTATACCAGAAGGTCGTAATTGATTCCAATATATGCCAATATATATCGAAATATATGCCAATATACCTGAACCACTTATATTCCCGTAGATTAGCAGATATATCCGTGCATTTGTAGAAGATTACTCGTACAACGTACTATAGATGACTTTCAACAATTTTCGTCATAAATAAACAATGGCATAATAACATGAAAATATCAATTGAAAATATCAATATTACTCGTACAACGTACAATATATGAGTTTAAATAATTTTCGTCATAAATAAACAATGGCATAATAACTTGAAAATATCAATAATCCCTGAATCAGCAGTACCCGAAAATATCAGTTATAATGAAGTTTAAACCTGAAGACCGTAATTGATATTATCCAGTCAAAAACGCAATGTCAATGAAATTTATTTTATATACATATCTTTATTATTCAAATCGGAAAAGATTTAATAAAAATCGTATGGCACATAACACATTGGATCCGTTTCTGAGCGACATGATATCATTTGCTTCAAATAAATTGATGGAAATCATATCGTCTAAATAATTCTATCTCCATGGAAGTTTTGGCGACATTTTGTCAATTTAGCGATAACTTAAAAAATCGCCAAATTTATCGCCAAGTGGGACTGTAGAATCTATAGTCCCATTTTGCGACAAATTGACGAAACATCATCACAATACTATCCCCTAACAATACACAATTAATTTCATTTATTAAGCGCAATTTTATCAATTCCAGGATATTTTTATGAATTTACAAATATTTTTATCAATTTGGTGATATTAAAGAAATTCGTTAAATGTGTTACTAAGTAGGACGGATGGACTGACCGACAAATGCCACCGAAACATCATTTCAATACTCTATTCTAAAAAAAAAATTAATTTCATTGATTTGCGTTATTTTTATCAATTTGGAGTCATTTCCGCTAATTTGGTAAATTTTAAGAAAAGTTACCAAGTAAGCGAAATTCCGCTAAATTCGTAGCTCTGAATTTGCAGATCTGAGGAATAAAATATCCTGATCCCGTTTGTATGTACTAAATATAAACACTAAAATTGTAAAATTGTATAAGATACACCCGTTCTACTCTTTTTCTGTTTCAACAATCGGCTAAATGAATTTATTGGGTAAACACAATATATGAGTTTATTAGCTAAACCCAATATATGAGCTTGAAATCTCTTTGCTAAAATAAATGAAAGTGATGTACGCAGTCCGCAATTTATATAATTAAAAGAACAATCAAACAGTTTATTTTTAAAATATATTTTTACTTCCATTTATTTTTTATTCAAACAGAAAAATAAGTATTAACAACAGATTTAATTTCATTTCGTTGCCGAGCAACATGATATAAGATAGAATCTTCCTCATAAAAGGCGAAATTAAATAGCCATTTTGATTTCTTTATACTTTTCATCGTTGAGTAAAAGCTTGTGAAAGATAACCCATTGAGGGAGACTTTTCCATTTAAATTCATATTTTAAACAATTTATGTTTTCCGATAGTGGCTAATTAATGCAAAAATCCTGCACCAAACTCGGAAATAAAGTTTTATTTCATTTTGAAGTTTTAAACAAACGTATTTCACTCTTTCCGTTTGGATAAACCACGGAGTTGGAGAGTAGAACTCTTAGGAAAATGTTCCGTTTTTCATTAATACCTCGACAACCCCTGGTTTTAGAAACTCGAAACTTGTGCTACATTTATGGGGGGCTATTTCAAGGCTATCCACAAAATTTCATTAAATTCGTGTCAGCCGTTTTCCCGTGATGATGAGACAAACGAAAATATCGTGTTTTATTAGTATCTGGAGAACCACTTCTTGTAGAAACTTAAAACACAGACTAAATTTTAAGTGGGGCTATTTCTAGGCTACCCACAAAATTTGATCAAATTCAGTTCAGCCGTTCTCCCGTGATGATGGGACAGACAGACAGACAGACAGACAGATTTTCAATTTTATTTATATAGATGAAGCAAGCAACAGGCTCATCTGGGTGGGTTTCTTCTCGGAATAAAACACAGCGCAACCACTATTACTTTCTTAACCTGTCTAATCTTAATTCCTTAGTCAAAATTAAAAAACAGTCACTCAAATTAATTTAATTATTTTCTTCAATATTAAATTAAATCAATATATAATATATGATATGAAATGTAGTTTTACAAAATTAATTGTACATAACTAATAAGAAAATATAATTTCTTGGAATTTTGTTAGATAAATTTATAACTCGTGCAATTTTTATTCTAACATTTTTTAGCTACAACACGTGAACGGCTAGATACATGAACATTTATTTTTATATCATCATACGCTGAAAATCTATCCTACATGTTTTAATTTACTCTATTGGTATACAATTAACCATTCTGGATCGTATTTCAATTTATAGTTACAGCAGACAATTTTTCTATTATATCTTATCAATGAATTTATTTATAGTTTTTAATTCCATTATGGTAACTATGGTAACCGCTATTACGTTTGCAATGCGTGCCCAAATCGATGCTGGTTATTTTTCAAATGAAACTATTAAAAAAATGTGTAAAATTAGATTATTTTTACCTTGGATGTCTAAAAAGAATAAATACACATCAACATACAGTGATAGGAGATGAAATACTTTTTTGTATACGGCAATTCGAATGTTAACTAAACTATATAATGTGAGCCATTTTATTCTCACATTTGAAACCGTTTTTAATATTTTGAATTTTTATTAAGTGTGTCACATTTTATTCAATATAACTATTTATATCACAGCATAAGACATGAAAATAAGAAACTAAACGCTATAGAGAATTTTATTTCCAGTAAGAAAAATTGATTAATTCTTATTTTTCTTTCTGTTTTGTATATTCAAGGTTTTGTCTAAAACCAGCACATAGCATTCTCTTTAAATATTTAAAAGCGCTAAGCAAATGTTGTCAGACCCACAAAGCGTGAACTTTGGAAAAGTTGAACTTTCACCAAAACTCCACAAAATAGAAGACAAATCTACTCCATTTATTTTTCAGAATATGTATAGAAATAGCTTTAAGTCAGTATTTAAACATTCTGATGAATTCCTCATGCAAGCAGCTGAGATATCAAGTTAATTGCAGCATTTTACTGCTTAGAAGTTCTCAAACGCATAGTTTTAATGTCAGTATAATGCATCAAAATCCTATTTGCTTTTTACAAATGGAATAGGCAGTAACACGAAGTTGAAATATTTCGAAAAATACATTAATTAACTTTATATAGATAACAGTAATTTTTACCTTATTTGCAGGAAATAAGTTTGGATTGGAAAACAATTTAAAAATGACAAAATTAAGTAATATGAAAAATACTCTCAGTTTTTTAGCTACCTCTATTGCTTTCAACTTCCATTGCTAAATTTTTAAATTAAAAATTCCTTCATAAGAAATAGAAACCATTTAAATTTCAATTTCTATAACCTGGAAATCCAGAAAAAATACATTCGATTTAAGCCGTATATTTTGGAATTAATTTTCTTTATGCGAAAAACTTGGCAATGTGTCACATTTTAAAATGTAAATATTTTCAATTGCACATATTTAGCGGAACCGCTGTAACCTTACTTGAAGTGTATCTATGCTATTAAAATCCATCTGCCTATGCTTGTATATATATATTTGTTTGTATATCGTCCATTTAGAAGTGGTGTGATTTTTCTGCAAATATTTGGCTTTCTACGATGCATTTTGGATTAGAAAATGTACAGATATAGGATTGTGCCTAATATATTTGAAAATTATAAAGGATCCCCATTTTATTAATTTAATATTTAATTTTATGTTATATAATAAATATTTTTAACATTTTTGCATCATTTTTATATCAGTTATTTATGGCAATTGAAAAAATTATTATAAAGTTTTAAACTTACATCGTAAAAATTTGCAGAATTTTTTTTTCAATAAACTTTGATATGCTTAATTTTATCCATTTCTCAATTTTTATCTACTATTCTTAACATAAACAATGCTCATTTTTTCTATAAAAATAGGCTGAAAACCATTTTAATTTTTCCACACCACTTGGACAGATCGGACGATTTTAAAAATTGACTACCATAAAACTGCAATATTTTGCATCATTTTGCAATTTTGTAATCTAACGTCATTAATTTTTCTTGCTTCCACCATGATGAACAATCGCAAGGCAAAAAGATATGAGCATCTTTGATTTTCATATTCTCACAACTCAGACGTTACTTGTGACAATTTACGAGACACTAAAGTACGTCTGTGGGAACCCAAAGTTTTATTTTTTATACTAATATTTTTTTTTTGCAAAGGGAGCAGACTTGTACTGAGACGCAGTAGCTTACGTGGCCCTCAGGCTCCTACGCAGACATATTGAAGACATCTTATACCTATTGCAAAGTAAGAGCGATATCAAAAGTTAAACTTGTGGATTGCCATAGGCGGTTAGTTTTATTTAAAGCGACATGGCATATTTAAGTACAGAATCTGGTGCACTTACCTTTATCAAAAATTTAAGAATTCGAATTTCAAATTCACAATTGTTTATAATGTAATAACGTCTCTAACAATTTGTTGTCAATTTTAACATTTAAAAGATTATCTATTTATTTATTAAGCTCCTCAATAGGCAAAGCCCAGTTACAGAGCAAGAGAGAAGTAAAAATTAAATTTCAGTCCAGATAAAATTTCTCTTGTAATCAAAAGGAAAGTTGTTAAATGCAGTAACAAGTTTCAAAAAGCGATAAATATACAGAAAAGTAAGACAATTGGTTCGATATTCGGAAACTGTGAAGAAATCGTGACATTTGGTACGCGCCAAACCACATCTCAATAGAACTTTAAAATGTAAAGCATAACCAGTATGACCATATAGAAGATGTAAAGATTCTTGGTGTCCCAGCCAGGAATCGAAATCTGGAACGAACTGGCTAGCCGCTGCTCTACCGTTGAGCTACTGTGCCAAAATTGCAATCTCTTATCATCAATTATTGCAATCTCTGCATTCTCCATCCTCTAATTTCAGATCTACCACCTTCAACTGACAATTTGACTGACCACCTCCTGCTATTTTATCCCAGGTTAACCTCCTGATGCTATTTTTATCCTCCAGGTTAGCGTCCTGTGCGGTCATTATCCTCCAAAATTGAAATCGGCGGTCCATATGCCAGAGTTCACTGAATCCGTGCTAGTCACATTATAGTCACTTTCATACCTCAAACATCTTTGCACTAACCTACAGGGTTGATTTGTTCAAACCCCATTGTAAAGAATCTTGCTACCCCAACCAGGAATCGAACCCTCGATTTTTGAACTGCACAGCCGACGCTCTACCGTTGAGTTACTGGGACTATTGCAAGCTGTTATCATCAAAGTGGACTCTGTAATGTTTACAAACAACTTACTGTCGCGAAATGATCCTTCTCTACTTCAAATAGTTGAAATGAAAGTGTTTCATAATTCATGGGATATAACGTCAATCACGCATATTTCATTGGTTTCGTAAAATAGAAATTGATTTTCTTTTTTGTAATTTTTTAAAACCCTCCATGTTGGTTTAATAGTACGGGATCCAAACTGCTGAGGCATGTGCGGCAATACGTATATCTAACAGGGAGAAAATGAAGAGATTTATACGTATTTATGTCCGAAAAATACACAGGCGTGAAAAATATTAGGCACGATAAATATTAGTCACGATGAATATAACACACGATAAATATAACACAAGATAAATATTAGGCAACATAAATATTAGGCACGCAATATTAGAGACGAGAAATAATGTCTTATCTAAAATGTAGAATTATGCTGTCGTTCTACATTTCTTAATATCTTAGAGAACCTAATTCTTCACTTTGTACCCACGCATTTACTAACCCTAAATGTTAAAATTAAGACAATTTTCCTTTCGACGGAATCATAAGAACATGTAGGAGTAGAAAAATACACAGCACAACTCTTGTATAGAACTATTTACCTTGAGATTTTTCGATTTATATTTTAAGACGATGGAAGACCATAAGAATTTAGCACATGGAAAAAACATTCTACCTTACTAGAATTTTCGACGGTTGTCAGAAACCGGCAAATAAAATTGCTATCAGAAACTGTGTAGCTTCAGAAATAAATTTTGTTTGCCCCCTGAAGCTTGGGAAAAACATTCAACTTTATTCTTTCACCGAAAATACGAAAAGTGAAAGGCAAATTTTGAGTTCTGTTTATTTTCGAGAATATATATATTTCAAAATCTTTGAGAGTAAATATGGGTATTCTCGGATGGAAAGGTTTCAGATGCAAATATCTTACAATTGTGTTTTCCATACCTTTTCACTCACGGTCCACTTTGGCAGAACAATAAATTCCTGGGGGCCTTCCTGCGCATTATAAATTGACTTCGAATCTCACATGCTTTAATCATCGAAAATATGTCACACACTCTCATATATATATATATATATATATATATATATATATATATATATATATATATATATATATATATATATATATATATATGCAAAGGATCGAATGAATAGGGTAGTGACGTACCACAAATTCGCCGTGGGGGGTTAAGCATGCTTTATACCGTGTTAACATTCCCGGCAACCGGTACTTCACTGTGAAATGGCAAAAACCACAAAACATAGAAATGACAAGAAAGAAATGACATGAAGAGGAAAGACCACCAGAGTAAAAACACAGAAATATACAAACATTGAATTAGATTAAAAACACCAAATTTTTGTATAAACAGATAAAAATTATATATTAAATGAAATTGAGGTTAAGGTTTTATTTGATATATAACTTTTATCTGTTTATACAAAAATTTGTTTTTTGTAATGTAATTCAATGTTGGTATACTTCTGTGTTTTTACTTTGGTGGTCCTTTTCCCTCATGTCATTTCTTTCTTGTTATTTTTATGTTTTGTGATTTTTGCCATTTCACAGTGAGGTACCGGTTCCCGAGAGTGTTACCGCGTGCTTTACCGGGGAGTGGAGGTCACCCCCCTCCCACGGCCGATTTACGGTACGTCACTACCTTATTCATTTGATCCTTTTAGAAATTTATATATATATATATATATATATATATATATATATATATAACGCAATGAAGGAATCATCCGAATTGAATGAATGATGCATCGAATGGCATCGAATCAAACAGGTTTTGAATTTGTAGCTAAGGAAGAGCCATCCAGGGTGTTTCTATCCGAACCCAAAGTTCAGCTGTATTAGCTACTGAACAAGTGTCACGAGTGAAGCCGACTAAAGAAATCCCAGACATATTCTATAGGCGACATATCCGGTGAATAGGCAAGTCAAGAAAGTTGCTGTATCTCTTGCACTGAAAAGAAATCTTAAACATTCTTAGCAATATGTGAAAGGGCATTGTAATTTTGAAATACGATAAGAAAAACTCCCTTCATGAAGGCTGATCATTCGTCCCCGTTCAAACTCTGTAACTTGTACATATGGCATGCTGTGTTATCTTTGAGATATAGTGACTTCTCATGAAACGTTTACAGCTGGCATAACACCACGGGCTATTTTCGACGTCCCGTTACAGCTGAACTGTGTGATTCTTTCATTGTGTTGCAATTTATATATATATATATATATATATATATATATATATATATATATATATATATATATATATATATATATATATATATATGTATATATATATATATATATAATATTTGTTTGATTCAATTGTTTAGAAACATTATACTCAATCAGCTTTTTAGAATTTATAGATTATCTGATAAAAAATTTCATGCTATGCATATCAATAATCTCAAAATTACTAGTAATTTATATAAATATCCCACTTATTTAGTAAATAGTATTGTTAAAAAATTTAAAATAGCTGGATTTTTATAATTCTTTCCATAGTATCATATAATTCTATTCATAGTATCTTATATTAGCCAGTCATCTCCATTTTTTTTTTTTTCCATTCACTTCCCACTTCAGCATTACCTTTATTTGCCCCTCTTTTTAGTAGCTCTTTTTGTATATTAATACTTTTTCTTTACATTTCGCTTCACAGTTTTTCAATTCTTATGAATGGCAACAGTAAATGGTTTTTTATTTTTTCTTTACGAATGGCAACACTGGTCTCTTCTATCAGTGTTCCCTCGATCCCTGTAATGAATCGTCTGTACACACGCTGTGCTTTTTCCAGGTATTCATTTTTTCTTTTTTATTCCATCTTTATGTATGTCGTCCAAGTAGAAATAGTTCATAGATTTAATCTATCTATTTCTTCAGAAACATACATTTTTGAGTTTGCTTCTACAAAAAACTTGGACATGATTAGATTTTTGTAGAGGTTAACAATTCATGATTTAGGCTTAGAGCCTCGTCCACGTGTAAGGCGTTTGTGCTTGATTTCGTTTGTTATACTTATTTCGATTCCATACCTTTGTATTATATTTTTCATTGACTTGTTGATTCGATATTAATTTTTTTATTTTTTCCATATGCTTGAGGATTAATTGATTTTTACATTTGTTTTGTAAGCCAGTTAGATAGTTGAATTTAGTTTAAGTTTTTCTTTTTTTGTTTCCATACCTTTTAATTTGGTTGATTTTCTGTAACTTGATAGCTAGTGTTTTGTATTTTTAATCCATTTGATTGATGATTTGCTGTATTATATTTTATTTTGTGGGTGTTTTTAAAAAGTTAGGTTTATCGTGTTACTTCTTCTTACTTTTCGTTCATTGGATTTTCAAACTTCTATTATTATATATATATATATATATATTCATATATATGTATGTATGTATATATATATATATATATATATATATAGTCGAGTCACATGGTTGTGACCACGAACTATTAGCTGGAGTAACCGTAGTGAGCAGTGCGGCAAACAGCAGCTAGATGGGCTGGAAGTGAGTCAATAAAGTACTGGGAGGTTTTATAGGTATGTAGAATCATGCTTACGGCATTGCAACTAACAGCTGCTGAAGTGTAAGTGTTGGAGTAAGTGTATATACCCACCATTATAGCTCACGACATGTGACGCCTTTTGTTTTTCGTGACCTGTTGACATCAAAAGTACAAACTGGAATAGCTTTAGGTTTTAAAAGGATGTTAATTTAGGATAGATTCATCGTCAAGGCTGAGCTTCCGTCCAAATTATTCCAGAAAAATTCTTCTTTAAGAATATGGATATAGTTAATAACTATGGACTCCATATATATACTCAACATATAATTACCAGAAAATAAAATTATGCACTTACAAACACAAAGTGATGTTGGGAAAACTTTTGCCACTCATAAGAAACAATTTAGTGTTGCTAAAAAAAAGCAGGAAATGCTATCTAAAATACAATTAGTATAAAGTAATGATTTGAAGTATAACAATAAGGGAATTATATTGATATTATATAAACAAGGTAGATTAATCATGCCCAAAGCAATGATTATAAAACACTTTCCAACTTCAATGCATTTTTATTTAAGCATCTCAAAAATGAAACACATTCAGCAGTAACATTTTTAAAATTATTACAATAATACATTAATTTATTATATTTGAAAACTTGAAACTTCATCGAAAAAAATTAACTTTATACAAATTACGTCATTGAAATATAAGTCACCTGATTTAAATACCTCTAAAATGCGATACATTCAGCAGTAATATTTTTAAAATTATTACAATACTACAATAATTTATATTTAAAAACTTAAAACTTCATCGAAAAAAATGAACTTTATTCAAATGACGTCATTGAAATATAAATCGCATGGTTCTCTATGTAAAAGCTGTAAATATTTCATCATACACTTTTATTCATTCCGTTCATTCATCACACTACTACAATAATTCCTTTTATTTAAAAACTTAAAACCGTGGAGGTAAAGGTAATTTAACTATATGCTTAAAATGTCATCGAAATTGTCTGCGATAAAATAGTCTGTAAAATCAATGAATGTTTCATTTATATCAGCTATATTGCAGACTCCAGAGCTAAACAATTTTATGTTAAAGAAATTCAGCAATTAATTTACAACTCATTCTACATCTTTATGTGTTGATATTCTCCATAAGTGACAATTGGGCTTCGTTGTAGAAATAATCAAAGTTTAATTACCATATGAAGTCAAATATATTGTAATTGAGTAATTTCAGAATGTAGATGCACAGAAATTAAGCAAAAATAAAGCTGTTTTAGGAGGCATACCACACTAAATATAAATTAAAAAGAACTTTAAAAATCACGATTTTGACTAAAGATGGATGTCATATTTAACACTTTACAACAAAGTTGAAAAGTGTTTATGACTTTGTTCATTCTGTCTGTCTGTCTGTCTGTCTGTCTGTCTGTCTGTCAGTTAGCACGATAACTGCCGTAAAAATGAGTTTATCAAAATGAAATTTTAGTATGTTGTTCAGACGGTCTGTAGGACCTATGGGAATATAAATAAATAATATCACCCAATTAGTTTTTTATTGAACCCGGGTTGAAAAAATGAAATACATTGAACCCTATGGGACCTAATTTTTCAAACATTTTTTAAGTAAATTTAAAATTCACGAATTGCTTCGAAATTTTTAGGAAATATTCACATTATCCCATAGAATATATAAAAAAAAATTCAGTAAAATATGTTAAGTAGTTTTTTAATTAAAAAAATTATTTAATATAGGGAAAAAAACAAATTCAATTAAATTCTGACTTTGGGATATCTTCCAGAAAGAAAAGAGAGAGATATTATATAATAAATATCTCTCCATTTGTTTAAACGTTTTGCATATGGGAGTGGCTTCATATTTTAAGATAAATTTGGTAGATAACAATTTTTCATTTTTTTAAAATTTTATATAACTCTTCATGATAAATTTAATTGATGGCATTTTAAATGCACTTTCCTACGTCCTAGAGAGTTAAAATTTGGTACACAGCTTAAATTTGTTGAACATTTTATTCGACAAAAATTTGATGGATCTTTAAATATAGATTATACATTTTTTTCGAAATGGCCTGAAAATAATCCCCGTTCACTTCTATAAATCATTGGTGTAATATTGTTAAAAATTCTGATGTGGACAGCACATGTCTTTCTCTGCAGACTCATATTCGTTCTCTTTATTTATTCAATGATAATTTGAGTTTATCTGCACAACATAAGTATTTTAAATGACATTGAATTTATACGTTAAACTTAAATTTGGTTCTCATTTGATAGCTGGACTTATTGTCAAAGGTGGCGTAGCGAAAACGCGAAAAAACTAGAATATCTCAAGAACGGCTAGTCCTAGAGTAATGGGGTTAGTCTTATTCTTTTTGTTGTCAAAAATCACATATAAAATAGGAATTTCATTGATATAATTGAGCACACGTAGTCTTTTATTTTTATATATAACGATTTTTGCTGGCCATTTCGCAAAAATAGCCCGTTCCTTTTTCCCGAATCGTAGTAGAATAACCTACAAATGATTTATATACAAAATTTTGTTAAATTTGGTATATAAATCACTTGTAGGTTATTGAAATATTATACTCTAAATTTTGTTAAATTTGGTTCATTAGTTTTTAGCTAGAGTGGATAAAGGCAATTTCTGCGGCCATTTCGCAAAGAAGGCAGATTCTTTTATTACGAATCGTACTATAATCTAATGAACATCAGGATTTCCCACAAAAAACATACCTACCAAATTGTATGAAATTCGGTCCATTAGTTTTTCAATTAGAGTGGATGTAATATCCACACAGACACACAGAAACATACACAGATACACCCTTACACACACAGACGTCTTCCTAAAAGTAGTTTTTTCGTGTTCTAGAAGTCCCAAAACGTGTAGATACTTTGAAAATTCGAGTTCCGATCCTCGGCACGATTCCAATACTTTGAGTACATACACATACACATATATATTATCTGTGTATTATCTGTGTATCTAAATTCCGTGCCTATGCAATTACAATAGTTGTGATTTTAAATGATCCCTAAACTTTTATTATTTCTTCAAGGAAGCCTAATTTTAACATATGCAGAATGCAAATATCTCAAGCGATTGTAAGATGAATTACATAAGAATTGCTGAATTTTTTTCACACAAAATTATTTAGCTCTGGAGTCTGGAATACAAGTTATATGAATGAAATATTCATTGATTTTGCATAAAGAATCAGATGATTTATATTTCGATACAGTTTTAAATATTTAAGTATAATAAATTTCTGTAGTTCTGTGA
This sequence comes from Amaurobius ferox, assembly GCA_951213105.1. Taxonomy (NCBI): domain Eukaryota; kingdom Metazoa; phylum Arthropoda; class Arachnida; order Araneae; family Amaurobiidae; genus Amaurobius; species Amaurobius ferox. The sequence continues at coordinate 97,478,880 of OX578136.1, forward strand.
TAATGTAAAAGATATTACCACTGAATGAATCACATTTTAGAAATTTTTAAATGAAATTACATTTCAGTTGGAAAGTGTTTCATAATCAATGCTTATGCATGATTGATCTTTCTTGTTTATTTTGAAGTGGACCACGTGATATCTTCATATAGAATGGGTGTAATTATTATTTTAATTTTTATTTTAAAAAATACCAAATATTTCTTTCTGAAATTTTTTCATATTTTTATGGGATAATTTGAATATTTCTTAAAACTTTCGTAGCAATTTGAGAATTTTAAATTCGCTTAAAAAATGTTTGAAAAATTAGGTCCCATAGGTTTCAATGTATTTCATTTGTTTCATCCCAGGTTCAGTCCAAAACTAATTGGGTGATATTCATTTATATTCCCATAGGTCCCACGGACCGTCGAAAAACATACTAAAACTTCAATTTGATAAAGTCATTTTTACGACAGTTATCTTGCGAACGGATAGACAGACAGACAGAAAGAAAGAACAAAGTCATAAACACTTTTCAACTATGTTGTAAAGAATTAAAAATGATTGTTATTTTGAAATTTATTAGGATTTAAATGTAAATGTCTTGTTCTAGTAATAAGCAAATCATAAAATATAAGATTAAAATGATCATTTGGAGGTTTCACTTCTAAAATGCGGCATAAATATGATTAGTTTGTCTATTTCCAGCTAGGAAAACCCAAGATTTTATTAATTTCTATTGAAAAGTGCTATTGAAGTAAAGATGCAAAAAGTTCATCCCTGATTTAAAACATAAATGTTTATTGTTGGTTTTTATTTTAGCCATTTTTCAGTTACAATTTTGCTTCTATATTTTTCCAAATGGTGAGTCAAAAATCGATGATGATTAATAGAATATTTATTATCTACAAAATTATTTTTACAATATTTCAATTTATATATAACTGATCTAAAAAATATAGAAACAGGAAAGATCAATCATGCTTAAAGCATTGATTATAAAACACTTTCCAACTTCAATGCAATTTTATTTACACAAGTCTAAAATGCAATACATTCCTCAGTAAAACTTTAAAACTTATCACAATACTACATTAATTTATTATATTTGAAAACTTATACCTTCATCGAAAAAAAATGAACTTCATTCAAATGACGGTATTGAAAAATAAATTGCCTGGTTTAAACATCTCTAAAATGCGATACATTCCTCAATATTATTTTTAAAACTGTTATAATACTACGATAATTTATTATATTTGAAAACTTCATCGAAAACAACTGAAATCCATTCAAATGACGTCATAGAAAAAAACACGCCTGGATCTCTCTATAAAAACAGCATTTCATTAATAACATATCCCCATTCATTTCATTCATCACAATACTATAATAATTTATTTTATTTAAAAATTAAGACCATAGAGCAAAAAGTAATTAAACTCTATTCTTAAAACTTCATCGAAAAAATCGTCCTTCTCTTTGTAAAATCAATGAATATTTCATTCATAGCAGCTATGCAGACTCCATGGGCTAAATAATTGTGTGTGAAAGAAATACAGCAATTCTAATACAACTCATTCTACATATTTTGCTGTTTACAATTTACATAAGTGAAAAATAGGCTTCTTTGTAGAAATAATCAAATTTGGATGATCATTTAAACTCAGATATATTGTAATTGCATTATTTCAGTATGTCGATGCACAGAATTTGAGCAAAAGTAAAGTGGTTTTAGGACGGTTACAACACTCAATATGAATTAAAAAGAGCTTAAAAAATCACGATTTTGAGACAAGATGGATGCCATATATCATTTTGAAGTGGGTCATGTGATCTTTTCATATCATGTTCACGTGATCGCTTCATATTGGAGGTGTAATTATTACTTTAATTTTTATTTAAAAAACTACTTAATATATTTCGTTGAATATTTTTTTTTTATTTTATGGAACAATTTGAATATTACCTAAAATTTTCGAAGCAATTTGTGAATTTTAAATCCGCTTAAAAAATGTTTGAAAAATTAGATCCGATAGGGCTCAATGTATTTCATTTTTTCAACCTGGGTTCAATCCACAACTATTTGTGAGATATTATTCATTTATATTCCCATAGGTCCTACAGACCGTCTGAACAACATACTAAAATTTCATTTTGATTAAGTCATTTTTACGGCAGTTATCTTGCTAACGGACAGACAGACAGAATGAACAAAGTCATAAACACCTTTCAACTTTCTTGTAAAGTGTTAAAAACGTGCAATTAGATTTGATATAGAAGTTTTCAAAAATGATTCTGACGGTTAAATTAATTTTAATATCTAAGATGTGAATAGTATCGTTATCAAATCCATGTTGAGCGCAAAATGCTGTTGAAGTAGGAAGACATTTACTATTGAGGATATAATTTTTAACACATTAAAACAAAGTTGAAAAGTGTTTATGACTTTGTTCATTCTGTCTGTCTGTCTGTCTGCCTGTCTGTCTGTCTGTCCATTAGCACGATAACTGCCGTAAAAATGACTTAATCAAAATTAAATTTTAGTATGTTGTTCACACGGTCTGTAGGACCTATGGGTATATAAATGAATAATATCACGCAATTAGTTTTGGATTGAATCCCGGTTGAAAAATTGATATATATTGAACCCTATGGGACCTAATTTTTCAAATATTTTTAAGCGGATTTAAAATTCACAAATTGCTTTAAAAATTTTAGGTGATATCTAAATTGTTCCATAAAATATATAAAAAAAACTTCAGCGAAATATATTCAGTAGTTTTTTAAATAAAAATTAAAATAATAATTACACCTCTTCTATGAAACGATCACGTGACCATGATATGAAAAGATCACATGACTCACTTCAAAATGATATATGGCATCCATCTTGTTTCAAAATCGTGATTTTTTACGTTCTTTTTAATTCCTATTGAGTGTTGTATCCGTCCTAAAACTACTTTATTTTTGCTAAAATTATCTGCATCTACATACTGAAACAACGCAAATACAATATATTTGAGTTTAAATGATTATCCAAATTTGATTATTTCTACAACGAAGCCTATTTTTCACTCATGTAAAATGTAAACAGCAAAATGTGTAGAATGAGTTGTATTAGAATTGCTGTATTTCTTTAACACAAAATAATTTAGCCCATGGAGTCTGCATGGCTGATATGAATGAAATATTAATTGATTTTATAAAGAGAAGGACGATTATTTTCGATGAAGTTTTAAGCATAGAGTTTAATTACTTGTGGCTCCATGGTCTTAATTTTTAAGTAAAATAAATTATTATAGTATTGTGATGAATGACATGAATGGGAGAAAGTTATGAATGAAATGCTGTTTTTATAGAGACATCCAGGCGTGTTATTTTTTCTATGACATCATTGAATTAATTTCAATTGTTTACCATGAAGTTTTCAAATATAATAAATTATCGTAGTATTATGATAGTTTTGAAAATATTACCGTGGAATGTATCGCATTTTAGAGATCTTTAAACCAGGCAATTTATATTTCAATGCCGTCATTTGAATGAAGTTCATTTTTTTCAATGAAGGTTTAAGTTTTCAAATATAATAAATTAATGTAGTATTATGATAAGTTTTAAAATATTACCGAGCAGTGTATTGCATTTTAGACTTTTTTAAATAAAATTGCTTTGAAGTTGGAAAGTGTTTCATAATCAATGCTTTAAGCATGATTGATCTTTCTTGTTATATCACCTCGAAGATGTATAGGATTACTAGTTTGTCTACTATAAGACCAAGTTACAAGTTAAATTATACGAGTAGATAAAATGAAAGACTTTACAAAAAGACATATGGCCATTATACGTCCTAATTTAGGCATAAGATGAAGAAGGGCAGGTTTTACAATTTTTGTTTTTACATTTATTAATGTTATAAGTTTTACTTGGGTAATCAAAATTTATAGAACTTTCAAGGGCACAAAGTGGGTAATTGGTTTTTGATTAAAACAATTCCTCACTTGAATCGAATTTACAGGGCATGATCTATCAAATTAATAAATTAATATAAATATATATATTTGCCAGTCACTAAAGCTTTAAATTTGTGTATCTCATAATTGTATGAAATTAATATTTATGACAAAAATTATGCCTGGAAAAAAAATTATATATATATATATACAAAATATGCAAATGAGTCATTGTAAAATCTAACCCTAAACTGAATTGTAACAAGATAAAATAAATTGAAAAGTACAGATCAAGATTGGGTTTAATATAGCACTAGGTAAGTATCATACTTTACTGATAGTGTAATTCTTGGATAAATCTCAAAACAATAAAATGATATATATATATATATATATATATATATGTATATATATATATATATATATATATATATATATATATATATATATATATATATATATATATACATGTATATATAACTTTGTTTCCACCACCTATAGTCTTCAATATTCTCTAACCAAAAATTGTCATAAAATACGGGGAATGTTTCAAAGGAACATTCGCTGATGTAAATCTATTCCTACTTTTCATACTTAGTTTCTTTCAGGATTTTGAATTTCTTGTCTAAAACAGCATATAGTGCTATTCACCCAAATCTGGAATCTCTAGACGTGAAATTGGTTTGTCCACGGATATAGGGAAGACTTATAACTGTATTTTATCACTAAAAATACTGAAATTGAAAAGCAAAATTTGAACTCTGCTTTACCTTATTTTGATGGAATTATATGGAAATCGGTTTCAGTAAATATTTGTATCCAGAGATAGCTTTCTTTTACAAATAGATGAAATATTTAGTAAACTGTGTTTGTGTTTTCAAATAAAATACTTTCGAATGTGAAAACTCTACACCACACTGTTTTAGTGGTATTATATTTAAGTATCTTACTATGAAACAAAATCATATAACTAATGTAAACTGAAGTTTAATATTATTTTTTTGCTTTTCTAACATTTTACTTTTACAATTTCCTTACATTTTATTTTTCTTACTTCATACATCTTATTTTTCTTACTTCATACATTTTATTTTTCTTGCTTCATACATTTTATTTTCCGAAATATGCAAATTTTCATCCCTAAATTTTGCGATTCAAAATGTCGTTACTTATACTATAATCAAATTAAATCGTGTTCCTTTATACAAAATTAACATATTTATATTGTACAATAATAATTATTATAATTCTATTATACGATTTTAATGCAACAAAATATATATTTTTAGTTTGATTAAAATTTTCCATATTTTTAAATGCAACTATTATTTAAACCTGTCAAAGACAGGGGAAATGACACTCTTTAAAATAATTCTGCTACTGTGTTCTTTTTCTATATACATAATATAGGGAAAGTATAGTGTCAAAAATTATAATTCGAGCTTTCGAAATAAGAGAATGTGCAAAGCATCCCTGAACTCGAATCGAACGTTTTTGAGGTCGTCTCTCTCTCTCTCTCTCTCTCTCTCTCTCCCTTTTTCTCAGTGTGCGTCTGTATTTGTGTGTCCATGAATCTGTAGAAGCGATATCTCATGAACGAAAGGAGTATTTTGAGCATTGGGTACAAAGGAGCATTGGGTACAAATATTACAATCGATGACTATTGGAAACCAATTGATTATAAATGCAGTCAAATATACGAAAGATCCCCAATTTTCAAAAGTAATTTTGAAAAAAAATCAGAACCAAATGACACACACTAAGAAAAACTCACTTAACTTTTGTGTTAGTATTTTTGAATAGTTCTATTGAAACGCGATTGCAATCAATGCTATTTTATTTGACGCTTGTCTAACAATTTTGGACATTACTAGTTTCCCTACATACATAACATAGCATACATTCCCTCTTACACCTGATGTAAGAATATCAGACATGTCTGAAGCAGGGAAAATATGTTACAAACGGTGAAAGAAAAAAATAAGAAAGATATAAAAAAATAAGGAACAAGGAATAAGAGGTAGAACAAAAGAAATGAACGTTTAAACATCAAAAAGGAAATTGAACGTTCAACAAAGGATGAAAAGCACTTATTTGGTGAGCAAAACTGCAAACAAAACAACCCTATTAATAATCTGATATTTTTACCACAAACTTGACCGACTCATGTAGCTTTTACAACTAGCCACTTGCATTTTGCAATTGCTCAGGATCTTTTGCTAGTAGTTTTACTCGTTGAAAAAGTGCTTAGGCGTCATGAATCTGTTACTAATTTGAGAAATGCAACTTTTTAAATTTATTCGAAATATTTTTAAATAAAAACTGTGGTGCTAAATCCGAAGGAATAACATCTTAATTTCATTGGAATATAATTATGATACAAATACAACTATTAAATATGAATGCATGAGAAATAAGGGTAGAAACTCACACTTGAGATATTTCATTTCATTTTTCAGTCATAAAGTTTAATCAGTTTCGTGATTGTTTTTCCTAACATTTATTTTCATAAACTGGCGTTCGATGGGATTTAAGGTCATCTAACAGTTATGCTATTTCTTATAACTAATATCGATACTGAATATTCAAGGATTTATGACTGGATTTATTTATACTTTCTATATAGAAGTAAGATGCATAGCGGAATGATTCCAAAAATTTCGATTCATGAAAATATTTTAAACAGTGTTCCAGGTATATACTTTAGGGATGTTCCAGGCCTAAAACCAATATTATATCGTATTTTTAAAGAATTTAGAATCTCTAAGAATACATTCTTGTCTAAACCTCGAAAAAACGTGAACGTGAAACTGGAAACGTGAAGTGAATTATATTTTATTTACGATTTCTCTAATCAACATAATTTAATTATTTCTTTATTTTTTTCTTCATCAAATGATACGGTATATATGCTATGCGTTCTCTTGTCGCATTCAATGCGTACTTGACACTTTCTAACAATGACTCTACGGTGTAAATAAAACTGCGGTATCTAAAACAAAATTTTATCAGCATATGTCGCCTTATTTTTAACGTTCAAAAAAATAATGTAATGTTTAAAGAAGTAATGTTTAAAAAAACAATTTCAATAAAAATATATGCCCAATAGATTTATTCGAATAATTATCTGCAGATGATTCCGGCATTTGAATCATAGCCCTGTTGCTATAGTTGTAAATGGAATCTAAAACTGCATAAAAATTAAATTACAAAATATAAAAAAAAATCATGTGCTATAACTATTAATTAATATCCTGAAAATAGTTACTTATACCCGAATCGTGTTAATAAGGAAAATGTAGGACATTTTTTGTGTGCAGGATGGTATGAAAATATCCATGATGGTGTGTCCAAAAATTCTCGAATTACACATGGAACATTTTGGGAAAAAAAATCCCGTGGTTATATAAATACTCCGAGAAAATTTCCAATATTTTAAATTTTCTTCATATAGCTAAGCCAGGTGTATGCAATGCTTCAATTTTGAACATTTTATGTTGCGTATTGATATACCAAATCAGCCTCATGGTATATGGTATATGGTATAGATTATGTAATGATATAGATATATGGTATATATTATGAAATGCATTCACATTTATTTTAAAATATTGTCCTTTATTAAGGTATTAAAGTAGTTATTTTATATATATATATATATATATATATATATATATATATATATATATATAATGTATGGTTTTCAATAAAGTACAAAAAGTAAGCATAATGTTGAAACGTCAGTGTTGCTAGTTTCTTAATATTTTTCTTTTATTTCACTTACAGAGAAATACGTATGATGTTTTTTAGAAAAATTTTATCCTCTCGAAGTTATATAACTAGTTAAAGAAATTTATGCCGGTTTTGTTTATATTCCTGTGAAAAAAATGAAGGCCAGTAGCTGAATGGCTAGAAGGATTTTAGCCTGTGTAAATATTCTTTGTGTTCGAAAGTATACGTTGATGACATTTTCTTGCCTTATCCTAAAAAGAATCCATCCCTGATCACGAATCTAACACATTTGAAGTGGTGTCAGTGTGTGTGTGTGCTTGTCAGTGAGTCGTCTGTGGAGACGATAACTGACTAACGAAAGGACCGATTGGGACGAAATTTGGTACAAAAATTACAATCCGTGAACACTAGAAGCCTATTGTTTTTGTACGCAATCGAATGTTCAGAACTCCCCCTAAATTTTCGAGTGAAATTTTGAAATAATCGTCAAAAAATCAAAACCTGTAATAAAGTTACGCAAATAAACATTTCTTATGTAATTGTTCATTACGAAACGATTGGCATAAAGTTTAGAACGCTAAGATGAACCGTTCTCGAGATATTGCACATTTTTCAAATAAAATTTCAAAAAATCAGATAAAATAAAATAAAAAAAATATTTCCTATTGAGAGACATGTTCACTTTTCATATGTAATACCATTCGATAAATTTGGTGACATTATTCTCGTGAATCTAGCTCGTTCCATTCATGAAAAAAGATAATTTGAGTTATACTTTTGTATTTGAACGCCAATAGTCATTTATCTGCTGTAAGAATAACATATTTCTCCGTCCATAACGCTTGGTGAGATTTTGGCGACGAATTTGGTGGAATGTCGCCAACTTGGCGACTATATTAAATGTTGCTAAATTAACGAAGAACTCGCCAAATGGATAAAAATGACGACTCATTGACGAAAATCCAATATCTTGAAAAGAATATAAATATCTACTATAAAAATAATCAATGTGTTTTTTTTACTGTAAAAGTAGTAAATTCATTGCCCACATCAGATTTTTTTAGTTATAAACGAACTTATTGTTAAAACGCCATTTGGTATTCTGAAATCCCCTATGAGTTCGGGTGTGGTTCAAAAATATCAAATTGAAATAATTTAAAATAATTCAAAAATATAAAAATTATTCAAAAATAGCAAAATATAACTTAGTTGGACGTTTTATCATTTTTATTCTTAATTAGTTCTCAAATTTTACTATTTGATAAAAAATGTTCTTTTATTTCATTTTTAAATTATTTTTTCATGTTTATTATAACAGATCTGTCCAACATTGTAAGTCACTGAAAACATTGTATGTCGAAATTCTTTTGCAGATTTTAGAAATTTGCTGAAATTCGGAAAATTTTATTGAGACCAAATGGTATTACTTTAGTTTAACAGATTTTATTGAGTTTATGTATCAAAGTCAATAAATTTTAAAAGGAAATTCAATTTAATTTTATAAAGAAATATATCATTTTGAGGCTTTTGACTTTTATTTGTAAAACTCCTTTTTACGCCAAATAATGTCCTCAGGCCTGTTAGTTGGCCATCAATATGTTATTCAGTGAATTTAAAAATATTCGAGACTTTCGTATAAAGACGGAAATTCGAAAATTTTATTATTTTTTTTTCACTTTTGACAACTTTTATTTGAAATTTTCTGGTCACCCTTCTTTGGGTTCTTGGTGCCAGAACGATATATAAAATATTTTTGAATTCATATCTCCCTTTAAAGATTGCCTGTTACTTCGACCCACGAGAAATCTTTAAATTTGTTTCCCTTTAAATTTGTTCGAATTGTTTAAATTTGGATAAATGTAGTTATTAAGTAACTGGGATTTTGTAACTCTGAAGCGATTACCTAAATTTTATAATTTTTGGATTGTAAAATTTGTAAAAATTTCAAGATATTGTTGTAAAAAGATAAACAACAATTACCTGAAAATATTTTAAATAAAAATTTATTGACAACATGTAGGATGCAGTATACAACAGCTTTTAAATACAGACAACTCAGACAAGTTAAATTTTCGTAATAGATAATTAGGCCAATTGGCGAAAATACAATTCATGTTATGAGAAGAAGTGCAAGACAGACATACATTTATAAAATCTGATATAAATTACCAAAGTTCAAGCTGAAAAACAGATTTAGCAAAGCAGAAAATTAAAACATATTTAAATATTTATGTTCGGAGTTATTAGTTAAACATTAATGGAATCGAAGATGAGACGCTAGGCAAAACTGAATTTAATACAGGTCAAAATTGCAAATAAGATCCCGATAGATACAAATAAACAGTGATTTATAAAGAAAAATGTTCCAAGAGTTGTCACAAAGCATTAAAAGAAAATTCTTATCAGAGGAACACAATTATCATTGAGATCGCTTTGGAATAAAGTGGATAATTTTTCGATTTTAATATCACAGATATTCAGCTAATCTAATACCAACATTCCCTTTAGTACTACCATTATAAAATTTATAGTCATTGTCTGGTGAAATATTCGGGACAACGTACACCCCAGCTTAACTTAAAAAATAAGTTTGAATGCATCGAAGCAAATACGCTAAACATGGAAACAACGGTGGAATGGACGATATTGAAACATGATCATTATACGTGCTTCAGTTATTTGATACACAACAAAATGATAATAAAGCCTTTAGTTTAACCATTTTTAATCCCCCTGTACGAATACATTTTTGTACTGTTATATTGAGATATTTTTGTCTTCGGAAATTTTCACACGTATGTTTGCGATTCTTATTGCATGTTCTTCTTTTAAATATTTTAAAAGAAAACTGCATTTACAATTCAAGGAAAAATGAACATTAGTAACAATTCTGTAGTTTTTTAATCATTAGTAGTAAAATAAAAGAAAAATAATAAATATATAATTTCCAATTGACAAACTTTTCCACGCACGGCATAAGGAGTATGAAATAAATATTTAAATAAAGTAACACGGGGATTATTTTCATTCAGGGGTAAGAATTGAAGATACATAACTGAATGATTCAGAAAATTGTATTTTATATTCTATACAAATATTTCTTTAAACTTTCTTAAGAATTTATTACAGGATTATCCGGGAATTATCGATATACATATCTCGTTCCTTTCGTGATACTAAAATCCCTGAGAGTAAATTTTTCTCCGCTTCGGAAAATACAGAAAAAGCATTTAAGTCTACATTTTTATTTAGAAATAAAAGAAATAAAAGAAACATAATCTCAAAAGTGTGCTTTCTATCGTATCTAGTAAATATAATATTGCAGGGTATAATATGTAGTAGCTTGGCAAACGGAAGTTTTTAATCAATACGTTCTGTGGCAAATACTTTTAGGATTAATTAAACGCTTTATTTACAAAAAAATTAAGCCATTTTTTTCCAAATTTTTGTTATTTAGTTTATTTTATTATTTTTTTACATTTTTCTATCTGATATTTTTTATTTAATAAGAAAAACGTTTTTTTGCTAAGTAAAAATAAGCTACGGTGTATGACTTTCAGTCCTTGAATGATACTGGGTTGGAATCATATTCATTTGGTGTTCCACGACTATATTTATACAAGCAGGACCGTTCTTAAGGATGAGTGAGTTGGGCCCAGCTTCTTGAGGGCCCCACGTATAGGGTTGAAGCGTGACCACAGAAAATTAATCTTCATGTATTCTTATGTGAGCCTCAATTTTATGTTAGGAGACGTGTCTATTTATGTGCTCATGACAATAACATTTTCGGCATTATTCAGAAATTGTATACATTATCTTCCGGGCTCTGATGAAATATTTGATATTTTGACAAAAAGTGTCCCATATTTGACCCTAAAATCTTTATTGGAAACCTCTATCAGCGATGTTTAAAAAGTATATGTAATTTGATTTTCATTTACGAATTCTACAATGGCCTGGAAAAATTTGTTAGCAATACCAGAGATGACAGTCGAAGCCATAAGAGGCTTTTCAATGCTAGAGTTAATAAAAAAAATTATCTACGAAGAGGAATGAATTAAATTGTTTAACTTTGTTATATCCATCGAACACGAATTTTTTTTTAAATTTTTACTTTGAATGTCTTATAAATGATTCCGTTAAATTGAAAGCTAGGGAAATGAATTTTATTTATATTTCTTATATAAAATTATCAGTGAGTATTGTTAACTAAATGTGAAATTTGTATATTTTTAACAATAAATTTTAATTTGAATTTTTTTTCCTTATTTCTAAAATGTGTTCTATTATTTGTTGTCTTATTTCTGATTGGTTTTATTATTTTTTTTTCTTATTTGCTCCAAAATTATTTTTTACATGCGGTCCTGCATTAGCTAAGGACGGCCTTCCATACAGGGTATTACTTTAATCGGTAATTACAGTTTAAATCGGTTTTCAATGCTTTCCCAGGACTAAATAACTTTACCTGTGTTTCGAACACTACACCTATGAATCTAAACCCCAGATTACCAAACGTTCGATCGCAAGTATACTTTACAGATTCATACAAGTCGCAATGCCTTTGATGTCTGTATTTGCAACGCTCGAGCATATTTTTCAAAATAATCCTTGACGCGGAAAGATTTATGTTTTCTAACAGGAAACATAAACATTGTTTTGCTTTAATTAAATTTCAAGAGTATCTTTTTTATAATGACTGCAAATTTGACTACTTTATATTATAAATGACTAAATTTTGCAATCTTTATAGCGTAAGTAAAAATGACATTTTGTGGTTAACTAATTAATAAATTATAATGTAAATTGTTAATTGATATGAACACGCTGTAATGGTATATTACTTTGAAACGAATGCATTAGACACTCTTAATTTACAAATTCTCTGTTGGTTTCTAAATTTTTATCTAATTCTATAAAGAATGTTTACAATGAATCAATACGATGCTTAAATAAGATTCCATCACCAATGCATTTCATTACTTATATGATTGATTTGAAAGTAAAATGAAAGCTTAAGGAATGCAATAACATTTTCCTTTAATGCGTTTTACTCATAATGATGAATTTTATACAAATGTAGGTCGATATAAATCATGTTGCTCTGCTGATGAGAAATATATTTCTATATTGTATTTTGCACTAAAATAAGAATTAATCCAATTCTGCTAAAATAATGCTATACTTTATAGTAAATTCGTATTTATAGTATAATGCATAGGTCCAATATTATGACAGGGTCGAAAATTCGAATTCAGTATTTCGACAGAAGACCACGTTTTAATCATTTCTGAACTCGTATCGAAACTTTTTGAGGTTATGTCTGTGTGTGTGTGCACAGGAGTCAGTGTATGCAATATCTTACGAGTAAATGTAAAACTTCAAATATTTTTGTATGATTGTTATTATCAATTATTGGATCCTAAAACCCTTTCGACTTCAAACCTAAACAAGTATTTGGAAGAACCTTCAATTTTAAAGTGAATGTTTGAAAGATATCAGGACCGTTATATTCAGAAACTTTAATTATGCAATCGCATAATCATTTCATACATAAATTTTCTGGAAACAGATGACATAAAATTTTGAACGCGAACATGAACCATTCTCGAGATATTGTGTATTTTTAAAATAAATTTATAAGAATTTCTTAAAATGTGAAAAATACGTATGGCTAATAAGCCCCCAAATGCACTTCATTTCAGCGTGTGATGTAATACAACGTAAGCAACATTGTGGTATGACTTTCTTTATAAACTCATGCGACGACTTCACGAACAATGTTTAGATGGTTGTTATTGTAAGGAGAAACATATTTTCAAAGTTTATAAATATTTTCGGTTCATTAAATAACGACATGTTAACTCGTAAGTACAGACAGACGTGAACTTATATTACACGTTCTCAGACATGGAATCAAAATGACTCCATTGACTTGCTTTTACGTTTTCATATTTTGTAAACTACATTTCAAATTTATTTTGGAAACATGATATTCTAGAAATCCTGCAAGTCCGGAAGTGGTTGGGAAAGTTTGGAAAATTTATAAAAAATTTATAAGAAAAATTTATAAGCATAAATCATTTTTTTATCATAAATCATCAACATTATACAACTAGGAGTCAATTTGACTCACGTCTCTACTTACGGGTTAAATACATTATTGACATAAGTAACTATATCAGAATTTTTATTTTTACTTAAAGGAATTTATTTATCGGAGCAGTAACCCCCATCTACTTTATTCAATAAACTATTAGTTTCTAATTATCAAAATATCTTAATATATGGTACAAATTTGCATCATATTGCTTAGCGGACACGCATAAGCAATCTTTCTCAATGCCAAGTTGGATTTGCCTGAAATACAAGTCAAGTAATTCTTTGAAAATCCAGACCAAGGGCACTGACCCAAAAGTTTGTAGTGCATTAATCCCCGGCCGTAATACTACTTTGAAATAGTTTTACATATTGTCATAAAGACAATCACACAGTTCTAATATAAAACTTTGTACCAGAATCATGACGGGGATTTTGTACGCCATTTTATTGTTGTGACAGAAATAGTCATTATATTAAGTAGAGAAAGGCATGTAAAGCTCGAATCAGATTATTTTGTTTCACCCTGGAAAACTACTTTTGGGGTTCTTGGATAGAATTATCTTTTTCATAAATTCTAAGAACAGAATTTTAGAAGCTAATACCTGTTTTATTTATAGTCCCATGAATAGAAAGAAAACGTGTAACTGAATGTTTCAGAGAACTTCATCCTATGCGAAAATGTAAAGAATATTCCACAGATATACATACGGAATTTATATCTTTCTTTCCAGAGCTTATATATTGCTTTTTATAATATTTCTAGGAATATTTACCTCTCATGTTTGTGAGTCTGCGTTCGTAAGCTAGCTATCTCAATAGATTGAGTGATTTAATCAGCATTCGTCTTATTACTATCGATTTTAAAGACATATATGAATGCCTCACTTGCCAAAACGATTAACTCCAAAAAACAAAAAGTTGAGAAAAATGATAAAATAGTATACATTGTTTTTATAATTCTTTTAAAATTATAAATTCAAATAAACGATGTAGACTGTATTACTGCAGATGTATCTTTTATCTAACGACATATAAAAAGTATAAGATATAATATTCTTGGAGTAATCATTATTATTACAACAATTTTTACGTTATTAAAGGAGTTAATCGATTTGACAAGCGAATGAAAATTATTAATTCAAATTCAGTCTTCAAATTATTTTTTATTACAGAAGAACTTCATTATATACATTTTTTATTAAAGATTTTAGAAAAAATGAATAACTGTTCTGTTACTATTACATAATATATTACGAGTATTATTACTTTGTTTAAATTGATTCATCAGCAATATAAATGATGTCTTCTCCGTTAGCTGCATTTGAGCTCCCGTCATGTCGATTTGTCCTTAAATTTGTCCTTAAACCTGTTGGATACAATAAAGGCTGGTCTACATTTTTCAGACATAGTGGTCTACCTGCTATAGATTTTCTTATGTTAATGGTATTAAATTATGAATCTTCGTTAAAGTCTCACTTGAATTGTATGAGGTGGGGTTTCGACTTTTCTAATTTTATCCAGTGCATTTTGAGCCAATTTACTGGTACCCCTATAACTGTTGCCTTTCTGTTAATGATAGAATTTTCTAAAGTTCTTGTAGAGAAAAAGTCTTGATGCGTCATTTGAACCATATGAAACGGTGCTTTCTTTTTACGATTTACATTAGAGTATGGAGTTAATCAGATTGGCTTCTGAAATAAACTATTTATTATCCAATGGCTAAAAAAATGTTGTCATTTAGTGGTGTTAATACTTATTATTAGAGAAATATGTTTTGAATATATACAGTTAGGAGTCAATCAAATGCTTTGACATTAAAATTTAATAAAATTCAGAAAGTGAACTTAATCGATTTGGCAAGTGAAGCATTCATATATCTTTGGATAATACAGATTGATTCAAAATTCTCTGTACAAATTTTAATGGGTGGTAGGGAACACCAAAACAAACGTTTATCGTTGTTGTATGTATGCCCAAAGACGCTACCTTTTGGTGCTGGAGGGCGCTGTTGAAAGACGTAGCAATTGGCAATCTTTGGCCATCGCATTCATAATGCTGATTTCGTACGTATAACATGAATCGTTTTCTGCAAGCTGAAACATCTGGCGTGCATCTAATGTATTAATGTGCGTTCTGTTAATAGAAACATATTTTCAAATTTCCATCTGTTGTTAGAAATGGAAGAACTGCTGTAAGATTGCAAGGTAAACTGTAAACAAACATACGTGTGTTAAACTACAACACATTTGCAGTCAAACAAAAAAGTAATTTTAGCAACTGCTGTAAAAACCACTGTACTTAAATTTTTATTCACGCATTTCACCTTTCACTTATGTACCATCAGCTTCCTTTAACGCCAAAATATGATTTCTGCAGACCAATTATTTAATTTATTAATGCGAAAATGTTTGTAATCGTATTTTCTATTTCCAATTAAAATGTGTACAAGTGTTTAAAATAACCCCGTATAAGAACCGGTTCAACAAACATTGTAATATCTATAAGTTTACTCTGATGATTACTTTATCGTCTAGTTGTACTTAAGCGGATTTGCATCTTTGGCATTTCAAATTGAAATGCAATTTTTAATTTCCATATTCTGTTCAGTACCAATTTTTTTAAATGAAGATGCCATCATTCATGTAAATATTGATGAAATGAAAATGCTGTCATAAATCACAATTTCCTTGTCAAATTCATATTTTGGTATTAATTATAAATCTGTCATATACTTCCATTAATTTGACTTATTAGGTTGATCAGTCGCCACTATATTGAATTAAAGCCTTAATGGGAAAAAATCACCCATTTTCAGTTAGATAGATGATACTATATTCATTGATTTCAATGCAAACAGTACATTTACAAGCAGTAATTTATATTTATGCGTACTATGTATTGTAGCGAATGTTAAAATTGATAAAAATAAAATAATTTCTTCTTCCACTAGTCCTCTTAAAATATATCTGTTAATTGGAAGTGCTATAAAAATATTGTTGAAAGAATAATTTTATTTTTACAGATTTTACCAGATATTATATTTCCTAAATACTTAAAGAACTAAAGCAGTATTTTTCGGATTCTTATATCGTACGGACCGGCACACAGACATCATAGAGAAAATATCTGATTCTTATTCAGAAATACTTGTTGAGGCATCAAAATTTGTTGTTGAGCATTTGTTGAGGCATCAAAATCTGAAAGTTGCATTTTCAAATCCACCGAATTATTTCTCGTTGCATAAACTGCTTACTGTAGGAACGCAGAAATTGATAAAGCCGAAATAATTCCTACTTGCACTAGTTTCTTTACAATCCTCCTTTCACTTCAAAAAAATATATATTTTCTGAATGTTTAGGGAACTAACACCGCTTTATTTATATTCCTGTGATAGAAATGAAGACGCGTAACCGAATGACTCGGAAAATTTCAGCTTATGCAAATATTTCCGAAATGTTCCAATGATATATTTTGAAGATTTCCCGGGACTTATCCCAAACCGACATATCACGTTTCTTTGAGGGTTCTAAAATCTCTAGGAATAAATTTATTCCTATACCCGAAAAACTCGCAGAAGCATAAAACTTTATATTTAGGGTGAGAGGGAATCTGGAAAAAAAATGCAAACAAAATGAAACTTAAACTCTGAGCGCTGTTTTCTTTAGTTTTCAGAAATGTAATATTATGTGGAAGAAATGTGTAAACGGCAGACATTTCCCAGCGAAGACATTCTGACGTAAATATCTTGAGGCTTAAGTAAACCACTGTTTTCACGTACTTCAATGTTTTTCTTCTTTCTTTATCCTCAAATATTTAAATGTTTACTAGAAAAAATGTTTGAATGGTAAGTGAATGAAAAATTCGTATAAAATTGAGCATATTTAAAAACCTATGTGTAAGGATAATACTGTGACGAGTTTGTAAATTTTGTTGGATTATTATGTGATTTCATTTCTGATAAATGTTGCTTTTGAATTTTTATTTTTATGAAATTATTTTTATTTTGAATTTTTAACACTCGTAATAGAAATGCAATACGTAAATGCAATGTACATAAAAGTGCACTCTTAAAATCGTCCACTCATATTGCAGCAACCAGTATCTGTGAGCCAGTTACGTGACATTCAGCAGGAAAATGCAGTAAAATTGTCTTCAAATTTGCCAATATTTTTTTCAACAGAGAATCTATAATACCATACAGCATGTATCAAACTTTACAAAGTTTGAGCTCTGGCAACATAATATCGCAATGTCTAAGTTCTTTGTCACAAAATGAAATATGTGCCTGATATTTTTCAACTGCAGTTTCGTGCTGTGTGAGCTCGATCTAGAACTGAATTTATCAAATTTTAGCTTAATAAACTTCGAAATCTCGCCAAAAAATTTTGCCGATGGACTGGAAGCAAGTTTCTAAAAGTTTATTAGTATCCATAAATACTTGCTTTTAACTCTTTATATATATTTGTTTTATGAGAAACTTAAGTGTTTTTCAGTAAATATATAGTATATACATGCTGTTTAAAAATACGTCGGCAGTGGAATAGTTTTTTGAACAGTTGGTTGTAAACACTTTCAATAGTTAACCGAACAGTTTACAACAGTTGGAACTGTTTACTACAATCGTTGGTTGTAAACTATTCCAATTGCAAATACGCAATAAATAAAGTAGGAAAGTATGCAATAGTAATTTAAATAATTTGCTATAACTTGTAAAAATTAAAAAAAAAGTATACAAGTTAATATATGTAGCTACAATGTTAAATTAAAAAAATTGTGTCCATATATGTCATTTAGTCAAACTAAAAAAATTGAATTTCACAAGTGCAAATGTAAGACGACATAAATTATCAAGCCTCCTCAATTACATCGTGGATTTTTGATCCAATTGCAATCACTACAATTGATGAATCTAGGGGTCGTTCACAAATTGAATTGATTCACAGAAATAGTTTAGTAGGGTTATAAAACAGTGTTTTTTCAGTAGTTTAATTTTGAAGCTATTGAGGATAAGTATAGATTTCTGGTCAAAAATTATTTTAACTCTTAAGGGGACGGTGGACGTTAAATTTTTTTATTTATTTATTGACTTAGAAAAGTGAAAAAATGTATAAATATCCCTCTTAACATTACTATATACAATACCATTAACTTTTTTTTTCAATTTTGTTATAATTTTGTATATTTTTTTTAATTTAATTTTTTTAACGAAAATTTGAAATGATGTTTCCGTGTCATTTGTTCACATTTTTGCTTAATTTTACATTATGATCACTCAAAAACATATTATAAACAAATTTGAGTATTTATTTTTAAATCCCTTAGAAAGTTAATTTTTTTAAAATATTTTTCTGCATTAAAACTAAATTTTCATCAATTAATTAGATTCTTATTCACGTTTAATTACCTTAATAAAGTCCAATTATAAAATGCATACCCAGTTTCATTAAAAAGTAAGAGATGTGTCTTCTTGCCAAGTTTCATGCATCTCAGGTAAAAATTAAGACGCATGGAGAATTTTAAAAATGTAAAACCTTTGAAAATTCCGTTTCGAAAAAAATGCGTTCAACCTTTTGCTTACAGATGGAACATAGTCTATCCCAAACGAAGAACCTCCCAAAAAGACAGGTATTTACATACCCTATCTCAAACAGTTCGATCTCCCTTTGCAGGCATTGGCGTCCGTGGAAATCGCCGACAGAAACATTGCACCTGCTGCTGCAGGCAATGAGATCGAATGTTTGGGATAGGGTATGTCAAATACCTGTTTTTTGGGGAGGTTCTTCGTTTGGGATGGACGATGACCCACCCGTAAGCAAATGCTAAATGTCTAAAATAATGTTATATATTAAAACTATTTTTAGTCGATTTTTGCTCATTTCAACGTCAACCGTCTCCTTAATCAAGGTTAAAAGACTGATAAGCGATTTCATCGGACAGTCTGAAGGTTTTCTTGCAAAATCTGAAGTGAAATAAGCAATTTTTTTAATTTTTGAAATCGAATGAGGATCGGTTGCATTTGCCGTAAATTAATAATCATCTCACATAGTTCGGCATTAGTGAGCATAGCAATTATCTAGTTAAAATATTGTTATGTAGCAGAATTACGTGGATGCTTAAATACAAACTATGCATTGACGAAATGGTATCATGATAGCTTTACTAAAATATTAGCACAAAGTAAATTCAATAAATAGTAAAAGTTTTACCAACCATTCGCAATCGTAATTGTTTAATTGTTTTATGGATACCTCACGTATTCCCCAATGCAATTTTTAATAAATTATAACCTTGTCAAATTCGATAACAGCCAAATTTTGCCAGGTTTACTAAATAAGGAATATATAACGTTTTTATCATTTGACTTTTTTTAGAAGGGCTGTAAAAAGTTATTTTTAATAAAAATATTGCACATAATTTTAATAATTACTTCATAGCTTCCTAGTTTCTTTAAAACATATTTGCAATTGGAACTATGTATATGTATGTCTACAACCAACGTTTAAAAATCTTCCGCTGTTCAATTTTTATGAAATACTATGTATATATGTGTGTGTGTGAGCATAAGATATTGTTATGCATAAGATATTGTGTGTGTGCATAAAATATTGTTAGTTATAAAAATGTATATAACTAGTTTTTCTGTGATTCAAACTAACATACTATTCTAAAAAATATTATCATTCTCCTCAAGCAAGTCTTCTTATTGAATTCAAATGGGAAATAGAGTTATTACAATTTACAAATTATTATTATTATTATAATTTACAAATTTGTGCAGATTTTTTTAAAACTATTATGATCCATAAACTATTATGATCTACATTTTATTTCAACGTAAGCTTCATGCTTCAATTATATTCATACTTAATTATTAATTAGTATGAAATTGAAACTTTTAAGATATACCTCAATTATGTGATGGTGCTATTGAGACATCCAGAACACTGAAAAATGGCGATATTCATCTTAGTAGAATATATATTTTTGCTAGAAAATAGGGTGAATCACAACGAACTTGAAGATATCAGAATATAAAGCCGTCTGATACCAATTTTTATAAACGTCTTAGCTGGTCTTACTGTTGAATATTATTTTCTGTGTAAAATAATATTAAATCACGAATAAAAACATATTCAACTTTAAGTTATCTTTAAATGCATAAACCCATCGAAGCCATGGATAAATTATTTTTAATTTATGTATTAATGCATTTACAATTTTTTTTAAATCTAATTACTTCTATAGGCGATTATATATTAGAGCTATAGCTCAAGTGCATTATATTTTCCTTCGTCGAGTACTATTCAAGAAGAGTATTTTTAATACATTCAGTTTTAATTGCATTTTATTTCTGCGTTTATCGTAATTGGACATATAACGGAATTAAACATTTACGCGTGTTTAGAAACTAAATTTGAAATGTCAATAAGCTCCACAAAATATAATAATGTATTTCATTTTAAAGCGATTAATTGAATATTTGAGAGCGGTATATACTACCAATTATTGTTCTTATTATTAATGTAAATTTATCTTAATAAAAAACCTGATGCAGTTGAACAAATATCTAATTTATATCTATGCATTGAGATTCAAATACTGCAAATATATGTTTAATTTAAATATATTTAAAACTTTTCCTTATCCTCTGCCGTTAAACGTAGTTAATACAGTTCTTGTTGGAAAAACCAGATACTAATAATATTTAAGATGCGAATGCTTTGTTGGCAAATATTTATATTAGGATCAATAATTAGCTAATTTTTATATTAGCATTAATTCATAGTCGATTGTATTTACATTGTCATTTCAGTATTAGCGACATACAGACTATATGACGACTAGTTGTCATAATTTTTCTTGCACAATGCACATTACCCGACATAGAAAATGCAACACCATGAAGCTGTGGCCGTATAATAATGCACATTTCTATACAAACGCAACTATTCGGTATATGCAAGTGATTTGAATTGCAAGTAGGTCACCTGATTAGGGCACTAGATAAAATGGATTTAAACGGCAGATGAGCCAACAGTTGTTACTGTCTGTTGCCTACGGAAACATGTTTTCTGAGTTGTTTTTCATTTCACAAAACACGCATTGCCAAAGAGATACATGGCCAACGACGCTTAAGTCCGTTTCAGTATTTGAACTACCGTGTAAGGTGATTCATTTTAGACTTACGTACGGCTACGTGGTCGTACCAGCGTTATACCGCTGAAACAAGCGTAGACGCGTCCATTGTGTAAAGGATTTGGAGAAGATGAAATAAAAGAAGAATGCGAATCATCGCAGTGGTACAGGTTCATCCGAACGTGTGTCAGCAATATTTGATCGATGCATTCGAAGGCATGCGGTTAGGCCCCCATGAACGACGGCTGTCAACATTCTGCAGAATTTGCAGGGTACATTGGATGTTCCAATATCAGAGAGAACAGTTTCTCGACTATTTCCCGAAAGCGGCTTGCACTCAAACCGCCCATTACGAAGACTGCCATTAACGACAAGACATCGACGTGAGAGACTGCAATGGTGTCAGGTCCAAGTGATAGTGTTCAGCGACGAATCTCGGTTATGTTTGTCGAATCGCAGTTGGCGTGTGAGAGTTTGGATGCGATATGGAAACAGATCCAATCCTGTTGCAACTGTTGAACGCAATACTGCTCGACAACGCGCATCTTGTTTTGCGGTGACATAGGATTCGATAGCCGTTCACCTTTGGTCTGTATCAGAGTCACATTCACGGAACGACGATATACGGATGAGGTGCTGCGGTCGGTTACACTGCCCTACTTTTTGCAAAATGCAGTTTTCCGGCAAAATAACGCTAGACTGCACAAGGATTACATCAGTAGATAAGCCTTTCAAGGTATCCAGTTGATTACTTGATCTCCGTTGTCCCCCTATCTTTCACCCATCGAGCATGTGTGGGACGTGATTGGCTGTCGTTTGACTGTCCTGCCCCCGCCTCAAACAGAGGACGACCCGTTCAAGATGTTTGAAGGCACATGGTCATTCATCCCTCAGGAAACTATCCGCACGATTTATTGCATCTGTTCCTTGAAGGGTTGCTGCTTGTATCGCAAAAAGAAGTGGCCCTACTTCTTACTGATCCCCCTGACTATGCCATTACTGTATTGTATTATCATTCTGGAATTCATCATTTATTTATATATGCCATCTCTGTCTGTGTGTCCTTTAACATCACATTCTATTCGCTCTTTGATGTTGTTGCATTTTTTCTGTTGGGCAGTGTACAAATATAATAGTCCTGTTCAATTTCAAAAGCATTTTATTGATGAAACATATATGCTCCGTATAATTGTAACTTGCGTACATTCCAACAGCTTCGAATGTTTAGTTCAAGTAGTTTTTTCCAGTCATTATGTGGTATCTAGTTATGTGGACGATGCCCCGATAATTCACAGTTGACATTATAACAGCATTGCTCATGGTTATCAATTTATACTCTATTGAAATATGAATATAACTGAATTAAATATTAAATTATTATTATTTTGTTCGATTTATATAAGCTCAAGCCATTGGTTTTTTAACGCAAACATTTAGTTTTGTATTATGCATTGCATTTGTCGCCACTTGCTATATGGTTTAGAGGAAACATCATTTTCCCCATACTTCTCTGCTCTCAAATTAGTCCAAACGAGAACAGAAATGTTTGTATCAGTGTAAACATATTTTACACGCATTGTAAGTATTACATGTATTTATAACTTCTCCAATTTCATGATTCAGTTATTTTAATGCACTTATTTTTATAAAATAAGATACAGATATTATTAATAATATCATTTGTTACATTTTCAAGCATATATTATTTTTGAGTGACATTGTTTGAATGAAACGGCTAAATTATTATACATGAATGCATTTTCCAGCTTCACCGTCTTTTGTCCGTGCCCTGCCTACCGAGTCCGGGGCAGCCCGAAACGCATCAGCAGTTCGCCTCATGTGCCATGTTGAATGTGACCCTTTGTGCAATGTCACGTGGTACAGGGGATCGGATTCTCTGCAGGACTCCAAATTCTTTCTGACAGAAACCATAATACTGGATCCAGATCCAAAAAGAAACGTTCTAAAGTCAGTTGTCAGTACCCTGTCCTGGAGCTTAAGTCATCTGCCAGCCACGAGTTTTGACTACAGTACATTCACATGCATAAGTTCTGGAAATGAATTGGGGCCTGGTGTGAACAGCACAACACTCTTCAGAATTGAATGTGAGTAATTACTTTTTTGGTCATTTGTAGAAACTACTCCTCTTAAATTCAAGATATATGATTTTTAGGGCTAGGCATTACGATCCGTAGTATCCCCCATCAGTGGTGGCTTGTAACTAAAATTAATGGGGGTGCTGCTCCAGAAAATGTTTAGTCTTTTTTACTTTCCTTATATACATAATGTATAAGGAAATTATGGTGACGGGGTCGAAAATTCGAATTCGAGTTTTCGACGGGAGAGCACGTTTCAAGCATCATTGATCACGAATCAAACATTTTTGAAGTGATTTCTGTGTGTGTGTGTGTGTGTGTGAAAGTATGTGTGTGTGTGTGTGTCAGTGAGCCTGTGGAGACGATAACTGACGAACGAATGGACCGATTTGAACCAAATTTGGTACAAAAATCACAATCCGTAAACACTGGAAGCCTATTGTTTTTATACGCAATCGAATGTTCAGAACCCCCCTAAATTTTCAAATGAAATTTTGAAAAAATCGTCAAAAAATCAAAACCACTAATAAAGTTACGCAAATAGACATTTCTTATGTAATTTTTCATTAGAAAACGATTGGCATAAATTTTAGAACACTAACATGAACCATTCTCGAGATATTGTACATTTTTCAAAAAAATTATCAATAAGTCATATAAAATAAAATAAAAATGTTTCTCATTGAGAAATATGTTCACCTTTCATATGTAATACCATGCGATAAATTGAGTGACATCATTCTCGTGGATCTAGCTCCTTCCATTCATGAAAAAAGATACTTTGAATAATACTTTTGTATTCGAACGCCAATAGTCATTTATCTGCTGTAAGAATAACCTATTTCTTAGTGTCGAAAGACCAGACCATCCGACTCGTTCTAGGACTTAGAGCACTTAGATGGATGGCCGGTTATTTCTTAGTGTGTAACACTTGGCGAGATTTGGCGACGAATTTGGCGGAATGTCGCCAACTTGGCGACTTTTTTTAATGTTGCCAAATTAACGAAAATCTCGCCAAATGGATAAAAATGACGCTAAATCAATGAAAATGACGACTATTTGTTGAAAATTCAATATCTTGGAAAGAATATTAGTATCTACTATAAGAAAAACCTATTCTTTTTACTGTAAAAGTAGTAAATTCATTACATTATATAAGGAAAGTCATGTGTTGCCCACATCAGATTTTTTAAATTGTGCAAAAGGAAACAAACATGTATTAAAAGAAAAATTTTTCAGAAACTTGATAAAATCCTAAAAGAACAAAATCAAACATTTTTTACTTACTTTAACCTAAATTGTTACAGTTCAAGCTTGATCTATTCATTTAAAAAGAAATCGATTCTTCTTGTAATAAGGATAATTATCTAATTCTACACTTAGGATAATAATCTATTTCTACACTTTATCACATTCAAGAATATGGTATACGGTTTTAAGCACAACACACGTGGAGTAAAAAAAAAACTACCTTCCACCAGCATGCCAGGGTCGGCACTGCGGGAGCGGCAGTGCTCTCTCTCCCTCGCAACCTCGCGTGCAGTTTCCTATGTGTGTATGCGCACAACAGTCAAATACCACGCCGCTGGAATTGTGAAGTGCACAGTTCCATACAAAGATTTTTGTATCTTTTTCATAAACTGGGGGATGGCTACTGACATTAAGCTTAAGGATTATATATTGTACAACTATAAAGAAAAAATTAAAGAATGGGTAGGGGTCTCACCCGGAATTTTTTTTTTTTTTAGATTTCAAAGTTCTAAATGCAGCTACTTTAGTAATTTTATATAACACCCTAACTTTTGCAAGTCGAGGAGAGGGGAGATACTGCCCTCTTTTTATTAACATACATATGGAATCTAAGGTCTAATGGTCTAATGTAGTACCATCTAACTCTCAGCTCACGAACAAGAATTCTTAGATAATATTTAAGTAAATAATGTTATCTAAATAACTAATATTAACTATATAAGTAACTAAACTTCTAAAATTTATTTAAAAATTATGAACAAATATTGATATATAACTTTATTAAATTGCCATGCAAAAATATTACAGTAATAATTTTAAATATCAGCAAGAATATTTTAATCGAAAATTTTAATGTGTATTTAATAGAAGTTGTACAGCGTTTGATACAGCGTAAAAATTAGAATAAAACAAATGCTAAATATGCATTTATGTTTCCTTTTCTTTCTTTCATTTTTTAGATGAATCATTTATTCATAAACCAAGACGTACTGTGCACTTTCAGTAAATAAAAAGGCTTAAATACAAAAATGGCTTTCAACCTGACCACTTTAATTTTAATAAACAAGTACGGGTATTAGAATAAATAAATTTAATCATTATGAAAACAGTGATCCACTACACCTGTAAAGAACCTTGCTGTTTGAAGCAGGAATCGAACCCTGGATCTTCGAACTCACAGAATACTATATCCAGAAGGTTCACTCCCATAGGAGCCTCTGGCAACATAGTTAACATGGGAGTTCGCATAGACACTAGCGTTCGAGGAGCCCACCATCGCAAAGCTATGACGTGAAAAAAGCTAGACTGCTAGATTTAGCGACTATCATTCAATAGGCGATTTTATGTTAATGCGGCCAAAAAAAATTACGGAAATGTACTTTTATAATTTTTTTAAACTATAAACATTACCAGAATCTAAAAATACTTTTATCTGTAGTATATGTAAATTTAAATAAATAAACATAGATATATATTTAATTCATGTAATCATAAACTAAATAAAAAATTGACGCATTGCATCACTGTAAATCATTATACACCAAAAATTTCAAGCTAACATACCCAAAAGACTGAAATATTATATAATATTTTCAGCCAAACATGTATACTAGCGTGCTGATTGTTAAATTGCTTAGTTCTTAATTTATTCTGGGATGTCGTTATTATATTTTTTAAATACACTAATATTCTTATAATAAATAACAAATTTACATAAATGCACTATCAAAAGTGTTCAACTCAATCGTTAATTACAAAGAGGGGGGGGGGTATTTTCCACATGGCGCTGCGATAGCAAGTGAAACGTCAGTATATATTAGTCTGTGTTCGAACTGGCCAGCCGACGTTCTACAGTTGAGTTAATGGGACGCAATTGCAAGCTCTTACCGTAGAGATGGACTCTGCACATTCCAATAGGAACACTGAAAATAATTTAATAAAAATCATTTTCTTCATATTACAAAAATTTCTTCAATTTCGTACTTCACCAGTTGTATCTACTGCTACACATTAAAAACAACCAAGCATGAAATTGTAAGTTTTTATTAATTGTAAATTTTGTAGACTTTTGTTCATTCAATAACTCAAAGGTTTTGTTCAATAAATCAAAGGTTTTTTTTTTCCAAAGTTACCATTATCATAACTATTTGAAATCAGTAATGCTTTATGTTGGTCATATCGTATGTTTTACTTTTCATACCAATTTTAAATTTCTAATTTTCATAGAAAAGTGTTTTATGTTCACTTTACGTCTTGAACATTCTCGTTTGCAGCAAACTCTAAAATTTATATGTTCTCAAATTAAACATTAACGGAAAAGCTGTATATTTATGTTCAAGTTCTTCGACATTTTAGACATAGTTTTACAGTTAAAATTCAAATGAAACATGAAACATTTAAAACTAATGTTTAATCACTTTTCTTATACCAAGTATGCCGACTTCCTCACAACTCACTTTCTGTGGTCCTGAATGCATACTCTGAAAATATATCATTTAGATATATTATTTAGCTTAGGTATCAATAGTATAGATTTGAAAATCTGGGAACACAACCACGCAATAGTCATTTATTCAGACGGAAAGATGTCCAGAATCATAGTATAAAAATTTCAAAATATTTTATCTTTACATAGTAAAACATCTGATGTGGGTAACACCTGACTTTCCTTATATAATGCAATGAATTTACTATTTTCACAGTAAAAAAGATAGGTTATTCTTATAGTAGATACCTATATTTTCTCCAAGATATTGAATATTCGTGAATTAGTCGTCATTTCCAATTGGTCTTTTTTTCTTTGATTTAGCGTCATTTTTATTCATTTGGCGAGATATTCATTAATTTGGCAACATTCTAAAAAGTCGCCAAGTTGACGACATTCCGCCAAATTCATCGCCAAAATCACCAAGCGTAATGGACGGTGAAATAAGTTTTTCTTATAGCATATAAACGATTATTAGCGTTCAAATACAAAAGTATTACTCAAAGTATCTTTTCTCATGAATGGAACGAGCTAGATCTACGAGAATGATGTCACCAAATTTATCGCATGTTATTGCATATGAAAAGTGAACATGTTTCTCAAAAGTTAATTTTTTTTTAATTTATGGGACATTTTGAAACGTTTATTTAAAAAATGCGCAATATCTCGAGAACGGTTCGAGTTAAAGTTCTAAAGTTTGTGTTAATCGCTTACTAAGGAAAAATTACATAAGAAACATCTATTTGCGTAACTTTATTAAATGTTTTAATTTTTTTGATGAATTTTTCAAAATTTCATTTGTAAATTTAGGGGGGTTCTGAAAATTCGATTGAGTTTAAAAACAATAGGCTTCCAATATTACCAGTTTGTAATTTTTGTACCAAATTTTGTTCGAATTCGTCCATTCATTCGTCAGTTATCGTCTCCACAGACTCACTGACACACACGCGCACATACTTTCACACACACACACACACATACTTTCACACACACACACACACACTTATTTTTACCCCCTCCCCCCACACACAGCCATCACCTCAAAAACGTCTGATTCGTGTTCAGGTATGCTTGAAACGTGCTCCCCTGAAAACTCGAATTCTAATTTTCGACCCCTTCACCATACTTTCCTTATGCATTAGATTATATAAGCAAAGTAATAATGGTTAATTATAACAACCAAAATGCTTAAATAATTTATGTTTTAACGTTAGTATTAATTAGATGAAAATGATTTAAGGAATCATTTTCAAGATGTTGCTTAATACATATGTGAAAAATATGAATTTCCAGTATATGTGTAACTGATATGTATCAACGTGATTTACGCAAATGGAAACAAAATAAAAAATTTTGGAAAATCAAGATAAAAACCTTTTTTTTTTTAAAAAATAAAATGTGAAAATTCCTTAAGTGGAGAAATTTAAGGAAATGTAAATATGTTACTAAGCTAAAGAAATTGAATATGAAATTAATCAAATTCAACTTATTCTAATGGATTTTAAGCAAGTAATATAAATAAACTTGATATAATATCTAACAGTATAACATTGCTAAAAATAGCATAACACACACTAGTCATAAGAGTAACGAGTAATAGGAAATAGATAAAAATAATTTTCACATTTTATCCCAAAACAATAAAAAATGTGCATTTTTTTAAATATAAGTGAGTGTGATATTTTATTGATTAAATTTTTATAACAAGGCATTTTTATTTACCTCAGAAGCTCTGATGTACGCATTTGTAAATTGATCTAGTTTACAGTGTATTTATTTTTAGTGTATTTTTTCCGTTGATTTTCCAGACGTTTTTTTTATCTTCATAAGTACTACAGCATCCTCACAGAAACCATGTTATGCTTGTCCTCATTTGTTTTGCTTGCTTGTTATTTTATCCAACAAAAGAGTTTCTTCACGTCATTTTTATCTTTTATTCATGGCAACAACTTGACACTCCTACTTCCTGGCAATTACTTTGTTCTTGAAACTATATAGGGCGGTGGAAAACATTATTATCTGCAACGAGTTTTTATAGAAACTTTCCTAAACTTAATGGTTTATTTATATGTACAGTATAATGGGTGTTTTTACTTTTTACGTTCTCTGCTATTGATTATAGATAGTTGATTAAATATAGTTTATATCATTATACTGTACATTATATGATTAAAAATAAATAGTTAAGTAAATATAATACATAGTTAAGTAAATATAAAATATAGTTAAGTAAATATAATAAATACGTTTTATTTGACTTCCAAATTACGGCTATAATTACTGCTAAAAATTACGGGAAAAATTACAGCTGTATGTGTATACATCTGGTTAGTTTCAGAACAATATATTAGGTGGCTATCCATTCTTTGAACAAGATGGTACGATTTATAGTCTTAGACACAGACATACAGTCGTAAAACCAGACTCATAGTCGTAGACTCTATTGGGACTTCATTGACTTATAATTTTAAAATCTTATAGCCTAAATCAAACCGAGTTATGGCACTACAAAACCAAATACTAATAATTTGTTAACTTATGGAAATTAAGATAACGTCATTATTGTTTTTAAAATAAGAACGTAAGAGACAGAAGAGAGAAACAGTGACACCATCAAGGTTAATATTAAACTGATTTCCTGTGTTGCATCAAAACCGAAACTGTCCTTGATTTGCGTAAAATTATTCTTTGGCCATAAGTAAACACAAGACCAGTATCCGTTAGGAAATCCTCACTCGTCTTTGGCTTGGTCAACCCTGCTTCTCATTCATGCCACGTCTTCTCACTTCCTTAGATGTAAGTTACTGAAATACTCTCTCCTACTCGTTATCTATGCTACATGCCAACCATCCCTCTAAAATTTCCATTATTTCATTGCGACCTCATTACTTTTCATATATACATAATGCATAAGGAAAGTATTGTGACGGGGTAGAAAATTTTAAATCGAGTTTTCGACGGGAGACCACGTTTCAAGCATCCCTGATCACGAATCAAACATTTTTGAGGTTATGTCTGTCTGTGTATGTGTGTGTGTGTGAAAGTATATGTGTGTGTGAAAGTATGTGTGTGTGTGTGTGTGAAAGTATATGTATGTGTGTGTGTGTGTGTGTGTGTGTGAAAGTATGTGTGTGTGTGTGTGTGTGAGTGCATCAGTGAGTCTGTGGAGACGATATCTCACGCACAAATAAAGCGATTTGAATGAAATTTGGTACAAAAATTACAATCCGTGAATACTGGAAGCCTGTTGTTTCTAAACGCAATCGAATGTTCAGAACCCCCTAAATTTTCAAGTGAAATTTTGAAAAAATCATCAAAAAATCAAAGCCTTAAATAAAGTTACGCAAATAGACTTTTCTTATGTAATTTTTCCTTAGAAAACGATTGACATAAACTTTACAACGCTAGCATGAATCGTTCTCTAGATATTGCACATTTTTCAAATAAATTTATCAGAAAATCCCATAAATTAAAAAAAATATATTAACTTTGAGAAACATGTTCACTTTTCATATGTAATATCATGCGATAAATTGGGTGACATCATTCTCGTGGATCTAGCTCGTTCCATTCCAAATGAGAAAGATACTTTGAGTAATACTTTTGTATTTAAACGCCAATAGTCAATTGTCTGCTATAAGAGTAACTTATTTCTCTGTACATAACGCTTGGCGAGATTTTGGCGTCGAATTTTGCAGAATGTCTCCAACTTGGCGACTTTTTTAAATATTGCCATATTAACGAAAATCTCGCCAAATGCAGAAAAATGACATTAAATCAATGAAATTGACACGAAAATGCAATATCTTAGAAATGATATGAGTATTTACTATAAGAATAGCCTATTTCTATTTTACTGTAAAAGTATTAAATTCATTGCATTATATAAGGAAAGTCATGTGCTGCCCACATCAGATTTTTTTCTATTTTATACAACTAATTTTCATGAAAATTCTTCTAATGTTATTAGTTTATTTATTAATTGACTTTTAAAATAAATAATCAGTGTAAATTGAATATATCAGGAGTTTCGGCTGCTTTAACATTAGAAATGCACATATCTGAGTAATGCTGTCCTGTTCATAAATTGTTATTATTAAAAACAATTTACGACATGTTATTTTTTGTATAAGAAAAACTCCGTAACAACGAAATTAAGCACAATATAAATACTACATCATACACCTGTTTCAACAATACGCTGGATACCCTTTTACAGTGCTAGACCGAACAGCAAAGTTGAAGTCGAAAAACAGGATAAAATGGATTGTTTCGTCTTTTAAAACAACGATGGTCTATCTAGTACTGAAAAAATTGTCCACTATATCCTTGAAACAGGTGTAGTCTGTATTATTACTTTCGTTATATACATAATGTATAAGGAAAGTATTGTGACGGGGTCGAAAATTTGAATTCGAGTTTTCGACGGAAGAGCACGTTTCAAGCATCCCTGATCACGAATAAAACATTTTTAAAGTGATGCTTGTGTGTGTGTGTGAAAGTATATGTGTGTGTGAAAGTATGTATGTGTGCGAAAGTATGTGTGTGTGTGTGTGTGTGTGTGCGTGTCAGTGAACCTGTGGAGACGATAACAGACGAACGAATGGACTGATTAGAACAAAATTTGGTACAAAAATTACAATCCTATTGTTCTTATACGCAATCGAATGTTCAGAACCCCCCTAAATTTTCGAGTGAAATTGTTAAAAACATCGTCAAAAAATTAAAACCGCTAATAAAGTTGCACAAATAAATATTTTTTATGTAATTTTTCATTAGAAAACGATTGACATAAATTTTAGAACGCTAATATGAACCGTTCTCGAGGTATTGCAAATGTTTCAAAAAAATTATCAAAAGTCATATAAAATAAAAAAAAAATATTTCCTATTGAGAAACATGTTCACTGTTCACATGTAATATCATGCGATAAATTGGGTGACATCATTCTCGTGGATCTAGATCGTTCCATTCATGAAAAAATATACTCTGAGTAATACTTTTGTATTTGAACGCTAATAGTCATTTATCTGCTGTAAGAATAACTTATTTCTTCGTCCATAAGGCGAGTCGTCTGGCGAGATTTTGGCGACAAATTTGGTGGAATGTCGCCAACTTGGCGACTTTTTAAATGTTGCTAAATTAACGAAAAACTCGCCAAATGGATAAAAATGACGCTAAATCAATGACGACTCATTGATGATGACTACATGGAAAATGACGTTTCATTAACGGAAATTCAATATCTTGGAAATATTGAAAATAACTACTAAAAAAATAATCTATTTTTTTTACTGTAAAAGTAGTAAATTCATTGTATTATATAAGGAAAGTCATGTGCTGCCCACATCAGATTTTTTTTATTTATGTATTCTAGTATTAATTACACAAAGTGTTTTTTCTCATTAGTTTTTTGTATGTTAGCTCATAGTTTAGACAAGGTGGCTTATAAAATATATATATACATACCTATACAATGTAATACATACGTTATGACATTCAGAATTGTCTATTCTATCGAAACTTAACACTAATAAATTAAAAAAATATCAAAATAATGCTCTTCTTTTTTCGCGAAAGTAAAAAATACCGTATAATTTGATTAAATGAATTATTTTAACAAGTCTACAAACACCGATTTACACATTCACAGAATGATAAACTGATTTATAGTGTACTTATGTTAAGTGTCTTTTTTGTCATTGATTTTCCCTGAGGTGTCTTTTCTTTTTTTTTTCTGAGAAGTACAACATCCCCGAAGCCCATGTTTTACTTGTCCCTATTTGTTTTACTTGCTTGTTATTTTATCTAACAAAAAGTTTTTCACGTCCTTTTTTATATTTTATTCATCGCAACAACTTGACACTCCTACATCCTGGCAATTACTTTGTTCTTCAAAATATTAGGGCGGAAGAAAACATTATTACCTCCAAACTTTTTTTATTTTTTTATATATAAGAACGCTGATAAACTTATAATATCAATGAGTAGTAAATATTTTTACTACATGGATTTTATTGCAATTTTAGTCAGCAGTTGAACAAGAATATTTTTTTAATGCACGATGCATCATTTATTGTTTGCAGAAAAAAATAATAAATTATATAATTAAAATAAATTGCTTATGTTAGCTATTGTAAATGCTTTATTTAAGTATTATTTTCCATGTATACAGATTTAAAAATCTGATGTGGGCAACACATGACTTTCCTTATATAATGTAATGAATTTACTACTTTTACAGTAAAAAAAATAGGTTTTTCTTATAATAGATACTAATATTCTTTCCAAGATATTGAATTTTCGACAATTAGTGGTCATTTTCATTGATTTAGCGTCACTTTTATCCATTTGGCTAGATTTTCGTTTATTTGGCAACATTTCAAAAAGTCGCCGAGTTGGCGACATTCCGCCAATTTTGTCGCCAAAATCTCGCCAAGCGTTATGGACGAAGAAATAAGTTATTCTTACAGCAGATAAATGATTATTGGCGTTCAAATACAAAAGTATTACTCAAAATATCTTTTTTCATGAATGGAACGAGCTAGATCCACGAAAATGATGTCACCCAATTTATCGCATGATATTACATATGAAAAGTGAACATGTTTCTCAATAGGATTTTTTTCTATTTTATATGACTTTTTGATATTTTTTTTTAAATATGCAATATCTCGAGAACGGTTCATGTTAGCGTTCTAAAATTTATGTCAATCGTTTTCTAATGAAAAATTACATAAGAAATGTCTATTTGCATAACTTTATTAGTGGTTTTGATTTTTTGACGACTTTTTCAAAATTTCATTCGAAAATTTAGGGGGGTTCTGAACATTCAATTGCGTATAAAAACAATAGGCTTCCAGTGTTTGCGGATTGTAATTTTTGTACCAAATTTGGTTCGAATCGGTCCATTCGTTCGTCAGTTATCGTCTCCACAGGCCCACTGACAGACACACACACACACACACAGACATCACTTCAAAAATGTTTGATTCGTGATCAGGGATGCTTGAAACGTGCTCTCCCGTCGAAAACTCGAATTCGAATTTTCGACCCCGTCACAATACTTTCCTTATGCATTATGTATATAAGGAAAGTAAAAAGGGCCTTGTTGCTTTTTCATTTATTCAACAGAACCTAACTATTCTACGAATTGCCGGTCCATAATATTGTTATCCATAATAGATCAATTTGCATATCAGTTAAACTTCCATGACCTGACAATGGTTTTCCATCACTGCGTTTAGTCCCATTCAAAGTTCTTCAACTAGTACAAAGTACAGCTCGTCATTATACAGAAACAAACTAATCACTACAGAAAAAAGCTGATGTGGGCAACACATGACTTTCCTTATATAATGAAATGAATTTACTACTTTTACAGTAAAATAAATAGGTTTTTCTTCTAGTAGATACTAATATCCTTTCCAAGATATTGAATTTTCGACAATTAGTCGTCATTTTCATTGATTTATCGTCATTTTTATCCATTTGGCGAGATTTTCGTTAATTTTCAACATTTCAAAAAGTCGCCAAGTTGGCGACATTCCACCAATTTCGTCGCCAAAATCTCGCCAAGCGTTATGGACGAAGAAATAAGTTATATATATATATATATATAACTTATTAGATATTGAATTTTCGACATATATTATATAGCTATTATTATATATTTATATATTATATAACTTATTAAATATTGAATTTTCCACAATTAGTCGTCATTTTCATTGATTTAGCGTCATTTTTATCCATTTGGCGAGATTTTCGTTAATTTGGCAACATTTCAAAAAGTCGCCAAGTTGGCGACATTCCGCCAATTTCGTCGCCAAAATTTCGCCAAGCGTTATGGACGAAGAAATAAGTTATTCTTACAGCAGATAAATTGGTGTTCAAATGCAAAAGTATTACTCAAAGTATCTTTTTTCATGAATGGAACTAGCTAGATCCACGAGAATGATGTCACCCAATTTATCACATGATATTATATATGAAAAGTGAACATGTTTCTCAATAGGAATTTTTTTTTTCTATTTTATATGACTTTTTGATAATTTTTTTGAAAAATGTGCAATATCTCGAGAATGGTTCATGTTAGCGTTCTAAAATTTATGTCAATCGTTTTCTAATGAAAAATTACATAAGAAATGTCTATTTACGTAAATTTATTATTGGTTTTGATTTTTTGACGATTTTTTCAAAATTTCATTCAAAAATTTAGGGGAGTTCTGAACATTCGATTGCGTATAAAAACAATAGGCTTCCAGTGTTTACAGATTGTGATTTTTGTACCAAATTTGGTTCGAATCGGTCCATTCGTTCGTCAGTTATCGTCTCCACAGACCCACTGACACACACACACACACATACTTTCAAACACACACACACACACATACACACATACACACACACAGACATCACTTCAAAAATGTTTGATTCGTGATCAGGGATGCTTGAAACGTGCTCTCCCGTCGAAAACTCGAATTCGAATTTTCGACCCCGTCACAATACTTTCCTTATACATTATGTATATAAGGAAAGTAATAATATAACACTTCAGACCACTTTTATAATTATATTTATATTTTAGATAATTTCATTGCATACTTAAACGAGATATTTTTGTAGTCAGTTCTTAAGTTCTTACCTTTCCATCTGAGTAAAATATGAAAGAACAAGTACAGATAATGCATACACATAATTTTATTTAAATTTGCGTAATTTTATATACCATACCGGATATAATTAGAAAATATAAACCATGATTTTAATGTCAGAAAAGTATTTTAAAACAAATATTTTCTCATATTAACCAGAACAAAAATATCAAATAGGTACGAAATACCTTAATTTTATTTAAATATAAAATGTTAAATCAAGTTATATTAATTTATACGCATGTTAAATTTCTATCTCTCTATATTAAAAAAATTAGCTGACGACGCTGCCGCTGCCAGACATTTTTTGCTTTTCTCAAGTTTCTCTGTAACGTAGCGCAAAATCTACAGCATACAAAAATATGAAATTTTGTACATTTATAGAAAATAATCAAATGGGTGGAACAAACACACTGATATAAACCGTTTTTCGATTTAAAATTTAGTTTAGGAAATATTTAATGTCAAAATCAAATGGAGAGTTTTTGAGCTGCGAGTTCAAGTACTGGACAGACTAGCAATAGCAGGAACTCAGATTTTTGGTGGCATATAACTACATAGTTGAGTTTTTGCAGGACGGATACCTTTTTCAATTTCGATTTAGTTAATGAGTTATTCAATTTTTTTATGCAAAAATTTCTTCTTTATGGGAGAAGATTTGAAACAATTGTTGACGTGAACATTACAATTGAGTTGTTATATTTCAAACAATTATAAGTTTTATTGTCGTAAATCTCTCTAAACTGAAAGCGTAAACCGATATTTTGCCACTGTATTACGAGCAAAAGGCAAAACATACAGTTGGAATATTTTGCCTTTTGTCCATAATGCAATAAGCAATCGTTCGTTAAAGCAGGCGGCATGGCATAGATTGCGATACAGACTCAGCGAGCGACAGGAAGTAGGAGATAAAGCCTCCAAACTCACG
Organism: Amaurobius ferox; assembly: GCA_951213105.1. Taxonomy (NCBI): domain Eukaryota; kingdom Metazoa; phylum Arthropoda; class Arachnida; order Araneae; family Amaurobiidae; genus Amaurobius; species Amaurobius ferox. The sequence continues at coordinate 97,516,199 of OX578136.1, forward strand.
AAACGAGCTGGAAGCTCAATCCTGTTGAAATTATTCGCAAAACGAGCAGGGGACGCAGTGCAAGCGAGTGCATCACGCCTGCGGGGAGCACCGATTAATGAGCGGCAGGAATGGAATATAAATCCTGGAGTTTTACGAGCTTCGGTGATTATATTACGCGGGCGTATTTCTCCTGCGTAGCAGGTGGCATTAAAATGCTCGCAAAGCTAGATCAGCGAATCGGAGACGAAGCTTCCCGATTTGCGTGGCGATCAGGGGCGGAGCCCAGCAGGTATATTAAGCCTACTCCAACGGGTGTATTACGTCTGGGTAACAGGTGGCACCAAAGTGCTCGCGAACCGAGCTCTGCGGGCGTAAGCGAGTTAGAGGTCAAGCATCTCGACTGGTGAAGCGAGTTATGGGGGTTGGCGAGCGTAGGAAGCAAGAGGCGGTGCCACCTAGTGTTTTAAAATGAAACAAATTTAGTATATGTATAGTATATCCTATGAATAAAAAATTTGTTTGTATGTCTGTATCTAGGCTACCAACAGGTACGAAAGTAATAGATCATGTGATAGATCATATCAAGTCAAAAGACACGTTGATATGATACACTTTTTAATTCGATTTAGCGCTTATGTTATTTTATGTTGAACCGCAATTTTGATCTCTTTTAACACAATTAGTTCCTTAGAGATCGCAGATATTATTATAGAGTTTTCGTCTTGACAAAATTCAGGAATGTGCTATCTAGCGAGCTTTTAAACGAATTAGTAGGACAACTAGCCGAATACCCGTTGAAAATCAACGGTCTCGCAATAAGCAACCCCGAATAATGTAAATTTTTTAATAATTCGCGTTTCACATTTATTCGACAAATCGAATATGTTGGTGTGCAGAACTCCCTAAAGAAGAAAATATTTTGAAACTAAATTTCCGCATTTCTTCCTTTCGAATTATTTACCGGTACACCACATTAAAGTCTATCTCATCCCGAGGCACCCATATATTTGTATTTCTCCTTTGGAACTTTTTTCTGTGAAGCACACCCATAAATGAACATTTTTGAAAAACTCTCTTTGTCTTGGGTTTTTTATCAGATGATTGGCTCATATACCGAATATCAAGCCTCTATCACATTTAAAAAGAAGCTTGTCTCATTTATTCGAAAAATCGAACATATTAGTGTGCGGCACCCCTTTTGTAGCAAATATTGGAAATCTGAAATTTCACGCTTTCTTCCTTTCAAACTATCTACCCGTACACCAAATTTGAAGTCTCTATTCTATCGAAAAGCATGTTTTTTCTATCACTTCACCTTTCGAACGTTTTTCTGTGTAGCATCCCGTTAATGAACATTTTTGTCAAACTGTATTCATGTTTGGTTTTTTTTGTCAAATGGTTAGCCCATATACTAAATTTCAAGCTTCTATCACATTGTATAGGAGGAGTTTTTCATTTGTTCGGCAAATCGAACATTTTAATGAGAGGCACCCCCCTACAATAGCAAATGTTGGAAGACTGAAATTGAACACTTTCTTCCTTTCCAACTTTTTACCCGTACACCAAAATTTGAAGTCTCTATCTCATCCTGAAGCATGCTTTTCTAGTATTTCATCTTTCGAATGCTTTTGTGTGGAGTACCCACCCCCCTTTGCCATACATTTTTGAAAAACTCTATTCTTTTTGTGATTTCTATGATATGATTCGCCCATATGCCAAATATAAAGCCTCTATCACGTTTTGAAAGGAGCGTTTCTCCTTTATTCCGAAAATCGAACATTTTGGTGTGCGGCACCTCCTAAAGTAGAAAATATTGGTAAACTGAAATTGTAACTTTCTTCCATTCAAACTATCTACCCTTACACCAAATTTAATATCTCTATCTTATTCCAATGCATGGATTTTTTATCAATTAACTTTTCGAACGTTTTACTCTGGAGCACACCCTTAAACGAACATTTTTGAAAAACTGTATTCGTCTTGGGAGTTTTCGTCAAATTATTAGCCCATATACCAAATTTTATGCCTCTATCAAATTCTAAAGGCGCTTTTTCTCATTTATTCGGTAAATCGAACGTTTTGGTGTGCGACACCCCCTTAAGAAGAAAATATTGGAAATCTGAAATTGTACATTTTCTTCTTTTCGAACAATTTACCCATACACCGAATTTGAAGTCTCTATCTCATTGCAAAGCATGCATTCCTATCATTTCACTTTTCGAACGTTTTAGTGTGCGGCACCCCCTTAAGTACAAAAAAATGGAAATCTGAAATTGCACACTTTCTTCCTTTCGAACGATTTACCTCTACACCGAATTTGAAGTCTCTGTCTCATCGCAAAGCATGCTTTCCGATCATTTCACTTTTCGAACGTTTTGGTGTGCGGCACCCCCTTAAGTAGAAAATACTGGAAATCTGAAATTGCACACTTTCTTCCTTTGGAATGATTTACCTATACACCAAATTTGAAATCTCTATCTCATCGCAAAGTATGCTTTCTCAACTTTTCACTTTTCGAACGTTTTGGTGTGGGGCACCCCCTCTATAGAACGTTTTCGGAAAATTCGATTTTTCCAGGGGTTTTTATCGAACGACCGAGCCGTGCACCAAATTGCAAATCTCTATCTATTCGGGAAGTGCCTGAAAAAAGCGTGACAGACAGACAGACTGACACTTAGCAATTAGTATATACAGATAATAATAATAATAGATTAGAAGTTTGGACAGTTTAGGATTCAAATGACTAATAATCCAAGTAATAAACTTCCATTGGAATTTTCCTTTCTAATCAGAAAATTTCTACATTTCTAAATGTTAACAATGATCATTGTCACCTGGAATATGACATATTTTATCTATTAAAACTTTTCTGGTAGATATTAATTAATTATACGAATGTATACCAGATTTGTTACTGTACATTTGTACATAATGCAGATAATGTATAATAATAGACTGGGGTGTGTTAATTATGGGACCAGGAATCATGTAGACAGATTTATATGTAAATTTATGATAGATAGATTACCCATAAATCAAACTTGAAGTCTCTATCTCATCGCAAAGCATGCTCTCCTATCATTTCACTTTTCGAACGTTTTGGTGTCCTGCACCCCCCCCTTAAGTAGAAAATATTGGAAATCTGAAATTGCACACTTTCTTCCTTTCGAGTGATTTACCCATATACCAAATTTGAAGTCTCTATCTCATCGCAAAGCATGCTTTCCCGTCATTTCACTTTTCGAACGTTATGGTGTGGGGCACCCCCTCTATAGAACATTTTCGAAAAATTCGATTTCTCCAGGGGGTTTTATCGAACGACCGAGCCGTGTACCAAATTGCAAGTCTCTATCTATTGGGGAAGTGCCTAAAAAAAGCGTGACAGACAGACAGACGGACAGACAGACAGACAGACGGGCACTTGGCAATTAGTATATATAGATACTTGTAATTTCAGTAGGACAATGCAATTCGTAGAACAATTCATCTAATTAGAGTAGGGCAATTCTTGTGATTTCAGTAGGACAATGCAATTCGTAGAACAATTCTTCTAATTTCAGTAGGGCAATTCTTGTGATTTCAGTAGGACAATGCAATTCGTAGAACAATTCTTCTAATTTCAGTAGGAAAATTCTTGTGATTTCAGTAGGACAATGCAATTCGTAGAACAATTCTTCTAATTTCAGTAGGACAATTCTTGTGATTTCAGTAGGACAATGCAATTCATAGGACAATTATTCTAATTTCAGTAGGATAATTCTTGAGATTTCAGTAGGACAATTCTTGAGATTTCAGTAGGACAATGCAATTCGTAGAACAATTCTTCTAATTTCAGTTGGGCAATTCTTGTGATTTCAGTAGGACAATGCAATTCGTAGGACAATTCTTCTAATTTCAGTAGGGCAATTCTTGTGATTTCAGTAGGACAATGCAATTCGTAGAACAATTCTTCTAATTTCAGTAGGACAATTCTTGTGATTTCAGTTGGACAATGCAATTCATAGGACAATTCTTCTAATTTCAGTAGGATAATTCTTGAGATTTCAGTAGGACAATTCTTGAGATTTCAGTAGGACAATGCAATTCGTAGAACAATTCTTCTAATTTCAGTTGGGCAATTCTTGTGATTTCAGTTGGACAATGCAATTCGTAGGACAATTCTTCTAATTTCAGTAGGGCAATTCTTGTGATTTCAGTAGGACAATGCAATTCGTAGAACAATTCTTCTAATTTCAGTAGGACAATTCTTGTGATTTCAGTAGGACAATGCAATTCGTAGAACAATTCTTCTAATTTCAGTAGGACAGTTCTTGTGATTTCAGTAGGACAATGAAATTCGTAGAACAATTCTTCTGATTTCAGTAGGACAATTCTTGTGATTTCAGTAGGACAATGCAATTCGTAGAACAATTCTTCAAATTTCAGTAGGACAATTCTTGTGATTTCAGTAGGACAATGCAATTCGTAGGACAATTCTTCTAATTTCAGTAGGACAATTCTTGAGATTTCAGTAGGACAATTCTTGAGATTTCAGTAGGACAATGCAATTCGTAGAACAATTCTTCTAATTTCAGTTGGGCAATTCTTGTGATTTCAGTAGGACAATGCAATTCGTAGAACAATTCTTCTAATTTCAGTAGGACAATTCTTGTGATTTCAGTAGGACAACGCAATTCGTAGGACAATTCTTCTAATTTCAGAAGGGCAATTCTTGTGATTTCAGTAGGACAATGCAATTCGTAGAACAATTCTTCTAATTTCAGTAGGACAATTCTTGTGATTTCAGTAGGACAATGCAATTCGTAGAACAATTCTTCTAATTTCAGTAGGACAGTTCTTGTGATTTCAGTAGGACAATGCAATTCGTAGAACAATTCTTCTTATTTCAGTAGGACAATTCTTCTGATTTCAGTAGGACAATGCAATTCGTAGAACAATTCTTCTAATTTCAGTAGGGCAATTCTTGTGATTTCAGTAGGACAATGCAATTCGTAGAACAATTCTTCTAATTTCAGTAGGACAATTCTTGTGATTTCAGTAGGACAATGCAATTCGTAGAACAATTCTTCTAATTTCAGTAGGACAATTCTTGTGATTTCAGTAGGACAATGCAATTCGTAGGACAATTCTTCTAATTTCAGTAGGACAATTCTTGAGATTTCAGTAGGACAATTCTTGAGATTTCAGTAGGACAATGCAATTCGTAGAACAATTCTTCTAATTTCAGTTGGGCAATTCTTGTGATTTCAGTAGGACAATGCAATTCGTAGAACAATTCTTCTAATTTCAGTAGGACAATTCTTGTGATTTCAGTAGGACAACGCAATTCGTAGGACAATTCTTCAAATTTCAGTAGGACAATTCTTGTGATTTCAGTAGGACAATGCAATTCGTAGAACAATTCTTCTAATTTCAGTAGGACAATTCTTGAGATTTCAGTAGGACAATGCAATTCGTAGAACAATTCTTGTGATTTCAGTAGGACAATGCAATTCGTAGAACAATTCTTTTAATTTCAGTAGGATAATTCTTGTGATTTCAGTAGGACAATGCAATTCGTAGAACAATTCTTCTAATTTCAGTAGGACAATTCTTGTGATTTCAGTAGGACAATGCAATTCGTAGAACAATTCTTGTGATTTCAGTAGGACAATGCAATTCGTAGAACAATTCTTTTAATTTCAGTAGGATAATTCTTGTGATTTCAGTAGGACAATGCAATTCGTAGAACAATTCTTCTAATTTCAGTAGGACAATTCTTGGGATTTCAGTAGGACAATGCAATTCGTAGAACAATTCTTCTAATTTCAGTAGGACAGTTCTTGTGATTTCAGTAGGACAATGCAATTCGTAGAACAATTCTTCTGATTTCAGTAGGACAATTCTTCTGATTTCAGTAGGACAATGCAATTCGTAGAACAATTCTTCTAATTTCAGTAGGGCAATTCTTGTGATTTCAGTAGGACAATGCAATTCGTAGAACAATTCTTCTAATTTCAGTAGGACAATTCTTGTGATTTCAGTAGGACAATGCAATTCGTAGAACAATTCTTCTAATTTCAGTAGGACAATTCTTGAGATTTCAGTAGGACAATGCAATTCGTAGAACAATTCTTGTGATTTCAGTAGGACAATGCAATTCGTAGAACAATTCTTTTAATTTCAGTAGGATAATTCTTGTGATTTCAGTAGGACAATGCAATTCGTAGAACAATTCTTCTAATTTCAGTAGGACAATTCTTGTGATTTCAGTAGGACAATGCAATTCGTAGAACAATTCTTGTGATTTCAGTAGGACAATGCAATTCGTAGAACAATTCTTTTAATTTCAGTAGGATAATTCTTGTGATTTCAGTAGGACAATGCAATTCGTAGAACAATTCTTCTAATTTCAGTAGGACAATTCTTGTGATTTCAGTAGGACAATGCAATTCGTAGAACAATTCTTCTAATTTCAGTAGGACAGTTCTTGTGATTTCAGTAGGACAATGCAATTCGTAGAACAATTCTTCTGATTTCAGTAGGACAATTCTTCTGATTTCAGTAGGACAATGCAATTCGTAGAACAATTCTTCTAATTTCAGTAGGGCAATTCTTGTGATTTCAGTAGGACAATGCAATTCGTAGAACAATTCTTCTAATTTCAGTAGGACAATTCTTGTGATTTCAGTAGGACAATGCAATTCGTAGAACAATTCTTCTAATTTCAGTAGGACAATTCTTGTGATTTCAGTAGGACAATGCAATTCGTAGGACAATTCTTCTAATTTCAGTAGGACAATTCTTGAGATTTCAGTAGGACAATTCTTGAGATTTCAGTAGGACAATGCAATTCGTAGAACAATTCTTCTAATTTCAGTTGGGCAATTCTTGTGATTTCAGTAGGACAATGCAATTCGTAGAACAATTCTTCTAATTTCAGTAGGACAATTCTTGTGATTTCAGTAGGACAACGCAATTCGTAGGACAATTCTTCAAATTTCAGTAGGACAATTCTTGTGATTTCAGTAGGACAATGCAATTCGTAGAACAATTCTTCTAATTTCAGTAGGACAATTCTTGAGATTTCAGTAGGACAATGCAATTCGTAGAACAATTCTTGTGATTTCAGTAGGACAATGCAATTCGTAGAACAATTCTTTTAATTTCAGTAGGATAATTCTTGTGATTTCAGTAGGACAATGCAATTCGTAGAACAATTCTTCTAATTTCAGTAGGACAATTCTTGTGATTTCAGTAGGACACTGCAATTCGTAGAACAATTCTTGTGATTTCAGTAGGACAATGCAATTCGTAGAACAATTCTTTTAATTTCAGTAGGATAATTCTTGTGATTTCAGTAGGACAATGCAATTCGTAGAACAATTCTTCTAATTTCAGTAGGACAATTCTTGGGATTTCAGTAGGACAATGCAATTCGCAGGACAATTCATGTAATTTCATTTTTATACATAGTTGTGTCAGAGAATTTGTTCTTCGCACGATTCTGATTTTTGGTGTATATACGAAATGTTGTTATATGCTACATTTTAATCAAATTGCAGTGAAACTTTTTACAGATTTTTAACTTTGTAATAGCGGAGTACCTGACTCCCATTCTTTGGCCTTGAATAAGTTTCTCCCTTATCTGTTTCATAAGAATTTAATTTCACTCCAGGAGACTCTTAGATTTCACCAGGATATGATGTATAGGAAACGGATCACATCAACCAAGTCATCACATCAGAGCATTTCTTCCGATTACAAGCAATGCTTATGCATATGGTGGAATACGTGTCAGTTTCAAAGTTTTTCTAATCTAAATATGAATGTTTAATTTCAATCTTATATTTCATTGAGGATTATTTTGTGCGTCGTCGTACATTGCTATCATTCGTCAGTAAGGAATTCCCTGCTCCTTTTACAGATTTCCAAAAATGGTTTCAGTTCTATATTTAACATATCGAAATTCTGGATACCAGGTTAATAAGAGCAAATTAATATTTATTTTTTCTCTTCATTATTTTGTATCTACAGAAGGATTTCGAATTTTTCGTGCGCTTGCTATTTAGCCTCATTGTGTTAAAAAAAAAAAAACTTTAAATACGGAATAAAAAAAATCAATTCATTTTATGAACCCGCGAAGTTTATGTATGAAACTAATTTATTGTTTACGTTCGAATTAGCTCGGATTACGTTTATATATTGGGTTATATAAGGGACCATGCGGGTGCTTATTTAATGTGTATTATGGATAAAGGCGTATTTAGACGCTTATTCAGGGACTATTGCGATTTTGCGACGAGTGTGGAGCAGAGTGCGTAATATTAGTGAATGAAGTGGAATTATCATTTTTTTGCAAGTATTCTTTTAACATGCACATCTTTTTATTTTCTAAGTGCACGTATTGTTAATGTGTTCTGTAGTTTTCGAAAACTTATTGTGAGTTCTGCTGTAACTTAGAACACCGAATACTGATAGTGATCTAAATGTATATAGATATGTAACTTGTGATAATTTTCAGTATGACTATGACTAGTAAAGTTGTCAACTTTTCATTAGTAGTCCTTTTCTTTTGAAAAAAAAATATTTCCCCACATTTCTTACATTCGATAAAAGGCAATATCACGTATAATAAATGTAATAAAGTGAATTTTTTTAAATATTTTGTGCAGATTTTTAGCACTTATTGTAAAATGACAAATATAATATTTTAACTTATTGGCTTTTTAATAAAATCGTTTGCAATAAAATAAAATGGTTCTATACATTTATAACAACAAAATTTAAACTAATTATTAGAAAGTTTTAAAAAAGTCAAATGCCTCTGGTTATTCGGTTTTGCACACCTGAGCGTCATTACACACTACATAATAAAATTTTAAACCCATATATCTCGTTTAACAACTACCAGTAAAATAATGCATCTATTTTCCAAGTAAAATAAAAAACTTATTTCTTTTGTCTCTTCTTTTAAGCTGATGCGGTTCCGTTCTTTTCAGATCCTCCGGAAAACATCCAAGTTTCACTCAACCTCATCGACATTGTGGAAGGAGAAACCCCTGAGGACGTGGTGTGCTCAGCATCAGCTTTTCCCCCGGGGCATTATTTGTGGACGGTTGGTGACACCATCCTTTCAAGAACTCACGTCCTGACATTCAACGCCTCTGTAACGAGAGATATGGCGGGGAACTACTCCTGCAATGTTAGGAACACGCATGGGCACGCTAGAGCTGATTTAGTTTTAATGGTCAACCGTAAGTAAATAAAATATTATATTACAAATTATGTTTTAAAGCCAACTTGGGATATGCGCATATCTATCGATACATAGAGGTATCATTGAGGGATGGGTAATGGATGAAATTTAAGTGAATTTGTATATCCTAAATTGCTCATTAAATTACATATTTCTTCTTGTGTTGTAAATGTAAATTTGAAACCGTATGTAAATTGACGTTATATTAAGCTGAATTATATATTTCTTTCTTAATATGTTACATGAACTTTTGCGTTTCAGTGCCATTAAAGGAAGTCCATTATTCGAAATTTAGCATCATATTGAGCATTTTTAATCTGCTTTTTCCTTCAATTTCTTTATTGCACTCTATTTTCTCCATTTATAGAAATCCATCTACATTACATGCCACATTTCATTTAATATTCACATTTAGTAGTGTTTACTCTCTTCCTTTATTATTGGTCAATTCACATAGAAGTCTAATTTTTGCCATAAAATAAATATTCAGATTATTGCCTATTTCAGAGGATTGAATTTTTTTTTTATAATCCATGTGTAATGGTAAAAAACTTTAGATTTCATATAACAATATCGAGAAATAAAAATGCACTACAAATATAACTGACATAATAAGAAATAAATTAATAATTATAAAATCAGTTGCAGAAGCATGTTACATCAGTTACAAAAGATATTGTAATTTTTTAAATTACTGTTGATAAATAAAATATAACTAGGTATGTTAGTCTTTAATGAAAACACCATCCTATATTTAACATTTCGATATTAACTTTTTACTGATTCACCAATTACATCTTCTCCAATTGCGTTACGCCTGTTACACAATTTTAAAATGAAATTATAGATGTATATTCATAGCAAGAATTTAAGTTGCTATATGTTAGCCATAGGTAATAAATATTTTAAAGCATACATTTTTACTTTGTCATTTTTAGTAACTGTTTCCTGGTATAAAGAAGCCATAAATCTTATATTGATTGCAACATTTTATTTTGAATCAGAAATATTTTAAAACATTCGAAATTTAATGACGCAAAATAAAGTTTAGCTGACAGTAACACAAACTGGAATGAATAACATTAAAATGTTTTTTATTTGAAACACTAAGGATGTACTTAAGATAAAATATACTTTATTCATATTAATAATATTCATATTTATAATATAAATAAAATATGAATAAAATAAATATTCATATTTATTTTATTCCTTTAGACAAACCAGAGTGCAGTATTAGAAAAGATTATGACGATCAACGGAACATTGTTCTCATCTGCCGCTCAATTGCTTATCCAGTTGTTACCAACTTTTCTTGGTACCGAGATAACATATCTCTAAATGGTAACCGCGATATTGTTCAGAAGAATGGAAGGCATGAAAGCAAACTTGTAATTGAAACGAGTGACCATAATGAAAACTTGGCCAGATACTCATGCATCACTACAAATAGCATGGGATTTTCAGAACCATGTAAACTTCAGTTAACTTCACTACCAGGCAAGTATTTTTAACCATTTATCCAAAGACTAGTATCAAATTCAATCAAAAATTGAGTAAATGACACTCTTAAAAATTTAGATTTTTTTAATAATTATTTTATATAATAATATGTGGCGCTTAGCATAGAGAAGGATGAGAAAGTGACTCATTAGGTTCTGCTAAGTGTGCCTTGGAAGTCATTGAAAGCGTCTTGAGAATCTGAACCGAAAAGACCTTTCGTAGGATTCGTATTTTCCTATCTCCCTGGGGAGGGGGATTCGATAATCTGGCTCTATTTGGTTCTGGCCAAAGTTGATATTATAAGTGTGCAAAGAATTAGCCTTTTTAGTCACGGAGGAGGGGAGAAAAGGGTCTGAAGAGCCTTTTCAAAACCACCTGGTATCTCCACCCCGGAGGGAAAAATCCAATGTCTAATTTTTTCAAGTTCTGTTACGTGGTCTTTATTATAATTGTGCAGAGATTCATTATTTTAGGTTACCAGGTTGGTAGTCCTGGAGAGTCTTCAAACTGCACCATTTTCATGTCTCCAGGGAAGAAACTAAAATCCGGCTCCGTTAGATCCTGTCGACTTATCGATACTATAAGCGTGCAAAAATACAGTCTTCTTCACAGGCGGATTTCCAGAGGATCTGCTAAAACAAAAATATGTTAGACAATTACTATATGAATATAATTTTGGGGAGCATTTAGATAAACTACTGTCTGCTTCTAAAGAAGTGCAGTAAAATAAAACACTCAATAGGGGTGGAGACTGGGTGCTCCTACGATCCAATTAATGCCAATTTAATGCACAATATTTGAGCTTGTATTTTTTACCATATAACTGTACAAATTTTCACTCATTTTGTCACTAGTCACATAACATCCGATACGGAAAGCAATATATTGATGACACATTTTTTCATAAATATATTTTCATATTCTAGCCATTTCTTTACACAAACAACGTTAAATTGTTACAGAAATATTTTAAACGAGAAACACGTTGTAGTCTACGCAGTACATTATTCGATTATTTGAGAACAATTCGACTGAATTTTATTTCTATTTTGGAAGAAAGAAGTAATAAAATGCATGACACAGTGAGAAATCTAATTCCAGGAAGTGAAAGCATATTATGTGCTCCAGTCACGAAGCAGATATGCAATTAACTACTAACTAGATTTCCTGAAACCACAACATGTGTGCACTGGGTAGAAAGTCAGAGGAAGTAACAACTCTCATATGTTTAATACACTGTTACGGAAATTACTTATTCTCTAACTTTATATTTATACATCGATTGTTAGTTGTAAGGTTGCATACATATATGAAACTAATATATGAAACTAATATTAATAAATAAAGTCCAGGTCATAACAAGCCGTAATTATAGATATATAGTTGACACGTAGGTGATAGAGCTAAACTTTTACAACGTGAAGCAGAAATCATTTAAATATGGGCTCGAATAATAGGTCATAGAATTTAAACTTAGCAGGTCATATTAATAATAAGAGGTCATAGAATTTAAACTTAACAGACCATATTAATAATAACAGGACATATATAATAGGTAATATTTAATAACAGGTCATATTTGTATAAAATTACAATGCACTGAATTTGTTGTATATTGTTCAGATATTTTCTCTATATGCGACTGCTATTCCCAACTTTTTTTATAAATTCAGATGTAATTTTGTTTTATTTAAACATGACTTAAAATATTAATATATAAATAGGAAAAATCACATTGCTATAAGTAATGTTACTGGAGTCGTTTTATCCTGGTCAATGTGTGCTAATCATTTTCCTTCAGAGATTGTTTATAATTAACAATTACAATCTTAAGAATGCAATTTTTGGCATTAGTGTGAATAAATCTGAACGAGATTTTTTCATCGTTAGTCGCTGTGGTTGTTCCAGCGAAATCGCAATCGTAGTGGAACAATTTAAGCGTATCCCCACTTTGAACGAAGTATGGATATTTATATTGAGTCCAGTAGATACTTTTACTCGTATCACGCCAACAAACCAACTGAACGCTGACGCGCTTATATATCCTGTCTGGAAAGTTCTGGGAAACGCCCAAAGCTGAAACTCTTAGCTAATCTACAAAATTCGAGAAGTTTTTAGAACTTGTCAAAAATGGCCAACTCAAATTCTTCACCAAAATCACTAAGTGTGCCGCCAAGGTCAAGCGACCAACATTTTGAAATTATAATAAGGATTTCTGTTATATATTCTTAACATTATGATTTCACTTCACATACTATACATACTTTCGTTTCATTCTCAGTGCATACTTTTCATGCTCTACTCCGCATCTACTGTTTTTACGATCTACTCTTTCACATCAAAAATCACTTCAAAGTGACTTTGTATCTATTTTAATAAAATTCGTTTTAATAGAGGATTATTATTACAATTGTAAAAACTTGCTATTTCTAAAGTCCGGTTGCATAAGAACGAATCATTAATTTACGTCCAAATCTACCTTAATAGTTTTGAAACATTGAGACTGGTAAAGAACTTTTGAACCCATATAACTAGCCCTTGCTATGTTTATATAAGTAAACTTGTGTTGTATTTGTCTTCTAAAAAGATGCATACCAATTTGTTGACCATTTAGAAAGAATAGAGTATGGACGAAAGTGCTTGGAAAGACATGTAAGGACACTGAATGAAAACAAAAGCGGAAATCTTAAAGCCAAATAAAAAGCGTATTTTGAAATGAATAATAGCAATGCAATTTTTCACAGACATCTGCTTAAGATAAAATATTGGACAACAGGTGAAAAATTCATGTTTTGAATAATTCTTTAAAACTATGATAAAAGCAAAAATCCGATATAAAATTATTTACTCAATTTTAGATTCCAGTTTGTGCTGTAACCTTTTTGCATAAATACATTATAATGCGTAAAATAATTCATCTAGATTGTAGAATATTTTACAGAGCCCCAAGGGATGCAAACTTTGGGATAATTCAAAATGAAATGTGATTAAACTGATATATTGTGAAAAATGCATTACTATAATTTCTCTTTCTTTATAGTTCGGAAAATTATGCATATTATGCATATTTTTCAACGCACGAAAATGTTTACTGAAATATTTAATAATCCTACAGTCCCGTAATTTTTGCTTATTTCAAACACTGATGTGAATTTAGCTTTTTGCGAAAGCCGCATACCGCACAAAACGCCTGGTTAGATCATTCGCGCAGATTATAATTGCTGTACTGCATGATGTAAATTGTATCTTTGTTGATATTAAAGCCTTCTATAATAAAAGTAAAATTAGTTGAAAGGAAATACTTAAAGTAGATCAGGCAGATAATTCAGTTGAAGACTTGGACATTTCAGTGAATTCTTCATTTGACTCCAAGTAGAATAACCTGTTGCAATTCGTTATGAAAGTGTATGTTTCCATGTGATTTCGAATGAAAGCAAACAGAGATGATTTTTAGATAACATAATCTCCCAAATTACATACATTTGTCATCTAAAAAATATTTTAATGTGGCCTCAGATTCTAACTTTCACATGAGACAATGAGTTATGAGACGCAATGAATACTCAAAATTATTAAGGACATAACAGAGTCCACTTCAAAGATAAGAGCACGCAATTCCGTTCTTGTAACTCAACGGTAGAGAATAGGCTGGCAAGCATGAAGATCCTTGGTTCGTTACCCGGTTGGGATAGCAAGGCAATTTACGATGGCGCTCGAAGAAATCAACTCTGTAGGTTAGTGAAAAGATGCCGGAGGTCTAAAGTGACCGTAGGGAGACTATCACGGATTTAGTGGAGTCTGGTATATTGAGAACATATTTCATATCGGGAGGTCAAACACCACACAGGATGCTGATCTGTAGATAAAAATAGCACAGAGCTATAACCTTAGGTAAAAATAGCAGGACGTGGTCAGTCAGATTGTCAATTGCATGTCCATTTGACATTAGAGGGTGGACAATGCAGATTCCACTACAAAAATCAGAGCTTGCAATACTGCCCTAGTAGCTCAACGGTAGATCTTGGGCTGGATAATAAGAAGATCCGTGGTTTGATTTCTATTGGGGCAGCAAGGTTCTTTACAACTTCCTTAATGATCTCGAAGTTAATTAAAATTCACTAGAGGAAGATCATGTTAATTCGTTTAACTGGAATAAATGCTTATTCAGCGAGCCTGCGATAATTGTCTACCTAATCAGAGAATCTGTAAATGCTGAACTATAGAGAGATACCAGAGATAATAATAACAATTTTAAATACCCTATGAAACTGTTGAGCATGACCGAGATCAAAATTATTTGTGGAGATTGCTTCAAATGTATATAGTGGAAGAGAAAGATGAATTCATCTTAAACTGGAATCAATTAAATAATACCATCAGTTGAAGTGAATACTATTCAAAGCGTTCTAAGTGATTATAAAATGTAACAATGTGGGAAAAGTGTGAAGATATCGATTTCCAGCCACTGCCCTGTGGCCACTTCTATGTTGAGATTGTATTATAATTTATTGCAAAAGTATTTATAATTACTGTAAATTTAAAGTACTTGCAGATAACTTATGATCATAGGGAGACATAATCTATTAATAACGTTTGTATATTATAAAGCGCGTATAATTTAATTTTTTCGCGCTTTCCCAACCCTAAAATTAAAGTAATGTATTTTTTCGCAATTTACCGCGGCTATTACATCTTAATGAAAATATCTTTACATTTCCTTGTTGGGTTTCGTAAAGAAATAAGCCAATCGGATGATTCTATTCACATTATATTGGATCTATACAAAGATTTTTCCCGCATAACCCGGAATCCAAGAGATAATATTTTTTTTTCCACTGAAGTTTCGCTTTCATAATAGTTTAAGTAACATATTTTATTTTATTTACTTGGTTCTCTTTGCTATCTACAGACTTTTACCAGTCGTTTTTAAGTATTCTTTGAATCTATTCTAAGAAACCTCTTTCCCTTTCTATGTCGTATTTTTTATAATATTGTCAGAAATATTTTATCTATGTCAATGACTCAAAGTCAGGACAATATGGAGAAAGATGCAGTAAAAGCACTTGATTCTTTACTAGGTACTGAATTACCAATAAGTATTCATGTGTCGGCGGATTGTTATGGATTAAATGCGGATTGTTATGGATTTGGTCACTGTCTTTTCAGCTCTTGTTTGCTCATGAAGGAATAAGATCTCTTATTGTAAACTTTATAAGTAAAACACAAACTGCGGTGTTTACGTTATTGAGATCTTTATATTTTCATTTTCCTTACTACATACAAAGAAAAACTAATGTTGCTATAAGTGAGGACGAAATAATATGATGAGACTCGTACTTATGAATTCATGAGTAATATTAATATATCAGACTAAAATGTCCCCAAAGCGATTGTAAATTTAAATAGTAAGTGAGAATTCGCAGAAATGTTTCAAGTTTGTATATATATATATATATATATATATATATATATATATATATATTTGTGTATATATATATATATATATATATATATATATATATATATATATATATATATATATATATATATATATATATATATATATATATATATATATATATATATATATATATATATATATATATATATATATATATATATATATATATATATATATATATGTATATATATATATATATATATATATATATATATATATATATATATATATAATGAGATGACATGATATTGTTCTTTTCTGCGTTACTGGTTCTGTATTGGCTCCCTCGAAAACAGGAGGTCATTTAGTCAACAACAACAAAACTCACATAATTTTAAATGCACACACAACCAAGTGATAAACATAATAGTAAATTTCTATTATGAAAATAATTTAATATTTCTAAATATTATTTTATCTGTACTCTCCAATGTTATATGTCAAATAATTATCTTATTAATAACTACAATCTAAGAGGCACCCAGTAGTGTGTGTTTGCTATTAACATATATTGTAACACATTAAAACTTTTATATGTGCAGTGTTCAATCTCAGAGCTGGTGACAGCTAAGAGATTGCAAAAGCTCTGGCAGGTGGCGGGTGACAGAATAAAATTGATTTATCTTTTGATGTTTTTGTCTCCCTCAGCACCTTCCGGCTGGGTTTTGCAAGAGGAAAACCTAATCATCGTGGCGGGCGTCGCAGGGGGACTGGTCGTTCTGATGGCTCTGATGGTCATCACGGCTGCCGTTGTTGCTGTCAGGCGAAGAATGTCTGGTAAGATTGTGTCAAATCGAAAGCAGGCATTTCATGAAAATATTTTTATGGGAAACAAGTGTTTTTCGAATCCGTCCTAGATGCTTTTAGATGAAGCTTTATAAAAATGCATTGTTTTTACGTAAACCAGAAGCCGCATTAATACAATGATATTTCTATTTAGATAAAATCAAAAACGAAGCGTTTTTAAAAAACGAAAGGTCTTTTATTAAACATATCCTAAAAGACGTACAAAACATATATTAAAAACTGCCAGAGCGCTTTCGGACGTATATGCGCCCTTCATCAGTGGCTACATGAATAATAAAACATGGAATGTTTATATAGAGAGAGACCAGTTTAAAGCAAATTTGCATAAAATATAAAATGGTAAATGAACTTACTAAAAATTATACAAGAAATATACATTTAAATTACAAAATAAGTTTAAACGCTTACGAATTTTAAAATATTTCAAGAAAAGAACTAATACAAATTTCAGAAAAACGTCAAGCATGATATTCCTGAGAATGGCGTCACAAATAATTTTTAAGAGATTTGAATTGCAGTTTTTAGCATATTTTGGCATATACTCTGGCGGTTTTTAACATATTGTGTACGTCTTTTTGGATGTGTTAAATAAAAAACCTTTCGTTTTTTAAAAACGCTTTGTCCTAGATTTTATCTATTGAATGCAGACGTGATACCAATCTTGATTATTTTTATTTAGTTTTAGAGATCCAGCTAATAAAACGCTTAGATAAATCAAGATTGCTTGGGTAAATTTATCTGTGAACTGAATGGGATATCTTACAGTTTCTGTACTGAGAATAACGAAGTTATGAAGGCTACACAACATAGATCGCAGCCATTATGAGCGAAAATTAATTACCATGCATATGCATTATTTAAAATATAAACTTTTTAGGTAAACTGAAAAGAAGAATGAATGCTGATATTGGCCACAGTAAGACATATTTAATACTTTTATAATAAAATGAAATTAAAATCATTTCTATATTTTCAGAAATTGTTAGCCAAATAAAATGGTGAAAATGCTTTCTAGCTCTAAATTTTGACAATATGGAACACTCCAATTATCAGAAAATTTTTATAAGGGGAATTTTTTTTTATATTTATTTAAAGAAAAATGCTCTTTCTCAACATTTAAAAATATTGGAACAATTATTATTTTTAAACACATGTTTTATAAACATTAATCGTATTCTTGTTACGTAGTACGTTAATATTGGTAATCTAAAGCATGCAATTCATACACACCCACAGTACTGAATCCCTATAATGTAAATTTGTCAAATCGGAAAAGTATTTAAAACAGACTGAATAAATTATAGACAAATAATTTATTTTATTTGTACTAAATATGTCACATAAATGTCTTTAGCCATGTTTTCTAACTCAAAAGATTTCCATTTCAATTTTATTGGTATACTATCTTAGGAATAGCCTCCAGTGAATTATTTAAGTCTGAAATCCAAAATAATCAACTACAAAAGACAAAAAACTTGTGCACACTCCTGTGATTCAAGTTCTCAAACTCAGGAATACATTTTTGGTGAAACACATAGCTATATTTTAAGTTTTACTCTTTGATCCAGGTTAAAATAACGTGTATTATACATTCTGTACATTTGATACTACAAATAATATTTATGTGAAATAATAATATGATAAAGTAATAAATTAAAAATTATATAATATCTACTTTATTCTGTAAGATCATAGAATGAAATAAGGACCGTCATTTTTTTTCTTTCGATATTTTATTCTGATGTATAAATAATCAAATTTATTTTTTCAAAATATATATTTGAACAATTTATCTTTTCATCTGAGGAATCTCAGCATTGAAATTCATAGTCATTTCAAATAGATTTAGTCACCAATAGTCAAAGTTAAATTAAATTTAAAACTTAATATTTGTAAGTTTGTAGTTTTAAATTGAATCAATTTGATGTTAAAACTTTAAAGATAATTTATCCCAAAATATGACGCGTTCAACATTGCACATAGTTTGAAATTCCGAGGTTTAAATGAGAAAACTTGCAATATTTTCGAACTCATTTTGTTCCGAAAAGTTTAAATTATCTTGGTAATATAGGGGGGATGTTAAATAATATACAATATTTCAATTCATTACATAAATCCCCTACAGCCTCCATAAGTTAAAGCATTTGAAAAGTGTTTAAACGAAAGTTTAATTAAATTTAAATTTGTTATATAAATAATTATAATTCTTTTAAAATTCATCTAGAAATGCATTAAATGTGCAATGATCGCTATTTTTTTTACTGTTCCTTCTTTGAAAGGTAATTATTTTCACAAACAATTTTGCATTTCGTACTTAAAGCGTGTAAATAAATATATTATTTCCATAAAATAGTGTTTCACATGTAATATTATTAATGCATATATACATTTATTGCATTAATAGTTCATTATTTCCCTCTTTTCAGCAATTGATAAACCAGAATTGGACGAGACCCAAAAGTGAGTTATTTCTAGAATATATAATTGTGTGAGAACTTTATTATAATTCTTAAATTATTTCTTCTCAATATAATGGCAAGTTTCAAATAAAAATTTGAAATCTTCCATAAAAATGCAATTTGAAATGCAATTAAATTAAAGACAATTTCAACTACAACTAAAGGTAATTTAGTTAATTTTGTTAATTTTGACTATGAAAAGACAATGTTTAAGCCAATTTTTAAGTTTATTTATTTATTGTTACATTCTGTGGTACATAAATGTATTGCGATTATGTAAAATGACGTATTATTAAGATATATCGTTGTATTGAATTTAAGTAAATTTATACCAATGATTCTTACAGCTTTGATGTGCGTGGTCAGTCTGGAGACAACGCATTATGCAGCAGCATTACTCCAATTTTACCAACTGGTCCGAGTGTGTTGGATCAGGGTCCCTGCGTCATGGTACCGTTGCTATCTGATATGAAAAAGATGTCATCTCCACACAGACACCAGATTATCTCACCACTGTTACAACATGGGAGTAAAAATTTGCATACCAGGCGCTTCTTACCAAGCAACTGCTCAGGTGAATAATCAAATCTCAACTACATTATTATGCTGCTTATTAATAAAAAATATAATATAATGTTATTTTACTAAATTCACAATTTTTGTTTAATTTTAAAAATTAATATTTTGTTTATGAAAATAATCTACTGTATAATAAGATAATTGAATTTTATGAATAACATATATGAATTTAAACATATATATATATATATATGTGTGTATATATGTATATATATATATATATATATATATACATATAAAAATAAGTATATCACAAACGGAACTCCTATTTAAGTAAAGGAGAAAACAGAAACCTTACAGAGGATGTGGCGCATAGCAGCTCTGCATCCAGAGTGGAATACAAGGAAATAAACAAGAAGAAAAAATAAGCGAGAACAGGAGTGACCATATGATTTGCATAGAATGGCTGGGGTGGATTGCGACACCCCTTTCCCGCTTAAAGCAGCTTTTACGACCCGGGCAACGCTCACGGCACCAATGTAACTCAATGGTCAATCCCCCACATGTGCAAAGACAGAAGCACCCGAACGGACAAAAGAGCAAAGATGGAACCAAGCATGGAAGAGTACCTTACTATCCATACACCTTACTATCCAGCATGAAAACACAACATTTTATAAGGGAAAGTCGCACATGCGCGAAAAGACTTCAAGATGATAGGATCGCAGATATGAAAATATATATGATTAAGAATTCTCAGTTAGAATCAAACAATGTACAATTTCTTTCTTTGAAAAAGGAATAGTAATAATGTTGTAAAAAATATCTAGGGTAATTTCTTTTTAATGCATCATTTATTATTTTATTACATTCATGAATGCAGTCTTTTTTAAAAGTACTGTAGTTTCTGTTTCTTCAGAAGTACCCGATAACAATATTTCTGAATATATTTTTAGTGAGGTTTGAATTCCAATCAATAATATTATTAATTTTGATATTGTATGAATTTCTCTTGTCGTGTATGGTTGTATAAATTCCATACTGTTGGTGCTTTCTTATTGACAAATCCAGGAAGTCTGTCGATCCATCCTCATTGATCGGATTTTCAATTAAGTCCAATTCCCTTGGGTAGAATGCAAAATCTATGTCAGGGGTGTTTGCATAACCCCCTAATATCACATCGTCAACATAACGGAAATAAGGTATTTCCGATAATAGATGGGTTCCTCTTTCATATTTGGATAGATAAATATCCGCCAATATTGATGAGTATGCACCACCCATGGGTATGCCTTTGACCTGTTTGTAGAAATGCATACCGTCATATAGTATGTTTTCATTTAAAACCAACTCAATCAAATCCAAATATCTTCTGAGAGTTATATATGGTTTTAAATTATACTCTTACTGGAAACTTAGATTTTATAAAAGATAATAAACTCAAAAACTTATTACAACTTGGTACTAAGTACCGAATACAAGAATATAATGATATTTATAATGAATTTAATTACGATCTGGAAACCTTCATATACAAAATGGCTGTCAAACACAGTATACCTGTACAAACTTTTAACGCATGGAAATATGCCTTTTACAGTGCTTTTTGCCAATTCTACCCGAGAAGAAACAAGGATTCTGGGAGTTCTCAATTTCCGTTTTCAATCAAACATTTTAATGAAGAATTCGTATTGACATACACCGACAAAATCGTATCGAATTTTGCATTCACGTGTAAAAAATTCTATGTCGATACTTTAACACAATGCTATAAGGATTGTGCCATGTATACATTAATTCCTAGTAACGAATCAATCATCACTAATAGAATAAAAGCACTGTATAAAAGAATTGGTATGGATATTAAATCAGTAAAAATTTCCATACTTGATCCTCATTCCCAAGTTACACAAACAACCAGTCAAGTTCCGTACTGTAACAGTGGGATGCGGATCATACCTAGAACATGCAAATAAAAAACTTCTGAAATTACTCCAATATGTTATGACTGATATTAAGAAGCAAAACTCCATAATGTTAAAAAACGGACAAGAATTGATAGACCGACTGAAATTTTGCCATAAAGATTTAAACTTCAGAAGCTACGATTTCAGGGATCTGTTTAATAACATCGATTTAACAAACCTACAAATGATCTTGAAAGAATTACATGAAGAGTATAATTTAAAACCATATATAACTCTCAGAAGATATTTGGATTTGATTGAGTTGGTTTTAAATGAAAACATACTATATGACGGTATGCATTTCTACAAACAGGTCAAAGGCATACTCATGGGTGGTGCATGCTCATCAATATTGGCGGATATTTATCTATCCAAATATGAAAGAGGAACCCATCTATTATCGGAAATATCTTATTTCCGTTATGTTGACGATGTGATATTAGGGGGTTATGCAAACACCCCTGACATAGATTTTGCATTCTACCCAAGGGAATTGGACTTAATTGAAAATCCGATCAATGAGGATGGATCGACAGACTTCCTGGATTTGTCAATAAGAAAGCACCAACAGTATGGAATTTATACAACCATACACGACAAGAGAAATTCATACAATATCAAAATTAATAATATTATTGATTGGAATTCAAACCTCAATAAAAATATATTCAGAAATATTGTTATCGGGTACTTCAGAAGAAACAGAAACTACAGTACTTTTAAAAAAGACTGCATTCATGAATGTAATAAAATAATAAATGATGCATTAAAAAGAAATTACCCTAGATATTTTTTACAACATTATTACTATTCCTTTTTCAAAGAAAGAAATTGTACATTGTTTGATTCTAAATGAGAATTCTTAATCATATATATTTTCATATCTGCGATCCTATCATCTTGAAGTCTTTTCGCGCATGTGCGACTTTCCCTTATAAAATGTTGTGTTTTCATGCTGGATAGTAAGGTGTATGGATAGTAAGGTACTCTTCCATGCTTGGTTCCATCTTTGCTCTTTTGTCCGTTCGGGTGCTTCTGTCTTTGCACATGTGGGAGATTGACCATTGAGTTACATTTGTGCCGTGAGCGTTGCCCGGGTCGTAAAAGCTGCTTTAAGCGGGAAAGGGGTGTCGCAATCCACCCCAGCCATTCTATGCAAATCATATGGTCACTCCTGTTCTCGCTTATTTTTTCTTCTTGTTTATTTCCTTATATATATATATATATATATATATATATATATATATATATATATATATATATATATACATATATATATGTATATATATATATATATATATATATATATATATATATATATATATATATATATATATATATATATATATATATATATATATATGTATATATATATATATATACATATATATATAATATATATATATATATATATATGTATATATATATATTACTCCGATAAAGGTTATATATATATATATAACCTTTATGGGAGTAATTGACTTTACTAATATTTTTAAAACCGATCTTCTGTTTCAGATATGTACAGAGTTCGAGACATATGCCAATTAGATCATGGAAATAATGCAGGATGATGGAATGCAGATAATTCGAACACTTAGAGTATGTAAAAAGTAAAAGTATCAGTTCTTTAAAAACAATGCATTGAATTATTACAGTATTATCAAAGTTTAATGAAATTTTAAAGTTGAGTAATGCGTGAAATATGTTATCTCATTATTAAATATAAGCGAGGTAGTGAAAGAGTCCTTTGCAAATTAAAAGTACTAATTTGTCTTGATAAAATCCGTCCTAGTGCGACAGCACTTGGAATATATTAAAATTACAAATTTCACAGTATTTTTGTTATTAATATGAAAACAATACTACATAAAGAAAATTTAACCCAGTCTGTCTGTTACGTTTGGTGTTACATATGACGATCAGTTTAACGTAAAATCGCAATCACGGCGACTTTTGAAATTTGACTTTTGAAGCACTAAGGATTTTCACTGAGAGTTTACACTTTCATTTATTCCGATAATTCGTATGACTGTACGAAATAAATATACAAAAGATAAAAAATGCTTAATAGTTCTTTTAAAAATAGTGTATACACATCATTTGATAACATATGAAGTATCTGTCATAAATTTAGTTTATTAATATGTATTAATTATTGTTATTTATATTAAGTAATGTAAATTTATTAACCTAGAATTTTTTTACCATTTTTAGATGAGACCGTCCATTTGGTTTTGAAGAATTCAGTTCATTAACTGCATTTGAGGAACTCTAATGAAGAAGACAGGAAAAGCCTCAAAATCGGATTAAGGAGTGATTTGCCTGAACATTAACTGGTTGGGGGAAGAGATTGTTCCTTATTCTTTGACTTCTCTTTAACAGAAGTTGAAGATGTTTTATATATGTAATCATGATGCACTACCATACATCATCTTTATATCTGTGAGTAATATCAGATGTAAATGGCTGAAACATGTTTTGAAACACAATTTAGAGATATATAGATATCATCCAACCATGTGTGGTGAAAAAAAATTACCGAACGTCATCAATTATCCAAGAGAACTTAAAAGAATGTAAAGCGAAGATTTTTCTGAAGTATTTGGTTGTTTTCTTTTAATATTCTATAAGAAAACCTGATTTGCAATATGCTTTTATATTTATGGATTTATACACATAGTAAAACTAGTAAAACTAGCATTTAAATATATTTGGACTTTTTGTATTCTTGGTATATTGTATATATATAAAAATAAATCAAGATATATATATATATATATATATATATATATATATATATATATACTCCTGTTTGTAAAAATTGCAATACCATGAAAGAATCATCAGAATTGAATGAAATTTATTCCACAAACGACATGCATGGATACAAATAAACGATTAAATTTATAAAGCAAAAAAAACAATATAGCATGTCGAAAATAAGCATTTGGTGAAGTATTTGGTGAATAAATTCTTTTATACGACTTAGCATCGCATCAAACAGATTTTGAATTTGAACCTGACGAAGAGAATCTGAATCTCATCTATTGAACCTGAGAGCATTCCAGATTGCTTCTATGCGAACTCAAAGTTTCGCAATATTAGCTGCAGGACGAGCGAGAAGCCGACCGATGAAATTCCAGTCATGTTTAATAGGCGACATATCCGGTGTATAGGCAGAACAAAGAAGAAGCTGTATCTGTTGTGCTGAGAAGAAGACTTGAACATTCCTAGCAACACGTGGACGGGCATTGTCCTTTTGAAGTACAGCTACAGGGATGCGTTGAAGGAAGGGTACGATTTAGGGCTTCAGATTTTCTCTGATGTACCGGTTACTGTTGAGATTAGCAACAATTCTTGCCAGCTGAGCTCGTTCAGTATGCCCAATGGGGCCCCAGTCCATCACGCTTGGCGTTTGTCTAACATATCTCTGGATAACGCATTTCGCAATGTGGCGTTTACTGCTATAGCGTCTAACGTGGATCCGGCCATCACTGTACCCCCCAATTAAAGCGGTATTCATCCGCAAAGACGACTTGTTGCCAATTGACATGCCGGTGTCTATGTTCATGAGCCCATTGCAGCTACAGGCGTCGATGTTTTTTGCATCATCCTGTACAAATGATTTCTTGAACGCGGTCTAGAGTTTAGCAGATGCCAGCGAATTGTTGGTGCAGACAATGACACACCTGTACAGTGCTCTAATTTCCTGTTAACTGTCGAAATGAAGCTGTATGGTCCACCACCATGCGAATGAGATGTTTGTCATCTAGTGCTGACAAACATTTCGTCATCCACTGAAGTTCACAGCGTCCATACTCGCACCACTGTCGTGACATTGCGCTCCATACGAGCTGCTATTACACGATAAGTAAAAAACCCCTTCACGAAGGCCAATAATTCGTTCCAGTTCAAACTCCGTAACTAGCTCATATGGCGCCCTCTGCCGCAGTAGAAGCATGCTGACTTCTCATGAAACATTTACCGCTGACAGACAACCATAGAAAATTTTCAACGTCCAACTACAGCTCTCTCTTTACACGGCTAAAACAGAAGCTTAGAGAGCGCTGCTCATCAAACGCAAGCGCGATGACACCTAAATTATAAATATTTGCTTAGCATCACCTAATTTACATTTGCTGTAAGTTTCAACTCAATCCCGTAATTCCTTCATGGTGTTGCAATTTTTACAAACATGAGACTATATATATATATATATATATATATATATATATATATCACTATATATATATATATATATATATATATATATATATATATATATATAACTATTGCTTTAGAACAGATTAAATTGATGTTTCTTATTCATGATTCGTAAACATTTAAAATTAATTAGACATTTAATATATCTGTGTTTTGCTCTCATTTAAGGAATGTAATTAAAATTAATTTGAAATTTAACTAGTTTTCTATAATTTCATATATGTAATTCTTTTTATTTATATCTCTTATACATATTATTTAATATCCATTTGATTTTTGACATATATATTTTCAGAAGTAATAATCACTTTGTTTCAACATTAACTAGAACATATTTTTATACATTTAGTTGATATTGCATAATAATAATGTTCTTAATCAAAGTTAAATTAATATTTCATTTACAATAAAAATAAATCAAATACTCTATTCGAATAATAAAATTTGAGTAGTTTGGAATTATAATAATTATCAAATTTAACGTAAACAATATGAAATTGCAAAATATAATTTCTTTATCGCTTTTAAATATTGTAAAATTTAATAATTTTCATAACATCTACTTATTAGTGTAAAATATACATTGTAAAAAACTGAATATTCAACCACCATACTTTTAAGTTCATATATCTTACGTTTCAGTATTCGATATTCATTCACGTTTTAACAGATAAATACTTCAATATTTTAACTTTAATATTTAAAAATGCTAATTAATAAATTGAAACTAAAAAGTAGAATCTGATATATACAAATTTTAATGTTATCTATCTTGTCGCCCGTCTATAGCAATACATTATCATTTATATAACATTAAAACCTAGAGAATATATTTGATAGGAATAAAGTCATATTTTTCTGAAAGTTGATCTTTTTGACTGCTTATTGAATTACAGTTTGCAATTGAAAGTTTAATTAAAATTTTAAAAACGCTGCAGGGTTAGAGATTTTTCTACCTGGTGAATCCTACGCAAATTATCAATTGAATAAAAGCTAAGCAGTAGAAAAATATGTATTATTTTAAATGAGCGTCAAAATGATGTGACATTTTAGAAAGCTTAAATAATTATATATCTGTAAATATAGATACAAATGTCAGCACAAAAATGTTACTACTGACGCAAACCCATTATATTTGCATATAGAATTACAGATAGTGATTCGAAGTTGCTGGTATTATCGAAATAATACAAACTATGAACTACCGTAAGCCGCTTCACTGAGAACTTAATATATATTTTTCTCAATATAACATCTGATTAAAATACGAGTTTGTAAATGAAGCTCTACCGTGATATTGTAAACCAGTAAATAAACAATAAAACAATATATCATAAATGTAGATGCATTTTGTAAAATTTTATAGGCTGGTGCTTTTTTAAGTAGTCATATAACATAAAATTCGTAATATCCAGACACAATAATCTAAAATATATCTTTGATTTATATTGAGAGATATATATTTATATTTTATGACACCAAAATAAATCACTTTAAAATGATACTCTCAAAAATGCATGTTACATAATTTACAGTATATAGTTCAAAATTTCTTGTCTGGTATAGTAGATTTTGCATAAATATATAGAACAATTTGTTGCAATGAACAGTACTAAATTCTGTTACAAGCATTTTTAAGTGTTCGCAGTTATATGTTTTAATGTATTTAATATATTAACAATGTCTTAAAGGGTTCAAACATGTAAATGAAGCTTTTGAATAATCACTTGCACAATTTCAGATTACGTAATGGTAAATATATCATTTACTTCGGGTTAGATATATGAATGCTAAAATTCAGCATTAGGTAGACAATAAATAAACATGTATGTTATAAAAGCAGTAAGCTATGTTCAGTAATGTAATACATATATAAAGTATATTGGAATAAAATTCGTTTAATAGGTCAATTAAAAATTATATCCCAGACAGAGTCTGAGATGATTATTCAGCATATATTTATATGTTTTATGGTATTGCAATATATGAAACGTATTCTTGTATATTATTCCACATGCTATGAAGGTAGTGTTTTATTGGTTTAAAATTTCGAAATTTCGGCATACAGTACATTCCAGGCTAATTTATTTATCAAAGGTTGTGAATAAATGTGTTCAACTTCTGAGCAATCTTGCTTAGAACAGATTGAGAGTTGGACTATAACTACAAAAGTAGTTTGACTATAAATAATAAAAGTGGGCAAATGTTACTCAAATATTTGTCTATTTACAGAACAAGCTCTTATTTTCTGTTCAGTTGTTCAGCCCAATACAGCATAAAAATATAAATTTCCAACATTTTACATTGAAAACATAAATTTTTCCACATGAAAAATCTATACTGAAATGTTAGAAATTACTTACAGTTCATACACTTAATTCTTAATCTTTTCAATGACTTCTTCCAATAATTGAGGTATTAAGAAATTGCTGTATTTCAATTTAGTAGCATAATTAATAAATAAAATCTTAGGCAATGCTGTGTTTTCGACTCCGAAGAATCACAGATAAATATTATAAAACAGAGACTTGTATCTTGATCTGCAAGAATACGTTTATATGTTAACGCACGTCTAAATGTATACATGCATCACATAAAGATTACGCTATATTCATTAATCAAAGTGAAATCAATAAAGTATTCTGAAATATGTACATATCGTAAAAAGATAACTTTGTTTATAAACGTTTTTAGTCCATTCATATATGAAATTCTTTTTTAAATTTTGAATATCGCAAGGCTGTTTTCAGACCGAATGTGTGCCAAGCTGGATCAAGAAACGTATGCAGCAGAGCATGGATATAATGATTTTGAAAATGTGTAGGTATTATTTTCCCTGCCTTTTAAATGCATTTTTACTGCTTGAATTTACAATGTTATTTGAATTAGTAGAAAATATAATAAAATACTTCAGAAATAAAGCATATTGTACTACATAAGAGAACATAATTTTAAAATGTTTTAAACAATTCGAAATAGTTAAAATAAGTAATATTGTAAAAATGCTGGATATTTATTTTCCCCAGTATTCTGGCAAAATTGCCGTTTTTGCGCCAAATTAATAAATTATAATAAATATCTACCAATAAATTATAATAAATGTACACCAATAAATAATAGTAAATATCTATCAATAAATTAGCAAAAATATTTGTTATATGTATTTTACTAAACACTTAAACCATCTAATTTTTCATCTCATTCTAACATTATATTTAAACTCTGTGCCCTCCAAAAGAATTAAGTATAGTTTATAAATATAAAGTTGCTGCTTTGCTTGACGCGATTCATTTTAACAACAGCCTTAATATGAATCAGCAATAAAATTAACATGAACGGCAATTCTGTAAATACATATATATTTAAATGATCTTCCATCAAGCATAGAAGATACTGTCCCATTCATCGTAAAACACAGCACATATAGATAGTTTTGTGAACAGAATACTTCAGACACCGAAGAGAATTCATTGTGTTTCTCTTCACTATTTCCCCAGTACAATTCCGAAACGAAAGAATGGAACGTCTTTCATCATTTCTGACGGACGATGCAGAAATAAAATAAACATTTACTTTCATGAATTTCATAGGTAATTACTTTTTCAGCGGAGGGCGATGTACTGCAAAAGACAACAGGGATATTTTTGCACAAGTGTTACAATCGTGGGTGAGAATACCTACAGCATAAAACGATGTGAAATGTTTGCATGTTGTGAAGAAGTGTGTTTCTGTAATATAAGTGCCACTAACATAAAACGTTGTGATCACTTTTGTGTATTATTTACATGTTTGTGATAGATTGTGTACTTTAAACACAGTTGTTTGATTATGAAAAATGTAGAAATGAAATAATTTCCCACCACGAAACTAAATTGCAAATAAACATATTTATTGGTAGAGTTTTGTGTTTTGTAAATGTTTATTCACACGATACATTTCACTTATTCTCTTATTCCATATTTCTTTTGTTCTCGTATTCCAGCTGGAGCCGCTTTTAATAGTATTTTAGTAGAAGAGGGTAGACACATTGATTTATGGGCGGAGTGACCTTTTATACCTGACCTAGCATTTTCTATGTCAAGAGGCATACAAAATAAAATTATTCTCCTTCACTTATATGCATATTTCAATATTAGAAAGTAGCATTATAAATGTGCAAGACTACCAACGTATAAATTTTGGTTTATACGTTGTGAAGTCTGTAACATGTTCGGTCGCTATTGTAGAGTCTGTTGCTTAAAGCTCAGATAAAGTTAGTCAAGTTCCTTAACCTGGTTGGTTGCCACTTAAAGTCTGGCCTCTTCATGACCGTCAGATATGAGTATGTGCGAGGAGTTGTGCAGATTGTTCAGATCAGAATCATATAACTCCAAATCTTTAGATTAAATGACACATATGGCCTTAGGGCCAGGCAAATAATTCAGTTATCCAGGATTTAAAATGAAACTCATTTAATGTGCACGCAATAATAATATATGGCTGTATAACTAAAAGTATACAGATACAAAACAGCCAGACTGCATGTGTCCGTATATTAAAATATTGAATTTAGACCGGGGCCAGGTGATAGAACTATTGTTACGCTAACCTACGTAATAGAATACAAATAACCGATTCTTATCAAACTGCATCGTCGGATATCTAGATCTTGTCCAAGCAACTTGTGGGTACTAAATCCTGGCGAGCATCGTTAAACCAAATACTATTATCCTATGCATCAACGGGAGTGGACTTTCCAAATACTAAGCACATACAGATGGCTCAAACTTCAAGTAATCCTGTTCTTACTTCGACGATCCACACTTATCCTGTTCTACTGCAGGAAAGTAGAAATGTTATTTGCCTCAGCTGTAGGTCTACATAACAGAACCAGTCAGAAGTTTTTATTAAAATAAAAATCTGATGTGGGCAACACATGACTTTCCTTATATAATGTAATGAATTTGATACTTTACAGTAAAAAAATTGGTTTTTCTTATAGTAGATACTAATATTCTTTCCAAGATATTGAATTTTCGACAATTAATCGTCATTTTCATTGATTTAGCGTCATTTTTATCCATTTGCGAGATTTTCGTTAATTTGGCAACATTTCAAAAAAGTCGCCAAGTTGGCGACATTCCGCCAAATTCGTCGCCAAAATCTCGCCAAGCGTTATGCACTAAGAAATAAGTTATTCTTACAGCAGATAAATAAATGACTATTGGCGTTCAAATACAAAAGTATTATTCAAAGTATCTTTTTTCATGAATGGAACGAGCTAGATCCACGAGAATGATGTCACTCAATTTATGGCACGGTATTACATATGAAAAGTGAACATGTTTCTCAATAGGAAATATTTTTATTTTATTTTATATGACTTTTTGATATTTTTTTTTAAATGTACAATATCTCGAGAACGGTTCATGTTAGCGTTCTAAAATTTATGCCAATCGTTTTCTAATGAAAAATTACATAAGAAATGTCTATTTGCGTAACTTTATTAGTGGTTTTGATTTTTTTGACGATTTTTTCAAAATTTCACTTGAAAATTTAGGGGGTTCTGAACATTCGATTGCGTATAAAAACAATAGGCTTCCAGTGTTTACGGATTGTGATTTTTGTACCAAATTTCGTTCGAATCGGTCCATTCGTTCGTCTGTTATCGAATCCAAAGACCCACTGACACACACACACACAGACACAAACACACACACACAGACATCACTTCAAAAATGTTTGATTCGTGATCAGGGATGCTTGAAACGTGCTCTCCCGTCGAAAACTCAAATTCGAATTTTCGACCCCGTCACAATACTTCCCTTATACATTATGTATATAAGGAAAGTAAAAATATAAATTATAATGTAAATTGTGGAAAATCATAACCAAAGACATCACAACGTCCTAAAGTATAACGTTTACAAAGTTTATACTATATTTAGTGTCCAAGACCTTATTTTTGAAACAAAAGTTAATTAAGGCCTTAAATACAGTAGATAAGAAACATGGCTTTGCGGACAATCAATAATAAACTAGATCACAACGTATAGTGCAGCGCAAGCCAAAGCTAATTAATCATACGCAGGTTACCGAAATCATTCGATTTTCGAGTTAATGAATAAAATACTGGGAAAATACCGAGTTGAGTTCGTGTATTCTTTTTATTTATATATATAATTCATTTTATTTATATATCTTACTAATTCTATTTATTCTGTCTTATTTGTTTCTCAAGTTCATATTTTCTTAATTATCTCTTTTTTACTTTCCTTATATACATAATATAATGTATAAGGAAAGTATTGTGACGGGGTCGAAAACGTAAAGCATGTTTCAAGCTTCTCCGATATACGAATCAAACATTTTTGAGGTGATGTCTGTGTGTGTGTGTGTGTGTGTGTGTGTGTGTGTGTGTGTGTGTGTGTGTGTGTGTGTGTGTGTGTGTCTGGGAAAGTATGTGTGTATGCCAGTGAGTCAGTGATTGTGTGTGTATGTCAGTGAGCCTGTGGAGACGATATCTCAAGAACGAATTGAGCGATTCGAATGAAATTTGGTACAAAGATCACAATCCATGAATACTGGGAGCCCATTGTTTTTAAACACAAGCAAATGTTCAGAACCGCAAATGTTCACACAAGCAAATGTTCAGCTCTAAATTTTCGAGTGAAATTTTGAAAAAATCAAAATCTTTATTAAAATTACGCAAATAGACATTTCTCATGTCATGTTTTCTTAAAAAAACAATTGACATAAACTTTAGAACGCTAGCATGAATCGTTCTCGAGATATTGCCCATTTTTCAAATAAATTTATCAAAAAATCCCATAAATTAAAATATAATATTAACTGTTGATAAACATGTTCACTTTTCATATGTAATATCATGCGATAAATTTAGTAACATTATGCTCGGGAATCTAGCTCGTTCCATTCATCAGAAGAGATACTTTGAGTAATACTTTTATATTTGAAAGCCAATAGTCATTTATCTGCTATAATAATAACTTACTTCTACTTCCATAACGTTTGGCAAGATTTTGGTGACGAATTTGGCGGAATGTCGCCAACTTGGCGAATATTTTAAATGTTGCCAAATTAACGAAAATATCGCCAAATGGATAAAAATGACGGTAAATCAATGACAATGATGACTAATTGACGAAAATTCAATATCTTGGAAAGAATATAAGTATCTACTGTAAGAATAACCTATTTTTTTTTACTTTAAAAGTAGTGAATTCATAGCATTATATAAGAAAAGTCATGTGATGCCCACAGATTTTTTTTTTCATTTTACTCACCTTTCGTGATACTGGGTGGCGCTACTATAATGGGTTCTGTCATTTAGCTATTTTTTTTTCTAACCGATTTAGTATGCGCTCAGTTGGGCTGTCTAAATTAGGCTTGTTACAGTGAAGAAAGAAATCCGATGATTTCGTAACCGTACGTGTGCTTTATTATCTTTATTTGCGCTGCAATAGTTTAAGTTGGAGCTGTCTTCAATAACTCCCTGATCTTTCTGTCTCATGGATCTTTCTGTGCCAGTTTTAATTATTAATAAACAGTATTATATATTATACACTTAATAGACTGGTTTAATTGCCTTTCTGTGGTAAAATATAACTTTGGATCGAAAGTATTAAAATTATTGAATAAATAAATTTTCTTTGTTACTAACACATTGTAAAATAATTTTAACACCACTTAAGCACACTGGTAGGTCGGACGGTCTGGGTCTCAACAACAACCACTTAAGCACAAACACAGCCGCTTTCTCTGTCTTTCACGCTTGACAAAAAATGACAGTCCTTGCCGCTTTGTGGGAATTATTGTCATTCCCACTTTTGCAGATTAAAAAAAACAAGAGTATACTTAAACATGAAGTTAGGTGTTTATTTAAGTATGTATATTTTGACACGGTGTTGAATGTGTTAATATAAAAAATATGATGTGGGTAGCACATTACTTTCCTTATACGTACTGCATTGAATTTACTACTTTACAGTAAAATAAAAATAGTAAGTAATTCTTATAGAATATACTTATATTCTTTCCAAAAGATTAAGTTTTAGTCAATTGGTCGTCATTTTCATTGATTTATCGTCATGTTTATTCATTTGGCGAAATTTCCGTTAATTTGGCAACATTTAGAAAAGTCGTCAAATTGGCGACATTCAGCCAAATTTGTCGCCAAAATATCGCCAAACATCATGCACGGGAAAATAAGTTATTCTTATAGCAGATAAGTTACTATTGGCGTTCAAATATAAAAGTATTACTCACAGTATCTTTTCTCATGAATGGGACGAGCTAGATCCACGAGAATGATGTCACCAAATCTATCGCATGATATTGCACATGAAAAGTGAACATGTTTCTTTTGATAAATTTATTTGAAAAATATGCAATATCTCTAGAACGGTTCATGCTAGTATTCTAAAGTATATGTCAATCTTTTTCTAAGGAAAAATTACATAGGAAACGTCTGTTTGCGTAACTTTATTGAAGGGTTTTATTTTTTGATGATTTTTTCAAAATTTCACTCGAAAATTTAAGGGCTTCTGAACAACCGATTGTGTTGAAAAATAATGGGCTTCCAGTATTCATGAATTGTAATGTTTGTGCCATATTTCATTCGAAGCGATCCATTTTTCTTGCGATGTCGTCCTCACTGACACACACACACACATACTTTCACACACACACATGCAACTATCACCTCAAAAATGTTCGATTCTTGATCAGGGATGCTTGAAACGCACACTTCCTTCGAAAACTTGAATTCGAATTTTCGACCCCGTCACAATACTTTCCTTATACATTGTACTATGTATATAAGGAAAGTAAAAATATAATAAGCTTTTTAAAAAACAGCCATGAAAACTGGCATTTAACTTCATTTTATATCCAAGCAATGTAAGATAATAATAAATAATTAAACTGAAATAATTCGGACCGCACAACTCGAAACAGTGAGCAAGTCGTACGGTGTGGGAGATGGACCCATACCATCTCCTGCATATCCAAGCAATGGCTGCAGCGGATTATCCTCGTCGTGTGGAGTTCGCCCTATGGTTCCTGGCTGTACAGAGTACTGTACAGCCAGATTTCCCGGCGACTGTGCTTTTCATGGATGAAGCATCCTTCGCAAATGATGGCACATTTAGCATCCACAATGAGCATGTGTTTGCCAGTCCCGCCATACCGTGGATTATGACACGCCAAGAGTATGCTCCATTGCTCTTGTGCTTATGCCTGGTCGAACTGCTACCCAATCGTAAAACATTCGAATATATTTCCACCTATAGGGGAACCTATAGGGTTACATATTTCCACCTATAGGGGAAACATTCCCGATACAGTCGTTGTGTCTACCTTCCATTCCCATTAGCAGCTCCACAGATGAAATGCTTATCGGTGTTTTCCCTATTTGAAAAGCCTCCATAGTCTCAAATGCTGGAGCTGCGAATAACAGCTGCAAACTGATAACGCCGTGCATTAGCAGTTACGAAAATTTACTTAAGGATTCTTCTTGTTCCTCAGATGAAATTTGCATACGTGGTTTTCTTAGGAGAATAACAACTAGAATGCCGCTTTTAAGTTTGAGGCCGCTTCTTTAAGAGCTGCCGCTTCCCAACAAATAAGAACCCTGTAACGCGTTTACGTTTCATTTACGACGGTGTAAATAATGACGAAAAATGCTTGGTTCGGTGTGTTCTACCACCTCGTAAAGTTTGGCCCATCATTTATGAATCACCCTGTATATAGTTTAATAATAAAATATCCATATACTTTTAATTATTCATATATTAAAAACATCTGTATATTTTCATAAATCCGTGATAAAAATTTAAAGATAATGTGAGAACTTGACCTAATGATGAAATTAACGTATGATATAAGAACTAAAGTCAACATATAATT
Organism: Amaurobius ferox; assembly: GCA_951213105.1. NCBI lineage: Eukaryota > Metazoa > Arthropoda > Arachnida > Araneae > Amaurobiidae > Amaurobius > Amaurobius ferox. Next base: position 97,552,271 of record OX578136.1, read on the forward strand.
CATTAAAATTATCCCTATAATTAAAATACCCATATATTTTCATAATAAAATATCCATGTATTTTTAATTATTCATATAGTTAAAATATCCATGTATTAAAATAATTATATATTTTGAAAAATTCATAATCAAAATTCAAAGATAATGTGAGAACCTAACTGAAGTCAACATATAATATAAGAACTAAAGTTAGGATATAATTTATATAAGTAAAATACAATCTTTATTTTCTATGCGAATACCATTAATGAAACTAGGAATAATAATACCCAACATCTTATTTTCTTACGAATGTAGCGTATTTCCTTAACAAGGAAACTCTTGTCAGGAAGATTGCTCACAAAGAATACTATTACGACATCCTGAAGACGATGCACTGCCCCATTACTCAGCATTCTGACCACTAATGGTCATTTCGGAATCTCCTGAAGGTAGAACTTCATTACATGTATGAACAATGTGTAACGTAGTTACGGATTTCCGAAGTACAGATTTATGTGGAATGCATTCTGATAAAGTATTCGAATTTGCACTTCAATTAATTGGACAGTCGGCAGTATTTTTGAATACATTACACTTTAAACTTAATAAACATATACTAAGAAATCCATTTTTAAATTTTTTGATAAAATTCTGCTTAACACATGAGAGGAAAGATGTGTAATTAAATACATATTTTATTATTGTTTTGTGAATGAATAACGCCATAATGAATAACGTCATTAACATTTGCTCCATTCTAAAGGATATTGCGCCTTTCTGAATATTCAATTATTTATTTTATTCCATGAAATATATTATGTAGAGGCCTGACATATACTAAAATTTGATGATTTTATATAGGTTATTTGTAACTAGTTGAATACTTTAAGAGGTTTTTTTAAGGGGAGGACTTGCATGGGCATTATTTTAGACTCTGTTGAGAAAATTAATTAATTTAGATACCAGCACGCATAAAAGCGTAATATACAAATTCCATCCGACACCAAACGGTTCAATATTTGACCTTCAGTTCCATGGCACCAAGGTTTCTGTACATATTCGCATGTGGACAGAATGGACAGAATTAACTTTAAACTTAATCCTCAGTTATAGTAGCTCTTGTGCTCATGAAAGGAACAAAATATTGTGAAAATAATTCAGTTCTATCCAATCCGCGGTCTTAAAGCTGTAGCGATTGAGCGTCACCAGGCCCGAACTCGGGACTTCGTGCTTACAAGACCGACATTATAAGATTAGGGCAAAAGCTAGCTTCGACACAGAATTTATAATTCGGGTGTCCTAGCATCTTCGATCGATGTCTTTGGCAGGAGCAGAGTCATCTGCTGCCACACACTCCCTCACCTGATGAGAAGGCCCCAGTCGAATTTCTTCGAGGAGGGGGGCTGCCCAGAAAACCACCGCGCGTCCCCATCCAAAACTCAGTCGTGAGGCTGAATGGCCAGGAGGTATGTCGTACCTCGGGCGTGACGTCAGTCGTGGTCAACCAGGAAGGGAGTGGTAGGCGCCTCTGCTCAGCGTAGTGCTGCCATCTCTTGTTGAGAGGTGATATTTTTGGAGACAGAAGGTTGCGTGTTTCAAACGTCCAGGGTCATCATTTGTAGGAGATGATCCAGAGCCGGGCCCGAACCAGGTACATGGTACTTACAAGACCGACATTATAAGATTATAGCAAAAGCTAGTTTCGACTCCGAACTTATAATTCGGGTATCCTCGCATCTTCAATCGATGTCTTTGGCAGGAGCAGAGTCGTCTGCTGGCACAAAGCTTTAAAGAAACATTGCATTTTAAATTATATACTTCACAAAACACAATGTACCTCCTAAAGGGCAACTAGATTACTTTATCGTTGAGAAGTTTGACGCATTATTTTTACAAAGGATACTGTAAACTGCAGTTAATTATTAGCTATGCAAAAGATGATTTTAAACGAAGGTTCCGGGACATTAAAGATAACATTACATAATATAAGGAGATTTCCATGACATCAAGATCTTTGCTTTCAACGGAACTAAGTTGTAAACGTGATAGTTGTAAACTGCTAATTTTTTTTACAACGATCAGTTAGTTCTAAACAAAATTAGCAGTTTAACCAAATATATGGAAATTTGCAATCAACCATAAAATAATTTGTCGCGTTGCACGTGTTAGTACAACTTACTTCTTCACATTACTAAAGTTCAATTTTTGCAGCCAATATTACCAAATTTCATTCAATAAAGTTGTAATGTAGATAATAATCAAACATTACCTTCAATTAAGTACACCTCAGATTCCATAAATCAATTTATTACAGAGTTTTACAAAAAGAATTATTGAATATCAGCATTGAGCATCGTTAAAATAATCCATTAAATATACTTTAAACAACATCCAAAAATTAGCATGTAAATTGAGATTAATATTGAAACCATATATAGTCGGAGGAGTTTTTATGAGTAAATGGAAAGACCGTTTTCTTGTAATTTTATTAAATGTATTCCAGCTCTCATTCTTTATTAATCCAAATATCAAAATGCTTAGAAAATTATCGGTTTCAATTAATTTCAAAAGGTGAAAAATGGGCATATAGTGTATCAAATTATAAAATGCAACAATTTTCCATTACAGTAAATTAACGGAAGCTTAACTGTAATTAAAAATTTAAAAGGTTTTTATTTTATAACTGATTTACTAAACACATTTTTGACTTAACAATACTTTCAAACTTTAGTAATTTGGTTCGATTTTTATAAAGGAATGAGAAAATTATGAGAAGAATATAATTGTATATGGATAACATATTACAAAATGCTATAATCAATTGCTATTATTTAAGGAATAATAACATTTTATGAAATTTCGAAAACTCGAATTCGAATTTTCGACCCCGTCACAATACTTTCCTTATACATTATGTATATATGGAAAGTAAAAAGAAACTGGGGTGCCGTAGGGTGCTAAATGATGAAACATTAGTAGAGGACTAAAATTACGAAAAAAGAAATATGTTTTCATATTAGACATGCCCATGTAACTTTACACCCTACTTTGAAAGGAAACCCAGATTATTTTACGAAAATAAAGATTATCTGCTGAACTAAAATTTTCAGAATAATTGGAGAGATGAATAATGTGTAAAGATAGTAGAGATTTTCTTATGTACATATATATATATATATATGCGTCTGCTTTTAATGCTTTTATGCCTGCTTTAAATTTAGGAGTTGAATTTTTTTTCTTTGCTAAAGTGTTATTCAGTACACACAGGTAGGTAAAATATTTAATAAGTTAGTTAAAATTTTAATATTCAAATTTAATACATAATTTTTCATAAAGTTAAAGAAATATTTCAAAGAAATGTTTTGAATAATATTTGAAAGAAGAGCTGTTTTGGATGTGAAATATTGTTTTCTCATTATAAATATGCTATTATACCGCGATAAAATTAAAATTGTCATTTTACTTGAGAATATTTATTTTTACAAATATCATATTTAAATGTAAAGGCAAAGAAGTTATACTGTGAAACCTATTTTTGAATAAGCAGCAAACTATTTCAAATATTATTTCCATATTTTTAGGTAACCAATATACATTGCAAAGACCTTACAGCTAATAAAGCATGACTTAAAAATGGATAAAGAAAGATAGAATACAGTTTAAACGTCAAAATATTTTCTAAATATTTTATTGTACACATGAAACTATAAGAAGCTGCAATAGCATATGCGCATATGCTTTTAGATAAAACTTATTACATGGAAAATGCCCATAGAATAAGGTAAATTCCACGGTAGCTAGTAAATTCAACGGTCTGCAGTATTTTATTCAGAAGCTTGTGAGAAATTTTCAAAGCAAATTACCAGGAGAACATCATATAGGTAAATAAGATCATTATCTTAAATGTTTTTATTTTCTTACCAATCTCAAGTATTTCCTTAACAAGGAAACTCTTGTTACGCAAGGTGATTCACAAAGAATATTGTTACTGCGTGCTAAAGACGATGCATTGTCCCATTAATCAGTATTGGGACCACTAATGGTCATTTCGAAATCTTTGGAAGGTAGAGATTCTTTAGATATATGAGCAATTTATATAAGAGTTGCATATTCCTTAGCACAAATATATGTAAAATAATTGCGATTTGCAAAAGTATTATGATTTCAAGTTATTTGTTCATGAATTTTAAACTAACAGTGTTTTCTTTTATTGTACATAACATTTGATAATAAATGAAATACACTACCGGACATAGCGAATGCAACACCATGAAAGAGCGAAGAGAGTGTGATAATAAAAGGCACACAAATAGAAATGGCATATATAAATAACTGATGTTAATTCCTGAAGGATAATGCAATGCAGTAATGACATTGACAGGGTGATCAGTAGGCAGTTGAACCACCTCTTGCGGCGATACAAGCAGCAACAGACGCAATGAGCATGCGGATAGATTCCTAAGGGATAGTTAAACATATGCTTTCAACCATCCTCCACAGGTCGTTCTCTGTTCAAGGCGGGGGCAGGTCAGTCAAAAGAAGGTGAATCACGTTCCATACAGGCCCGATAGGTGAGAGGTCTGGAGACCTTTCAAGGCTTGACTGCTGATGGTAGTCGTATGCCGTCGTGCATTATCTTGCAGGTAAACAGCATTTTGCAGCCATTGACGGTAGGGCAGTGCAACGCAGGCCTAAAATAAATCCCCTCGCACTATCGTCCACATGCTGAAAAGGACTTGGCATCGTCGACCAGGCATCCCTTCAACAACCCATGTCTTCTGAAATGAAATATAACTCAGAAATCGGGTTTCTGTAGGCGACAGACAGTGACAACTTTTGGCTCATCTGCCGTTTCCATCTCTTTTATCCCGCGCTCTAAACACGTGAACTACTTGCATTTCAGATCATTTGCATGCATCAACAAGCTGCATTTGTCTCTCAATTTGCATAATTATACGACCAAAGCTTCATGGTGTTGCACATTCTATGCCTGGTAGTATATGTTATTATGTTATTTGTCCTTAAATGCTCAGTTTGCAATGATGCCATTTAGGATTATTTAATTAAAACAGAATATGAAGTTCGGAGCAATGGCTTATTTAAATGTCGTTTAAAAGATGTTATAAATAATCGGCGTTTATTTAAAACATCTTATTAAACTCTCTGTACTAATGCAAATGGTTTACTAATAAATTTTTAATTTATTTATCACGGAATTCAAAGGTAATCTATGAATACAGTTACGTTAATTATACTTAAAATAAATGCTTTCTATGTGCAAAAGCCACTTAACATGAGGTTTCTATTCCATCAACTCCAAAGGATGTTACTTGCAGCAAAACACCAAAGAATATTTGCCTTCCCCAGGTACAAAATTTTGCATTATTGAACACTTTGATTTATCAAAATTTTGATAGTTGATGTTGAATGCGTGAGTCTTAAACTTAAAAGTTTGAAGTCATTTTTAAATGGGAAATTTTTCGGGAATTTACATTTCTTATAATCTGAATTTTAAAGTAATTTGTTCCTTAGTTAGATTTATATAGGTTTAATGTGGTGTTTTAATACTTTTGAGAGATTATTTTGCAATTTTTCTGTAATTCATAAAGAGGGGCTTATTAGGAGCAGCTCCATGGCCCATATGCCACCTTTCATGTTTTTTAAGTGACAGTCACAAAATTCAGGTACTCGCTTTAGATGCTCCGTTAACTCCTCTAACCAACAGTTATTTCTTACAAAACTAATATGTTTTATCTTTTTGTTTAAAACTTCAAAAAGCATTCAAATCTTATGTGGGCCATAAGGATGTCTTTATCGTACTATTATTTATCAGTCAAATAACAAAATGCAGAAATGCATTCACCTACCTCACCTAAAGTAAACGTTTTAACACAAACTGCAATTGAAATCGATTTATTATGAACTCTTCAAATGTTCCAACTTTAACTTTTGGGTGATTCTATATATAAATGGATGAAAATATCTGGTGTAGTTTTATACACCACATATTTTCAATAATAACAAAAAAATTATTTACGCTCAATAATTTAGTTGATCCCCTACCACACAATATACATAACTGTTATATCTATAACGCATTGCCAGATAAGGTTTCTACTAGCACTTTATATAATTTTATCTGAAATAATTCAATACAAAATTTTCCTACGAAATTACTCTCATAAATAACATCTATCTGATGATACTTTTCATCGATTGTTTGCATCAACGACCAGAATTTGTTTACACCATACCGTTAAGATGCAAATGATACACTTTCAAAGTAAAACACCCTATCACTCCAACATAATGATTCAGAGTTGAAAATTGGCAATAGATATATAGGATTTTCAATATCTGTATTATTGAAAATATGGTTATGGGATTTCCATTTGCTTTACGGTAATTGAGAATAATATTTTAAAGTATTTCATTTTTGCTTTGCATACTTTCAATTAATAGAAGTGCCTTCGATTATGTTTGAAACACAATAATTTTATACATAAACAATTATTTTATTTTTCATCAAAACAGAATTAATCTGGATACGGTTACTTATTATCAATTAAAAATATATTATTCAAATTTTTTACATAGTATAATTTTTATTGCAGTATAAAAAATTGTTTCCTTTGCAGATGATACCCATAAAAAGTGTTATTGATATAAAAAACGCAATTTTAATAGAAATTGTACACGCAGTTAAAACAGGGATATATTGAATGTTTTACTGTAAAAAACAACAAAATATATTCATATGACTAAACTGTATATAATCCCCATTGTGTAAAACCCTTGCAACGAGCCCATCCCAAAATTATCCCTTTTTTTAATATTTAAAATTGGTCCAATTTCGAGCAAAAGTAAATGAAAGATTCAAAAGGAAATACATCCTCTAAGAGAATGGAGGAGGCTTTTGTAGCTCTAGTCGGACCTCTGAAAGGAAGGAGAAAATCGTCTGGATTAAAGCGCGTGTCATCAAAAATTTTAACAGTTCGCTCATTTTAAGAGGTATAATTAATTAACGGATGGGTTCAGGTTTGGAGCAGTGTGTAATATTTAAAGGAGCTACTTTAAAATAATAAACGCCGTATTGCTAGTTAAATTTGTATATTGCAATAAAATAATCGGGGATGTTTCAAACACACGAAACGTATATATGATTTTAAAAATTCACGAAAATTATTTTTCTTTTAATATTATAGTTTCCATTCAAAGTTTTTAATTTTTTCCGATAGTGTCAAGATACAAACTTTGTGATAATATATATAGGTCATCTAGAAGAACTGAATTATGTCAATATCGTGCAAAATTGAACTAAATCGTGCTAAAGCATAAAATAACTATAAAAATTAATTCGAATTAAAAAAATAACACCTAGTTACACCATTCCGAGTCCTAAAGTACCTGTGTATCAAGTACATGTGTTCAGGGCAATGCAAAGCAAAGATTTTCTGCTACAGAATGCACAGACAGACAGACATGCTTATTTATTGTGTAAGATAAATCCAAATATTAATTATGAATCATATGCAGACATTTACAGAAATTTTTTTTGCAAAGAAATACATTTTTAATATGCTATTGAATTTCACATAGAGTTGTGTATTTCGAAATGTATAGTTCATGGCAAAGTCAGCACAGACATTTCCGCCACTGAGAGTCACCAGCTTTTGCAGCTGCAAGCCACTCTCTTCGCTTAGTGTCACATGACTTTGAAACCCACACTTGCTTTTAAATAAGATCGTTCTTTTAAAGTTCCCTATAGGGACTCTCAAATAACATTTACACACTATTTTCGCAGTTGGAGGCCATAATTTTGGACACCAGCATTAATGAAAAAGAGACGGTGATGTACTTTACGGACCCGCAATATACGATTAGTTCCCCCTACAAATGAGCCTCATAACCGATGACAACGAATGAGATAGTCTGTTATTCCCTCTAGGGCTTGTTAATTTAGTCCACGTAAAACTTTCAAGTGTCCGGAGTTCACTCGCTCTCAAACATGTAGACAGTAAAATCAGAAATCCTTTACCATCATAAGACGCCACTTGCCAAAGCATAAAGGGTGGCTTGTTAGTCCTTCACAGGATAGCTCTATATCTGTAAATATATCTTTTTCGAAAATTGTCCTTTATAACTAGATAATAAATTATGTTAATTCAGAAAAACGCCTGATAAACTGAGAAAGAAATGCCCATTTTGGCCCTCTTACAAGGGATTAGAAAGCAGAGCAGTACATATCCTGAATCGATATCAACAATCTTATTCATATTCATCACATTTCGAAACAAAATATCTCTATTGACATTTATGCTTAAATACTAGTATTATGGGACGATTATATATTAAATACGAGTTATTATATACGAATAATAGGGCAATTATATTAAAAATCTCTATTGAGTGTTATTAAAAGATATCTGGAGGTTAAAACTTTACTACATATTGTAGAAATGCTCATAAGGTAGTGATTTTCGTGAAAAGTGAATTACAAGAGCCCCACCAGGAAACAATTTATTGCTGCAAGTTATTAAAATGAATAAGGTATGCATAGTACTTAATTTCAAACAGGTATTAATGAATATTATAAAACACACTACAAGTTTTAAATTTTATTAATTATAGAATAAACATTATGGCTATAACCGTTACGACTTGATGAGCATGTTTTGTTCATGAAATTGCTCAATGAAAGTAATCAGTCTATGCTTGTGAATTGTTAGGGAAAATCAGTACAATTCATTAATGACTACACACAGTTAAATATGTATAGAACTCAACCAAAGAGAAAGTCATGTAAGCAGTTTAAACTTTTAAAAGTTATGAAATATTAATAACATTTTAATTAAATTTAAAACTGTAGAAATATTACCATGGATAAAGAAATGAAAATAAGAAAATAATTCATAATCCATAGACGCTTATTTCGTGATATCACCTGCATGAAAATAGTTAGTTATATTATATTTTCCTCTTCGAATAAAATGAGCATTAGGGAAGAAAAATCTTCTGGCACCTACATTGTATTAAGTGCGTTACGTTACTCTTCGTGACCAAGAATGTTTCGTTTTGTTTATTTCTGTCTCCTTGTGAGTAGATTTCTTCACACGCAGGTAAAGGTGGTATTGAACGAAATTCGGTAACTTTAGTAATACCTTTTGTCTGCAGTTAATTAAGTGGTACTACTGCGAAATGAAAATTTAAGTTTGATATATGTTATTACCATGCACGTCAGAAATAACAAAATGGTGAACTGATAAGGTGAGATAAATAAAATTTGGGTATAATAAAGATTTGAATATATTATGTAGATATGAGGAAATCACAGTGGCTAATGTAGATTTCCAGGGCAGAAATGTATAAAAGTCCCTTAGTGCAACTCTGCATTTTGTTAAATTATGGAACAAGATCAATTGCAAAGCTGTATTGATTGGTTATCCAATTGAATGCTTTGCACTTTTGAGTAGTAGACCGGATGAACTAAGTAGTAAAAATCGACCACATAATAAGTCCTGTGCTTGATCCTGGATACAGCCCAAAATATTTGAATGTCTATTCGGAGAATGGAAACGGTAAATCTGTATGACCGAAAGTCCATCCCCAGAGATGATGGGTTGGAGAAGAATGGTGCAGTCCATGTAGTTTCTGTGGTAAAGTAAAATTCACATAAATAGAATACCAACAGTTGCCAATAGGATCCGAAAAGATTGAGTACATTGCGTTGGATTTAGAAAAGCAGTCGATTTTGTGGCCATTAACTATTTTATTATACACTTAAATTATGAGACATACTAATAATACACAAACGTCATACACTTAAAACATACCTAACTGGACTATGGGTGTACTGAGTTACCAGACAGTTGTTAATTAAATTATAATTTATTTAAATCTCTAGTTGCTATAATAAGGGGATTTTCCCAAGCTCAGAAATTATATTGACACAATTATAGTTATACGAGGAATATAACTATAATTAACGCTTATTCGTTACATCCCTCATACATGTAAATATAGGCCTTGCCGAACTGCTTTTCAAACGATTTTCAATTTTTTAATGTAAATGCGCAATATAACCCAATAGCAAATAATATTGCTTGAATCCTTATGCTATTGATATATTGCCTTTTTCAAATAACACCCATTAAACCTATTAATAGACACATATCATAATTTTAGAGATAATATTCGTGGTTATTAAAAATTTTACTACGCTTTATAGATTTGAAAAACCCATTGCATAAATGCTCGTTTGTATCAACAGCAGAAAAATTTCACTGGTGGCATTTGATATCTTATTCACTGGGATATTAATCCCGTCCTGGTTTATTTTGCATTGCCATAAAATATATATATTTTTGCTGGCATAGATAGGATTTTATTTTTAATAATGATAATTATGAGAACCAAGTACAGAAATAGGGCCACAGACTTCTTAGATAGACCATTATAGCCTAGGACATTGTTTTCCCAACATGTTTGGTAGCGAAACCCTTTTAAAAGTCAATTTGAAGGCGAAACCCCAAAATGCGAAAATACCATTGTGGTCTAATTAAGGCATTCAAACTTTTTATTTTAAAGAAAATTACGAGGTTAAGGAACATCAGTGAGCAAGGACGTAGCCCAAGGGGGGTGTACTACGCCTGCGTTGAATGCGAAATGAAAAAGTTTGGGAAGCAATCTCCAACGGTTAGAACTCGAATCCTGGAAATAGCTGGCGTCAAAGAGATGGCGATGCTAAGGACAATCATGCGCATTTGCGTAGTGGTAAACAGGGGACGATCAGTCACTTGGTGCCGGGGTTGGTGGCCGTCAGCGATTAAGGAGCCGATTTACAACTGGCGTATTTCCTTGTGAAACAGCTTGCTAAGAGATGTTTTGAGAATTGAGAGTAGGGATGATCATGTGCGTTCACCAAGGGGCAGCCAGGCGGCGCTCATGCGCTACGCAAACGGGGTAAAACACATCAAAAGTATAGATATTTAATTATAAACTTAACGGAAATGTTAATTAGTACACTTGGGAAAATATGGATAGTGATTTCTGAGTTCTAAGCATAAGTCAAATATAGCTGTTATAAAATGCTTACATATACTACATGATTGTTAAATGGTTTAATAACAGGCATTTAGAAATATTTGAAAGAAATGTAACGTATTACATTATCATAAATACTGAAGAACGTAAAATTAGAAAATGATTTTCAATATAGAATCAGTAATATTTTCATCAAATACAAAAAACTTCAGTTTTAGAAACAAATATTGATCGAAATAATAAAAAGCACATTAAATTAAAAGATATCAGCAGATAATCTGTAATATGCAGACTATCACGATCATGTCTTAAACTTTAAAAAATTATTCTGTGTCAATAAATTGCGACATTTATATTATTATTTCGTAAATTTACTTTTTTTCACGTATGGATAGAATATGTTTCAATTCCTAATATATTTACTTATAATTTTCTTCATTAATGGAATATTTTCCTTTAAATAATACGCATTATAGAATAGAATATTGAATAAGCATTTTATTCCGCTACAGCATATATCTTTAGTGGCAAATAATACCTTCGTTAACATAAAAAACTTTTTTTATAAAATATACTTGAAAACCTAAGATGCAAAAAAAAAAACGTAAGATAATAACTTTTAAGAAATAATTTTAATGATGTGTATTCAAATCCCCTGCGAGCACTGAATAATTAGATGTTTTATAACATGTTAATATTTTTAACATTCTGTGACTAGCTTTCGTAAATAGCAAGATTTGGCAGGTTAACACTTGGCCATCTTTTAAAATGAACAACTCCAAAACATTTTGAAATTGAAATGAACAACTACACAACACGTTGTCGCAAATTAAAATGAACAACTGCACAACACGTTGTCCACTTATGGTCATTATTGACCACTAGATTTTATATAGTTTACAGCATGCTCATAATTATTAATATGAACCAATGCAAAAGAAAAATAATACTTTCAACAAAATTGTTCTTATATTTTATATTCATCTAAACAAAATTTTCCTCAATCAAATAATGATAAATATGTATTTAATACATTATTAGAGATTTTAAATATCGAAATACAATAATCGTGACAATACAAAGAACCTCCCATAGATATAACTATTCGTACTATTACAATAAAAAAAATTATAATTTTCAAGATCCAATAATCAATGTTCAGAACAGCCATTCTAAATGGGCGGTCCAGAGCTTAATTTAAATTATCAATCACCCCATATGTTATATGCTGTCAATATTAGTCGAGATACCAACAAAATAATGTGATTTTCCAACAAAAATAATGTGATGAATATCTTAACTTTCGAATAATTAATGTTCTAATCATGGGAATGCTAAAATTTGGTTCCAGTTTTAAACATACAGTGATCCCTCACATATACGCACTCTCTTTTATGCGCGTTTTTGGCGCGGTCCCGGACAGGGATATAGGAAGACAATGATAACTTTTATTCATTTATGCGCCACACTAAAAAACACCTCTCATTTATGTGCGTCGCCAAAAAAAAATTTTTCAGTTCAAAAAGTAGTTTTCCTCAAGTAGTCAGGTGTTGCTTCTCGCAAGAATTTTACCTTTTTTGTCCTGCTTCTAAGAATGCATTCCCTCGCCCTTCCCCTATTGTTCAGATTCCAGGAAAACATTCCTCAACCTTATACACAGGGGTATACGTGAGGGGTTCTTGTGATTGACGTTAGTAAAAGTCGCCGCCAATTAGAGAGGTTAGTACGGTACGTACCACGTGGCATTGATTGCTAACGAAAGAACAATCTTTGGAGTTTTGGTTAGATGGTTGCGTTTTGAAATGGCGAAAAGAACGAAATTGTCGCTTTCGTTTAAAATGGTTTTATTAAAAAATTCGAAGAAAATCCTTGCACCTCATAAAAAGCTTTAGCGGAGCATTTTAATGTCTCAGAATCGACATTGAGTGGGATTTAAAAAATCGGGAGGCAATAATAGTAGCTCATCGAGAATGTGGAATTCAGTCGAGAAAAGAAGCAGAATTCAAGGCGAAAAGTGCGAAGAATTTGAGAAAGTGTCGGTGCTATGGTTTAAAGAAGCTCGTGCCTCGAACATCACTGTTAACGTTGAGCTTCTACGGGTGAAGGCCGTACAGTTGTCAAAGTGTTTTGAAATGGAAAACTTTTCTGCATCACATGGATGGATTGAAAAAATTCAAAAATAGGCATGGCTTGGCAACTCGTGTCCTTTCTGGGGAATGTGCGAGTGAAGGAACTGTAGAACAATGGAAAAAAGACTTGGCTACTTTAGTAAACGGATACGAACCGAAAAACATCTACAATTGTGACGAAACTGGTCTTTTTTATAAAGTGATGTCCGACAGAACCTTAACATTCAAGGGAGAACCATGACATGGTGGGAAAAAAAGTAGAGAAAGACTAACTGTCTTGCTGTGTTACAACGCCGATGGTTCGGAAAAATTCCCTCCATTGGTCATTGGCAAATCAAACAAACCTCGCTGTTTTAAGAACGTGAAGAAGCTTCCTTGCGACAACGTGGATGACATTGCACATTTTCTTGGATTTCCTTCATAAATTCGAAAGGAAAATGGAAAAAGGAAAGCGTAAAGTTTTCTTATTCATGGATCAGCTCACCCACAAGATCTTCCAACTTTCAACAACACGAAAGTTGTGATTTTTCCTGCGAATTGCAAGATCAACATTCAAGCTTTGGATCTAAATGGCATTCGTTGTGTGAAAGTGCACTACAGAGCAACTTTAATCCGTCGACTTCTGGATGCTTTAGAAACAAAACTTGCAACGAATGACGAATTGAAGAAAGTTACCATCCTGGATGCATGCAATTCATATGTTGTGCTCATCATGGAGAAACATATATATATATAATATTTCTTCTTCTTTAGCTTTCTGAACTGTAAACTGTAATATGTATTATAATTTCCTCATTATTGTTGAATTTCATTTTATTGCATTGTATTATGCAGGCAACTTTTAGTGTATTATGAGTTACTACTTTCATTCTACCACTGGATCATTGGATTTACAATTTTAATATATATATAAATATATATATAGATTAATATTTATTCTTGTTTTTTGCCGGAACACAAAAAATGCACATATTGTACATGTTATAAAAACGAACATAAAATGTGATTTCTCATATACAAGCGAGTTTTTATAAGGGGTATGTTTTCCTCGGACTCAAAGCAATGTTACACACCTGTGAGGTATGGGATAAATGAGATTATCAAGGAGATACTGGGTTATTTTCTCTCATTCTTGTAGAACGGATTCTGTTTTCAGATGCTGTACTGATTCTGGGGGTGATAAACGACCAGTAACCCTTTTCCCTAGAATGTTCTAAACATGTTCGATTGGGTTCATGTCTGTGGAACATGCTGGCCAACCCATTCGAAGGATGCCTTCTTCGAAAAGGAAATCGTCCAATAGCCAAGCATGATCCGGCCTAGCGTCATCATCCATGAAATGGAATTCACCCCCGATTGCTGCAGCATAAGGAACCACAAAAGGTCTGAGGATCTTAGCCTTATATCTCTGAAACGTCAGTTATTCATTTCTGATGATGTATAGTTTGGTAAGGGTAATAATAGGAAAATCGGCCCAGACTATCACTCCGCCACCTCCAAATCAGACGCTTTTATTCACAAATGCAGGATTATTCCGAGTGCCACCGTTTTCTCCAAATGATGATACGTCTATTGTCAGGTTGTGCACTAAAGTGAGACTCTTCTGAGAAGAGAACATTGCTAAAGAACATATATATATATATATGTATATATATATATATATATATATATATATATATATATATGTATATATATATATATATATATATATATATATATATATATATATATATTTATATATATATATATATATATATATATATATATATATATATATATATATATAGATATATATATTGTGAGACCAGAAATTGTGCTCACATGAGACATTTTTATTTGATTATTTATGGTGTCCTTTAAGGAAAAGAAAGCTTGAGTCTGGCTGGCGCCGAACTTTACGACAACTTGAACTATTAGGTCAAATGCTATAAATTTAGGTGTGCCAGGCCACAGGGGCTGAGAGGGGCTGTGAAGTGATGCCATTGGGTTCAGAAGAACCAATGAGCGCCAAGGGGAAGAAAGGCGGAGCTACCCCTCCCCCCCCCCCGCCGAAGGAACCACAAGTCTAAAACAGATTTACAATATGAGCGAAGTGAATATGACCTAGCAGACATGACTTAGGAGTTGCAGTTAGAGTACGAGTATTTACACTTAAGAGTAAGAGATGTGAAAATCAGTCGAATCACGAGTATTACACAACCATGACCTAGCAGTTGCAGATATGAAGTATCAGTCGAAGTGAGATATACGAGGAGGAGCCACACACCACAGAGTTATGGCAGTATAAGACTGATGCAAGCGAGAGGATGAGCCCAAGACTAAACTGGAAGGTATGTGCTCAAAATATCACAGGTTCTAGGCACTATTGCAAATCTAATAATTCTGGTCGCTTATCTCCCCTTGCTAAAATAATTAAATGGAAATTGATAATAATTGAAAGTTGATATTAATGAAAATTGGTGTTATTGATAAATTGATGTTGTTAATAAATTATATTGTTTAAGTTCAAATAGTCTAATCTTGTTATATTAATTAATCATTCTTTTCAGGACTTACACAAAAGGTAAAAATAATTGGAGGGTTTATTGCGGCACAACAACGAGCGATGTACGATTTAAATGTTAATTCCACTATATATGAATTTACGGCAATGTTAATGTGATTAAAAGTGATGAATTTAATAATTACAGATGTAACTTTAAGTATCTTTATTTTTATATGCCACATTTTGGTTACCGTGACGCTTTTGTGTAAGTCATAAATTTAAATGCAAATTGTAATAAATAATTATATGATGGATAGAAATAATTTAAATAATGGAATGAATGTAAATTTTGGAGGAGCATATGTTGACCAAATTTTTG
This sequence comes from Amaurobius ferox, assembly GCA_951213105.1. Taxonomy (NCBI): domain Eukaryota; kingdom Metazoa; phylum Arthropoda; class Arachnida; order Araneae; family Amaurobiidae; genus Amaurobius; species Amaurobius ferox. Next base: position 97,568,289 of record OX578136.1, read on the forward strand.
CATTGGTAAAAAATAAATATGCACAATCACTTTGTAAATGAAAAGAGTTGCATATATTTCAATTGAAAAGAGTGTGTGAAAAATTTATTATAATGTTAAGAATATTTTTATTGCATGAAGTGTTTTATGTACAGTATTTTTGAAGTGTATTCATGTTATTTAGATTAAGTTAGAAAATTTTGGAAGGGATAATTTTGTGTTAAATGCCTCAAAGGAGTAACCGAAATTCGAGACGTCAAATGTCTCCCGATGGGTCACAAATAGAAAGAAGTGAAAATCAGAGAGTAAGAATGGATGACTTTAATTTGATTAATGTATTGCCTTTTTATAATGTAAAAGAAAATGAGGACATTGAATTTTTTTAACGCAATTTCAAAATATTGCAGAAATGGCCGAATGGTCAGAAGAGAATAAAGTAATAATTGTAAAAACGAGATTAAAGGAAAAGGCTTTTGAATTTTTGACAAAAAAAAAGGGAATTACAGAATGCAAACAATATGGGAGAAGTTAAACAAATTTTGATGAAACAATTTAAAGCACCTGTTACTATGCTGCAAAAGCAAATAAATTTAAATAAAATAAAGATGAAGCCAGGGATGAAAGTAGCGGAGCTAGCGTTAAATATTTCTAATGCAACAAATGAATTTGTAGGAAATAACTCAACTAATGAAATTTTTGAAATTAAAAACAATTTAATGCTTTTAAAATTGTTAGAAACTTTAAGAGAAGATCTTGCATTTGAAATTAAGAAAATAAATATTAATAATTTTGACAAAGCAGTAGAATTTGCTGAACATTTGGAGAAAATTATGGAGAAACAAGCTGACCGTTCAGAAATAAATACAATTGATCGCAACGAAAATATGGGCAGAAAATTTAATGTTAATCAACGGGGAAGACAGGAAAAATCACAAAATGAAATTATATATTGTATAGGATGCGGAAAAGAGGGTACCACTTTTCTACCTGTTGGCACAACCAAAACGCACAAAATAATTATGAAGTAAATAAATATGGGAATAAAAGAAATGAATTTAGAAATGATCAAAATAGCGGATTTAGAAATGAAAACAGTAACGGATTTAGAAATGGGCAAAGTAATGGTTTTCGTAATACGCAAAATAGCGGATTCAGAGATAGAAATGATAGTCGGGCAAATACCCAAACTTTTGCGAAGCAAGGATTTCAGTAGCACGAAAGAAACCGTAGTAGCAATCAAAATCGCGGGTCTTTAAACTGACGGAGGGGCTTTGGCCAAGTCAAAATTTAAAAAATAGACCAAAGTCCCAATCTAGAGGAGAAAAATCGCAAACGCGAAATAAGATATCGAGTTACAATGATAACGCAGATAAAATGCAATATGATAAAAGAGAGGTTCGCACGCGAAGCCCAGGCCCCAATTTGCAGTTAAATCAAATCAAAGCACAAGAAAATAAAAATGACAATAAAGAAATAAATGGTATTGAAAGCATGCAAAAATATACCCAGGTTCCTTGCGCGAATGATGAGTTTACGTCCACAATTCCAGCTTTACTTTCTCAGCACGGATGGGTGAGGTTCGATGAATTGGTCCAAAGTCTAAAAAGTGAGTCAAATATTAATAAAAAGAAAACTGAGGAAAATACATGTGTAGAAAATATTATAGGTAAAAACATTACAAATAAGGAAAATACAGGAGTTAAAGACGTTAATAAAAATGAAAATAAGGCGTGCAATGCATAAATAAATTTAAATGATGAGCACATAAATGAAGTTAACTCAAAATCGACTCAGATCGAAAATAAAAAGTTTGATGAAAATAAGGAAACTAGTTGTAAAGTTTCGCAAATTGATTCACAAATTATTGAAAGTAGCCATGTTAATGACTCTACTTGTTCAAATGATGAAAATAATAAAATTGTTGATACAGAGAATGAGTTTAAAATTGTAACTATTGCAAAAAAGCCAATTGTCACACATGATGAAGTTAAAAGCATATTTGAATTTAATGAAAATATTAAAAAAGGTTATTGTGACAGTCAAAAAATTGCACAGGTCGATGAGGCCAATTTTCATAAAAATGAAAAGGTTAATGATTTTGCTGAAAAAGAATGTGTTAATGAAGAGTCAAATCTTGACGTCCAGGTCTATGTCACGCTCACACGCAGGATAGCTTTGCAACAAGGTCAGTTGATTGCAGAACAATTCGACATAAGCCAGGAAATTCAGGAAAAGGAGGTTATCTTTATCCCCACAAAACACGCAAAATTACTCTTTCCATTTGGTGCAATTCGAACTGTAATAAAAATAACAAAATTGATATTGTAATTTGTAAGCAAAAAAGGTTAAAATTACGTGAAATAAAAATATGCGAGTAGGAATGATTAAAAATTTCAAAACAATTACTAATAAAGAAATGCAAATCGGAGATACCGTATTTTTGAAAGAGGCAAATAAACCCAATATGTTTCAAGATAGATTTCAAGGACCGTTTCGCATAATGGAAATTGGAAAAGCAAATATATTGACCATTAGAAATAAATATAACAAGAAAGATGGACCAATTAAAATTCACGCTACCCAATGTTATATCGAGCAAAATGTACAAAGTGCGGAAGAATTGATGGAAAATTATAATATGGACAGTGAAATCGATGATATTCACGCAAAAAAATGTCATATAGCACAAAAAGTACAAAGTGAAAGTAAATATAACGGTAACGGTGAAATAATTGAGATTCAATCAAAAAAATGTTATACTGTACAAAGTGTACATTTTGAAAATGTTCAAAATATGAATGAAAATATTCATCATGGAAGCGAAATTACGAATATCAAAATTATGCAAAATTAAAAGGTGATAAAATTTTGAAAATATTGATCATGAAAATATGCAAAATGAAAATGTTAAAATTCAAAGGGTACATATTCAAAATCTTAATGGTCAAAAAATGCAAAACGAAAGTCAAAGTCATGATAATGGAAATAATCAAAAATTACTTGAAAATAAAATAACGGATGTTCTGGTTAGTCAAAATGTCAATTTTGAAGGTGGTCAAAATACAACTAAAAGTCATATAAAGGAAAATATTCAAATTTCAGAGTACAATAGAATAATGGAAGTTCGGAAAGGAAAAATCAAAATTTTATTTTTCAACAAATTCAAAATGAAAACGAAAATGGAAATCATGATAATGATAAGCAAAATTCACTTGAAAATAAAAAATTGGATGATTTGGTTGATCAAAATAATAATTTTCAAGAAATACAAAATTCAAATGTTAGTAAAAGTATTCAAAATGAAAATAATAATAAAAAAATCTGATGTGGGCAATACATGACTTTCCTTATATAATGTAAAGAATTTACTACTTTTACAGTAAAAAAATAGGTTTTTCTTATAGTAGATACTAATATTCTTTCCAAGATATTGAATTTTCGACAATTAGTCGTCATTTTCATTGATTTAGCGTCATTTTTATCCATTTGGCGGGATTTTCCTAAATTTGGCAACATTTCAAAAAAGTCGCCAAGTTGGCGACATTCCGCATAATTCGTCGCCAAAATCTCGCCTAGCGTTATGCACTAAGAAAAAAGTTATTCTAACAGCTGATAAATGACTATTGGCGTTCAAATACAAAAGTATTATTCAAATTATATTTTTTCATGAATGGAACGAACTAGATCCACGAGAATGATGTCACTCAATTTATCGCATGGTATTACATATGAAAAGTGAACATGTTTCTCAATAGGAATTTTTTTTTATGTGACTTTTTCATAATTTTTTTGAAAAATGTACAATATCTCGAGAACGGTTCATGTTAGCGTTCTAAAATTTATGCCAATCGTGTTCTAATGAAAAATTACATAAGAAATGTCTATTTGCGTAACTTTATTAGGGGTTTTGATTTTTTGACGAATTTTTCAAAATTTCATTCAAAAATTTAGGGGGGTTCTGAGCATTCGAATACGTATAAAAGCAATAGGCTTCCAGTGTTTACGGATTGTGCTTTTTGTACCAAATTTGGTTCGAATCGGTCCATTCGTTCGTCAGTTATCGTCTCCACAGACTCACTGACACACACACACACACACACATACTTTCACACACACACACACACACACACACTCACACACACACACATAGACATCACTTCAAAAATGTTTGATTCGTGATCAGGGATGCTTGAAACGTACTCTCCCGTCGAAAACTCGAATTCGAATTTTCGACCCCGTCACAACACTTTCCTTATGCATTATGTATATAAGGAAAGTAATAGGTTTGGCTTACTGTAGATACTAATATTCTTTCCAAGATATGAAATTTTCGACAATTAGTTGTCAATTTCATTGATTTATGGTTATTTTTATCCATTTGGCGAGATTTTCGTTAATTTGGCAAGATTTCAAAAAGTCGCCAAGTTGGCGACCTTCCGCCAAATTTTTCGACAAAATCTCGCCAGGCGTTATGCACTAAGAAATAAGTTATTCTTACAGCAGATAAATGACTATTGGCGTTCAAATACAAAAGTATTACTCAAAGTATCTTTTTTTTATGAATGGAACGATCTAGATCCACGAGAATGATGTTACCCAATTTATCCCATGGTGTTACATATGAAAAGTGAACATGTTTCTCAATAGGAAATATGTTTTTTATTTTATATGACTTTTTGATAATTTTTTGAAAAATGTACAATATCTCAAGAACGGTTCATGTTAGCGTTCTAAAATTTATGTCAATCGTTTTCTAATGAAAAATTACATAAGAAATGTCTATTTGCGTAACTTTATTAGTGGTTTTGATTTTTTGACGATTTTTTCAAATTTCATTCGAAAATTTTGGGGAGTTCTGAACATTCGATTGCGTATAAAAACAATAGGCTTCCAGTGTTTACGGATTGTGATTTTTGTACCAAATTTGGTTCGAATCGGTCCATTCGTTCGTCAGTTATCGTCTCCACAGTCTCACTGACATACACACACACACACACACACACACACACAGACATCACTTCAAAAATGTTTGATTCGTGATCAGTTTTGCTTGAAACGTGCTCTCCCGTCGAAAACTCGAATTCGAATTTTCGACACCGTCACAATACTTTCCTTATACATTATGTATATAAGGAAAGTAATAATTGTGTAGACCTGGCATGGAGGTGACATCTAATAGGTTTTGAAAAATTTTTAAACAATAAAAAAACATAATTATACTAAAGTTCTGTTAAAATAAAACAATTTTATGCTCCACAATTATTTAATTGGGTATTTCATACTTTTTGAAAAAATTTCCAGGAACAAAAATTTTTACTTCAATTTAGAATGACCAAATTCCGCAATCCAGAAATTGAGCATTGTAGCATTGATGTAATGAAAAAATTTCATGCTTCACGCATTTAATTGATTTTTTGATTTATATTTTTACTTTTACACAAACCCATATTAAAAAATCTGATGTGTGCAACACATGACTTTCCTTATATAATGTAATGAATTTGCTACTTTTACAGTAAAAAAATAGGTTTTTCTTATAGTTGATACTAATATTATTTTCAAGTTATTGAATTTTCGACAATTAATCGTCATTTTCATGGATTTAGCGTCATTTTTATCCATTTGGCGAGATTTTCGTTAATTTGGCAACATTTTAAAAAAGTCGCCAAGTTGGCGGCATTCCGCCAAATTCATCGCCAAAATCTTGCCAAGCGTTATGCACTAAGAAATAAGGCGTTCAAATATTGGCGTTCAAATACAAAAGTATTATTCAAAGTATCTTTTCTCATGAATGGAACGAGCTAGATCCACGAGAATAATGTCACTCAATTTATCGCATGGTATTACATATGAAAAGTGAACATGTTTCTCAATAGGAAAATTTTTATTTTATTTTATATGGCTCTTTGATATTTTTTTTTTGAAAAATGTACAATATCTCGAGAACGGTTCATGTTAGCGTTCTAAAATTTATGCCAATCGTTTTCTAATGAAAAATTACATAAGAATTGTCTATTTGCGTAACTTTATTAGTGGTTTTAATTTTTTGACGATTTTTTCAAAATTTCATTTGAAGATTTAGGGGGTTCTGAATATTCGATTGCGTATAAAAACAATAGGCTTCCAGTGTTTATGGATTGTGATTTTTGTACCAAATTTCGTTCGAATCGGTCCATTCGTTCGTCGGTTATCGTATCCACAGACCCACTGACACACACACACACACACACACACACACAGACATCACTTCAAAAATGTTTGATTCGTGATCAGGGATGCTTGAAACGTGCTCTCCCGTCTAAAACTCAAATTCGAATTTTCGACCCCGTCACAATACTTTCCTTATACATTATGTATATAAGGAAAGTAATAAGGGATAGTAATCACAATGATAATGAAGGTAATGATATTTTAAAAGTAGATTCAGAAATAATTGAAAGTCAAAGCAAATATAAAGAGTATGTTAGGCAGAAATTAGAGTTACTAAATGAAATACATATTTATAACACAAATGAAATTGAAAACATTCATGAACAAAGGGAGAGAAGGCTTGGTCAAAATTGTTTCAAGAAATCAAGAAATTTTAAAAATTCAAATTTTGCTGATGATTGGTATTTGAAGAATTGTAAAATGAGAGAGAGATAAAAAGAATAGCAAATCAAATGATTCTAAGGAAAATGATCTGGAATTGAAAATATTTTTAAAATGATAAAATGGATAATGATGATATGAATTTAAAAAAAAAAAATTTGATGTGGGCAGCACATGTCTTTCCTTATATAATGCAATGTATTTACTACTTTTACAGCAGAAACAAAATAGGTTATTCTTTTAGTAGATACTTATATTTTTTCCAAGGTATTGAATTTTCATCAAATAGTCTTTATTTTCATTGATTTAGCGTCATTTTTATCCATTTGGCGAGATTTCCTCTGATATGGTAATATTTAAAAACGTCGCCAAGTTGGCGACATTCCGTAAAATTCGTATCCAAAATCTCACCAAGAGTGTGGACGGAGAAATAAGTTATTCCTATAGCGGATACACGATTATTGGCGTTCAAATACAAAGTATTACTCAAATTATCTTTCTTCATGAATAGAACGAGCTAGATCCACGAGAAGGATGTCACCAAATTTATCGCATGATATTACATATGAAAAGTGAATATGTTTCTCGAAAGGAATTTTTTCTTATTTTATATAATTTTTGATAATTTTTTTTAATCATATGCAATATCTCGCGAACGGTTCATGCTAGCGTTCTAAAATTTATGTCAATCGGTTTCTAATGAAAAATTACATTAGAAATGTCTGTTTGTGTAACTTTATTAGAGGTTTAGATTTTTTGATGATTTTTTCAGAATTCACTCGAAAATTTAGGGAGGGTTCTGAACATTCGATTGCGTATAAAAACAATAAGCTTCCAGTTTTTACGGATTATAATTTTTGTACCAAATTTCTTTCGAATCGGTCCATTTGTTCGGCAGTTATCGTCTCCACAGACTCATTGACACACACACATACATTCACACACACACACACACACACACACACACACACACATACACACACACACACACACACATTCACACACGCACACATACTTTCTCACAGGCACACATACTTTTACACACACACATACTTTCACACACACAAACACCTACTTTCACACACCCACACACCTGACTTCAAAAATGTTCGATTCGTGATGAGGGATGCTTGAAACGCGCTCTACCGTCGAAAACTCGAATTCGAATTTTCGACATTGTCACAATACTTTCTTATACATTATTGTATGTAAGGAAAGTATAAATATGAAACATCAAGCATTTTATAAATTATGGTACTTACTTAAATGCATATAACATATTACATAAATATTTTTAAACATAACTATCATTTTATAACATTTCTGACATTTCTGAAAGGTTTTTCCGAAAAATTGGAGTATCTTTCAGTTTACCCCGAAAACCATTTTTAAATTCCCATAGTCTTTGATCCTAAACATCAGCAGGCCTCTAACGGTTATCTATTGAAATAATATTACGAAATTTTATTCGATCTGTTCAGATTTGATTCCATTCAGGAATGCTCATCCAGCAAAATCCATGAATCGAAATTTTTACCAATTGTTATGCTTTTCTTGTACATGCATTACGTATTATAGGGACAGTAATATAGTATAACAAAATATATATAAAGGTATTTTTTTAATCGTCTTTCCATTCATTTGATTGCATTTTCATTGTACTTTTAAATATGATATTAGTTGATATTCATTATAATCTACAATAACTCCTACTTATTCGAGTGTATTGAATGTTTTTAATCGACTTGAGTCCAATTCGATTTCTTGAATCGAACTCCATAATTATATAAAGCCGCAGAGCAAATTGAAATGTATTTCTTTGTAAAATTATACTCTAAAGTTAGAGTTATTACTATTTATATTCTGTGGTGTTATAAAAATGGCATTTTTTAAGATTACAACGTCTGGTAGAGATGCAGATGGTCAAAATATAGAAGCTGCGAGTGGGATACAAGTACTAGAGGACGTAGTTAGCAGCCATTCTTCAGAATCTGATACTTCGAACTTTGATTCAGATAGCCATTGGAAAGCTTTGAATGACATTAGTTCTCAATTGAACTTAATCATAAAATGTCTTAGAAATGATAAGGATACGTCAAAGTTGTGGGATAAAGTAAAAGAACTAAAAGTTATGATTCCTCGTATCAATCGAGATATATTTGTCTGGGATTGTCAGAAATATGGTGCAGCTTATCTGACGAATAAATACGTTGCTAATAGCGGAAACAAAGGCCGTGACTTCGGATTTAAGTTGAAGAAAATCAGAGAAAGAATAGCTGCAATAGGGACAACATTGAGCAAAAAGTTCGACTGTGAAGAGGCTACACTTAGCCACAATATTTTAAAAGACTTATCTACAGTCACCGAACCTTGTGAAAATGCTTTGGACGTTCAAAAGTCAACAGTTAGTTTTTGAAAACTTTGTTCAGTTCTCACTAGTTTAGATTTTGATGTTTACTAATATTTTGATTTATGTGTCTTTTTGTTTTAAAATTTTATATTAATTGTGTTAGTTAATATCAGTAATGTATAACATTTTTGCTTTAAATTTTAGAAATTAAAGTTTTAGAAATTAGCATTTTAGAAATTAACATTTTAGTAATTAGAATTTAAACGATTTCTGGTTTTTGTTTTTATATGCAAAAGTGATGAAAATCCCATTTCACAAAGGTACGTTGGGGCAAATGGTGCTTTTATCAGCTGTGGATAAGATTCTAACTGTGTACACCAGAATTGTTCAATGTCCAGTTTTTCAAATTCCATTTAAATGTGTGCATTGGCTCGTATTTCAATAAGATCGTCTTTTATTAAATCACTATCGTCCATCGAATCTGGATCACATAGGACCTTGGAAAGCCACCTTACTTCAGCATGATAAATAAGCACAGTATGACTAGAACCGATGTGTTCGGAAAAAGCACGAAGATACGATGATTAAGCGCCTTTCTCGGATATTCTTAACTACATTAACTGCAGTAGTTAAATGTTGTTTTAAATTATCTGGCAAAGCTTTTGATGCAAGTGCATGACGGTGCAGTATACAATGAGTTATTGTAACTTTCGGTATTTCTGTCTTGATATATGAAAAAAATATATAAAATGTTTTATGCACACACAAAGAAGCCACGTTGAATACGTTCTATAGGAGTTCAGGGATTCTTGAAATGTGCTTTTCCGCCGAAACTTGACTTGTATCCCAAAGCATTCATTATCAAAGTGATTAATAAATAAAAACAAAAAACATGGTTTCTAAAGTTCCCTCTTTTTCTATTTGCATATAAACTTAAATGAATTTAAAATGTATGTATTAAAATACATTTCATTTACATGTATGTATTAAAATGCATTTTATTTACATGTATGTATTAAAATTTATTTTACTTCATGTTAAAATATTGAAATTATTCAAAATAAGTTTTTGAAGTATTTTGTATTATTGGAGCGTTACGAAAGATGCAAATATTATAGACGTTTATATTTCCGAATGTAATTGATAGAAATATGAACAATTTTTACTTGTTTTGTCGAAAATAGGATTATTTTAATGAATATATGAAAATACTTTTAAAATTTTAAACCTTTTAAAAAAAAACTAAACTGGTTTTGTTCGAGCGAGCTTTTCCCCCACTTTGTTTATTTTTACTCGAAATATCTTCTAAACTATAAACGACAGTCATAAGAAACAAGCGGCAATAATATGCAGCGCGAAGCCCAATTTCTAGATCAATAATTCGTTTTTACAAAGCTATTATAGTTTTCGAAAAACCAACGACCGTCCAAACAGCTGCTCACGTCCTTGGACGAGTCGGACGGTCTGGGTTTTCAACATGGCAAAGAACATTATGGAAAAATTAGACGTGAAGGTGAGTTTTGATATCAACCTCAAGGCAGGAGCTGTGGACAATGGTATTTTTACTTTCTCATACGTAGTATTGAGAAAGTGTTATTTTCACGAAAATTATCGATTTCGAGATTTTGATGCCAATATACGTTTTAAGACATACTGATCACGTTTTGACTTTTTTTTGGAGTGATGTCCGTCTGTCTTGTCTGTCTAATACCCGTGGTCGGATTCTTGTGTGCACGATAACAGCCACAAATATACTTGGATTTTCACGAAACTTTGTATCCGGTTTTGTTGTTAAAAAGATCTAGAACTAGATAGAATTATTTTAAATTCGAGCGAAAACTTTGAAATGTATTCGAAATTTTATATTCTTTTAACCTGGCCGCAAAGGACAAAATTTGATATAATAATGCATAAAAGGGTTTATTTATGACTCATTGACCCCGATATTTAATAGTTAAAATCATTGTGAAAATTAGCCACGACACAATTTTTATTTTGTTCAGACATTATTCGACCCCTTGGGGGCAAGTTAACTTTCCGGTTTGCGTGTGTATGTGTGGTGGTGGTGTGTGTGTGTGTGTGTGGGGGGGGGGTATACTGTCAAATGGGACATCAATCGAAAGATTTTTTCAAGACATTTAAAGAGAAGGATATCAAGTTGTAGTTGTCATCATTTTCACCTACGATATCGATTTTTTAAATATTTTCTTGTAAAATTTGAGGGGAAAAAAGGGCTACTAATAATGAGCTCTGGTATGAAAATGTCGAGTTGAGCCACACAGTTAATTCTATTTTTCTAGCTATCCATATCATTGTTTTAAGCTATTTTAAAGTTTTTGAGGGATATTTATGCGTGTTAGAGCCATTTATGGCTTTTATTATGCAATATTTTTTGAACGTGTCTTTCATCTTCCGGTTCTTAATATATTTTTGTGTTTTAAATATATTTTACACATTCCATAGGGAATTTTAAATGCATAATTCGCTTATCCAATATTGCGGTTGGGGAAGCGTTGGTTTCATGTAGTGATACCGCTATTTTTAGTAGCAAAATTGTGATACAGTGCCTAAATATATTTACTGCTAAATTGGACTATTTTCACCAAAGTTTGTACTATAAAGTAGAAGGATGCAAGGACTCCTATGATAACTGTTTAATAGCGTCAAAAAGTATCTTTTATAATTACACGTGTTCTATTAACTATACTAAACAAAACTTAAGATTGAAAATTTTGATTCAAAAGCTGTTGTATAGATTATCAAAACCCCCAATGTAAGAGTGGATTATTTAGAGGAAGGACAATGTTGCAAAGGGAATGAACAGTTTTCAGTGTATGTAAAGTTAGTGAATGTGCAAGTGGTAATTCAAGTGGACATAATGCTGATATAATATGTGATAGTGGTGATTTAAACCTAACAAACACTATGACTACTTATGCTGGTAGAGTGGAGAAAGCATAATGTAGGGAAATAGTTAATTCCAATCGGACATATGCTCAGACTATCCGTGGCGGTGTTCCTATGAATCAGCTGAAAGTCAAAATTCAAGATATGAATAATCGAGAACAGAGTAGATTTGGAAATCATGTTAGATTTAATAAGTATCAATTACTAAGATCTGATACAGCTAGTCAAATATATAGCGTTACTACAGATAAAAAATTGATCTGTACCTCATGACATCCTAAACTAGTAATTCTACATTCCGGATGCCAAATAAACGACCTCTGATCCTAGTTTCCTAATGAGATCCAATATGTAAATTAAATAGTACTCGAAAGAAACGTTTCCTAGTTAAAAGATTTCATATCGACACCAAAGTTGGAGATATTACTGTTCTTATTTCGGTTTTTGAATATAGAATTTTAGTGAATGAAAATGCGGACTTTGAACTCTGAATACCTTTGTGGTCAGCTCAGATAAAGCTCTGTACTCCGCGTTTTCCCGTCGCGTTTGAGGGAGCGTATGTACATAATTTTACAGTAAGTTAGTCCTGCAAATGGGACAGTCTCAAGACGTATTAGTTCAGAAGGTTGTCGAGACCACATACATTTCAAATAATATAATATGTGCTCGTTAGCATGAAATCGTTAGCATTTCCTTAGTTTAATTCCAAATATTTTAACAACCAGCTCCCTACAGACGGGTTGTACGACTACATAGTAATTTAGCCATTGCAGCATGAACTAAATGTCGATGAAATTTGAAGTCTTAGTAAGGTGGAATTTGTCTGTTTATACTATAAACAGACAAATTTTCTTTAATTTATCAACAGTAATCGGTGACTAGAGCCCAACCGGATACGATCAGTTGATTACATAAAGGTTTTCTGCAGATTTTGAAAAATTATAATTATTTTATTGATTGTAGAAACCCTCGTTATGTAAAAAAAAGAAAAAAAAAGCCAATGTAAAGAATGTTATGTTACTAATAGATTCACTTGTACATCGCAAAAAGAGAGTACACAACGACGCAAAATATTTTCAAACTCTAATCTTAAACAACCAAAGTTGTTGGAGTATTTCAACAATCAGCATGGTAATGAATCTGCAAGTTTTAATATCTTTAAGTCTAAGAAGTCACGTCTTTATAATAGCGGTAAAAGGTCCCCTAAAAGTGAGTATTCAATTTGACGTTTCAACTGATACTGATAATTGCAGTCAGTCGTTTGGATTTGTGCTATATATTAAGGAAAAATAAATGTTGGAAGAATTTTAATTTTGTGAGCCACTGGAATTGACGACAAAAGGGATTTATGTTTTCAATCATATTAAAAATTTTTTTTGAAACATTAAATACCCATGAATGCGATAGGCTCAATTTCCACTGATTCCCTGCAATGTTGGGCACACACACAGCTTCTTGGGCACACACATAGCGTCTTTGGCGTGGTGTTTGTATGTGTGTATGTTAGTGTGAGTGTGTCCGTGAATCTGTGGATGCGATGTCTCACGAACTACTGAAAAGTTTCGAAATTAATTTTGTACTATTATTGCAATCAGGGAATATTGGCCCTATATTGGCCTTAAACAAAATCGGATGACCTCCCAATTTTCGATTAAAATTTCAAAAAAAATCGTTATAAAATCAGGAACTTCAATACCGATAAGTCAGCATTTTCACAAGTAATAATTCATTGAAAAACGAATGGCACAAACTTCATAACTCTAGCGTAAACCGTTCTCGAAATGTTGTATCTCTTTTAAATACAGTTGTAAAAAAATTTATATGAAATTTGAATGTATCGTTTAATAAGTTTATTTTCCATGTGCAATATTATGTGATCGATCTCTCAACGTCATTCTCGGGGATCTAACTCGTTCCATTAGAGAGGGAAGATGCTTCGTTCAATTTGTTTATAATGAGGGCTGTAGTGGAGGGTATACGGCGGTATACTCCGTATACCCTCTGGTTTTTCCAGCAAACTCCGTATACCCTCTGCTCTTTTTCTTAAAAACTACGTACACGATTTGCAAAACGCTTTGCTTAATGAACAACATAGTAACAGATTTCAGATCATCTTTATTGATTTCAAACGTCTCCAATCTAATGTTTATTAATGCAAATGGACCATCTATAGAACACTTTCAACCGGAAAAATTTGTAAATTCTTGGTTGGCCAACCATCGCTCTTCAGTTGACAATGGATCAAGAGTATGCTCTACAAAAAGAGACACAGAGACGGATTTCTCTCGTCAAGCAGTTTGGAAAATATTCTAATGAAAATGATAGAGGTAGGCCTCAAAATTTGTTAAAAAAAAAAAAAACTTACATCCTACTTCATATGTGTTTAAATATTTTTCTCTTAACATTTCCTGTAATTATTTTATATCGTGGTTAAATATTAATATAGTGAGATTTTCAAATTTGAATATCACTCGATGCTAGTCTGCATAATTTGTTTTGCATAAATACAGTAAACTCCCAATAACTCGAACCTTGTGAACACGAATTTCTGCTCAAGTCGACGAAGTTTCTTCAAAGTTCCACAATTTCCTGTAATATAGAATGCTTTATTTTTTCTCAATAATTTGAACTTATTAATTCGAACATTCCTTCGGTCCTTCGAGTGTACCCCATAGGCACCTGGAGGGGGGACAAGGGGGTGGACGCCCCCTGGCTTATGGATTTCCTATATATATACATGTATGTGCGTGTGTGTGTGTACATGATTTTTTGCCGCCTCCTGGAGAGTGTAAGCAGTAAGTACATGTTTCGCCTATCCCTGGAAAAAATTCTGCGGGCGCTCATGGTATACCGTCTGTTTTTTTTTACGACTGTAATAAAAAGAAAATGCCATCGGGAAAGTTTGTAATAAGAAATTCACGGCATTGTTTGTAATAAGATGAAATGCCACCGATTTGTATAAGAATTGCAAACGACATTTGCAATAGGATTGCACGACAAGCAACTGGAGCGCGATCGCTGCGGACGGTTTCTCACAGGCATCGGAGAAGATGGGAGATCCGCGCTCATGTGGCAAGATTAACAATACATTGTATACAGCGATTAGAGCTGATGGCGGCGTGATGATAGAAGATAAGCAATGATGACTAGAAACATTTAAATTTACCCTTTTCTTTATTTGATGAGAAATTATCATGTTTCAAATCATACACATCAATAAGTATTAGACATCGAATTTATTGACGATGATACTTGAAGTTACACTTAAGATTTCCAACATTACAGAGCAATATTCGTTAAATACAACGACGGATCCGATAGTGGTTTGCACCGGTTAGACATCTCAGAATAATCAATCTATGATGAACAAATCTCGCGACACATCGAAATTACATTTAAACGCTACATAAACAATTTACTTCATTATTAATTTAATTTTGATATATCCTTTTAAAATACATTCTGTGCTTTGTCCCGCGGGCAAGAACACGTCCAACTGCTTTGGAATTACATCGCCAACTGAACTATTTACCAAAAAATAGACATATGCGTCTTCAATATACTTGCTCAAGTTCATGACGAAAGAAAGAGTTCCCATGTTAAAATATATGAAATGCAAATGCGCGGTACATGTACAAACGTGCGGGAACCAAACCCTACGCCAAGGTTTACCAAAACTGGCGGGAAATATCCAAAAATTCCAAATACAGAAATGGAGCTTTATCAATTTGGAATAAATTTTCAAGAACAAGTTTTAGGATCGAAAATAAATTAGAATTCGCCGAAAGTTAAATTTAGAAAGAAAATAATTGATAAACAAGGACATTTTATAACACGACTACAGCACTGTTTATAATATGTTGACGCAAAGAAGTTAATAATCATTTTTACTTTCTCATACGTGCACTGTAAAGCATTTGCAAGCATGTTACTGAAAGTTTCAGGGGAATCAGCTGTCTGTAATGGGCGAGAAAGATTCCGGATAGTTATGATAAGATATATATATATATATAAATACAAAATTAACTCTTCGGCAGACGATAATTAGAACATTTTCATGAACGTCTGTAAATGTGGCTTTTCTTATCAGTTTGCCAAATTATCAACGAAGTAGCTGAAAACCATGGGCATAGGTTACAGAATGCTTTAAAGTGTAGTATTGAGAAAGCATTGGTATCTCAAAAATTTTCGATTTTGATATTTGGACGCCAATATATGTTTTAAAACACTCTGAACACATTTTGACTATTTTTCAAATGATGTCCCTCTGTCTGTCTGTGGTAGACTTCTTGTGTCCACGATAACAGCCACAACTATTAATGGATTTTCCGAAAATTTACATCCGGCTTTGTTATCGACAAATCTAGAAATAGATAGAATTTTTTTTTTTTTTTAATTCGAGCGAAAACTTCGAATTTTATATTTCTTTAACATCGTAGCATGTGAAGGTCAAATTTTGACAAAATCATGCCTAAAAGGTGTTATTTATGGTACAGTGATCATGAGACGTCATAGTTTCAGTCATTGTTGTGACAAATAGCTGGCCGCGATAAAAAATTTTTTGTTCATGGCGTCATTAGCCTCCCTTGGAGAGCAAGTTACCCAGCCCCCCCCCCTCACTCCCTGCGGAAATCATTGTCAAGCATGGTATCATTTGAAAGATTCTTTCAAACCTTTTAAAGTGAAGGGTAACACGCTGCAGTTGTGACTGATCCACAATACCGATTTTTCAAATATTCTCTGGTAAAATTTGAAAAGCAAATTAATTCTGGAATGAGAAAGTCAAGTTGAGCACTGTCGCGAACGTTTTGGTATACTCGACAGAGAAGACAAAGTTTTGAAATCAAACACATTTATTAAACATGAAATAACAAGGCAGTTGATCGAAAACAATGGAGTACAAGCATTTCTCGCAATAACTCAGAGTTACACTCGGTAGGGTGACCATTAAGAACACCCCTGGAGGAAGAGGAACCAAGAGAATACACATATTTTCTGATACATAAAATAAACACAATATTCCTCATATTATACTTGACATTTATATATCACATTTGTATACTTTGAACATATACGACATTTTCATATAACATCATCAATGACTTGATACTCACGAGGATTTGACAATTAACACTCTATTCGTTAGGTGGAAGACTAAATATATATAAAACTTTACCTCGTCTCTTTTAAATATAACATTTACAATTCTGTACCATGGGAAAGGATATCAGGATGGACTCTCGGCATAAACTCATCGAGATTCTTGCGCAGAACAAAATCCATAATGGTCGGGAAACTTGACTACACAACATCATGCTGGCGGAATTCGACATCTTGGTTGGTTACGGAGATTGGTTGATTCGTACCTTAGGACACAAGGAGGAGTCAGGCAAATACAAATCGCTGTAAAATGAGCTTTCCCTCTAGCCCTATTAGCGATTCAAGCCGACCAGTGAAATAACCATTTTCTCTTTTCACAAGACTCATTATTCCATTACTACCAGGCTGATTCATTTAAAAACACGAGTGACTCATCTCTGAACCGAGCCAAACGACTCTACGCACAACTTGTCGAACTATGTTACATATTTTAATCACATCCTTCCACTTTCAAAATTAATCCACCTTTTCTTAAAATTCGCGATCATACGCGAATCAAACACACACGTCTACATTTTTCCACGACTCCTTCCACACTGCTTCCAAAATCCTTTTTCAAACGCGCGCGTGCGCAAAACCTGCAAGTTCCCAACTAGCGACTGAGAAGCGAAAATACAAAACTATTACTATTTTTCTGGAACATAAACACTTTTGCGATTTTAGAGTTCACTTCTCTTAAAAGTCAATGTAATTGAAAACATGTAGAAAAGACATTTACATTTCGAAATTGACACTTTCAATCACACAGAAATAAAACAATACTTTAATATACAATTTTAACACAGAGGTGTGAAAGCCTTATCACACTCCTTCGGGGCCCGGGAGAAAAATTTCCTGCAAAGCGGGGAATTTTTCCACACAATACTAGGAAAATACCTGCATTAAGTTCCCAATGACATATGTTCCATTGAGAGGAATTTAGTGTAAATTTTGAGCGATGTACATGTACATCAAAGAAAAAAACAAAAACAAACAAGATCATGACCAGCATAATAACCAAAATCCAAGAGTGGCCTAAAGTTTGACTCGTGAGTCAAAAAAAAATAAGTCTCAATACAAGCATAGACCTTTACAAGACAACACCAAATTAACAAGACACAAATGATGAAATTGCCCCTTTTAAAATTTAAACACTAATACATTTTCTGGTGAGTACCACAGAGACATGAAAATTTAATTTACTCAACTCACAAAAAGTTTACTAAACAAAAAGTTTTCTTTCTTCAAAAATTTTACAATTAAATTCTATAAATTTACTTTTCACAGAAATCAATTTATTAACTATTATCCAACCTTGCCAACAAATTACTTTAAAAGACATTTAAAAAAATTACTAATTTAGAAAATGAGACAAATTTTCAAACCAAGAATGTTGATCAGGCACCCAGGCAAGAAACAAGTCCATTAGAAAGTTGCAAACCTAGAGGTGGCGGTACCCCCAACCAATAAGTCAACAAACACCAAATGACAAAAAAAAATTTCTAAAATTTACTAGACCTTTAAATTAAAAAAAAATCATTCACACATTCATAAAATAAAACAGAGATAAAAATTATCAGTTATCCTTAAAAATCCTTACCAAAACTCTAATCCATCAAGTACTTAATTATCTTAAAATTACTTTAAAACATTACTGCTTATCATTAAAGTAAAGCAAAAAAAATTATTATTTAAGTATTTAGAATTTTAAAACACTACTTCAACCTGATTAACATGGCACTCACATTCAGAAAGCTGCACTGGCACAGAACTTGCAGTACAGAACATTCAGCTGACTGACACATAAAGCAAATTACACAGAAGTTCAGAAATATTGGATCCATTTTAACATAGCATACAGTTTTGCAAAACATTTTGTGAAACAATTGAAAATATAATATTATGAATGACCTGAGACTCATTCACTACCGGTGCTAGATCTGCTTTGCATTTGGCACATGCATTCGTATGGAACTCTTTCGGTTTACAGTCCTCTACCACACGAACATTTTTTTCACTACTCATCTGCGAGTCAGGCACAGCAATACGCTTTGCGACACTACTTAGGTTTGAGTCTGCAATTTCCGACTCATTTGCCGGTTCATGATTTGAAATCGAAAGTAAATTATTCGTACATTGATAACCAACAAAAGGAATGGAAGAGTTTGAAAACTTAAAACAGAAGTGATTATAATCTATAATAGCATTATGTTTATGTAAAAACTTGTTACCAAGGATTACATTATATGAAATAGGAGCTGGTGATTTTAACACAAAAAATTCGGTAGGGAATCTTTCTTTTCCCAAATTTAGTGAAATAGTGGCTAAACATTCAACTTTAGTATCTTGTGAACTAAAGCTACGCAAAATTGTTGGTTTGTATGTTAGCAACATATGTGCAATGGGTACAGTATTTAAAGCTTCCTCATACACTAAATTAATTGAACTACCCGTATCAATCAATATTGACACTTCACTGCTCACTAATTTTCCTTTTATAATAGAAGAAGATGACAAAGAATTTGTAATATTATGACAAATATTATTTTCCTCAAAATGTGATGTTTGCCTATCAAAAGTTTTTCTATTATTATAATTGTGCATGGGATATCTACTCTGATTCCCAGAAGAATGATTTTTGGAATTTTGCAAAGATTTATATGACTCCTTATTTTTATAATTTTGCGTTCCTTGCTTTCTATACTTCCACTCATTTGCAGACATTTGCCCTCTGTGTCTTTCACCCTGGTGATACCTAGTTCCAGGACTGGTATAAATTTTCCTACATTTTATACCGTACGCATCTCTTTTTTGAAAAACCTTTTTCCAACACTGTTCTTGAACGTGACCTAATTTACCACATTTGTCACACTTTGGACGCGGTGAACGCTTTTCGTTAACTTTATCTGAATTAAACTTAAATTTTTCTATTTTACTCCTAAGAAATTCAATGTCCCTTTCCTGTTCTAACACTTTTCTTTTTAAATCTGACATACTTTCACTTTGATCTGGTGTGAGAACACCTTTTTTTGTAAGTACCGGATTAGTCAAGTACATAGCATTATTTTCATTTAAAATAGATTCCTCAAGAATTGCAAGTTTTCTAGCCGAATAAAAATCTCTAGGGTTTTGTGACAACACCAATCTTTTTAGTTCCGGATATAAACCATTAATAAATGAAGTTTTTAAAAGTGTTTGCCTGATTTTATTCTCACTTTCGGAATCTACATCTTCCGGAACAACCTTAAATGAAGCAGCTTCGATTCTCATCGAAAACTGTTTAACCGACTCATTTGGTCTCTGTGTAAAGTTCACGAGTGAAATTATGTTTTTAGTAACATTTTCGGTCACTTCAAAATGATCTTTCAAAATGTGAATAATTTCCTGCAAATTTTTACAATTTCTGTGCTTTGGATTCTCTTCAATCAATCTATTTGCTTCCCCCTCTAAATTCAATCTCAAACAAACTAATTTGTCACACTCACTCCAGTTTGCATGAGTGGCTACTAAATTTAACTTTTCCAAAAACTGTGACAACGAAAGCTCTGAATTTCCCGAGAATTTTGGAATATAATGTGCGAACTTAGGTGTGAAAATATGGAATGATTTTAACATGTTATCATTTACCGATGAAGCACTGTTTTGATTTGGCAAAGTGCCAGAAGAAGAATTCAGACATACCGGCGATTTATCTGATATATTTTCCTCATTAGATTTAGCTTTGTGGCTAACATTTTTAATTTTACTTTTAGAATTAACAGAATCCGACTCAGTAGCAATATCAAGCGACAAATTCAAGGAGGAATTTAATTTTTTACTTGAATTTTTACTCATCTTACCGACATTTACTTTTTTGTTTCTAGTAATTGGAGCCATTTTGCATAACAATCAAATATACTCGTATAGTTTAACACAATATGCAATTGCAATGTTCTTAAACAGTAGTTACAATAAAACCAGTTTTTATCAAATCAAATGACATAAATATGCAAACAAATCAATTTTTTTTATCAAATGGCACATATCAAATTCCAAGAACACTCTTTTTGAGAACACCGAAAATAGAACATGGAACTCTGTTTACTTAAGAAAACACTCATTTTAGCACAACGGTAATTTTTAACCTTCAAAATTTCAATTCTTAAGAAAATTTTTAAAAATTTTAATTCTCTCAGCTCTTCCCCACTCACCGAGAAAAGTAACGGCACCAATTCTGTCGCGAACGTTTTGGTATACTCGACAGAGAAGACAAAGTTTTGAAATCAAACACATTTATTAAACATGAAATAACAAGGCAGTTGATCGAAAACAATGGAGTACAAGCATTTCTCGCAATAACTCAGAGTTACACTCGGTAGGGTGACCATTAAGAACACCCCTGGAGGAAGAGGAACCAAGAGAATACACATATTTTCTGATACATAAAATAAACACAATATTCCTCATATTATACTTGACATTTATATATCACATTTGTATACTTTGAACATATACGACATTTTCATATAACATCATCAATGACTTGATACTCACGAGGATTTGACAATTAACACTCTATTCGTTAGGTGGAAGACTAAATATATATAAAACTTTACCTCGTCTCTTTTAAATATAACATTTACAATTCTGTACCATGGGAAAGGATATCAGGATGGACTCTCGGCATAAACTCATCGAGATTCTTGCGCAGAACAAAATCCATAATGGTCGGGAAACTTGACTACACAACATCATGCTGGCGGAATTCGACATCTTGGTTGGTTACGGAGATTGGTTGATTCGTACCTTAGGACACAAGGAGGAGTCAGGCAAATACAAATCGCTGTAAAATGAGCTTTCCCTCTAGCCCTATTAGCGATTCAAGCCGACCAGTGAAAGAACCATTTTCTCTTTTCACAAGACTCATTATTCCATTACTACCAGGCTGATTCATTTAAAAACACGAGTGACTCATCTCTGAACCGAGCCAAACGACTCTACGCACAACTTGTCGAACTATGTTACATATTTTAATCACATCCTTCCACTTTCAAAATTAATCCACCTTTTCTTAAAATTCGCGATCATACGCGAATCAAACACACACGTCTACATTTTTCCACGACTCCTTCCACACTGCTTCCAAAATCCTTTTTCAAACGCGCGCGTGCGCAAAACCTGCAAGTTCCCAACTAGCGACTGAGAAGCGAAAATACAAAACTATTACTATTTTTCTGGAACATAAACACTTTTGCGATTTTAGAGTTCACTTCTCTTAAAAGTCAATGTAATTGAAAACATGTAGAAAAGACATTTACATTTCGAAATTGACACTTTCAATCACACAGAAATAAAACAATACTTTAATATACAATTTTAACACAGAGGTGTGAAAGCCTTATCACAGCACCACCCCGGTTAATTTTCATGGAATTTTCGTTAAATGCCAATTACAGTTTGATGATAAATTTGTACGTATGATTCAGTTATTCATTTTGGACTAATAAGATGTCCGAAGCGCCTAATTACAATTGACGTGATTCAACACAAAAAATAGTGTGCATTGGGTTATTTCGGTGGGAAAGACTTTAAGTCATTGAATTATGTAGGGAAAATCAAGTGTTGTCCACTCGATTATTTTTCATGTATTCATTTTATAGAACATCGCATCCTATCTCGCTATGCTAAAAATTAATGGGAATGTGGTTCAATTCGACCTTCTCACCAGAATCCATTTTCAGTAGTTTTTTCTTTTCAAATTTTCAATAAAATTTTTTAAAAATTTATAACCTTGATCCAAATGATTACAATTACGCGTGTTACCTTTCACTTTAAAAGGCTTTAAAAAATATTTCGATTTATATCATACTTGACAATGTATTCCCCAGGAGCGGGAACCTGACCCCCCCCCCCCCCCCCGAGGGGGGTTAATGACGTCACGAACAAAAAAAATGTTTCGCGGCTATTTTTTACAATGATTGGAAAGTCTTGTGATTATGAAGCCATAAATAAACCATTTTATGCATGATTCTGGCCAATTTTGTCCTATGCTACCACGTTAACAAAATATAAAATTTCTAATAAATTTCAAAGTTTTCTCTCGAATTTAAAAATATTTTATCTCGTTATAGATTTTCTTTTATAACAAAACCGGATTAAAGTTTTGTGAGCATCCATTTATATTTGTGGCCGACATCGTTTACACAAGGAATCGAGCACAGGCATACAGATACATACAGACGTACTTAACTCCGGAAATAATCATAACGTGTTCAGGAAGTCTTAAAACATATATTGGCATCAAAAAATCGAAATCAAAAAATTTCGTCAAAACAATACTTTCTCAACACTACGTATGAGAAGGAAAAAGCCGCTGCTGTTTCACAAATTTCGCATACCATCAGTTTCTTCGTTTAGTACCGCAAAATCTACAGCATACAAAAGTGTGGAATTTCGCACATTTGTAAAGGTGCTGTCTGGGGCAAAACTGTGAAATACGCCATTTTCAGAGTAAAACTTTAGTTAAGAATGTTTAATGTCAAAGAAAGAGTATTTGAGCTGCGAGATCGCATCCTGGATAGACCAGCAATAGAAAGACCACGATTATTTGCAGGCATGTTCCCACATAGTTCAACTTTTGCCAGACGGAGATTTCTTTCTTAAACTCATAAACTATATTAAAATTTATCTATTTTTTATGTACTTTTGACGTGAAAAGTTTATTTCCATATATTCAAAAATTGGAGTGTTCGAGCCGAATAGGAACATGAGGGCGGTCTTGAGTGATGGCTACGTTGAAAGAGCTAGCGAAGCGAGCTTCGGAGGGATGCAGGCATGTAAGCAGGTGGTCGGGTGGTGAAAGTGGTGGGGATTCGGGGGTCCAACCCCCTCCCCAACCCAAACAAATATCCTCGGCCACTCCAGGGATCCCTAGAAATATTAATTTCACATAAACTGAAATTCGATAGCAGTTATACATATGTAAAAAAAAAATCCGATAATTCAGGAATTTTAAAGTTATAATTTTTTACTATAACAAATTTTTCGTTTTTTCTACTTTCTATTCATTCTGAAAGGTTCATCCTTGTCAGATTTTTAAAGAATATTCAGTCTGAGGAAATTGTAGGGGAATGATAAGGATTTGATTGTTTCACCATGCACAAACTTTATACAGTACTAATTCTCTGAAACTGTACTGTTACTTCTGACAGACATATTTCTTGACGTCCCTTAGCTCAGATTTGAAGTGGGTAAAGAAAGGGTTATTGAGGTGCTATATGAGGGTTATTTGTATGTTATGCTCAGCTACAGATCAGCTTGAAAGATTAAGACCCTAATTATACAGAAGTTGGGCCCCAAGGTTCAGTTGACTTTTGAGGCCCTCATATACGAAATTTCTTTTAATCTACGTGCACGTTAACAGTTAGTATAAATGTTTAAAGTAAATAAAGAATGTTATAACTCAGCATATAAATGACGAACATCATTCCGATGTAAATTTAGTTCAAAATAGGGATTAGAGCAGTAACATCTTGTACTGATACTTTTACCGAAATCTCTACGACTGATTGGATCGATAAAAATATTTATTTTGATATCGTTTGTGTCAAAACACGCATATGTAACAAAATATTAACATTTTAAATTGAGATTCCAAATTTTAGATTCCATTTGTAAAAATACAAACTATAATTTATTTATTCTTTTTCTTGATGCAGCCATCTCCTGCTGTAATGTATTTGCTTTCAAATATCACGTGCGACAAAAATGTATGGCTTTAGGGTATATTTCAGGACATTCGGAATATGGCTAATGAATGCTAAAATTGTACTTACTTGGGGTCGCGTGGGATAGCCCAGTGGTAAAGGCACTCGAACGATTTCCGGCACTGCCCAAACTGTACCCCGTGTTAACACAGAGTAAGGGCACGGCAAATATGCGGCTCCGTAAATCCTTCCGAGAGGTTGTTGGTAGGGGAAGGAGGGTTCGATCCCTGTCGATACCGTCCCACTGGGATCCTGTCTAAATTCTAAATTGGATGGCACTATCATGGCTATTCAAACATATACCTTACACTTTTGGGTAAGTCGGAAGGCCTGAAACGAACAAACAACATACTTGGTGTCATCAGATTACTGTGTTCCGCAATTTTAGGTAATCAGTGAAAAAATCAATCCACTAGATAATGATTCAATTTTATGTATATTTAAACAATTTTGATAGCATGCGTGAGCAAGTTTTTCATAGTTCCACTAGCGTGTTGCGGAAATGTCCAGTTTTACTAGATAGAAATGTACAGTTATTCTAGATTTCTCTAGAATACGAAAAAACTATTTTTAGCGCAACATCTGTGTGTGTGTTTGTCTGTCGGTGTGTCTGTCTGTCTGTGCAATGCATGTATCCACTCTAACTCAAAAACTAATGGATCGAATTTAATAATATTTGGTAAATAAATCACTTGCGTGTGACTCTGATGCTGATTAGTTATTGGTACTCTTCGGAAAAAGGGAACCCGCCTTTTTTTTTCGAAATGGTCCGCAAAAATATCATGTTTCCACTCTAGTTGAAATACTAATTGACCAAATTTTCAAAATTTAGTAGATAAATTTCTTGTGGGACACTCTGATGCTGATTAGATTTTGGTACGCCCGCCCGTTTCCCATTATGTAATCACGCTCGAGGTGAACCAACAGGGTACTAGAACCTCCATTTATTTGCAGTTTTTTCTATAATAAATGATCCCTTTGCTTTGATATTGTAATCACTTACTTATATTAATGTCGCACTCGTATGTATAAAATTTCGTTCGATTTTGACAACTCTTTCTTGGTGCTCAAATTTTTATGGCAATGAGGGCATATACATACTAACAAAGCAGTTGCCTATATTAAGAGTCATTCCTCTGTCATACTGTATTTATTTGTCTTGAAAAATAAAAATCTGATGTGGGCAGCACGTGACTTTTCCTGCAGACTCAAATTCATTTTTCTTTATTTCTTTAATAATTCATTAAACTGAGTTTTATTGCACTAAATTCGCTTAATTCAATTCTGTTTTTGTTTGGTAAGTGGACTTTTTCCGAAATCAGCGTAACAAAAATGCAAGAAATCTGAAATATCTTTTTCCAATGGCGGCATAACAAAAATTCGAGAAATCGCAAATAACTCGAGAACGGTTGGTCCTAGAGTAAAATAAATTTTCTCATTCTTTACCTCGTCAAAAATTATGTATAAAATAAGCTTTTAATTGATACATTTGAACATACCAAGTTTTTTTTTAGATTTTTGCGATTTTTAAGGGGCCATTTCGTAAGAAAAGGCAGGTTGTTCTTTTCCGAATCAGCTGTTGAAGCGGTATATCGCTGTAAAGTGAGGGCAGAATTGAGGTGTTCACTATGGGGCCTCCACACACGTACACGATTGTCAGCATTGAATCTCGATTCGTCGCTGAAGAGGACCTGGTTTCATTCGGTTGCGGTCCAATCCCTTCGAGCGCAACACCACTCCAAACGGAGGCGACGGTAGGTGGATGTCTTAGGCAGACACATAATGGGCGCCGATTGACCAAATGTCCTTCAGCCAGGCGCCTCGCGATGATACGGACAGACACAGGGGCCCGTAGCGAAGGTGCTGCCTGTGTCCGGATGGCGGACAATTATGCAGTTGACGCTGTGCGTGCGTGTTGGGTGATGTGACGGTCTTCTCGGCTATTGGTCCACCGAAGGCGTCCTAAGCCTGGACTCCGTGTATGAGACCTCTCTCTCGTCCACTGGTACCAAGACCTCCTCACAGTAAAGACTAGCATCTCAATCCTGCCGTCATTCCCAATGGGCAATGGGATACAAAATACGGCGCAATGCGCATGCTCACGGACTTTTCCCTCTCCAGTGCTTCAATATTTCGTCAAGGGGTTATATAAATAGTGTTGAAAACCCAGACCGTCCGACTCATCCAATGGACTTGAGCAACTATTTGGACGGCCGGTATATAAATAGTGTGAAAGCCCCAGGCCGTCCGACTCATCCAGAGGACTTAGAGTATCTATTTGCAGGTATATAAATAGTGTGCAGAAGCTGAAGATATAATGTTAAAACATCCACCCTTGGCTATACCAGTGTATTGAACATGGATGTAGCCAAAAATATTTTTGGGGGAGGGTGTTACATTTTAAAAAGTAAGCGTAAAAGAACAAGGATATCGTTTTTTGCAATTTGTGGTAATATTTCGGGGGCATATTTAGGGTAATATTCATGGGCTCCACACGGCTATGCTATTGAATAGCACATTTTATAAATTATTATTCAATTAAAGAAAATCACAAATTTTGCAGCTCAAAACATGTGAGTCATCTCCTTTTCAATTTATTTATACCTTTTCTCAAGTGTAGAGGTTTGAGAGGGAGCAGGGAGGTTTCCACGGGCGGATTTACAGGCCAATAATCCAGGGGGGGATGCCGTTTCATATCTATCAATGTTTTAGGTACAGAATATTAAAAAAAAAAATAGTGTTAAATGTGACACTCAAACATGTCGGGAAGGGGGCGATATCGGCGCCTGGAGGTATTCTTCCCCCAGTAGTTTATCATTATGTATTACAGCACACAGAGGTTGGTTTACACAACGCTATTAACTCGCAAAGTAATATGTTCATGCAAATCGCCCCGCTCTCTTAAAATTCATGCTTAATGATGAGATAACCGAGCAATGACCTGAGACACAGGAATTAAAGTAAACTTGCAATTGAATAACTTCACATAGGTAGAGATAAGAAAATACCTTCTTTCCCCTTTGTGTGTAAAATTTTGAATGTAATTTTCAAGTGTATAAATTACGAAATCATAAAATATTATATTATTTAAAATAAAACTTTCTTTTACCATACATTTAAAATCGGATTAGAATTTAAAAAATAGAGGGCAGTTCATCGTTCTGTTTACCATTCAACCATTACATTACAAATTGGCAATGCCTTAAAATCGTAAAATCTCAGAACGAACATTAACATCCAAAGCAACACTGGACATATTCGTAAATATTCTCATTGGGATGCAATGTTGTACATTTTGGATCGCATTTTTACGATTTTAATCGTAAAACTGTAATTGGGAATCATGTAAGACTGTCAGCTACGATTTCGATCGTAACTTTGTATCTTCAGCTTCTGCACACTATTTATATCACCCCTTGACGAAATATTGAAGCACTGAAGAGGAAAGAGTCCGTGAGCATGCGCATTGCACCGGATTTTGTTTCCCATTGGGAATGACGGCAGGATTGAGATGCTAGTCACAGTAAAGTCAGAACGGCCTAGGTGGCGAGCTACTGGCATAGCTGACCACTCGGCTTCCATCATCCCGATGATTTTTCCCCTCTCGAACTCTGACAGCTGATCATATTATCTTCGATGGCGGCGTAACGGCATCCCTAATGAAAAAGCGTCCCTCTGCAACAGATTAAGTACAGGCAAACAGCCTCTGCGTACCTTTTTCTGTACCAGGGAGAACGAAGTTCAACGCCTTATATTGGCATTACGTAATGTGAAATCACGTTGTATTTCTAATCATTTGTATATCTACCTGACAGGTATCGTCATGCCAAGTTTCGTTACGATTCGCAATTACTTCTTGGTGTGCAATTTTTATGGCAATGAGTGTATATACAGATATATATATATATATATATATATCATTAGAAAAATAAAAAATTTATTTTGCTTTAATTGCAATCTTATATTTGGAACTAAGTTCGTATTTGTTTTATCCTATAAAAAGAAAATCTAGTTTAAATGTAATTCACCTGTTCTAATATTATTCCCTTCTCTACAAAGACGACAGATAAATGACGACAGGGGAATGATAAATCATGTTATTTTACTTTCTGAGTATATGAGTTTTATTTGCATTTAAGACTAACTTGGTATTCAGTTTGCTACACTGACTAGGCATATATATATGTTAAAAAAAAATTATTTACTTTTTTATTTTGAGAATAATTAATGATCGGTGAATGACAAGTTAATGTGAATTGACAATGATGTGAATGACAATTAATGCAGTGAATGACAAGGAATAAAAATACTTACCCAAAATTGTTCAGTTTTATAATGTTTCCCTGCACAAAATGATAACTAGAACACAGCCAAATTCTTGAAATCGTGAAAATGGACTTCAGTAAAAAAGAATACTACTTTATTTATTTTTTATTGTCATCTATGTACAGAAAGAGGTGTTAAAAGTTAAAGACAGGTGAATGACAAAAAAACTAGGAGACAGTTGTAAAAAATTAATTTAAAATACTGATTTAATGTATAGTGGATTTTTTTATTACTGTTTGTATTTAAAATTGTCTAATTTAATATAAAGCATCAAATTAAAAGAAAAAATCTGATGTGGGCAGCACATGACTTGCCTTATATAATGCAATGAATTTACTACTTTTACAGTAAAAAAATAGATTATTTTTGCAGTAGTTATTTATATTCTTTCCAAGATATTGAAGTTTCGTCAATGAGTCGTCATTTTCAATGTCGTCATCATCAATGAGTCGTCATTGATTTAGCGGCATGTTTATAGATTTGGCGAGTTTTTCGTTAATTCAGGAATATTAAAAAGTCGCCAAGATGGCGACATTCCACCAAATTCGTTGTCAAAATCTAGCCAAGCGTTACGGATGAAGAAATAAGTTATTCTTGTAGAAGATAAATGATTATTGGCGTTCAAATACAAAAGTATTACTCAAAGTATCTTCTTTCATGAATGGAATGAGTTAGATCCACGAGAATGATGTCACCAAATTTATCGCCTGGCATTACATATGAAAAGTGAACATGTTACTCAATAGGAAATATTTTTTTTAAATTTTATATGACTTTTTGATAATTTTTTTGAAAAAGTGCAATATCTCAAGAACAGTTCATGTTAGCGTTCTAAAATTTATGCCAATGGTTTTCTAATGAAAAATTACATAAGAAATGTCTATTTGCGTAAATTTATTAGCGGTTTTGATTTTTTGACGATTTTTTCAAAATTTCACTCGAAAATTTAGGGGAGTTCTGATCATTCGATTGCATATAAAAACAATAGGCTTCCAGTGTTTACGGATTGTGATTTTTGTACCCAATTTCGTTCGAATCGGTCTACTCGTTCGTCTGTTATCGTCTCCACAGACTCACTGACACACACACATGCACATACTTTCTCACACACACACACACACACACAAACATCACCTCAGAAATGTTTGATTCGTGATCCGGGATGCTTAGAACGTGTCGAAAACTCGAATTCGAATTTTCGACCCCGTCACAACACTTTCCTTATACATTATGTATAAAAGAAAATCTGATGTGGGCAACACATGACTTTCCTTATATAATGTACTGAATTTACTACTTTTACAGTACAAAAAAAATCTGATGTGGGCAACACATGACTTTCCTTATATATCGTAATGAATTTACCACTTTTACAGTAAAATAAATAGGTTTTTCTTATAGTAGATACTAATATCCTTTCCAAGATATTGAATTTTCGACAATTAGTCGTCATTTTCATTGATTTATCGTCATTTTTATCCATTTGGCGAGATTTTCGTTAATTTGTCAACATTTCGAAAAGTCGCCTAGTGGGCGACATTCCGCCAAAATTCGTCACCAAAATCTCGCTAATCATAATGGACAAAGAAATAAGTTATTCTTACAGCAGATAAATGAATATTGGCGTTCAAATACAAAAGTATTACTCAAAGTATCTTTTTTCATGAATGGAACGAGCTAGATCCACGAGAATGATGTCATCCAATATATCGCATGGTATTACAGAAAAGTGAACTTGTCTCTCAAGAGGAAATATTTTTTTTTATTTTATATGACTTTCTGATAATTTTTTTGAAAAATGTACAATATCTCAAGAACGGTTCGTGTTAGCGTTCTAAAATTTGTGTCAATCGTTTTCTAATGAAAAATTACATAAGAAATGTCTATTTGCGTAACTTTATTAGTGGTTTTGATTTTTTGACTATTTTTTCCAAATTTCATTTGAAAATTTAGGGGTGTTCTTAACATTCGATTGTATATAAAAACAATAGGCTTCCAATGTTTACGGATTGTGATTTTTGTACCAAATTTGGATCGAATCGGTCCATTCGTTTGTCAGTTATCGTCTTCACAGACTCTCACAAAACACACACACACACACACACACAGACATCACTTCAAAAATGTTTGATTCGTGATCAGGGATGCTTGAAACGTGCTCTCCCGTCGAAAACTCGATTTGGAATTTTCGACCCCGTCACAATACTTTTCTTATACATTATGTATATAAGGAAAGTAATAGGATTTTCTTATAGTAGATACTAATATTCTTTCCAAGATATTGAATTTTCGACAATTAGTCGTCATTTTCATTGATTTAGCATCATTTTAATCCACTTGGCGAGATTTTCATTAATTTGGCAACATTTCAAAAAAGTCGCCAAGTTGGCGACATTCCGCCAAATTCGTCGCCAAAATCTCGCCAAGAGTTATGCACTAAGAAAAAAGTTATTCTTACAGCAGATAAATGACTATTGGCGTTCTCATACAAAAGTAATATTCAAAGTATATTTTTTCATGAATGGAGCGAGCTAGATCCACGAGAATGATGTCACTCAATTTATCGCATGGTATTACATATGAAAAGTGAACCTGTTTCTCAATAGGAATTTTTTTTTTTATGTGACTTTTTCATAATTTTTTTTTAAAAATTTACAATATCTCGAGAACGGTTCATGTTAGCGTTCTAAAATTTATGCCAATCGTTTTCTAATGAAAAATTACATAAGAAATGTCTATTTGTGTTCCTTTTTTAGTGGTTTTGATATTTTGACGATTTTTTAAAATTTCATTCGAAAATTTAGGGGGGTTCTGAACATTCGATTGCGTATAAAAACATAGGCTTCCAGTGTTTACGGATTGTGATTTTTGTACCAAATTTGGTTCGAATCGGTCCATTCGTTCGTCAGTTATCGTCTCCACAGACTCACTGACACACACACACACACACGCACACATACACACACACACACGCACACACACACACACACACACATACACACACACAGACATCACTTCAAAAATGTTTGATTCGTGATCAGGGATGCTTGAAACGTGCTCTCCCGTCGAAAACTCGATTTCGAATTTTCGACCCCGTCACAATACTTTCCTTATACATTATGTATATAAGGAAAGAAAAAATGCAATAATGAAAGAATTGTTTAAGAAGGAAAATGGTATGAATTTCTAAGAAAAAGATGAATTATCATTGAATGGTTTAAAAATGAACATGGTATGAAATTTACAAATTGTTAATAATTGTACAAATGAATCTTTTTCAAAAATAATTTTATATCATAATATACTTTATAATGTAACTCAAAATATGACATGTGATAAGAAAATTATGCAGAGATTAATTTATGCATATAATTTTTACAAAATGAAAGGTAAAATCAAATATGTTACCTAATTGGGTAGATGCAAGGTCTGGAGCCAAATCCAGGCAAGGGCAAGGTTGTGCAGGCAGTCCAATCAAATACTTCATTGTTCAGGATAAAATAGCGTTCATTCACTTCAAATTGTGTTCAAAGGCAAAAATCTTCTGAGGGAAGAGTCTTGAGGCTTAAAAATTGAATGACAGGTTTAAGTAAAGTAACAAAATAAGTAATGAGCTGAAAGTGAGAATATTAGAGATTAGTCATAGATGGTATAAATATTATGTCAAAAAGTAAAGAAAAGCATAAATAATTGAAAATTTTAAATCAATTTGAATTTAAAATGTTAAATTATGAACAGTTAAAGTAGCTGTAAATCGCCTGTTGCAATACAGCAATCAAGGACACGATATCTCGCGTAGGAATGTTCAAATGTGAAAATGCGTTTATAAATAAATGTTTGAGGAATAATATAAATTGTGTGTATAAGCAAAGTAAATGACTAAAATTAATCCTAATGTAACAGGATAAATGAAATAAATTTAGTTAAAATTTTGTTCAGTGAATAAATGAATAAATTCACAGAAGGTGTAAGAAGGGTTGAAATAAAAAAAAAAGAATAATTGAAAAATTTTGAGTGCGAAATGAAGCATTTTTGTTGTTTATTTATAACGTAAGGAAAGGTTACGTTAATCTTGTATGTATAAATAAATTTGGATATGAAAATAAATGTAAGTATTGTTGAGGAGAATTGTACGAAAATGAATAAATGTGAAATATATAATGACTATAAATAAATGCGGAATGAATAAATAAATGTATTAAATAATAGGGCACTCAGATGTCAGTGGGGAATGTAAATAAAAAAATTAAAGTTATCGATGAAGTGCTGTAGCAATTGAAAAGTGTTTGTAAACAAACGGCAATCTACGTAATATATATATATATATATATATATATACTCTGTTAGTAATATAATATAAATTAATGATTAGGTATGTTTAAATGTGAAAAGTTATGAAAATATAATCTGAATTAGGTGTTGAGAAATGTTATTATAAATAAAAATGAATTTTGATGCAAGAAATGTCATATAAATAAATAAATGATAATATGTATTACGGCGATAAAGGGGTTAGCCGCAGTTAATTAAATGTCAAGATAAGTAATAATTAGATAATAATGTGTGAGATAGAATGATAAACAATCAAGCGTTATAAATGGTTATAAATGTCAGGTATTCAAAGTCATAAGAATTAAAATAAATTGAAATACATAAATATGATAAATTTTATAGATACGGTGAGTAAATAAATCCGCTTTCAAAAAGGATATATAAATAAAATAAAAAGGATTTCAATTGTAAAAATATAAAATCAAAATTTTCAATTAGGTAAATAATGGGTTTTCAGACAAGAAATTAAAGGCTTGAGTTTGTTTTAAAGAGATGAAATAATTTTATATAAAATGCAAAAGTTATGAACGTGTTAAGTAAGGCGTTAAAGTAAATAAAATTTAAACAAATTATATAAAAAATTTAAAAGTTCAAAATTAAAAAAAAAAATTCAATTTTTTTTTAATTTCATAAAGTTATATGGAAGGTATGGAAAGAGCAAATTAAATAAGAGAGAATCTCAACTTCAAATGGGAAGGTGAAATTTAAATAATAAGTAATACAGCAAAATGATTTTCAAATATTGAAGGAAGTCAATATCAAAGGGTATGCAGTCAGGTCATAAGAAGGCACCATTAAGACGACTTTGATAATTGATACAAGCCTCCTCAAAGAAACCAACTGAATAATATTTAAATAGGGGAGGAAAATATATAAATTCTTTAAGTTGAGTTTAAAAAAATAAAAATAAAAAGAGGTATAAAATGCAAATAATTTACTAGCCCATCTGCAGCATGCGAGGATAAATGATTCATTAGCAGATAGGAATAAATAATATAATAAATAATGAGGAGGTTTATATTTAAAAAGAATAAGTCGACGTTTATAGAACACGTCGAGAGGATAAATAAAAGGTTTACAATACTTTGTTACAGGCGCCATTCAAAAGCTGTTTCTGTTAGCCCTCTTGAAGCCACGCCGCACGTTGTCCATTTTATTGCTTTGCCATTGCAAAAGGAGTAAAGTTGAAGGAATTCAGGCTGCTAATCGCTGTTGAAAAAACGATTAAAAGAAAGGTAATCGTTTTCGGGTCTGTATTTGACTAAGCACTTTCCAAGTTCGGAAAGGGGATTTGAACGCAGTGTCCGGTTCTCACTTCCGGTGTCGAGGCGTTTAAAAGTTAGAAGGGTTCTTCTAATGATCTTTTTGAAAACATCAATCAATTGCTGTCATCAAGTGCAAGGGGTTGTTGTTGTTTGTTTACATTCTGGGCCAAGATAGCCTATTAAAGGGAAATGTCAAAATGTGTCATTCCCAATGACAAAAGTTAGGGTTACTTAAAGAGGCTGATGTGACAGTATGTGAATTAAAAAAAAATGTTTGATTGTTATATAATAAGTATGTACCAGTATCAAGGTTAAGTAAAAATGTTATATATGTGATGAAGTTTTCAATTATGGAAATTAATGAAGTATGAAAAAATTTGGTGGAAAAAATAGTATACTTTGTAATTTGTACAAAAAAATGCGTAATGGTGTTAAAAATATAAAAGTAGATAGTATTGTATAACATTTCAAGGTGAATGTGCATATGTTTAAAAATCTTTTTACATAGTCAAAATTTAATTTAGCTTCAATTGAAAGCTGGACCTGGTAGAGTTCATGAGTACATAATTTATGTTTATTTAGTGTATATAATGTGCTAAAAAACTTTTGTGTTACAGCAAGACTGTTGAATTTATTCTGGACGAACTTTGTCCCCAAGAAAGTGAAAAATGCCAATTAAAAAATGACATCTGAATGGAACATTTTTCGAACTCTATTGTTGTTGAATTTTTTTTGTTTTTTGTTGTCTGTGGGGAGATATGTGAGACCAGAAATTGTTCTCAAATGAGACATATTTATTTGTTTATTTATGGTGTCCTTTAAGGAAAATAAAGCTTGAGTCTGGCTGGCGCCGAACTTTACGACAACTTGAAATTTTTGGTCAAATGCTATAAATTTAGGTGCGCCAGGCCACAGGGGCTGAGAGGGGCTGTGAAGTGATGTCATTGGGTTCAGAAGAACCAATGAGTGCCAAGGGGAAGAAAGGCGTAAGCACCCCTCTCCGCCCCCCCCGCCGAAGGAACCATAAGTCTAAAACAGATTTACAATATGAGCGAAGTAAATATGACCTAGCAGACATGACTTAGGAGTTGCAGTTAGAGTACGAGTATTTACACTATCATGACTTTAGAGTAAGAGATGTGAAAATAAGTCGAATCACGAGTATTACACAACCATGACCTAGCAGTTGCAGATATGAAGTATCAGTCGAAGTGAGATATACGAGAAGGAGCCACACACCACAGAGTTATGGCAGTATAAGACTGATGCAAGCGAGATGATGAGCCCAAGACTAAACTGGAAGGTATGTGCTCAAAATATCACAGGTTCTAGACACTATTGCAAATCTAATGATTCTGGTCGCATATCTCCCATTGCTAAAATAATTAAATGAAAATTGATAATAATTGAAAGTTGATATTGATGAAAATTGGTGTTATTGATAAATTGATGTTGTTAATAAATTATATTGCTTAAGTTTAAATAGTCTAATCTTGTTACATTAATTAAGAATTCTTTTCAGGACTTACACAAAAGGTTAAAATAATTGGAGGGTTTCTTGCGGCACAACAACGAGCGATGTACGATTTAAATGTTAATTCCACTAATGAGTTTTAATGGCCATGTCAACGATAAGTAATATAATTAATAATATTTAAAGGTTAAACTAAAACTTGTTCTTCTATTTTATTTTTATATGCCACACACACACACACACATATGTATATATATATATATATATATATATATATATATATATATGTATATGTGTGTGTGTGTGTGTTTGTATGTGTATGTATGTATATATATATATGTATAATATGAAAATACCGTGAAATATAATATTAAATATTTATCAGAAATCACACTTAAAAGGCGCAAAGCTGCACTAGAAAGAAGATTAAAAATATTTCTTAACCCCCCCGGCCATCTTTTGGTACAATACATCCATCCATACCTCTTTTCGTTTTGGATATATTTATATATATATACATATATATATATATATATATATATATACATATATATATATATATATATATATATATATACATATATATATATATATAACTTTTTCTTGTAACCCTATGTATAAAATAATAATATTCTCGAACTCGTTTTCTTTAGTATAGGGTCTATAAATACAATAATTGTTATTTTACTGTATATTGAGTAAATATCATCAGAGCTTCTAATGTGGACTAATGCTGAATAAACAATTAGTACTTTGTGCTAGACAATTTATATATATGTACAAATATAAAACAACAAATATATAACTTCAAACATATTTCACTTGCACGGAACCAGACGCGTCTTATACATATGATATATGCTTATAAAGAAAAGTTTTAATTATACAATGAACCCTTTATATAGTTAGTACCACATGTACAAAACAGTTCTTTGAATATAGTTAACTATAATTATAATTAAAACTGAACTACTAAAACTACTTTTGAACTACTAAAATTATAATTAAAATTGCAGTAAATATGCAACAAAAGTACAAATGAATTGAAATAATGAGAATATTTTGTTTATTTTCTACTTAAATAATGTTTAAATAAAACCTGATAAACTGAAAACGTGTTACATAAAATAAAGTTAAAAGTTTAATGTGCTTGTAGAAATTAGATTTTCGTTTCGATTATGAAGTGGATGTCCTAAAAAATGGTTAATTATTTGTTGGGTAGCCAATTAAAATTAATAATATAAATTATTTTAAATATTTTTAAACCCGCTTGAAGAACTAAGTTTCAGCCTAAATAATATGTGTAGTATTATTAATATTGATTGCAGATTTTTCAGAATTTATCCCTAAAATGTACTTAATACTTTTCATTATTATCAGTTTTCAATTAAGTAATGAGATCTCTAATAATTAAAATTACTTGGCCATGTAGAATTATACAGCTTTTAATAAACAAGATTTATTAAATGTTTCAATATACAGCAGAATAATTAATATAAAATAATATTTTCAGATTTCTTCGTTTTATACTGTTAACTTTTAAAATAACTATAAATAAATGTAACAAAGTTGGAATGCAGAATTTACCCAATTTGTACCTTTTAAAACCGTTACAAAAATGCTACATATTCTAAAAAGTATATAGTATATTCTAAAAGTATTCTAAACGTCTTTAATGCTTGATCAAATATAAGATGTTGATCTTCAAGCACTGGAAATGTACAGCATAAAGTTTTTTATTCGTTTAATAAAATTGACTTTTGTTGTTTTAAGCAATTTATTCTATCAGCATCTTTATTAATTGCACCTGTCTCTGAGTGCTACCATAAATTTCATCGTTTTCACATTTTAAATAATTTAATACACTTTTAAACTAAATATGCATGCTAATTTTTAACAATGTGTGATAGACGTTATTAATAATCCAATTTTAATACTGTAGAAGAAATTAAGAATAACAAATTGTAAATTGATTCAGAAATAGTTATACACTCGATGCTCAAAATTTATATGTTTAGGAGATATGTTTAAACTAAGTTGGTGAGGGATTAATCACTAATTAAAGTGTAAATGTTTATAGCAAATGTGAAAATGACGCAACACAAAAATGCATTAGGAAAATAATATCTGCCCCTTATCTTTAATGGATCTTTGGCATGGATGGAAAACATTTTGAACAAGCTTTGTAATCTTTGTGTATGGTCATTATTTCTACACAGTGTAGATACTTTTGTACCAAAAAATAACAATATTATTACTTTTTTATGTTATCATTGTTTTCTTTCGTAATTTGTGTAGGACCCCTGAAACGCGATCTGCCGACATGATTTTTTTCCTCTGAGAATCCATGTCGATGCATCGAAAAGTGGTTTAAGTCAGCATTTTTGTCTTTTCATATCCCTGGCACGTTTTATGATAAAATGCTGAAATTTTGTACATCACCTTATTAGTGTATGGGGCACATTTTACTCATTGGAAATGATTTTGTACGGGGGACGTTTAAAAATTTAAATTTTGTATTTTTTAGAATTTCATTCCGTTGAAAATTTTAATCGATGTCATAAAATTCTGTACCTTTGTGACGCAACTTTGTAATTTATTATATATGTCTGAGATCAATATTAAAGGAATAAAAGCCTAAGTCGATGTTTTCGGGACACCCTGTATATATATGTCATTAGAAAAATAAAATTATTGTTATGCTTTAATTGTAATCTTATATTTAGAACTAACTTCTTATTTGTTTTATCATCTAAAGCGAAGATCTAATGTAAATGTAATTCACATGTTCTAATGGCATTTCCTTGTCTACCAAGAAGACAGGTATATGACAACAGGGGAATGACAAATCATATGATTTTACTTTCTGAGTATATGAGTAATATTTGCATTTAAGCTTAACTTGATATTAAGTTTGCTACACCAACTAGGCACACATATATGTTAAAAATATATATACTATAATTTTTTATTCTGAGAATAATTAAAGGAAGGTGAATGACAGGAAATAAAAATACTTACACAAAATTGTTCAGTTTTATAATATTTCCCTGCACGAAATGATAGCTAGAACATAATGAAACTCTTGAAATGGTGAATATGCACTTTAGTTAAAAAGAATAATACTTTAATTTTAATTATATGTTTTAGTTATCTATGTACAGAAAGAGGTGTTGAAATTTAAAGACAGGTGAATGACAAAAAAACAAGGAGACAGTTATAACAAATTAATTTAAAATATTGCTCTAATGTATAGTAGATTTTTTATTACTGTTTGTATTTTTAAATTTCCGATTTAATATAAAACATCAAATTAAAAGAAAATTAGAAAATGAAGGATTGTAAATGAAGTTGTGATTTTATTATTTGGCTGTTGGGACATAAAATAATTAAATATTAAAAATATAAATTGTTTCTTTAGCTAATGGGTGACAAATATGAACTACAATATAATAAAATTGATCAGTTTCCAAAATCAGTCCCAAGTTATGATGCAAAACTCCCGTTTACAGAAAATGACCCATATATTACTAAAAAATTACGTGATTAATTTGTAATGGTTAATTAGCTCAGGCAAAAAAGCGTGTTATGTTCAGATAAATAATAATGAATTATAAAGGTAGTGCCAAGGAATGAACTAAATACTTGATATAACAAAACATCTCTTTAATATTTTCAATTCTAAATATTGTAGTACTTGATGTCAAGATTTACGATATGTGGAAATAAATATATAATAAGAAATTTATAGTCATATTAATTAATTATTAAATTGTAAAATGCACTCACTATAATGTGTCTCTTTTTCTAATTGCATGATAAATATATGCTCTTTTAGATAACGGCCGTGCCAAGGTATGAACTAAATACCTGATATAACAAAACATTTCTTTAATATTTTCAATTCTAAATGTTGTAGAACTTGATGTCAAGATTTACGATATGTGGAAATAAATATATAATAAGAAATTTATAGTCATATTCATTAATTATTAAACTGTAAAATGCAATCACTATAATTTGTCTCTTTTTCTAATGGCATGATAAATATATGCTCATTTAGATTTCAGGAAAAAGGAAAATTTCAGTACTGCATAACCATCAATTTTATATGTTTTATACATAATAGAATCCTGCCCTATGTAACACTGGTAAAGTAATTACTTAAATCATAAAGTCCTTTGGAAAATAATAAATAAGTCAGTATTTTTGTAACCTCAGTGAACAAACAACTCCATTTAATCTAAAAAATAATATTACTCGATCGTAACTTACTGTCCGGTATTCAAACCACAAATATCCACTTGACCGGTCAAAGCTCTATCAATTGAGCTGACAGTTATAAAGAAAACACATTTTTCTGTAGCGGTAAAAAAAACTCAGAAATTAAAAAAAAATTAATATTTAACTAATTTTTTTGTTCCTTTTTATCTGACACAGGGGCATAAAATCCTTTAAGAAAGCCCCACGCATTGATGCTTTAAAAATTACACAACTCTCATGCAACGTTTTCACAAAATTTCGCTATCTGCATAGAATTAAGGGAATTAAGCTGACCCAATAATGAAGTCGCTTTGTATAATTAACTGCGCAATAAATGCCCATCTCGAATTTAACAAACCATAAAATGGATAATGAACAAGGATGTAAAAGTAGAACTTTGAGAGGAAATTAGTTTAATTAAAGCTGGCGTCTAATTAAAACCAGTACGTACTGCTCATTATTTGATTAAATATTTCCCACAGATTTACTTTATAAAAATATATGAACATTGCTATGGGTATGAAGTTGTTTTCATTTTGATAGAATACTCATCACCTACTTGAATAGAATTTATTCTTTGTCATCGTTTTATTTGATTAAGTATTTCCAACAGATTTACTTTATAAAAATATATGAACATTGCTATGGGTATGAAGCTGTTTTCATTTTGACAGAATACTCATCACCTACTTGAATATAATTTATTCTTTGTCATCGTTGAATCAACAATAAATACTTCTGTAGTATTTTGATCGTTTAATTTCAGCAGTGACATATTTTAAAGTGTCCTATCCAATGGTGATAATAAAATCGTTTTGTATTTGAGAATATAGATATGTTTTATTACGACCACACTTTTGCAAAATGATTTGGATCTGTATCATGATAACTAGCAGTAAATTTCACCAATTCTAAAAAAGTCCCTTCGTTTTCTCCATTCGAAGATATTCTCACGTGCTCATGATGTCCCCTTAGCGATAAAGATTGGCGTTGAATCAGAAACGAATAAAAATTAAAATTTTCAAACAATTTTAATTTTAAAAAAGGCTTAAAATATGGTACTAAATAATAGTACTCAATGCCAAATAATGGCACTTTTAATCCACCCTCGAACAAAGAATGTGAGAAGTGTAGAGCAATGTTTAATTGGTAATATGAGAAATGAATAGAAATTGTGTATTGCCTAGACGTTAATGAGGGATTATAGGCGCATTTGAAATACGCATCATGCGTTTGAAACACGCGTTTGAAACACGCATCATCACGTTAACATTCCGGTTATGATCAGATTCACGGTTGTTGTTTTTTTTCGGTCATCCGGTTACTCAGGTGAAAAGAAAACGTAGTATGGCTGTAAACAGCATTTCCAGCAAAATGAGTCTTCTGCGCATCACGTGGCCACACAACTGCTATGACCGGTGGAAATCATTTGGCCTCTATGGTTATAACCGGATAGTGACAAAAACGAGGTTTCAAACGGCATTAAAATGTTGCATCTTTAAATTATCCACACTAGACGTAAAATTGACAGTAAAATACATCATTTATGAACGGCAAAATACTGTAACTAGTTTTTACAGTTTAAAACCGTGTTATTTACAAGAGAGGGGGAAATTCTCCGGCTAAGGATAAACCGTCCAACTTGGTTGGGACACAACAAAGATCATGTTCCTTTTGTAAATATGCGTGTTGTACTTCCACGTGGTCCATCTTTGTTTGAATTTTAAGCTGTTAATTGAACATTTTTGCTACTTATTTTACATGGTTGGTGAGTTTTAAATTGTGTATTACAATCTTGAGCTATGAAATGTTGCCTTTTTGATTTCAATTACCCCAAAATGACCGATTTGTTGAGTTTCTTGCTAACATAAAAGGTATGTGAATTATATCGATTCTAAACGTATGTTATCCATCGTTCAATTTAATAGTGTAGTATGCGTATGTAATCACAATAAATATATTTAGAAATAAATGATCTTGTCATTAGGATTTTTATCATGATTATATTTTCTCATTTGTATGCTGAAAACGTTCGATTTTACTAATCTTAAGCCAGTTAATTAGCTTGTTTGAGATCGAAATATTTTTATTTTTCTATCTATTCAGGCTGATTTGCCGGATGTGGCGAAGCAGGTTGAATTAGAAATAAAATACTTATACTTCGATTACTTATACTTCGAAATGACTATTATATTTTTTTATTTCTATTGATTTTAATGAGTCTCCAAATACATTAGCTTATAGCACTTTTTTATTTGGATTGATTAATAAAATAAAGAGTGGAATGAGAGTTTATTTCCTGAAACACTAACGTGGCTTAGAATTTTTGACTCCCCCAATCATTTAAAGCAACATATTTCATTCATAATATTTAGTTTTCTTAGTTGTGCTAAATGTTAAGTAAAATTAAGAGTATTAGTTTTTTAAATTTTGAATTTTAAAAAGCTTAAAGTTGTTTTTATTTTTGTAAGGAAATAAAATATTTTTAAAAATGTTTGATTGGATATCTGATGAAAAATTGATTACAGAATTACAAAGTTTAGAAAATATAAAATAAAATATTATAAAAATGCTTTGTAAGTTACTTTGTTTCAGTAAAATGTATTAAAAAGCCAAACAGTAATAATTTTCGCTCACAATATGTTGGGTGATATGCAAGTAAAAATGAAACTATCGGGGCCCATAAACGAATAGTATTTGGACATTAATATAATTTTAAGGAACAATAGAAATGATAAAATAGAAATGATATGTATAAGAATAAGGGATAGCTAAAGAAAAAATATAAATTGTATGTAATTATTCTTATATATGTCATTTCTATGTTCTAATTTCTATTATTATTTAAAATTCTGTTAATGTCCAAATACAAGTTTTACGGATGCCACATGGTTTTCTTTTAAGCCCCATATGGCCAAGAATGCTGTGATAGCTAAAAATTACTTTTTTACTTTTTAGTGCGGTTTACTAAAATATTATAACTTTTTTAAAACAGATTTTTTAAAAAGTTAAAAAAAGAAAATATTTCTTTACTATCGATCCTATATTTTATTACTGCCAATTTTGACAGACTTATTCTGTAATGAAACAGTATTTCTAAAGTTAAAAATTCAGTTTAATTTTGTTAATTTCTCAGATTTATTCTGTAATTAAACAGTGTTTTCCCTTTAAAAATAGAGTCTAATTCTGTTAATTAACAGTAAATTACGGACAATCCGACTACATGATATTACCATTAAATTTTTTCTATGAGTGCATTTAAAATAAAAAAAGTTTGGTTTTGTGTCAATTTTTTGTCAATTTTGTTATTTAGATTTAGGCATCAGGATGGTACTGACTAAAGCAAATTTCAGCTTTTTATAATTCAAAATTACCTACGTCACTGGTATAGCTACGCCACTGGTATAAGCTTCTATTTATAAAGAAACATTGAAAAATTAAATTTTACGTGTATTTAAAAAAATAAAATGTCTGGTTTTCTGTCAATTTTTTTGTCAATTTTTTTATTTAGATTCAGACGTCAGGAAGGGGAGTACTGACCCCTGATAGCTACACCACTGGTATAATCTTATATTTATAAAGAAACGTTGAAAAATTAAATTTTACTTTTTACTCAGTTTGTTTTGTCTGTGTGAAATTTATTTTCATCTTTGCTGTATATATACGCATATATCTATGTATCAATACATAAACAGATGCATAAATAAATACCCACATATATTAACGGCAGACCGTTTTCTATTTCATTGAACTACATATATCCGCTGCAGCAGGCTATATTTCTGCAAGTAAAACACATTATCTTTTTAACACTTTACAACAAAGTTGAAAAGTGTTTATGACTTTCTTCATTCTGTCTGTCTGTCTGTCTGTCTGTCTGTCTGTCTGTCTGTCTGTCTGTCTGTCTGTCTGTCTGTCTGTCCGTTAGCACGATAACTGCCGTAAAAATGAGTTTATCAAAATGAAATTTTAGTATGTTGTTCAGACGGTCTGTAGGACCTATGGGAATATAAATAAATAATATCACCCAATTAGTTTTTTATTGAACACGGGTTGAAAAAATGAAATACATTGAACCCTATGGGACCTAATTTTTCAAACATTTTTTAAGTAAATTTAAAATTCACGAATTGCTTCGAAATTTTTAGGAAATATTCACATTATCCCATAGAATATATAAAAAAAAATTCAGCAAAATATGTTAAGTAGTTTTTTAATTAAAAAAATTATTTAATATAGGGAAAAAAACAAATTCAATTAAATTCTGACTTTGGAATATCTTCCAGAAAGAAAAGAGAGAGATATTATATAATAAATATCTCCCCATTTGTTTAAACGTTTTGCATATGGGAGTGGCTTCATATTTTAAAATAAATTTGGTAGATAACAATTTTTCATTTTTTTTAAATTTTATATAACTCTTCATGATAAATTTAATTGATGGCATTTTAAATGCACTTTCCTACGTCCTAGAGAGTTAAAATTTGGTACACAGCTTAAATTTGTTGAACATTTTATTCGACAAA
Organism: Amaurobius ferox; assembly: GCA_951213105.1. Lineage (NCBI taxonomy): Eukaryota > Metazoa > Arthropoda > Arachnida > Araneae > Amaurobiidae > Amaurobius > Amaurobius ferox. The sequence goes on from OX578136.1 coordinate 97,613,186, forward strand.
AATTTGATGGATCTTTAAATATAGATCATACATTTTTTTCGAAATGGCCTGAAAATAATCCCCGTTCACTTCTATAAATCATTGGTGTAATATTGTTAAAAATTCTGATGTGGACAGCACATGTCTTTCTCTGCAGACTCATATTCGTTCTCTTTATTTATTCAATGATAATTTGTGTTTATCTGCACAACATAAGTATTTTAAATGACATTGAATTTACACGTTAAACTTAAATTTGGTTCTCATTTGATAGCTGGACTTATTGTCAAAGGTGGCGTAGCGAAAACGCGAAAAAACTAGAATATCTCAAGAACGGCTAGTCCTAGAGTAATGGGGTTAGTCTTATTCTTTTTGTTGTCAAAAATCACGCTTAAAATAGGAATTTAATTGATATAATTGAGCACACGTAGTCTTTTATTTTTATATATAACGATTTTTGCTGGCCATTTCGCAAAAATAGCCCGTTCCTTTTTCCCGAATAGTAGTAGAATAACCTACAAATGATTTATATACAAAATTTTGTTAAATTTGGTATATAAATCACTTGTAGGTTATTGAAATATTATACTCCAAATTTTGTTAAATTTGGTTCATTAGTTTTTAGCTAGAGTGGATAAAGGCAATTTCTGCGGCCATTTCGCAAAGAAGGCAGATTCTTTTATTACGAATCGTACTATAATCTAATGAACACCAGGATTTCCCACAAAAAACATACCTACCAAATTGTATGAAATTCGGTCCATTAGTTTTTCAATTAGAGTGGATGTAATATCCACACAGACACACAGAAACATACACAGATACACCCTTACACACACAGACGTCTTCCTAAAAGTAGTTTTTTCGTGTTCTAGAAGTCCCAAAACGTGTAGATCCTTTGAAAATTCGAGTTCCGATCTTCGGCACGATTCCAATACTTTGAGCACATACACATATATATTATCTGTGTATTATCTGTGTATCTAAATTCCGTGCCTATGCAATTACAATAGTTGTGATTTTAAATGATCCCTAAACTTCTATTATTTCTTCAAGGAAGCCTAATTTTAACATATGCAGAATGCAAATATCTCAAGCGATTGTAAGATGAATTACATAAGAATTGCTGAATTTTTTTCACACAAAATTATTTAGCTCTGGAGTCTGGAATACAAGTTATATGAATGAAATATTCATTGATTTTGCATAAAGAATCAGATGATTTATATTTCGATACAGTTTTAAGTATTTAAGTATAATAAATTACTGTAGTACTGTGATAATGTAAAAGATATTACCACTGAATGAATCACATTTTAGAAATTTTTAAATGAAATTACATTTCAGTTGGAAAGTGTTTCATAATCAATGCTTATGCATGATTGATCTTTCTTGTTAATTTATGCAGGTAATAAATTACATTATTTCCTCAATACTGCATTGAAAACAGTTTTTAAATATTTGATCTATTTCTTCAGTACGGGCAAGTCTGATCCCTAACGCCAAATTAGAGTATGAGTATCATGAAATTTTTAAGCAGCATTTTACATTGTGCTTTTATATACTATATTGCTTTCGCGCTGGGTCGCCTTCTATACATATGTGAAGCCAACGTAAATATAAACTTCAGTTTGATTGCCACCAAAAATCCAAGTGACATCAAATAAAGTTTCTATTTTTATATTATATGTCCAATTATATATTTGAAAACAAATATATGATTGCACAAAATATGCTCTATTTTGTAGAATATTAATAATACCTTAGAGAAAGATTGATAAACTACAGGATAAAATATGACTCATTCTGTATCTTAAAATATACCTTTCCATACAACATATAATTTAACTAACTGAAAAAAATGTTTAAATCTCAAAAAATAAAAATGTAAAAACAAGACAAACCCTTTTTCAAAGAATAAGAAGATAATAAATAACGTAAATACAGATACATTACGATGTAGCACACATATATATCGAGGTTATAATGAAACTTCTATTTAACCTCGTGTGCGCAAATGAGAATAGCAAAAATATATACGAATAAAAATATCAGCATTTTATAAATAAGGAGTATTTCCACTGAAAATTATTGTGGGACGTGGAATGAAATATGATTAAGTTTAAGGATTATTAATAATATTGATTGTTTATTATCCATTAAAAACATGGCCGTTGATCTCATAAAGTGGAATCTATCTATCTATCTATATATACTAATTGCCAAGTGTCCGTCTGTCTGTCCGTCTGTCTGTCTGTCCGTCTGTCTGTCTGTCTGTCACGCTTTTTTTAGGCACTTCCCGAATAGATAGAGACTTGCAATTTGGTACACGGCTCGGTCGTTCGATAAAACCCCCTGGAAAAATCGAATTTTTCGAAAACGTTCTATAGAGGGGGTGTCCCACACCAAAACGTTCGAAAAGTGAAATGACGGGAAAGCATGCTTTGCGATGAGATAGAGACTTCAAATTTGGTATATGGGTAAATCACTCGAAAGGAAGAAAGTGTGCAATTTCAGATTTCCAATATTTTCTACTTAAGGGGGGGTGCCCCACACCAAAACGTTCGAAAAGTGAAATGATATGAAAGAATGCTTTGCGATGAGGTAGAGACTTCAAATTTGGTGTATGGGTAAATCGTTCGAAAGGAAGAAAGTGTGCAATTTCAGATTTCCAATATTTTCTACTTAAGGGGGTGCCGTACACTAAAACGTTCAAAAAGTGAAATGATAGGAAAGCATGCTTTGCGATGAGATAGAGACTTCAAATTTGGTGTATGGATAAATCACTCGAAAGGAAGAAAGTGTGCAATTTCAGATTTCCAATATTTTCTACTTAAGGGGGGGGGGGGTGCAGCACACCAAAACGTTCGAAAAGTGAAATGATAGGAAAGAATGCTTTGCGATGAGGTTGAGACCTCAAATTTAGTGTATGGGTAAATCGTTCGAAAGGAAGAAAGTGTGCAATTTCAGATTTCCAATATTTTCTACTTAAGGGGGGGTGCCCCACACCAAAACGTTCGAAAAGTGAAATGATATGAAAGAATGCTTTGCGATGAGGTACAGACTTCAAATTTAGTGTATGGGTAAATCGTTCGAAAGGAAGAAAGTGTGCAATTTCAGATTTCTAATATTTTCTACTTAAGGGGGGGTGCCCCACACCAAAACGTTCGAAAAGTCAAATGATATGAAAGAATGCTTTGCGATGAGGTAGAGACTTCAAATTTGGTGTATGGATAAATCACTCGAAAGGAAGAAAGTGTGCAATTTCAGATTTCCAATATTTTCTACTTAGGGGGGGGGGGTGCAGCACACCAAAACGTTCGAAAAGTGAAATGATAGGAAAGAATGCTTTGCGATGAGGTAGAGACCTCAAATTTAGTGTATGGGTAAATCGTTCGAAAGGAAGAAAGTGTGCAATTTCAGATTTCCAATATTTTCTACTTAAGGGGGGTGCCGCACACTAAAACGTTCGAAAAGTGAAATGATAGGAAAGAATGCTTTGCGATGAGGTAGAGACTTCAAATTTGGTGTATTGGTAAATCGTTCAAAAGGAAAAAAGCGTGCAATTTCAGATTTCCAATATTTTCTACCTAAGGGGGTGCCGCACACCAAAATATTCGATTTGCAGAATAAATGAGAAAACGCTCCTTTAAAATTTGATAGAGGCTTGAAATTCGGTATATGGGCTAATCATTTGATGGAAACACCCAAGACAAATATAGTTTTTCAAAAATGTTCGTTTAAGGGGGTGCTTCAGAGTAAAACGTTCGAAAAGTGAATTGATAAAAAACCACGCTTCGGATTGAGATAGAGATATCAAATTTGGTATAAGGGTAGATAGTTTGAAAGGAAGAAAGTGTAAAATTTCAGTTTACCAATATTTTCTACTTTAGGGGGTGCCACACGCCAAAATGTTCGATTTTCGGAATAAAGGAGAAACGCCCGTTTTAAAACGTGATAGAGGCTTGATATTTGATATATGGGAAAATAATCTGACAGAATTCACATAAAGAATAGAGTTTTTCAAAAATGTATAATTAAGGGGGTGGGTACTCCACACAAAAGCATTCGAAAGATGAAATGCTAGAAAAGTATGCTTCGCGATGAGATAGAGACTTCAAATTTAGTGTACGGGTAAAAAGTTGGAAAGGAAGAAAGTGTGCAATTTCAATTTTCCAACATTTGTTATTGTAGGGGGTTCCGCTCACTAAAATGTTCGATTTACCGAACAAATGAAAATCGCCTCCTTTACAATGTGATAGAGACTTGAAATTTAGTATATGGGCTAACCATTTGACAAAAAAAACCAAAGATGAGTACAGTTTGACAAAAATGTTCTTTAACGGGGTGCTACACAGAAAAACGTTCGAAAGGTGAAGTGATAGAAAAACATGCTTCTCGATAGGATAGCGACTTCAAATTTGATATTCGAGTAGTTTAAAATAGTAGTTTAAAAAGTAGTTTCGGATAGTTTAAAAGGAAGAGAGTGTGAAATTTTATATTTCCAATATTTGCTACTTTAAGGGGTGCGCACACTAATATGTTCGATTTTCCTAATAAATGAGGCACGCTTCCTTTTAAATGTGATAGAGGCTTGATATTTGGTATTTGGGCCAATCATCTGATAAAAAACACAAGACAAACAGAGTTTTTCAAAAATGTTCATTTATGGATGTACTTCATAGAAAAAAGTTCCAAAGGAGAAATAATAATATAGGAGTGCATCGGGATGAGATAGACTTTAATGTGTTGTACGGGTAGATAATTCGAAAGGAAGAAATCAGCAAATTTAGTCGAATCGATTTGTCGAATAAATATGAAACGCGAATTATTAAAAAATTTACCTTTATTCAAAGGTTGCTTATTGCGAGACCGTTGATTTTCAACGGGTATTCGGCTAGTATATACTAATTGCCAAGTGTCCGTCTGTCTGTCCGTCTGTCTGTCTGTCCGTCTGTCTGTCTGTCTGTCACGCTTTTTTTAGGCACTTCCCGAATAGATAGAGACTTGCAATTTGGTACACGGCTCGGTCGTTCGATAAAACCCCCAGGAAAAATCGAATTTTTCGAAAACGTTCTTTAGAGGGGGTGCCCCACACCAAAACGTTCGAAAAGTGAAATGACGGGAAAGCATGCTTTGCAATGAGATAGAGACTTCAAATTTGGTATATGGGTAAATCGTTCGAAAGGAAGAAAGTGTGCAATTTCAGATTTCCAATATTTTCTACTTAAGGGGGGGTGCAGCACACCAAAACGTTCGAAAAGTGAAATGATAGGAAAGAATGCTTTGCGATGAGGTAGAGACTTCAAATTTGGTGTATGGGTAAATCGTTTGAAAGGGAGAAAGTGTGCAATTTCAGATATCCAATATTTTCTACTTAAGGGGGGGGGGTGCAGCACACCAAAACGTTCGAAAAGTGAAATGATAGGAAAGAATGCTTTGCGATGAGGTAGAGACTTCAAATTTGGTGTATGGGTAAATCGTTCGAAAGGAAGAAAGTGTGCAATTTCAAATTTCCAATATTTTCTACTTAAGGGGGTGCCGTACACTAAAACGTTCGAAAAGTGAAATGATAGGAAAGCATGCTTTGCGATGAGATAGAGACTTCAAATTTGGTGTATTGGTAAACCGTTAGAAAAGAAGAAAGAGTGCAATTTCAGATTTCCAATTTTTTCTACTTAAGGGGGTGCAGCACACCAAAATATTCGATTTGCAGAATAAATGAGAAAACGCTCCTTTAAAATTTGATAGAGGCTTGAAATTCGGTATATGGGCTAATCATTTGATGGAAACACCCAAGACAAATATAGTTTTTCAAAAATGTTTGATTAAGGGGGTGCTCCAGAGTAAAACATTCGAAAAGTGAATTGATAAAAAACCATGCTTCGGATTGAGATAGAGATATCAAATTTGGTATAAGGGTAGATAGTTTGAAAGGAAGAAATTGTAAAATTTCATTTTACCAATATTTTCTACTTAAAGGGGTGTCGCACACCAAAACGTTCGATTTACCGAATAAATGAGAAAATACGTCTTTAAAATTTGATAGAGACTTGAAATTTAGTATATGGGCTAATCATTTGACAAAAAAACCAAACATGAATATAGTTTGACAAAAATGTTCATTAAAGGGGTGCTACACAGAAAAACGTTCGAAAGTTGAAGTGATAGAAAAAACATGCTTCTCGATAGGATAGAGATTTCAAATTTGGTGTACGGGTAGATAGTTTGAAAGGAAGAAAGCGTGAAATTTTAGATTTCCAATATTTTCTGCTTAAGGGGGGGTGCAGCATACCAAAACGTTCGAAAAGTGAAATGATAGGAAAGAATGCTTTGCGATGAGGTAGAGACTTCAAATTTGGTGTATGGGTAAATCGTTCGAAAGGAAGAAAGTGTGCAATTTCAGATTTCCAATATTTTCTACTTAAGGGGAGGGGTGCAGCATACCAAAACGTTCGAAATGAGATAGGGACTTCAAGTTTGGAGTATGGGTAAATCGTTTGTAACAAAGAAAGTGCGGAATTTCAGATTTCCAATATTTTCCACTTAAGGGGGTGCCGCACACAAAAATGTTCGATTTTCCGTCTACAGGGGGTGCTCCACACCAAAACGTTCGAAAAGTTAAATGATAGGAAAGCATGCTTTGCGATGAGGTAGTGACTTCAGATTTGGTGCATGGGTAAATCATTCGAAAGGCAGACAGTGTGCATTTTCAGATTTCTAATATTTTCTACTCAAGGGGGTGCCGCACACCAAAACGTTCGAAAAGTGAAATGATAGGAAAGCCTGCTTTGCGATAAGATAGGGACTTCAAATTTGGTATATAGGTAAACCGTTCGAAAGGAAGATAGTGTGTAATTTCAGATTTCCAATATTTCCTACTTAAGGGGGTGCCGCACACAAAAATGTTCGATTTTCCGAATAAATGAGAAACGGTCCCTTTAAAATTTGATAGAGGCTCAAAATTTTATATATAGACTAATCATTCGATGAAAACACCCAAAACGAATATAATTTTTCAAAAATGTTCGTTTAAGGGGGTTCTCCAGAGGAAAACGTTCGAAATGCGAATTAATAAAAAAAAACATGCTTCGAAATAAGATACAGACTTCAAATTTGGTGTACAAGTAGATAGTTCGAAAGGAAGAACATGTGCAATTTCAGTTTTCCGATATTTTGAACTTTTGGCGGTGCCTCAAAACTAAATGTTCGATTTGTCGAATAAATAAGAAACGCGAATTATTAAAAAATTTACATTATTCAGGGATTGCTTAATGTGGGGCCGTTGATTTTCAACGGGTATGCGGCTAGTATATACTAATTGCCAAGTGTCCGTCTGTCCGTCTGTCTGTCTGTCTGTCACGCCTTTTTCAGGCACTTCCCGAATAGATAGAGACTTGCAATTTAGTACACGGCTCGGTCGTTCGATAAAACCCCCTGGAAAAATCGAATTTTCCGAAAACGTTATATAGAGGGGGTGCCCCACACCAAAATGTTCGAAAAGTGAAAAGATGGGAAAGCATACTTTGCGATGAGATAGAGACTTCAAATTTGGTGTATAGGTAAATAATTTGAAAGGGAGAAAGTGTACAATTTCAGATTTCCAATATTTTCTACTTAAGGGGATGCCGCACACCAAAACGTTCGAAAAGTGAAATGATAGGAAAGCATGCTTTGCGATGAGATAGAGACTTCAAATTCGGTGTATGGATAAACCGTTCAAAAGGAAGAAAAAGTGCAATTTCAGATTTCTAATATTTTCTTCTTAAGGGGGTGCGGCACACCAAAACGTTCGAAAAGTGAAATGATACGAAAGCATGCTTTGCGATGAGATAGAGACTTCAAATTCGGTGCATGGGTAAATCGATCGAAAGGAAGAAAGTGTGCAATTTCAGATTTCCAATATTTTCTACTTAAGGGGGTGTCGCACACCAAAACGTTCGATTTACCGAATAAATAAGAAATGGTGCCTTTAAAATTTGATAAAGGCTTAAAATTTGGTATATGGGCTAATAATTTGACGAAAACACCCAAGACGAATACAGTTTTTCAAAAATGTTCGGTTAAGGGGGTGCTCCAGGTCAAAACGTTCGAAAAGTCAATTGATAAGAAAACCCTGCTTTGGAATGAGATAGAGATGTCAAATTTGGTGTAAGGGTAGATAGTTTGAAAGGAAGAAAGTGTACAATTTCAGTTTATCAATATTTTCTACTTTAGGGGGTGCCGCACACCAAAATGTTCGATTTTCGGGATAAAGGAGAAACGCTCCTTTAAAAACGTGTAGAGGCTTTATATTTGGTATATGGGCGAATCATCTCTTAGAAATCACAAAAAGAATAGAGATTTTAAAAAATGTATAGTTAAGGGGGTGGGTACTCCACACAAAAGCATTCGAAAGATGAAATGCTAGAAAAGCAAGCTTCTCGATGTGATAGAGACTTTAAATTTGGTGTACTGTTAAAAAGTTGCAAAGGAAGAAAGGGTGCAATTTCTGTCTTCCAACATTTGCTATTGTAGGGGGTGCCGATCACTAAAATGTTCGATTTGCCGAACAAATAAAAAACGCCTCCTTTACAATGTGATAGAAGCTTGAAATTTAGTATATGGGCTAACCATTTGACAAAAAAACAAACATGAATACAGTTTGACAAAAATGTTCTTTAACGGGGTGCTACTTCGAACAAATGAGGCAAGCTTCTTTTTAAATGTGATAGAGACTTGATATTCGGTATATGGGCCAATCATCTGATAAAAAACCCAAGACAAAGAGAGTTTCTCAAAAATGTTCATTTATGGGTGTGCTTCACAAAAAAAAGTTCCAAAGGAGAAATACTAATATAGGATTGCCTCGGGATGAGATAGACTTTAATGTGGTGTACGGGTAAATAATTCGAAATGAAGAAATGCGGAAATTTAGTTTCCCAATATTTTCTTCTTTAGGGGGTTCTGCACACCAACATATTCGAGTTGTCGAATAAATGTGAAACGCGAATTATTAAAAAATGTACATTATTCAGGGGTTGCTTATTGCGAGAGCGTTGATTTTCAACGGGTATTCGGCTAGTATATACTAATTGCCATGTGTCCGTCTGTCCGTCTGTCTGTCTGTCTGTCTGTCACGCTTTTTTCAGGCACTTCCTGAATAGATAGAGACTTGCAATTTGGTACACGGATCGGTCGTTCGATAAAACCCTCTGGAAAAATCGAATTTTCCGAAACCGTTCTATAGAGGGGGTGCCGCACACCAAAACGTTCAAAAGTGAAATGATAGGAAAGCATGCTTTGCGATGAGATAGAGACTTCAAATTCGGTGTATAGGTAAATCGTTCAAAAGGAAGAAAGTGTGCAATTTCAGATTTCCAACATTTTCTACTTAAGGGGGTGCCGCACACCAAAACTTTCGATTTACCGAATAAATGAGTAAAGGCGTCTTTAAAATTTGATAGAGGCTTAAAATTTGATATATGGGCTAATAATTTGACGAAAACACTCAAGACGTATACAGTTTTTCAAAAATGTTCGTTTAAGGGGGTGCTTCAGAGTAAAACGTTCGAAAAATCAATTGATAAAAAAACCATGCTTTGGAATGAGATAGCGATATCAAATTTGGTGTAAGGGTAGATAGTTTAAAAAGAAGAAAGTGTACAATTTCAGTTTACCAATATTTTCTACTTTAGGGGGTGCCGCACACCAAAATGTTCGATTTTCGGAATAGAGGAGAAACGCTCCTTTAAAATCAGGATAGAAGCTTTATATTTGGTATATGGGCGAATCATCTCATAGAAATCACAAAAGGAATATAGTTTTTAAAAAATGTATAGTTAAGGGGGTGGGTACTCCACACAAAAGCATTCGAAAGATGAAATGCTAGAAAAGCATGCTTCGCGATAAGATAGAGACTTCAAATTTGGTGTACTGGTAAAAAGTTGGAAAGGAAAAAAGTGTGCATTTTCAAACTTCCAGCATTTGCTATTGTAGGGGGTGCCGATCACTAAAATGTTCAATTTGCCGAACAAATGAAAAACGCCTCCTTTACAATGTGATAGAAGCTTGAAATTTAGTATATGAGCTAACCATTTGACAAAAAAACCAAGCATGAATACAGTTTGACAAAAATGTTCATTAACGGGGTGCTACACAGAAAAACGTTCGAAAGGTGAAGTGATAGGAAAAACATGCTTCTTGATAGGATAGAGACTTCAAATTTGGTGTACGGGTAGATAGTTTGAAAGGAAGAAAGTGTGAATTTTCAGATTTCCAATATTTGCTACATTAAGGGGTGCCGACACTAATATGTAATAATATGTAATACGTAACATGTAATACTAATATGTAATACGATTTTTCGAGTAAATGAGGCAAGCTTTTTTTTAAATGTGATAGAGATTTGATATTCGTTATATGGGCCAATATTCTGATAAAAAACCCAAGACAAAGAGAGTTTTTTAAAAATGTTCATTTATGGATGTGCTTCACAGAAAAAAGTTCCAAAGGAGAAATACTAATATAGGGGTGCCTCGGGATGAGATAGAATTTAATGTGGTGTACGGGTAAATAATTCGAAAGGAAGAAATGTGTGTGCGGAAATTTAATTTCCCAATATTTTCTTCTTTAGGGGGTTCTGTACACCAAAATATTCGATTTGTCGGATAAATGTGAAACGCGAATTATTAAAAAATTTACATTATTCAGGGGTTGCTTATTGCGAGACCGTTGATTTTCAACGGGTATTCGGCTAGTTAATATTAAAACGTACATCGCTCGTTGTTGTGCCGCAATAACCCTCCAATTATTTTTACCTTTTGTGTAAGCCCAGAAAAGAATGATTAATTAATATTAAAAAGATTAGACTATTTAAAACTTAAACAACATAATTTATTAAGAACATCAATTTATCATCAACAACAATTTATCATTTATATCATTTCTCATTTATTATCAATTTTCATTTAACTATTTTAGCTAGGGGAGATACGACCAAAAGTATTATTAATTTTACGAAGGTGTCTAGGACCGGTAACATCAGAGCACATACCTTCCAGTTTAGACTTGGGCTCATCATCTCGCTTGCATCGGTCTTAGTGCTGAAATACGTCCATAACTCTATAGTGTGTGGCTCCTACTCGCACTTTTCACTTCGACTGATACTTTATATCTGCAACTGCTAGGTCATGTTCGCTTCGCTCCTTTTGTCAAACTCTTTTCAACAACACTTCGTATGAAACCTCTTGCAACCACATTTCGTGTCAGACTTACTTCTGCAACATTTAGTATCCGAGTTATTTCTGCAACATTTCGTATCAAAGTTCCTTCTACCACATTTCGAATCGAAGTGACTTGTGGTTCCTTCGGCGGGGGGGGGGGGAGGTAGCTCCACCCTTCTTCCCCTTGGCGCTCTTTGGTTCTTCTGAACCCAATGGCATCACTTGACATTTATCAAGGCCCCTCTCAGCCCCCTTGGCCTGGGACACACAAATTTATTGTATTTGACCTAAAAGTTCACGCTGTTGTAAACACCAGCGCCAGCCAGACTCGAGCTTTGTTAGCCGTTCTAGGCACCATAAATATTGAAATAAAAATGTCTCATGTGAGGACATATTATGGCCTCACAATTATATTGTTGCTATTTTTAATACAGTAAATGGTTTTAAAGGTGTCTGTATGAAAATCGTGAAATCATATATGCGCCTCACTAATTTCCCTTTCTCTGTTAAGTGCGAATTGGTTCAAATTTAACGTACATTCAGGAACAAATACCTAATTTAAAAGTTACAAATAACAAAAATGGCTCTTACATTGTATTTTGTAATCGTACTAACACATATCTCTAATGAGTGAACTAATTTGAAACCAAGCTCATAATGCGGGATTCCTCGCTGGTTTCTAGATCACCAGTAACACAGTAACAAATGTGTGATAAGGTTAATAATTGTGCAAAATATTCTTTAGACGGTGGCATTTTTACTTTCTTATAATATAGAATAAAGTATAGAGAAAGCATTGTTTTCACGAAAATTTTCGATTTTAAGATTTGATGGCAATATATGTTTTGATCTTATTGAAAACGTTTTGACTATTGCTAGAGTGGTATCCGTCTGTCTGTGGTAAATTTATTGCGTACGCGATAGATATTACTGGACATAAATATTAATAGATATTAATTGATCACAAATATTTATGGATTTTCACGAAACCTTATATCCGGCTTTTATTAACGAAAAATCTAGAACTAAAAAGAACGTTTGAATTGCGAGCGGAAACTTCGAAATTTTATATTTTCCAAGCATGGCAGCAAAGGATAAAATTTGGCATAATTGTACATTAAAGGGATTATGTATGGCTCAATGATCACGAAACATAACAGTCTCAATTATTGTAGTGAAAAATAGCCGCGATGCAATTTTTGTGCTTCAGACGAAATGAACACTTTCTCGGGGAGGGAGGGTGTTACACACACCCCAAGAGAAGATACATTGTCAGACTTAGTATCAGACAAAAAACTTTTTAAAGCCCTTTATAATGAAGGGTAAAATGTTCAAAGTTTAATCATTTGGACCGATGCATTTTTTTTTATTCCTGAAAAATCCGAAAAAGAAAAACGTAACACAAGCTTCTTAAAAATGGATTCTGGTAAGAGAAAAACGAATACACTCCAGTTAGTTACTTTCCTTATATACATAATGTATAAGGAAAGTATTGTAACGGGGTCGAAAATTCGATTTCGAGTTTTCGACGGGAGAGCACGTTTCAAGCATCCCTGATCACGAATCAAACATTTTTGAAGTGATGTCTGTGTGTGTGTGTGTGTGTGTGTGTGTGTGTGTGTGTGTGTGAAAGTTTGTGTGTGTGTGTCAGTGGGTCTGTGGAGACCCTAATTGACGAACGAATAGACCGATTTGAACCAAATTTGGTACAAAAATCACAATCCGTAAACACTGGAAGCCTACTGTTTTTATACGCAATCGAATGTCCAGAACCCCCCTAAATTTTCGAATGAAATTTTGAAAAAATCGTCAAAAAATCAAAACCACTAATAAAGTTACGCAAATAGACATTTCTTATGTAATTTTTCATTAGAAAACGATTGACACAAATTTTAGAACGCTAACACGAACCGTTCTTGAGATATTGTACATTTTTCAAAAAAAAAATATCAAAATGTGATATAAAATAAAAAAAATATTTCCTATTGATAAACATGTTCCCTTTTCATATGCAATACCATGCGATACATTGGGTGACATCATTCTCGTGGATCTAGCTCGTTCCATTCATGAAAAAAGATACTCTGAGTAATACTTTTGTTTTTGAACACCAATAGTCATTTATCTGCTGTAAGAATAAATTATTTCTTAGTGCATAGCACTTGGCGAGATTTGGGCGACGAATTTGGCGGAATGTCGCCAAATTGGCGACTTTTTGAAATGTTGCCAAATTAACGAAAATCTCGCCAAATGGATAAAAATGACGCTAAATCAATGAAAATGACGACTAATTGTCGAAAATCCAATGTCTTGGAACGAATATTAGTATCTACTATAAGAAAAACCTATTTTTTTACTGTAAAAGTAGTAAACTCATTACATTATATAAGGAAAGTCATGTGTTGCCCACATCAGTTTTTTTTGTTTTAAAATACAGTGCGAACAAAAAATGTATTTACGCTATGTGCGATAGTGTGTTTAGCCATTAATGCGTTAATCGGAGACCGATGTTTTATACTGCATCGTAATTCATATGTCCTACAATTTAATCATTATTTTCTTAATTTTCTTAGCATATTCAATGATAGTAATGTAAATAATGCTAAATATTTGACAAAAGCAACATAGCATACTTTTCATTATTCATATTAACAGTATGTATTTGGAACTAAAATCATTTTATAATGATTAAATGTTTGTATTCATATTGTTACGAGAGTGTAGTATTCCATCACTTTCTTTTGTCTCTTTCGAAATCTAGGCGGAGAAAACACCCGTTCAAGCATCCTTTCCCATGCCGGGAATCTAGGATTTAAAGAAGATGAAGCTAGAAGGAGAGTTGCCAGATTTAGTGATTTACGCAAATTTGTCAACATTTGAGACTTCTTAAAAGGATCGTCAAAAACCGCGAAATAACTAGTGTTCTACGAGATATGATGTCATTCTAGAAATTTCTATAGCGATTATAGAAGGAGTCATCCCTTTGGAGAGTAAATACCAGCTAGATTGAACTCTGACGTTAACAAAATCATACATACACATAAATACAATATACATCTTTTAAAAAATGGCCGAAATACACTTTCTTCTGAAAAACGGCTTTCCCATCAAAATTTCAAATTCAAAAATTTAATAAAAGAACGATATTTCCTCTATACAATAGTATCGAAAGCCACGGTATAGTTTTTATATCTTCCCAAAGAAAAAAAAATTGTAAAATTACTTTAATTTCTTTCTTACACATTTTTCTTTCAGAAAATGCTAATTAATCTTGTCCACTTTATAAAAATCTGTTTTACTAGGTGATTGATTAAAAAAGCACCGACTTGGAAATAAAAAACGCTCAAAATTAAATTTTACCATTTATATTTTCTCTTGAGATTTTTTTTATTTTTTTTTTAAAATTAGAGTAATTGATGATGTTCGTGCATGCTAAACGCAGCACCTTATGTATTGTATATAACTATGGATATTTATGGAGGCTATATACATGTTAGTACAGTCGAATCTATATACTGAAACGGACTCAATAATTAGCAATTTGAATAAACGAAAAAGTTTCTAAATTATCATTCAGTAAACGATTGAAAGTTTTTAATATAAGAAAAAATTCCACAAATCATAAAAATATGCTAAATTCCATATTTAAAAGTACACAGAATCATCCGCATTAAAGTAAAAACATAAATGTTACACACATCACCTGACGGGGTGCATAAAGGTATGTAGAGCATTTCTTGTCATTTGCGCAGCTTAATTCATTGTCATTCGCGCAGCTTAATTCCTTGTCATTCACACAGCTTAATTCCTTGTCATTCGCACAGCTTATTTCTTTGTCATTCGCGCAGCATAATTCCTTGAGCTCAAAAATTGCCCAGACATACGGAAATCATTCACCAAAATATACTTACCCCATGAACAGGGAAATTTGCTTCATTGTAAATCAATAATATTAAATTAACTAGCCATTTTATCCGCACTTTGTGCGTTCTCAATAGCTAGTTGTCACTTTTCATTGTTCACCACACACACGTTGTTGATAACTAGTTTTAGTTCATTCAGTGAAAGGATATGAAATATTATAATTATTGTGTTTGAGAGGCAAATTGGTGTGAGGGTCTTGACAATCCCTTTGCATTTTAAATCCTAATTCGATTGTTTTATGTTTTCGATTATTTCGTTGATATGCAGTAGAGACGGACAGAGTAATACTAAAAGTTGGATTCAGGCTGGAAATCAACTTCCGGTTTGAATGATCTCGACAGTTCTCTGCTTTTATTCCAGGGCAACACAATTCTTGCTAAATCTCTCAGAAAATTAAAACTACTGGTATAAATTTCATGGTCTGTTTAAAAGGACTTATTTATACACTACAACTAACTGTGTACTCAATGTTCCGACATCATCGTAAAGAGCTATAAGTCTCAGGGGAAAATATATAATCAGCTATCAATAAGCAAAATACATTTTGTGCAAAAGATAATGAAAACTTGTACAGCGTACACAAATAACACAATAATGCACCATACAGCTGTTTTGAGGATATGCTGGATTCCCTTCGTCAAGAGAACCAACAAATCCGAAGTTCAAAAGAGGAAGGGGCGCAATAGCATCTATGATCTTAAATTCTTTGAAGTCTTCCATTACCAGTAAATTTATTAAGTTAGTTAGTGACTTGTCCAGTACTCGATTTTTGTTCGCGGTCGGCTCTGTAAAATTATCCCCTTTCTTCGTTCTGTTTCTTAAACTTTAAGGCTCTTATGTGTTTTCTTTTTGTTGGGTCTCATTTATTCTTGTTCGGGTTTGGCTCGTCTCAACGGGATATCCCTGTTGTGGTTTGGTGCACGCCAATCTTGTATATTACATCTTGTTTCGTATTGGTTGGAGTGTTCTTCATACTGCTTTTTGATTGGCTCTTTCTCGTGAGCTCTTAATCCAGGTCTTGGATATATAACAATGTTTCTTCTACTTGCGCTCATTCCTCTTTCAGACTTCGGGTTTGTTCGAAAGAGTTGTATGCTGCATTATTTGTGTTATTTGTGCGTATACACTTTGTTCAAATTTCCCTTATAATCAACTATATCCGAAAGTCCATACCACTACCATTTAAGTTTTTAATAGATTTGATATCATTTATTCAGTATAAGCGTCTATACGTATACATTCATTTTAAATTATTTCAAAGTTTTTATTTCAGATAAACAAGTTGTTTCGAATGAGAGGAAATGCAAGAGTTGAAATTTTCTGGCTACAAATAACAGTACTGTGTATTAATTAATTTTCTTAATTAAAGTCAATAGAGTGGATGTGTTTATGGGCATTCTTTGAATACAAATATCTTTATAGCTTTAATTTCGAATTAAATGGCTCAAAATAATCAACTTTACCTGTTACTGAGATTATTCCCCTTTACGGATGTGCCAACAGGGAATTTAAAGTCATGTCATGACCTTATTGATTACAATTATGTTCAAAATCCAGACTATTTTAATGTCACTAATTACTTTTAAAAAATGCATTCTGACATGTAAATGTCATAATCAAGGTCATTCACAGTATTTATGTAAGATATTAGTCCCATGTTTATTACATTGTTAATTTTTTATGTGGATAACATATATGGTTGGGGTTTGAGGACGGAAAATAATAGATAACAAGAAAGATCAATCATGCATAAAGCACTGATTATGAAACACTTTCCAACTGGAATGCAATTTCATTCAAATATCTCTAAAATGCGATACATTCAGCACTGATATACTTTCAATTATCACATTACTACCAAAATTTATTATATTTGAAAACTTAAAACTTCATTGAAAAATTGAATTTCATTCAAATGACGTCACCGAAATATAAATGGTCTAGCTCTCTATGTAAAAGCAAAGCGTTTTTCATTCATATCATTTTTATTCCACACTATAGAGCTAAATAATTTTGGGTGAAAAAAACTCAGCAATTCTTATACAACTCACCTTAAAATCACGTATGTACATTCTGTATCCATTAAAATTATAGGTTTCGTTGTAGAAATGATCAAAATTTGATGATCGATTACACTCAATATTGTAATTACGTTGGCGCAGAATATAGATACATAGAAAGTACTAATAAAAAGAGCGGTTTTAGGAACTACACTAGAAGGAACAACACTAAATATAAATGTAAAATAACTTTAAAAATCACGATTTTTGCACAGGGAAAATAAAAGGTGGATACCATATTTTTTTTGAAGAGGGTCACGTGATCTCTTCATATAATATGGGTGTGATTATTATTTTAATTCTTATTTAAAAAAGTATAGAACATACTTCGCTGACTTTCTTTTTATATATTTTATGGAATAATTTGTATCTTTCCTAAAAATTTCGAAGCCGGTTTGGAAATTTTAACTCCGCTTAAAAATGTTTGAAAAATTAGGTCCCATGGGGTTCAATGTGTTTCACGTTTTCAACACAGGTTCCATCCAAAACTAATTTGGTGATAATATATATTTACATTCCCATATGTTCCACAGGCCTTCTCAACAACATACTAAAATTTCATTTTCATCAAGTCATTTACACGTCAGTTATCGTGCAAACGGACAGACAGGCAGAATGAACGAAGTCATAAACACTTTTCAACTACGTTGGAAAATGTAAATAATTCCTCTTGTTTTGTCGGAAATAGGATCCAGATTATGGTTATATAAAAATAATTTCAATGTTGTGATATTTTGAGCTGCTTTTTCCGTAAATAATTAATAAATAGCCTTCCGAGCAAGTATTCATTTCATTTTTCTAATTTTTCTTAAAAATATATAATAACCTGAAAAATAGAGAAAAAAAATAGTTCGTTCGATACAAATTCCTCCGTGGTGAAGGAGCGCCTATGCACCACGTCCACAATACCTCCCACGGTATCCCATGCCGAAAGGGAGAAGATTTGCAGCTTCACTTTTATAGAGGTTCCCCGAAGATCTAACTTGGCCTCGACATGACAACATACATGGCCGCTGGCGGGATTCGAACCCGCAACCCGGCAATCCAGCGGAAACGCATGCCCCTGACCGCTCGACCACCAGATCGGCAGATAAAAATAGTAAATGACAAAACTATGTTCCAGAGAATTTAGAATAAAAATCTATATTAGTGAAAACAGATTTTATAGTTTTCGAGTAATCGTTTGGTAAATTGAAGAAAATTGAAAATATTTCGTTTTTCAATATTTAATGCTTATATCTCAAAAACTAAAAGAACTACATTTGAACAATAAGCAGGAATTTGTAGCTCTTTAAAAGTATTATAAGTGCATATAATAGGATTTTGGAATACCGTTTTCGAAAAAAATCTAAAATATTATCTGTTCGAACGAATATTTTTTTTTTCATTCTGCATATTTTGAATCGATATATCTTTGGTGCTATAAAAATTAATATAAATAATAAGTGACAAAAATATGTACCAGAAAATTTAGTTTCTAATTTCTAAATCTATACTTATTTTCAGACAAAAGCTCTTATAGTTTTCGAGTAAACGTCTCTTCTATTTGAGGAGGTATTAACATTTTACGATTTGAAGTTTGCATCTTAAACACTAAAATTGATAGCTATAAACAATGAACAGAAATTTGTAACTCTCTGAAAATCTTAAAGTACATATTATATACAAATTTAGCATCACGCTCTGTTTTTCATTTTACAAAAGGTTATAAAATGTCATTAACGCAAATTCATTTTGGCTCCATCGAACTGGAACTACCGTCAATTTTTATACCGAATTTTAATTCAATCGATTACGTATATGAGCAAAATCTTTCAATACTTAAAAATATACTTACGAGTACTGTGTATGATATATGCATTTTTTAAACTAAAGCATTTCTTTATGCTTTCGTAGAAAATATATGATTGTGTCACACTTGGTGTCAATTAACAAAGTAGCTTTGAAAATGCTGTAATCTAGTGAAAAATACGCATGGGTGGAACATTACCAGCAATCAAACAAAACAATCCGTAGAAAAAAAACAATCCATTGCACTGTTTTCGTCTTTGTAACAATATTTAATATTTCTATTAAATTCGATTTCCTTTTGAGTATATGCCAGTTACTCAGAGAAAAGTAGTTACATTGAGTTGCATATTTAGAGAAAAATCTGTTATATCTGTTTTGTTTTTTATAAACGAACTGACAAATTAAGTTGTCATGCAGCTGAGGAATATGCGCAATATTAAAATTTGGAGAAATTTTGAGTCATCAGCACCATGAAGAACACCTACATTTGTATTCTAATTTGGAAATGTTATTGACACGAAAACAAAATTTTACATTAGCATTTAGAGTTAAAGATTTCAAAACATAGTACAATTTTTTGTAGTGATTCTTTAACCTCATTCAATAATTACTTTTGTAATGATGATGTTTGGAAAATTCATATTTATATTTCTTCATATTTATTTTTCAGCTCCATATAGAAATATATAATGCTCCATATAAAATTATGTAATTGAAGCATTTTAGGGTCCACTCCAAATTTATAAATAAGAGTAATTGTCTCAGTAGCTCAATAAATATA
This sequence comes from Amaurobius ferox, assembly GCA_951213105.1. Lineage (NCBI taxonomy): Eukaryota > Metazoa > Arthropoda > Arachnida > Araneae > Amaurobiidae > Amaurobius > Amaurobius ferox. The sequence goes on from OX578136.1 coordinate 97,632,925, forward strand.
TTATCATTTAATTAGCCGTATATCTGCAGTTCGATAGTCATCCAGACTTGAATTCTTACGAATGATACTTGAGCATATTAAATCTGTAGGTCAGATTCATTAAAATCACTGCGATCTACATAACACCGAAATTTTCAAGTCAACGATTTTCAGCTTTTGAATAGAAGTATTGTGATTTATTTTTGCATTGCGAATGACTACAGTTTATAAGGCATTTGCCAAAGCACAAGTCAAGTGGACGAACAAGTAATCCACCTTTTCTGCATTCCGATTTCAACTTACAAATAAATATAATTCCTAAAACATATGCATTAATTATAGAATACTTATTAAAAACACATTTTATTTTTCATTTTATGATAATTTATTTTAACAACATATATATATATATATATATATATATATGCCTTTCACTAACATATTCAATTTATAATTTTACAATTTGCATTTATATTCAATTTAACTTAGGCGAATGTGACGACGAAGTTCAATATATAATAAACTGTTTTTAACATACGCAAAATTCATCATGAGTTCTAAAGGAGTCATTTTTGTGGATGGCCTACGCAATTGTAGGATCTTTTGCAAGAATCATCTTGGTCAGGGACATCTTTGAGGCATGCCTTCGTATTTATTTCTATATCGAATTTTATTTTAAGACTTTTATTTTTACGCCCATCATCAACCATTTACAGTCACTTAGGTTCATCAACTTTTCATCTTTTCATTTCCAATTTTTTCTGATTTCTTGCACGGGCACTTGACTTGCTTGCTCTTTGCCCCCCATTCACTTCTTCCCATTCTGCCCACTGGCTGGCGCGCTTATGCGAGGGAGTTGTTAGTGGCCACAGATACACTGGCCGCAGATACACTGGTCGTAGCCGCTTGAGGACTAAAGTACCACGTGACCCTACGACAAGTGTGAGATTTATTTATTACCCACACATAATTTTTTTTAAATAAATGTCAACCAGTGGCGACCGTCTTTCTGCGTTCATTATTTGACACTTACAAAGTTACTTGAAGCCATATGGTACTTGTTGCTTGAGATTATAAATGTCTTATAGGATGTAGTAATTTACAATGCAAAAGCAAAGCATCATTGTGTCATCACAAGCTTTGTTATCAATTTATGGATTATTAAGATGAACATTATGATAGCTTGAGTAAAAAATTAAAGTGACACGGACTCCTTCGAATCAAAAGTTATAGTTTCATATAAAATGACAAAAATGTGTTAGATTCACTTCTAATATAAAAGAAAAGATACGATGTTAATAGCTAAATTATTATAAAGTCCTATGGCCAGTCACAAATCATTAAACCGATGACTGCTTAAACATGTGTTCTGTACTATAGTTTCATAAAGAAAATTCTTACTAGTCTTTCTAAATTTGCAATTTTTTTAGGATATATATTTAGGACCATTGAAAAGTTATCACTTGAAGATAATAAAAATTGTAATTTCACTTTGAAGTAATATTAAAAAAATATACGTATGCATGTGTTGCATAAAAAAAACCTGGTTTTACATTCTCATAATATTCTTTCCGTGTTGTACTAGAACGTATCCACCATTCAATTCTACTGTTAAATTTTCTATTTCTGATATTCCTTCTCCCTTTAGAGAGTTTAAACCAAATAGTGAAAATTAGATTCTTCGTGCTTATGTGCTACCTCAAATGCAGAGAAATTGTACAGATAAATATGTTACGGTTTAAGTTTTCCCTAGGTGGCGAAAATGAAATATCCTTTCAGAAAAGCAACAACTTATCAAACATATATATCTGGCGCCAGAGGACTTAACATGCATCAGAGGAATGTTACCTATTTGAATTTATGGATAGAATGGCTAGTCATGAGATGTTTTCTATATTATATGTTACATTTCAAATCAAATATTTGATCTTAGAGAAGCGTAGCATGTCCTAACAGAGAGTGTATGATAAACTTTTAATAATTTGATAAATATAGTCCATCAATAAATATTTTAAATTTTCTTAGTATTTCTCTGTAATTGAAAATAAATCAGGATATAATGGAATAAATATACAACAAAGATCAATCATGCATAAAACATTGATTACGAAACACTTTCCAACTTCAATGCAATTCCATTTAAACATCTCTAAAATGCGATACATTCCTCGGTAATATTTTTAAAAATATCACAATACTACATTAATTTATTATATTTGAAAACTTAAAAGTTCAGCGAAAAAAATAAACTTCATTCAAATGACGTCAATTAAATATAAATCGCCTGGCTCCTCGGTAATGTTTTTAACATTATCATAATACTACAATAATTTATTATATTTGAAAACTTCATCAAAAACAACTGAAATTTATTCAAATGACGCCATCGAAATATAACACACCTGGCTCTCTCTATAAAAGCTGCATTTCATTCATAACATTTTCCCATTCATTTCATTCATCACAATACTATAATAATTTATTTTACTTAAAAATTTAAGACCATGGAGTTACAAGTAATAAAACTCTATGCTTAAAACTTCAATGAAAAAAATCGTCCTTCTCTCTGTAAAATCAATGAATATTTCATTCATATCAGCTAAGCAGACTCCATGAGCTAAATAATTCTGCGTTAAAGAAATGCAGCTATTATTATACAACTCATTCTACATATTTTGCTGTTTACATTTTGCATAAGTGAAAAATAGGCTTCGTTGCAGAAATAATCAAATTTGGATGATCATTTAAACTGAAATATATTTTCGTTGCGTTGTTTCAGTATGTAGATGCACAGAATTTGAACAAAAATAAAGCCGTTTTAGGACGGATACAACACTCAATATGAATTAAAAAGAACTTTAAAAATAACGATTTTGAGTCAAGATGGATGGCATAATTCATTTTGAAGTGGATCACGTGATTTTTTTTCATATAATGGTCACGTGATCGCTTCATATAAAAGGTGTAATTATTATTTTCACTTTTATTTAAAAAACTAATGAATATATTTTGCTGAATTTTTTTTATATATGTTACGGGATAATTTGAATATTACCTAAAATTTTCGAAGCAATTTGTGAATTTTAAATCCGCTTAAAAAATGTTTGAAGAATTACGTCTCATCGGGTTTAATATATTTCATTTTTTCAACCTAGGTTCAATCTAAAACTAATTAGGTGATATTATGCATTTATATTCCCATAGGTCCTACAGACCGTCTGAACAACATACTAAAATTTCATTTTGATTAAGTAATTTTTACGGCTGTTATCGTGCTAACGGACAGACAGACAGACAGAATAAGCAAAGTCATTAACACTTTTCAACTTTGTTGCAAAGTGTTAAAAAATATAGAAATGTAACAGATATTTAATAGTTGTTTAACTTTGATATTATTCTTTGTTTAACCCACGGTTACTTGAGTGCCAGTACTGTATAAAATAACATATTTGAATTAAGTTTTAATTCTTAATGCTTTCAATGCAGGTGATATTCAAGTGAAGCCAAATCTATCCAATTCCTTTTCTTATTTGCTTTACGCACTGTGTATATTTATGTAGGTTATAATGGAAATAGACGTATATCCAGAATGAGCATAAACATTGTCAACGTTTGTGAAATTTCCTCTTTCACTACTGGCATGCAATAACAACTGAATAAATGTCAACAATAAAATAATTTTTCCCTCACAAAGTTCCTCCACAAATTTCCTTTATACATTTCCTCAAACACGATTCCATCACAATTGAGTTTCTCACGATTTAAAGGTATATTACTATGTGGTAAACTTAGTGGTAAACTAAATTATGTGGTAAACTTAGTTTGACATAAATCGTTCAATACTGTCTCATGAAAAATCAGAACATATGTTTAAAGGCTGGGAAATTGGAATCTAAAACATATTCTTAGCGGATTTCGTGAGGCTATAAGTGATCAGTTTTCATGTGAATAACACATTTTTGTAACCCCGCAGAAAGAAGTTTGAAGCTCAGGTGAATCCGATCCATTACTTTGAACATTCATATATGATAACGGTTTTCTGCACATTTTCTTTTTGGACTATGGACCCTTAATTTAAATGTTGATTAAACTATCTTGACACCTGTTTAAAATTTAATTTTTTAATTATTTATTCGTAATTTCATACTGTATATTATTTACTAAATATAAAATAATTACAAATCATTAATCAATCGAAATCAATCAAGGAATACAACACTGTAAAGCGTAGGATGTTATATCATACGCATCATATAGTAGTCGTTGCCCTCTGTTATCTAAAGTACTGAAACAAGCCCAAGGACGGAGTGTCCATTGTAATTTGGAGAGGACTGCAGCTTTCGTTAGTTCTAGAGTTTGAAGCATCCAAGGCGAAAAATTTAGTTTTGCATGAGAAAGAGCAAAACTGAATGCTGCAGCGGATTTCTTGGAGGACATTCTAAAAGTAGCAGGCCATATTCATGTTGAACCTAGCCAAATATTGAAAGTAATATGTTCATTAAAATCTTTGTAAGATGTGTATTTACAATTCCTTGAAAGAATGGTTAAAAGTGCTATGACATTATATACTCATGGTCGTTTTGGAATTAATATAATATATTGTTTTTAATAGAGTTTCAAAAGTTTTGTGTTTACACTATAACTGAGTAGAAGGTTATGATGCATGAGCGCAGCGAAGTCCATTCTCTATTTCTAACCAAGCGAAATCAACATTTCCCTGACTTCTGTAATCGCTTTAAAACTACAATAAGTTGAAAGATGGAATTTTGAATACATACGATGCTGTATATAAGGAGGTTTTCATACATATTTTCAAAATCACAACTTCAATTATCAAAACGAACTAAAACGATGAAAAATACCTCTTTTAAACTGCACATGTTCACTGTGCTTCCTGCAAATAGCGTGTAAAAATAAAATATAAGCCTAGCGGCACTTCGGATATGTATAACCGTTGTTGTACAAAATGTTAATAAAAAAGTCCAACATTGGGCTACACTACATTCTTTTGTACATAGTTGTTAGAAGGACTTAACGACACGAAATGCATACCATAGAGTTAGAGATTTGCTCTTTAACTCCATAATACATACAATAATAAAGCTTAAATCTATTTAAATACGTTTTTGTGATTTAAATGTGTTAATATGATATCATTGTTTACATGTATTCTGATTTGTCTATCTTAATATTTAAATTATAGAAACGTATAAGTTCTTATAGTTCTTATTATTCATTTTTAATTTTGCATGAAAACATGGTTCCACCATTCGATTTCAATTCGAAATTCCCTTTTTATATTTATTTTCCCCTCAGATAGTTAAAATCAAATATTTTAAATTAGATTCAACATGCTTATATGCTTCCCCGAATCCTCAGAAATGTATAAATAAATATGTTACGGCTTGAGTTTTCCCAAGATGATAAAGATGAAATATATTTCACAGAAGCAACAACTTATCAAACAAACATATCTGGGGCCAGAGGACGTAGCATGAATCAGTGGAATATTACCTATTCGAATTTCTCAATAGAGCGTGTCACCATGCAATGAATTTTATATTATATATTTGATTTTAAAATCAAACATTGGAGCTTTGAGAAAGACGCATACTGCTGGTAATCAGATAAAAATTATTATATACTTATAAAATATTTTGCAAAAGCAACATATTATTTTAGTAACTAAACAGATTATTCAGCTATTTGTGTTGAAACAATATAATGATTATGAATAATAGAATGAAAAAATAAATGTGTTAAAAACTTTTGAATCTCATAAAAATAACACTTTATAGAAAGAAAACTCCTCATAAAGTACCAAAAGCTCATTCTAAGTTTTTGGAGAGCAAAAGCTAGCTACACTTTCAAGTCTAGGTACATTGCTCCAAACACTTCACGTAATCACATGTAGACCTCTATAGTTATAGTTAGTTTTTAGACTACGTTTAAAAAGGGATATGTGTGATTTGAAGGAAGGCAGGTTACCTTTGACAGGTTACCTAGATTTGAAAGTACAGATCTGGTTCTCAGGAAACTTAGCACAAACCATTTTGAAATTTCATCATTTTTTAGAAGAGAGGTTTTTTTGTACTTACCAGAGACTTCTTTACCATGAAGTATTATTTTGGGGAGATTTCCATACTTTCTGCTGAGATATTTATTAATAATGATAAAACATGCATTGCACATTCATTGCCCATTCAATATCCTAAACTTCGTTTTTTCATGTATTCACAATTCTTGAAATTCTGAAGTTATTTATCTTCAAATTTTAAAATAAAAGTATGTACTTCCCATCAAAAGGCTTTAAATGGTCCATCATTATTATTATATGTTTATATATTATTTACATTGAAAAAATAATAAAAAATGCTCAATAAAACTACTAATGGCATTGTCTATCTATATCAGTATTTTTAACTTATTTTAAATGATATCAGGTATTTACATTTTTAGCGAGGTCGAAACAATAGAAAGTTCACATTTTGTACTGTACAAAATCGAAAGTACATATCGAAAGTAAATATAGAAGTACAATATTGAAAGTACAATGTCGAAAGTACAATATCGAAAGTAAGTATCGAAGTACAATATTGAAAGTTCAATGTCGAAAGTACAATATCGAAGTACAATATCAAAAATTATTCATGTGTAGAGAAATCATGCATTGAACACATCATATTTTTTCTTTTTACTTCAATTTTTTTCTAGCTGCCTGATTTTCTAAGACCATTACTACGAATGTGAAATTTTAATTTTTAAAAAATCATGTACCTTATTTAATTATTCATAGTGGAATGTATAACACCGAGGTGCAAAATTATACACCTACCTGTTCTGTAAGAAAAATAGAGGTTTTTTGCAGCATAAAGAACTTAAAACAGATACTTTCTTCAGTAGATGCTTCCTGCTTTCTGATTGGACTGCATTGCAATATATTGCCTCTTTGTTGTTGTTTTTATGACAAGAAATATACTTTAGCCGGAACTCCAGATTAGAGTAGATGCCCATTAGCTCATATACATGTACGAGGTATACCACACACACAAGCAATTTTTCCTTTGAACTTGAAGACAGATAATGGACAATTTGGGCACAGGTGGTAATCGTAGTATGGAAAATCCACAGTAGGTAGACTGTTCTTATGGATATAATTTGACTCCAGAAAATTTCTAGTTTAGAGTTAGTTCTCTGGCTCGGATTGCTTTGAGTTTTTTGAAAGAGAACAACAGTCTCTTACAGAAACAATTTCAAATATTTAATTTTGGAAGTATCAAATATATCTTTTCAATCCTTGAGAAATGTCTTCAAGCCACAAAAAATGTTTTCTCATTAATTTGAAATAAAGTTACATTTTCAAAATTCGCAATAACAAATTTAAAGTCTCGCAACTGATCAGGCAAATTTTATTTAGAGATTTGTCCTTGATGAAATGATTTCTTATTAATTCATCAGATAAAATTCCCAAATCGAATTAATGCTACTTGATAAAAATATTAAATAGCAAGCACACAATTAAAAGATTTTAAATAATATATTTAAAATAGATTACATATTCAATTAAGAAATATATCTGATTTATTCAGAGAGGAGTTAATTAAAATATTAAAAGAAAATGTATAATATATAATTTTTTGAAACAGTTTTGTTAATTATATCATGAATAATCCTTATTTAAAGTTGATCTTTTTTGCGCGTTTTTGCGATTTCTTTAAGTACTACTTAAAACAATAAGTGCTGTTTAATGAAAAGTCTCTTAATTACTGTAACAATGATTAGCATTCATAAATTAAATCTGCATTGAAGCTATAAAAAAACGTCGAAACACTTATCTATGTAGCCTTCTTTTCTTAAATGAAAATTTAATTGTGTTATTCAAATTTTATCCAGAAAATTGCACAAAAAATATAATGATTCCGATTTCTTTTGTATTTTAGTTTGTGGAATCAGAATATTGCATTTTCTTCCTTTGGGTCTCATACTAAAATTCTAAACTACAGATTTTTTGTTTTGCTTTTTTAATATACTAAGTAATGCTTTTACAAAAATTTTGGATATTTCATTTAACCATAGATATGCTATAGATATGTATGAAATAAATAGAATACGTCACAGATATGCATAGATAACCGTAGATATGCATAGTATAAAGGAATAATAGGGGGGAAATCTTAATCATGGTCAATATATGGCCAGAAAGTTTAGGGACGAGAATCTTTTGACACTTTTTAGGCAAATGCCTTACGCGTCTGTTACGTATTAAGAAAACCGCGATAACTTGCCACCGGAAGAATGTCAGTATCGCTTAAATTAATGACTGAACTCGACCACATTTAGCATTAGTGTCATCATTCGGTAGTCGGCAAAGCTAGAACAAGACCATGATTACTCTTTTATTTCAGTTACCAGCATCCGTGGAACAGTTAGCCGCATTTCAGCACTATTCAACATGAAAAAGACGTCGCCTGTAATGTCAGCATGGAAACTTGCTATGACCCGCAATTTTGCAAACCACTGTAAAAACCGATAAATTTAGTTTTAAGAAACACCCGTCATTAAAAGTCATAAAAATTGAGCTCACGCTCACTTCTAAAGTTCCGCAAACTCACACTTTCGATTTTAGAGATTGAACTCTAAAAGATCACGTTCTGATTGCAAGTTGTATCTGTAATGGGAATTCCACTTTAAACAGGTTCTATTATGTATTAAACAAGAGGTGGACAAACTACGACCCACGTGCCAAATACGGCCCGCCCATGTATTCAATAAGGCCCACACAATAAATATGGATTTCTATAAAGCTATTCCAATATCAGCATTTTCAAACTTGGTAAACAGTGTCCAAAATATACGGCAAAGTTTGCATCCTCATATCTATGAGAATAATCGTTTTCAACTGTAAAACATAGGAAAATAAGTCTTTTACTAATATATAACGTCCAGAAGTTCAGGCAGAAAAAGTACTAAAATAGACAGATAAATAAGCAAAGTAAAAATTTGCATTTATTATGTTCATAACGTTTGAAAAAAATCCAATTATATAGTGGCATTTAACAAATTTTCAAAATGACTTATCAAATTATTTACTTATTTTCAAGGTTGCATATAATGAGAAAATTCCTCCTGCCACTTACATTGTGTTCTAGATTTAAAAATGATCTTTCGACTTCTACGACGGTAATGAGGGTATATTTATTACCTATAACATTTGTAAAGTTCCTTTTCAATAAAAGATGAATTATCATTATGATAACAGAAGTGGCGACACGTCAAAATCTCAAATCATTAAATCAGCAAAACAAATGACACATCTTAAAACCAGATCCAAAGGTCTGGTTTTAAGCATGTGCTGTTGTTAATTAAGCATGTTGGCATCTGTTTTTTTAACACTTTACAACAAAGTTGAAAAGTGTTTATGACTTTGTTCATTCTGTCTGTCCGTTAGCACGATAACTGCCGTAAAAATGACTTAATCAAAATGAAATTTTAGTATGTTGTTCAGCCGGTCTGTAGGACCTATGGGAATATAAATGAATAATATCCCCCAATTAGTTTTGGATTGAACCTGGGTTGAAAACATGAAATACATTGAGCCCTATGGGACCTAATTTTTCAAACATTTTTTAAGCGGATTTAAAATTCACAAATTGCTTCAAAAATTTCTATCAATAGGTAATATTCAAATTGCTCCAAAAAATATATAAAAAAAAAATTCAGCGAAATATATTCAGAAAATTTTCAAATAAAAATTAAAATAATAATTACACATCTTATATGAAGCAATCACGTGACCATGTTATGAAAAGATCACGTGACCCACTTCAAACTGATAGATGGCATCCATCTTGTCTCAAAATCGTTATTTTTACAGTCCTTTTTAATTCATATTGAGTGTTGTATCCGCCCTAAAACCACTTTGTGTTTGCTTAAATTATGTGCATCTACATACTGAAACAACGCAATTACAATATATTTGAGTTTAAATGCTCATCCAAATTTGATTATTTCTTCAACGAAACCTATTTTTCACTTATGTAAAATGTAAACAGCAAAATATATAGAAGGAATTGTATTAGAATCGCTGCACTTCTTTAACACAAAATTATATAGCCCACAGAGTCTGCATAGCTGATATGATTGAAATATTCATGGATTTTACAAAGAGAAGGTCGATTTTTTTCGATGAAGTTTTAAGCATAGAGTTTAATATGAATGAAGTTGTCATTTGAATGAAGAAAATTTTTTTCTATGAATGCTTAAGTTTTCAAATAAAATACATTAATGTAGTATTGTGATAAATTTTAAAATATTACTGAGGAATGTATTGCAATTTAGACATGTTTAAATAAAATTGCATTGAGGTTGGAAAGTGTTTCAAAATCAATGTTTTAAGCATGATTGATCTTTCTTGTCAATTGTATCGCCTCTGAAGATGAACATAAGGATTTTTGAAAGCGCTTTGGCTGTACTTGATGTACGTTTGAGAATGATTGTTTAATAAAAGTGACGTTTGGATCAGGTTTTAAGATGTGTCATTTGTTTCGTTGATTTATTATTATGATAATAAATAAAACTGCTGAGAAACAACTGGTTTGAAATAGGTTGTTTTTCCTTTAAATTTAGTTGCGTCCTTCTAAATTCCAGTCTTATTCACTGATATTTTTAAGTAGACTAATCGAATGACATTTTATCTTAGTTGAAGAAGTTAGTTCACATAGCAACTGAAACCGTTTCTTTCCTTCTGTGTTATATTTTGTTATGACCTAGTCTCAACCACTGTTAATTTTATAGTAGTTTGATCGATGAAATTAACTTTCGGAACTTGTTACTTCATTTTGTTATTTTCTTCACAATTACTTTCCCATACCTCTGTACCTTTCTTCGTTGTTTTTTACTTTTCTTCTATTACAAGAGTTTTACTATTTTTCTTCCCTCTAAACTCTTTCATGTTCTATTTTTCTTTCAATAGCGGACACCACCTGCTCGCAAATGTTCTCTGTGAGATATTTTATTCTAGCTCTATTTAAATTACGCTTCGCTTTCCTCTTTGCGATTTGGTCTCAGCGGACTATATCAGTATCACTTTTTACCAATGTTTAATACTAATATACCAAGGTGCAATTTTCTGAAAAAACTCATATTTTACTCACGATGTGACCCTTCTGTGGTGAATTAAATTTAATAATCTTAATCAAAGTGGTCGTGATTGTAAACAAGTGAATGCTATGCTGACCGCAAAACCAACCATTGATTCTGTGCTTGAGTCCCTTATCATAATCATTAAATCACAAACACTACTCATTAAAATCCACATGTTTAACTTTGAAAAGAAATTAACATTTATTCACACTTCTATTATTATTATATTTAAAATTACATAAATTTATTATAAACTCGCTTAAGGAGGAGAAATGACCCATGTGAGACCAACCCGTTGTAATCTGATTCCAACGAGCAAACATTAACCTAATATACATGAAGACCAGCATACAACTTTGTATTTTGACCTCGTTTTGATGATCTGTTGATCTGCATGGATGTCACGAACGCTTGGACATTTGGAGTCAGACTTTAACTTTTTGATACACCACTTCAACTATTATGATATTCTAAATACTGGCACTGGATAACATTCTGAAAACCGACACTGCAATAGTCTGAATAACTTGAATACTCTATCTCACAATAATCTTCGTTGACCTTCTTTCCCCAATATCATTATTTTGCCTCGTGTGAAAATTCGCCCTTTTGCTCTCATTGACTGTTCCTCAATGTGAGGTCGAAATGATGTTTCATTGGTCTTTCAATATCGAATGAAACTCGGTTTAGTTTTTGGCTTTAGGATACTATTTATGTCCTGATCACACCAGCACTTTGTGTGACATGTATTTATTGGGATCATAATATTCCAGGTTAAGACTGTTAAAATTGGTGACTATAAGTCTGCGCCTTTGTTTCATCACAAACATCAAAATCTGCAAATGGTGCCCACTGGTCTCACACTTTCCGTCTGGAAACAGGTCGAATTTCATACCATCCAACACCATTTAATAACATTCATTGACATTTCATTACTTCTTTCGAAAGATGGAATATCATTAGGAGCATTGAAACATGTGCTTGGATAAAAGTTAAATCGTAACTAATCGAATCTTTAGACAGTATCTGTTTAGTATTTCTCATCGAGCTGGTTTTTTCCTCATATAAACTGCTAAGAATGTGAGAGAGAACCTCGTTCGAAGAAAAACAGTATAATTTCCTTGTGAATGTTTGTTTCACACAGTTTAATAACACTTTAGTTTTACTTTAGCTTTGCTTGATGCTTTACTATGCACTTACGCTTATTTTATGCTCTCATTGTTACTCGCCCTAAAGATAATGGTAGACTCAGTAATGCTAAAATTCTGGTAAATAAACTTATAGGAAAAAGTTGGAATTTTATTTAACAGTAGATCCCAGGTCATTGATTCCAGGTCATTGTAAGGGATGAACGTAAAGAAATAGATATTGGGAAATCTTGGAATCAACTACTGACTAGTCGAATACCATCCGAGATCCTAAGGTACATAGAAGCTAATATTAGATGGGCAACAAGTCGTGACTATTTGCAGGCGCATGTTAAAATTGAAATCAAGGAATCCATCCCGCTCTATGACTGGCATGTAGTCATGAAGGTCGAGTACTGCTCTAAATTTGTGACTCTACTGGTTGGTAAAACGCGAAATGTATGACCTTAGATCTTCTGGCATAATATAAATAGCTTGTATTTTATAGGGGAAATTTTTTTCAAAAATAACATAAATTGGAACCAATTTCAAAAAAGCATTAAAACCATAAAAACATAAATTTTCTTATTATGAAATAAAAAGGGCAAAAAGAGACTTTTTAAGACATTTTGCCCTTCCCGACTACACTGATGAGCATATATCTTCTCTCTTAGATTTTAACCCAAATACCTATACAGCGAAACAAGAAAGATCAATCATGCTTAAAGCATTGATTATGAAATACTTTCCAACAGCAATTCAATTTTATTTAAACTTGTCTAAAATGCAATACATTCCTCGGTAATATTTTAAAACTTCTCACAATACTACATTGATTTATTATATTTGAAAACTTAAACCTTCATCGAAAAAAATGAACTTCATTCAAATGAGGGCATTGAAATATAAATTGCCTGGTTTAAACATCTCTAAAATGTGATATATTACTCGATAATAATTGTAGAATTATCATAATACCACGATAATTTATTATATTTCAAAACTTCATCGAAAACAACTGAAATTCATTCAAATGACGTCATAGAAAAAATAACACGCCTGGCTCTCTCTAAAAAAGCAGCATGTCATTCATAAATAATTTCCCATTCATGTCATTCATCACAATACTATAATAATTTATTTTATTTAAAAATTAAGACCATGGAGCTACAAGTAATTTAACTCTATGCTTAAAACTTCATCGCAAAAAATCGTCCTTCTCCCGGTAAAGTCAATGAATATTTCTTACATATCTACTATGCTGACTCCATGAGGAAAATTCTTTTGCGTTAAAAAAATACAGCAATTTCTATATAACTCATCCTACATATTTTGCTGTTTATGTTTTACATAAGTGAAAAATAGGCTTCGCTGTAGAAATAATCAAATTTGGATGAGCATTTAAACTCATATATATTGTAATTGAGTTGATTTAGTATGTAGATACACATAATTTAAACCAAAATAAAGTGGTTTTAGGACGGATACAACACTCAATATGAAATAAAAAGAACTTTAAAAATCACGATTTTGAGACAAGATGGATGTGATATATCATTTTGAAGCGGATCACGTGATACTTTCATATCATGGTCACGTGATCGTTTCATATAAGAGGTGTTATTATTATTTAATTTTTATTTAAAAGACTTCGGAATATATTTCGCTGAATTTTTTTTTATATATTTTATGGAACAATTTGAATATTACCTAAAAGTTTCGAAGCAATTTGTGTATTTTAAATCCGCTTAAAAAATGTTTTAAAAGCTAGGTCCCATAGGGCTCAATGTATTTCATTTTTTCAACCCGGGTTCAATCCAAAACTAATTGGGTGATATTATTCATTTATATTCCCATAGGTCCTACAGACCGTCTGAACAACATACTAAAATTTCATTTTGATAAGTGATTTTTACGGCAGTTATCGTGCTAACGGACAGACAGACAGACAGAATGAACAAAGTCATAAACACTTTTCAACTTTGTTGAAAAGCGTTAAAAATAATGTTGAAAGAAGAAACATTTAGAAACATTGCATTCTGAACTAGGATATACGAAACATTGGTTTAAGTTTAAAAACCATATTTTCTTCCCCAATTTAGGAGGAAAATAATATATTACCTATTTTAAATACTGTAGTTAAATCCGATAACGGTGTTCAATTATATATGTCATTCAGTTATATATGTCAATTTTATTCATTCAATTATATATGTCAATTATATAAGTCATTTTTACGGCAGTTATCGTGCTAACGGACAGATAGACAGACAGGCAGACAGACAGACAGACAGACAGACAGAATGAACAAAGTCATAAACACTTTTCAACTTTGTTGTAAAGTGTTAAAAATGCTGAAAAAGAGCTGGATTATGTTAAACCTCCCGAATGAACAGAGAAATAATTTAATAAGTATTTGTTATTATTTTTTTATCTAAATACTTAGATATTTCAAAATGAATTTTAAAGAAAAAGTAGTGAATAAAAGGCTTTGACATGACAAACGCTTTATATTTTTTACTTGGCTTTCCTGTAAGTTTTCTTCTCATCCTTACACTAGCTATACCATGAGCTTCGTGCCAACTTTCTATTTGACTATCTTCAAGTTGTTGTCAGAGTAATAGATGAATGAAACTAAATTTAGGATGCAAATTTACATTTATGTTTCTACTCATAGAGTCAAATAGAATAGAATCCTATTATGTATATTATATATATTAATAAGGAAATTTGTCTAATCAATCAGAAGTTACGCTTCTGAAATATCAATAAAAACAGAGTAATATTTACTTCTAATTTATAAGAAAAGGTAATTAGATAAATTCTATATTAAGGAATTGTAGAAGTATTTACCATAATATATAATAGCTAAGCATATACCAGATTTGTAAGAGAGACAGTTAATTAAAATAATAGCATAAAATATAATACATACAGATATTTTATAGTTTAGTAGATAACCATTCAGTTAGTAGATTTTATTTAGTAGATAACCATTTCCTAAAACTTATTTTTCCCCATTTTCCCAGTTTTATACTGTATTAATTAAAGCAATAATTGTTATTTACTGAAAAGTCCATTCTGATATAATTAATATTACTTAAATTAGCATTCATAAATATGCATAAAAATATATGAATAAACCTACTAATATTTTAATTTATTTATGCTCTGAAAGAAAGAAGATTAAATTATTTTAATTTTATTCAGTTTTATTCGCAAAAAGAGACATGAAATCCTAGAATTAATTTTCCCCCATAATTGCATGAAAATATCTGAATGAATTAATTCTTTCTAATTCCATTTGTATTATGAAAAGTTTGAATTTTGGTGGAATAAATATGGTAACATTCTAGTCTTATTGATATAATTTATTGCATAATTATTAATTGTGAAAGCTAACGCATTCCATTTTTTATCATCCCAGCTCTAATTACTATACGTTACAATATTTCCTACAGCATACAGTTTATAGCTCGCTTCCCTGAAATATATGGTTTTACCTTCCTTATATGTAAAACATATTTGCCGTCCCCAAATATTAATACATAGAGACAAAAACAAAATCATTAATTTTAAATCAAAATCAAAATTTTTTAATGAAATCAAACATAAGTTATACAAATCAATAATCGTTGATTTACGCATTTTTAAAATATTGATTGAGGAATTAATTCATTAAATGACGTTTGTACATTGCTTTATTGTGCCGCTATAAAAACTCCAATTATTTACTTTTTGTGTGAGTCCTGTAAATGAATTATTAATCAAAAAATGCTGAATGGATCACACCATTTTAACTTTCACAAAAACACTTATTAAAAAACATAGGTACTTAAATAATTCAATTACAATATTTAATTATATTATTCCAGCGGAGGGCACCTATGTGACCAGTACGGAACCGCCTAAATAGTAGTTAGGACCAGATATCATATTCAATGGGCACATACCTTCAAGGCTGTCTTGGACTTTGATCATATATCAAAATGCTGGCATCAGATATTCGTACTCGCTATAACTCTCGGTGTGTGGCTCCTTCTCGTACTCTGATTGCACTCACAAAAATCAATAGATCTCCATTATTTTTTAATATCTACGGAGCACTCTACATTTCTAGTTGTCGTTATGTCATACTGTCGGGCAAGTATCAGAGCAAGTCATCGTCTCGAAGTTATCTTAAGTCGTATTTTATCATTACTGCTCTCGTCATTGATCAGTGTCCTTCTTAGGTCACAGGGTGTGGTTCTCTCCTTTTTGAGGATGTCACTTTCCCCCTTGCTTTCATTTGTAGCATTCAGTGTGACGCAACAGACTTCATCTTAATTGGCTAGCATTCTATCCAATGCAGTTCTTTACACTATTTTAAGAGTTCGTTCGACCCCTTCTGGCTTGAGTCCCTTAATTCATGGTTTCAGTTGACCTTTGGGGTGACATGTTGTAAACCCTGACATCTTTTTAACTGCACGTATTGTTGTTGTTTCAGACAC
Source organism: Amaurobius ferox (assembly GCA_951213105.1). Taxonomy (NCBI): domain Eukaryota; kingdom Metazoa; phylum Arthropoda; class Arachnida; order Araneae; family Amaurobiidae; genus Amaurobius; species Amaurobius ferox. The sequence goes on from OX578136.1 coordinate 97,649,663, forward strand.
CATAAATTTGTACATAATAGTGTCTTACCACAAACACAGCACTCCGTATCAGATCTATTACTGGTCTCACAGTTAGCATCCTGGTAAATATGTCTGCATGCAGGTATTATCAATACTATATGTAAATATTCGCCCTGAAATGTAAAATACTTATGAGTCAAAATCTAATGATTACCAAATGATGACATTCAACTCAAAAGTTGAAGGCAGATTAGCTGATGAACCGATAGAGCCTAGAGTTCATTAATACATGAAAATATACATAAACAAACATGCAAGAAAGACATCAGGACGAAAGCGTTTACGTGTTTAAGTGCTAAAAATTCAAACCTCATTATAACATTTTTGAGCCAATTTTGATCTTAATTTTAATAACATACATGTGATAAAGACATCAGAACATGAGTAATTATAAACTAGGATGCTACAAATGAAAAAACTAACTCTAATCTCGTTTTCAATCTTTTTTATCCGGTTGAAGTGCTTCTCCTATTCTTCTTTAAAGTGTTGCAGTGAAAACATTAAAAATCTCTGTAAAGTCCATTTAAATTCTGAAAGGGAATACTATTTTTTCAAAAATTCAATGCGTAAAGAGGTAAGTGACTACCTAGAAATTAGTTTTTGAATTCTGAATGGGATGATTACTTAAAAACAGCATTTTAACAGCTGAGCTCTGTATGGTGGATTCAGTCTCTTTCCTTAGGTTTTAAAACTTCCTAAAGTATATATTTCTTTTAACTGTAGCTTTATGGCAGCAGTTTTAAATGAACTAGAGTTACCCCAAAATCCTAAAATGGGATTTACAAAATATAAAAATGAGAAAGACATGTGGATCTGAAGTTTTACTACGATTTAAAATCTGAGGAAGGAAGTCTATTTGAAATGTAGAAGAAATACTATCGTCTCATTATCTTAATGGATATAGCCTAAACTGGCATGCTTTTGATATACAGATTCAGTTCAATCTGTAGCATGAGAACATGGCAATGAATCAATCACTGTATCTTATAAGTCCAACAGGTAAGATGCCGTGAATCAATGGTGTCACAAAAATACCCAATTTGAAGGAGCCTACCAGGACGATGACTCAAATTGACTGTATCGTCTAGCGCACTTAAGCAAAATGTCATAAGTTTTATATAATTATGATATTTCATTTACTAGTTGATCATAATACCAATATGTTTTGAATACGATCCCTGGCAGACTCTTTTGGAAAAAATGGAAAGAAAACTTTCATTTAAATCATATATTTTGAAGTTTTGTTAAATTACGAAAATTGGGCATGGTCTAGAAATATGAGTCTTCCTAGACAAGTTAGAAATGTTAATCTGGGCAAGGCAGGGTCGAACGAGGTCCAATTTCTTACAAGTTCTAAATAATTATTTACACTAGATTATGAAGAATTATTAATTTCAGCAATGAGCAAAGAATAGCTTGATAAACATATTTTGAAATAATTCATCACGCCTAAATTGTTCTATGGGCTGGTCTGATACGGAAATATGTTCTGACAGGATCTAACTAGCTCTTGAAATTATAGAATATATTCGTGCTATGTTAGAACAGGAATCGACTCGTTTGCTTGCTCGATACTCTTGCTGTCATGGCGGCACAGTAAAAATTGAGAAAATTTAGCTGTTGAACTTCAGTATATGTACAGAAAAATGGCTATTGAGATAATGAAAAAGATACAACATCTTAAAATTCATAAACATTTTATTATAGTAAATGCAGTCTATAATTTTCTTGATTATAGGTTGAGAGTAGGATTTTTGCCATGTCAAGTTATTATCTTTTGGAATATGGTGCACTTAAATCTAGATTGAGGAAACAAAATTGAATTTTGGTACTTGTCATATTGCTAAAGTACTCAGGAATAGGACATAGCTTTAACGCATATTCTATAAAATTTAAATTCCATAGTATCTAATTGTACACATTTAAAAATCGTTATAGTATTTTTATAAATATATTTTGTTATTGGAAATTTACAAATGTTACAAAGTCACTCGAATTTAAAATCAATTTTCTATCTAACATATATTTCATCTATTTAAATACAGAGAACAAAATTATATCCAATTGTCCGGAACATCCGTAAGCGAATATTATTACGGCAAAAAGAACCCGGGGAACAAAAAGAATTAGGAATAATAAAATAAACGACTCTAATATGCAATCAAGTCACGAAGCGGATGAAATACACGAGTAAATGAGGCGGTAGACTTTTCGCTTTATTAGTGAATGATTAATTTTTCCATTTAGGGTGCTTTAATGTTATATATTTTGAGTGACTGCAATGTAATATTTTATTTTTGAAAAATGTGTTTCCTGCTGATTTATACTGGATGATTATAATTAAAAATATCCTCTTTAAACATATATGCTATTAGCCCCGAATTAACCAAACTTGGTAAGAATAATATTTACAACTAGAAGCTGTACGTCCTAAAATGTGTAAAATGTTCATAGAAAAAATGTTTTATGAGTAATTTTCCATTTCAAAGATAGCTATAGACGTATCTAGATGTCCAAAATTAACCAAATTTAGAATATTTTTTTAAAATATGGGAAAGAAATTTATTTTCAAAATTTTCGTTCCAAAAATAACCATACTGTGACCAGTCGTTATATTCTATGAAGCGTTAAATGTCCATGGGAAAAATGTTTTACGAGTAATTTATGAATTTGTAGAATATATTCATTATTGCCGTTAATGTCATTTTTTGTTCATAAGACAGGAAGGGTGTCATCCAAATCACTTGTAAAATTTACTCATTATGTATTAAAACGTATTTATCAGACTTTTAAGTATAAGCTTTTATTCCATTTATCTCAACATTACATATTTTGAATTTCAAGAAGATATTTTAGATAGGAAATATTATTAATTTCATTCTGGAGGTTATCCTTATTAGTTGAATTTCGGCCAATGGATATCTTATTTTGATATAAGGATACTATTATTATAGGACTGTATTTATAAAAGTCTATATCAAATAATTTATTGTGATAAATTCACCATTTTAAATGGCAAATTATAATTTTATAGTATTACAAAAATTGTATACGAGAAAAATGTAATTAATGATATTGTGATTCGAAATTTTTTTTCTGAAGATTCCAGAAAATTAAAATGAGCAGAAAAGTTAAATTAGTTGAATATAAGTGTTAAGACTAAATAAGATCAACACAGATAAAAATATAAATCAAGGTTGGTATTTAATTCACTTTAACCAACACAAAATATATGTTTTATGTAAGATTGACAATAGACATCAAGCATGAACCAAATTACAGACAATACCAAAAGCTGAAGGTAAAAATAAAAAATAAGGATACAAACCGAAATATTTCCAGCAACATATGAAATTATAATATTTATAAAAATTAGATAAGTCCCGTTGAACTTCATCTGTGTCATATCAGGAAATGGATTACATTAAATAAACCACTGAGACAATAAATACGCGACTGCATAAAAGAAGGAGTTTATAATGTATTAAGTCAGGATGGCAATGAAGTAAAATATCATTTCACTATTAGGTGTAGAGATATAATCTAGCGCTTATAACTTAAAAGTTCATTATAAAGCTTACAAAAATAAACAATACAATGAATATAGCATGCATAATATAACTATTGCAATGATCTAGTATAGATAGTTTTACAAAATTGGTAGATCGAAAAATATCCTAAAACATTACTTAAAATAAATAAATATTTTATTTTTTTTTTAATTTTCAATATTCCATTGAACATGTCTTGATATATGTCTTTAATTTTAAATTTCAGTACCTTTGGATCAAGTCGCGAGATGGTAGTTAGAGGCTTAATAAGAAGTAAATTGAATTTCTTGAATCATAAAAGCGAATCTCGCTTTCGAGAGTCCCAAAATTATCCGTATATACCCCTCGAAAAATGATTGATGTTCTGATTAGTACAGTGCTATCAATATGATGTACGTTTGTGATAAGCTTGACATAATTATGAAAAAGATATCAAGTCCTGACGACAAATAATACATATAGTAAGGAAATGCTCTACAATTAAATGAGCTGAAATATTTTCAATGACACTCTGCCATATTAACGAATGTGAATCTAAAATTGACAACGATCAGCAGGCTAGATGTTCAGTTGCAATGCCAGGTTTGACAGTCTTGGGCAGGATAAATTTACTACCTATAAATCCATGACATCAAAATTATGATGGCGACTTGGGTTTAGACAATGCTTCCGATCAAGACTTGCTCATTGTTCATTAATTCTATAGGAACCATTCAAGAGACACTCCATGGTGGGAGAGCCTGATAGTTAGCGCGTGGGAGAATCGACAAGAGTTTGATTCTCGGCTTTCATAAACTGCCCTTGTGTTCACGCAGAGTATGGAAACGTTAAATATGTGGGTACGTCCTTCCGAGAGGTTGGCGGCCTGGGTTAAAGGAGACACTCTAACTTCACACAAATGAATAAACCAATGAAAGTCAGCTAACGCGTGTTTCCCAAAACAAAAAATACTTTTGCCTATCAAGACGAAGTCAGTGCTGCTGAGAAATAAGATGAAGTCAGTGCTGCTGAGCAATAAGACGAGGTAAGGATAAAATTAAGCAAAGGATAAAATTAAGCAAACTGCAAGGATAAAATGAAAAAACAGTGAGGATAGTACAGAAGATAATATTAAGCAAACTATAAGGATAAAATAAAGCAAACTGTAAGGTTAAAATTAAGCATAAAATAAGTAGTGCAGAGATGAAAACGAACTTCGTTGGAATATATTGGTGAAAAATTGTGTACAATGGCATACCAGGTCCTAGTGACAAAGCAAAACAACAATACCGAATGTGTGTGCCGACTTTATTTGCCAACGGTCGAATCCTTTTTCTCAAAAACATTTTCGATTACATGACGGTCTCACACTGAACCCTCCTAGGGCACGTCGTAAAAAAATAATTTGGTCATTTACTCTAAACAGGCTTTTTCATATTTATATTTACAATATATTTTTTTCTGTTTTTCAACCTGTTTCGTGCATTATATTTTAACATGGGTGCTTTGAACTCAACAAAAGCAGTAGCAGCAACCATTTTGGAGGAATTAAATAGAAAATGCAACATTTTATTTTCAAGATAAGTAAAGGACAGCATAACAGGGGAATGACAGTTGTATATATATATATATATATATATATATAAAATAAAAAAAAATACTTTGCTTTAATTGCAATCTTATATTTAGAACGAACTTCTTATTTGTTTTATCTTCTAAAACTAAATTCTAGTTTAAATGTAATTCATCTGTTCTAATGCCATTCCCTTGTTTACCAAGAAGACAGGTAAATGACGACACAAGGAACGACAAATCATGTGATTTGACTTTCTGGGTATAGGAGTTTTATTTACATTTAAGCCTAACTTAATATTCATTTTGCTACACTAACTAGGCACACATGTATGTTAAAAAATATTTCCTTTTTTTCTGGAAATAATTAAACGTAGGTGAATGACAAGAAACAAAATACACTTAATCAAAATTGTTCAGTTTTACAATATTTGCCTCAACAGAATGATAGCTAGAACATAATCTAACTCTTGCAATGGTGAATATGGACTTTAGTAAAAAATAATTATGATCTTGTATGTGATTGTTAAAAATATGCAGCTTTTGTAGACAAGATATTTGGTCATGTTGTCACAGGAAATTTGGAACTATTGGATGGTTCTCTACTTAAACCTATATTCGAACTAGGTACAAAATATAGATTACATGATTATACATCTATTGACATATCCATACAAGCAAATATTGATACGTTTGTTTAGAATATGACAGTGAAATGTAAAACACCGTTTATAGAAAATAACCTAATTAGAACGTTATTTCTGTTATTATATTCTTGCTTATAATTGTGTGGTAAATAAATATTAATTTTAAAGTTGCAGTTGTTTAATTAATTGTGAATGTGTTTATTTTTTGATATGATAAGTGGGCTCACACTGGGGTGAGTTAGCAATTTGATGAGTTATTACTGCACAACAATCAATTAATATGGTATTTAAGTCATTTATACTAAATTTCGTGAGTTATCAGTACAAACCACTTAATAATAAACTAAAGGAAACTAAATCTAAAATTATATTTATGCAACAAATTTGATAATAATTGGGCCAATAGTGGCTGGTCATTTATAGTATATATGAGCAGCCAATATTAGCCAATATTTACATTCCAATATATAATCGCTTATATTTATTATAGTTTGCCAATACATTCCAAATATTGTAAATATTTCCAATGTAATGCTAATATTACCGAAATATTGCAATCCCAATATCCCAATATTAGCGAAATATTGTAATACCAATATTAGCGAAATATTGTAATACCAATATTAGCGAAATATTGTAATACCAATATTAGTGAAATATCGTAATACCAATATCTAGCCAATATTGGCGACCAATGTATCCTCAATATTGGCGTTACATTGGAAATATTTCCAATGAAATTCTAAGATATGGCAGCAAAATGGATCACGACTGGTACGCTATTAGGATTTTTTCACGAATATGTTGATCTGCTGGAAAGTTCATATGTCGCACACAATATATATTTTGTCTCAGAACAATCAGAATAATTTACCAATGTTGCGGGTTTGGTTAGGGGGTGGGAATTATGCGAATAATCAGATGTATGTATCAATCTTTTCTACAGTTTCGATAGTAAAATAAATTACATCATTGGTCACAATAATCCATTTATAGCCAATAAGTACGCCTTAAATATACCACTAACGTCTGAAATTCTAATATTTCAATATGTTGCTGCGGAAAATATTGCACAGCGTGTTTAGTTTACAAACGATTTATTTCTCTCACGAGTTAAATACGAATAAAACATGTTATGTTGAAAATTCCACAGTTTTGCAACACTGGCTATAAAATATATGTCTCTCACTTAAAAGAATTTTACATTTATCCTTTTTACTGCTTGACAAAAGTATTACAATGTCTTCTTCATGGAATCAATTTTAGCAGTTTCGCAATTTATAAAAATATTTATCTTATGTAGCATTCGAAAGTAAATTAAATATGCTTCCGCACCATTAAACAACTTTTTGTTACAAGTATAACACTTTGTATGGAAGGTTGAAAAGTATTTCGCTATTTCTAAAAGAATATTTTTGTATTTACACAGCATTAAACTTTACGAATATATTTTTTGTAAATACTATTTTTCGAAAATGTCATTTTACGAAATACAGAAAAAGTAATTTTTATCCTAGAAATGTTTTTATTTTGTTAAATAGAAACTTAATAACATTGTTGCTTAATTGTAGAATATACTTTAAAATTTGGATTGAAAAAATATATTCTGTCATTTTTTGTATTAGGTATTATATCGTTATTTCATGAATTCATTGTATGATTAGCTTTAACTTTATCTTATGTAAATGCGCATTTGATTGTAAACACGCATTTAGGATACATAAATAATCTTCTTTTAAAATAAAATTTAGTATCTATAATAAATTGATAGAAAAACATTTTATAACTAATCAAAACATTAATAGTACATTAAGCGTATATACATTAGAGTATATAGCGCGAGAAAATTTTGCCGTTCTTTAAGATACTTAATCTCTATACTATTCACAATAAAATGTTAGATAAACACTTAATACAAAAATTAGTTGCACATTAAGCGTAATACTGCAAAAGAAGATAAATTTTTATCATTATCCAAGATCTGAAAGCAACATATCAAAAATAAATTTGCTTACTGCATACATTTTAACTTAATGTCACATTATAACAAAATAATTAAAGTCTGCAAATAATCTAAACACCCCTACACACGCACTCACACAAATACACATTCAACAGCTTGAGGACTAATATTAGCACACAATATTACGTCAATATTGGGATGTATTTTGAAGAAATTAAAAATACTAACTTGATACTATAAAATATTCGTAAATACAACATAAACACAAGCATATACTGGTCAACTGGTTTCGAAGTACAAAACCGTTTTCCTCTTCGAGACCGACAAGAAAGTCGATCTCAGTTATTCAAGTAAATTTGACAACTGAGGCAAAGTAGCATAAGTTGCTAAAGGTAGAAAAATCGTTGTTGCTATCACAGTAGGAAGACTTTAAAGAGGAAAATACCAATGAGGCTTGGACAAGAAAGACATGATAGCACGAATGAACGGTAAAAACCACGGTGGAAATAAATCACATTCCAGGCAAATGCGGTCTGATCAAAAAAATAGGCCTCTTAAATTTAGTATTAAGGAACGCATACGTTTCTAAATAAAAGATAACATAGTTTTCAAATGCTGAACATTCATGGGACTCTAATCATGTTTCTATAATTTTAGAAGCCAAGTACATTGAAATTAGCCATGTACATTGATTTTATTGAAAGTTTATCTATTATTTCTCAATCAAACTCCCTTCGTCCATTCCTTCAAAATGATGTAACTTTGCATCCCGGTCAGCTTTTCAGCTTCCTTCATTTTTCGGATATTTGTCGACCTTTCCTCTGATTGTTTCGCTATTTTATAAAACATGAGGTCTTCCAAACCAGTTGGTTTCTTTATATCTGAATTTAATTTTTCTTGTTTTAATTCTTTTGTCGTATTTCCAATATCTTCAATTTACTTTCTTGTTCATGCTTTTTAACAGCTGGCTCAAACGTTTCATGCTCTTTCTTTATTGTTTTAGTAGTATATTTTATATTTTTGTTGTTTATTTTTGCTCTGATATCTGTTCTTTTACCACCTTCTTTCATTTCCGAACATTATTCATTTTCTGCTATTCTATTATTTTTTTCCTCATCGATTTTTACCTTCAAATCATAGTACCCTGCCTTTCATTCTCCTGCCTCGTTAGGGTTTTTTCTCTTTCTTTTATTCCCTTGGTCATAGAACCAACTTTTCCCATACTCTCTGTGATGACAGACTGTGATAGATTTGCACGGTTGCGGAATATTTCATATTGAGATGCTGTAGTATCAGGTATAATAAACGTCAGGTCAAGACCCTTAGCAATAAAAAGTATACAAACAATGCAGGTAAATAGGCTGATGCCAAGACTGACATTAAAGTTCAAATTATTTATGAAGGGCAACGAAGTCAATGCTGTTTCAAAGTGCACCTGATTATTTCGGCTATCAATCCCTCTGGCAATTACCTACAGACAATGAGTGCATTCTCGCATCATCTAGCTCAAGCCAATGGGGAAGGAGCTAAGAGGGTGTTGCTAGCCGATGGACCAATGTATGCAAGGGGGTAAAGAAGGCGGAACCAGCAGCGAGAATTGTAGAGGTTAAAGTCAGTCTAAAAAGATAGTCTCATCCAGAATTCGGAGAGAGGTCTTAAGCAATAAGACGAGTAAAGAACACACTTAAAGAAACGAGAGTGTATTAATTTTCCAGGAATAGGACTAGTTCAGATACTAGTGAAAAGTCCCGAAATCCAGATGAGTTCAGGATGAACTCTTAATAAGTTTGCCTACAACAACAGCAGCCAAAAATGCCCCTTCGAAACTACGTGCCAAGAAAAGTAAATGGTACTCCTTTATTATTCCTGAGGACTTTACATTTTAATTAATAATTTGACACTGAAGTCAAGTATCAAAAAGTTATGTTACAACAGCCGTCTCAAGTTTAAACTGGCAATCAATGACAATGAACTAATGATAAATGTAAAATTATAAAGTTTATAAATTAATGAAAAATATATGTTTTTTAAATAAATATTTAAGAAAAGAAAACAAAGGTGTCTTCTATAAGTAGTTGATTATTTAATCTTTTTGAGCGTATGTTTTTATAAGTGGACGCAGGGATGAAGAAAATGGGGATTTATATGTTGGACGTATGATTTTGTACACATGAGGCTAAATAGGATCTAGGCTTTTGTATTACGAAGCTAAATATATTTAACAAACAAAATAAATATTAAAGTAATAACATATCAAATTCAATATATATTTGTCACACCTTCAGTCGCGTGTGTTTTCTGAATCAGTTACTGAACTTACTTGAATAAAATATGTATTGCTTTTTGTAGGACTTGACGAAGAAAGCTCTTTTGTGCCTTTGAAATAGGTCGTAAAACATGTATTTGCATTTATGTTGTAATTTCGATGTTTTATATTATCGAGTTATCTTTGTAACAGATTTTAAAAGTTTTATTTTTAATAACAATACTAAGGCGTCTATCCACCGTCCTTTAAGTTTACCATCCGGATCTGTACATATCAAAAGATCAAAAGTTATAATATAAAATCTCTGCATAAGAATATTAGAAACAATATTATATAAACATATTTTACAAACACCGTACTGTCTATATTTTATCAGTTGCCACAAATTAAAGCATCACCATCATTGGCTCGACAGCCAGTCCTTGACCTTCCTCAATTATGTTGAAGTTACTCAATTTATTCAAACAGATAATAACAAAAAGTTTGGCTATGGTCTATTGAAAAATAAATTATGATAACTATGTGATATTTTCCGTTCAATTAAATACGTTTTAAATTGCATTATATTAACCTTCAAGAAATGTTTAAAGTTTTTTATTTATGAAATTATTAATAATTTTCGTTTGATAAATTCACAAGATATTCGCAGTATTATGTATAAACAAATTTTTATCATGATCACTGCCAATGTAAATGTGACATTCACCATTATTCATAGTAATATGTCCCAGTTGTGTATTCTACATGGAATACATTAATAAATCGACTTGCATTGAGTAAACGAGAAATAAAATCGTCTTATTAAGTGTTATAAATTATTTTCACAGAATGCATAAATGTAACATGAAATAATAGTTGAAGGGCTCGTTACATATTGAGAAATTTCAGGGTTTACACAGTACTAACGGAATCAAATATGTTGTTGTTGTTGAGACCCAGACCGTCTGACCTACCAGAAAGGTGTAAGGTAACTGTATGGACGGCCGGGAAGTGCCACCCAATTTAGATCGGAACCCAGTGGGGGAGGCATCCACAGGGACCGTACCCTCCTTCCCCTACCACCAACCTCTTGGAAGGACTTACGGACCCACATGTTTAACGTGATCGTACTCCGCATGAACACGGCGGCATTTGTGGTAGCGTGCAAATCTAGCGCGCAAACCACGGGGATACCGCACCCGAGATGGCCAACAGCACACGGTGTTCCGAGGTGGTCACCCACCAAGTACTAACCGCGCCCGATGCTGCTTGACTTCGGTGATCTAACGAGAACCGGTGTTTTCAGCACGGTACGGCCGTTGGCCCGGAATCAATTATGTGTCAATTTTGTAATAATAATAAAGCTTATAAACCCAGTAATAATGATTACATCTCTTCCTTCATATATATGCTTTCTGTAGCAGTTTTTGTTGTATTTTGTCATTAGATAGACAGCAAAATCAAATGCCCGTCAACATTTTTTAATACTTGAAATTATCTAACAACCAGAAAAAGGATCTATATAAGAATGACCTTCTTGTTCTAGGCCATTTTCGTTCCTTTCAGTGTAAAATCGTGACATTCTTATTGTTCTGATTCCGTATTTTTAAATAGCAATGAATATCTTATACTTTTGGAAATATTGCTAACATCTGCTGAGCAATATTATCATTATACCATACTAAAATACGTTAATAATTATCAATTCAGGGCATCGCAGGCGGACTTCCAACCTTGCACGAGGCATTGGTGTAGACATCATATTATATCCTCTGTGTGGTTGCAATCTTTCTTCACCCTGCGAGAGTTTTCGCAAGTCCAGCTGATCCCCGCCATTTATACACACTTTACCCTGAGACAGTATGCATGAAATCTATAATAGAGCATTGTTAACACATATTTAAAGTTCTAGAGAAGAATATCATTTGGCGTCATTTTCTTAACTTTAGTGTCATTTTTGTCATTTTGGCACTACAAAAAAGACGCAGATGTGCCGATCGAACTTTCGCCAAAGCTGTCACTAAGTGTTCAATATTTGATGGTATTAACTACTGTTCATTTGTATGCAATTTTTTAGATATATTTATTTCAACATCTTGCAGTATCTCGAGAACGGTCAAGCTAGCGTTCTAAATATTGTGTTGTACATTGTTGTGAAATGAAAATTGGATGTAAAATTATTATTTTTTAAGATTATTAAATGTCGTGATGTTTCCATGAATTTTTTTAAAATCCCTTCGAATATTTGGGAGTCTTCCGAACGTTTTATCTCGTTTAAAAGGACAGAGATTCCAGTAAACACAGTATGCAATAATCGTACCAAAATTACATGCGAAACGCTCCATTCGTTCGTGAGATATTGCATCTACGCCATGCACACACACACACACACACACACACACACACACACTAATATATATATATATATATATATATATATATATATATATATATATATATATATATATATATATATATATATATATATATATATATATATATATATATATATATATATATATATATATATATATATATATATATATTAAAATAACAAATACGAAAGTGCAGGAGTACAAATCAGTAAACACAGTATCAAATCGCGGGCAATTTAATAGGGTGTATTTAATAGCAAAAAGCAACGATTAAGGGCCGGAAAGGCAGAGCACGGAGAGGCCAGGACAAGGAAAATACATTAAAGAATAGTATATCTGCTAGAAACGTCTTCCGGGCACATTCTAGACAGATATACTAAAATCCGTTGTTTCTATGATTGCATACACGTGGTTAAAATTTTAAGCAATCTGTGCCCAGCAACGGAATAAACGAGAATAACAGAAAAAATGCAAAATACCAAATTCAACCTTAAAACATAAAACCACCTATCATAAAGAACCACATAATCATAAAAATATAGCGCACAAATGCACAAACATGCAAAAAAGAATTGCAACTCACAAGTCTGAAGGTTGCCAGTGTAAATAAACTGAATGGGAGTCCACCACGTGCACCAGCCTGAATGCTCACCACGCGAAATACCGCGTTGGAATAAACCGGACCGGTGGAAGTAGTTGTACATAATTTCGGTGAGACAAACCCACAGTTCAGGTTGGTTACTAAAACTTGGTTACTAAGGCAAGAAGAATAATGAGGGAAGAATTTTACATTAAATTTAAATTGATGTCTCTTATCATAAATAGTAGTATTGAATAAGTTATTTTGTATATCAATGGTTTTATCAAGATAATTTACAGATTTGGAAGGGTGGGATTCATCAGGTGTTAATTCAAGATTGGATGGAAAAATATTAAGTGTGGGTAAAGAATCATGTGCAGTATGAAAACAAAGAAAAACATCATCAATGTATCGAAAAATAGAAATGTTACGAGTGAACAGAGTGGATTGTCTTTCATAAAAGTAAAGATACATATTCGCGAGCATAGAGCTACTAGTAGATCCTTGCAGTACTCCAAACGTTTGGAGGTTTACAGTATTATCATGTACAAGATAGTTGCGAAAAAGAACAAAATGCAATAAATTATTAAAGGTAGACGAGTCATATTTAGTAAGAGTATTTAATTTGAATTGATCGAAGAGTTGTTTAATGACAGAAAATAAATCTTTTAAGATGATGTTATTAAAAAGATCTTTTAAATCTAAAGTTTGGATTGAGTCAATGGTATTAAAGGATTTCAGTTTTTGGATAAGTTCATAGCTATTTCTGATGATGCAATGTTGTTCTTTGGAAATTGCATGAAATAGAATGTTTAAGACTTTGAGAAGTTTTTATTAGCTTTTGTTGTGTAAGAGTTGTGACCACTGGTAACTGTTTTAAATTTTACTGGGTCCTTGTGAAATTTGGGTATGATTACTAAATATGGAATGTTTAAATTTTGATGAGTATCAAAAAATTGTTTGTACTTAGAAAAAAGGTTTTACTTTAAATCATGTATGGTTGTTCTTTGAAATTTGAAGGTATTTATTTGATTTAAATTGGATAATAATGTTTTAATGTAGAAAAATATGCAGAAAATGGTATAGTTTGATGCAGCTTTGCCAACATACGTAAAAACTAAGAATTGTTGCATATGTGTAATGGTATGTTTTAATTTTGATAATTGAAAATCAGATTTTGGAATATGCGTATGAGATAGCCTAAGTTTAACAAAGGATAAAATTTAAATTTCCAGACACAAAAGGCTTCCATTGGTATAGAGTGTGTAATGGACATTTTATAAATGAATTTATCAAGATCAAGAGAATGAGTGTTAAGGATAGATTTAGGATGATTTTTTGAAGGTAGTCTATATTTAGATCCATATGACATAATGAGTTTTTTTATATATATATATATATATATTTATATATATATATATATATATATTGTTCCCGTCGTGTATATATATATATATATATATCCCCGTCACAATAACTTACCTATACATTATACCATGAAGGGAAAGTAAAATATATCAAATGCAGAGCTCAGTTGACCCTGAACCCCTTGAACTTAAGGAGGTTATCCAATTGATCTCTTGTTTTGGGATCACTTTAATCTCAAACCTATCTTCCAGATTTAAAATGTATCTCTTGAGTTCTCAATAGTGGATTATATATATATAAATATATATATATATATATATATATATATATATATATGTATATATATATATATATATATATATATATATATATATATACATATAAATATATATATATATATATATATATATACAGAGAGAGAGAGAGATGATTACTATACTTTAGAGTCCATTAGAAAAGAACAAATTCAACTCACGAAAGTTTTCACATTAGTGTAAAGGTCGAGTAAAAGCATTTTACTTTACATGCTCCATAAAGTAACCGAAAATGAATTTTGGCAGCTTTATAAATGGTTTTTATTTATCGCTAGTATCAACATCAGTTTCATTAATCATCATTATTCATATGTGTTTATCGCTTGTGCATTCCTCTGAGAATACAATCATAACTTACAATTCCTCCGTTAGATTCGGGAAAATAGAGCTGTCTTCTTAAGAATTATAAATTATTTTTTTCCAAGAAAAGCAAAAAAGAGTAATCGAATAATGTTTTTGAATGAATTGTGTAATTCATTTTGTATAAATTTAAAATTTTGAATGCGCTTATTGGACCCATATGTTTTCACTGCAAATTTAAATTAATCACAGTGAAAAATATATTTTCAATTCGTAATTGGTTTAAACTTAGTAGTACTTTTTATTTTACTTTTAAGACGAATTTTAAGCAAAGTATTTTTTCTTGTTACTGATAAATGTTTACTTTAAAAATTGCTTATAATGAAAATAAGGGAATAATTCTTCAATGTAAAAGCAAAATCAAATGCACTTGAATAAATATCCACGGATTTCAGACATAAATAATCGTTATGTCTGAAATTACATATATGTACAATATATATTGCTATAATGACTGTTAAAAATAATGCACATAACAACAGGTATTTTAAAGTAATATTTATTTAAATGTACTTGCAAAACAAGATTTGGTTTCATTTATCCCCATATATTATTATAAAATATTAAAACAATAATCGTTCTCTTTATGAGACACGTTTCCACATTATTAACTGTCTCAAACATGTGATTCATATATATATTTTCATATAATTTCTATTACAGAAAAACATATATCCTGATTTTTCTATGAATTATCATTATTATTCCTATTTAAATGAGATATTTGGTTTTACTTCATATTTTGGATATATAATTTTTCAAATATTATTAGTTTTTTGTTTTTTACTTTCCCTGCAATACATGGCAATGTATAGGGAAAGTATTGGAATCATACCGAAAATCACATCTCGAGTTTTCGACAAATCTACACATTTTGAGACCTCTGGAATACGAAAAAACTATTTTAGCGTGACGTCTGTGTGTGTGTCTGTGTGTCTATGCGTATGTGTGCCTGTGTGTCCGTTTGTCTGTCTGTGCAATGTATGTATCCGCTCTAACTCAAAAACTAATGGATCGAACTTCATAAAACTTTGCATGTAAGTCACTTGGATGTGACTCTGGGGCTGATTAGTTTTTGGTACAACTTGAGATAAAAGAACCCGCCATTTTTTGCGAAATGGCCCTCAAAAGTTGCCTGTATCCACTCTAGCTGAAAAACTAATGGACCGAATTTCACAAAATTCTGTAGATAAGTCGCTTGTGAGTTACCCTGGTGCTGATTAGATTTTGGTATGATTCGGAAAAAAATAATCTGCTTTTTTTGCAAAATGACCCGCAAAAATTGTCAAAATCTAAAATAAAAAACTACGTAAGCTCAAATAAATCCATAAAATGCTTGTTTTATACGTAATTTTTAATGAAGGAAAAAATAAGACCAACCCCACTACAGTTGGAGTAGCCGTTCTCTAGATATTTTAGCTTTTTCGTATTTTTTCTACGCTACTTTTGAAAATAAGTTCTATCACCAAATGAGAACGAAAATTGATTTAAAAGTGAATTAAATTTAATTAAAATAAAGAGAACGTGGATATAAGTATGCAGGGAAAGTCATGTGCTGCCCACATCAGATACTTTTGCTAGAATACGTGTGTTTAAAATTGTTTTAAGTACATTTTAAATATATTATTTATAATGCAATATATGTGGTACTCCGGAAGATCTTGCGAGCGATAATTGTACCATAGATATATTAAAACGGAGGTAGATATAGAAACATATTCCTATGCCTCTGTGGTTGGTACATCATTTTAACCCACATATTATTGGATCTTTACATAACATTAGTTTCAGGATAAAGTTGATTCATTTGCATAAATTACTAACATAGTAAGTATTGTTAGTAATTACTTTAAATAATAGCTAATTATCTAGTTGTTTCAAATGTGTACTAATTGCTTTAAATCAAAGCCTATTAGCAAGTTGTCTATTATTAGCAATTACATAAACTAGTCATTGATGAACTACCTATATAGTTGTGCTAGTTGAGAGCAGTTCTTAATGAACTGTTGTTGACTTACACAACTAGCGTAAGCTGAGAAAGCAGATATTATGTCATTTCAATTGGGGGTAGACAGCGTCCATTCTACGAACATTCCTTGAAGTAAATAGTAAGACTCAATGATATATTTTGGTTTAAATGTTAAGCGTCGAAACTTGGAGTGTGCGGATTACACTTGATCTTTTGAGCTATTATGACAAAAGTTAATACTTTTTCTGGATGCTACTGTCCAGAAGTCAAAGTGTGGCTTGGATGCCACCCTGAGGTACATATGCAACACCGCTCTGATTATGTAATTACATATATTGTAAATATATTGTAGTTAAATAAATGTTGTGTATTTCAGAAACATGCTTGATTAATTTTAAGCGATGCTGCAAAGCTATTTGGAAGAAAAACTGCCCTTCTTCGCAAAAATAAGAGAATCAGAGAAAGACACACCCTTAAAAGGGTGTATTTCTCTGATTTTATTCATATAAACAATACGAATATGTGGATCAATTCTTATTCATTATTGTTTTAAGAAATACGAGTATGTGGATACTACGATATCAGTTATCCCTGAGTGGTATTTGTAACCTTCATCGCGGAAATATTATCTTTCATATTCGTTTCATCTTTATAACCTTTTACGGATGACACTCGGTCAGTGAGTACCGTGATCTTGTTCTTCGACGATGGATGCACACATTCAATGTTACGGCACTTTTGATTTATCACACCGCGATGTAATTAAAAATATTTATTTATTGTATACTAGAATTCATTATTCATTGAAATTATTTTGACCTTACCTAATATTAGTTTCAATAGTCTCTGCAAGTATTAAAGCCATCGATATTGAAAATATAAATAAAATTACATAAATGCTAACTGATGAGAATGCATACCATAAATCTTAATAGAATATTAATACTACATAATACATCTACATAATTATACCCCCCCCCCCAAAAAAAATGGTAAAATACTTCCCGCCAAGTTCAAACAAAGGAATATCCTGCCAAACAAACTATGAAATCTCAAAATGGTTTGTACCAAGTTGTCGTAGAACCTGGACTGTACTTTCATGTCTAGGTACCCTGCCTAATGATCCTAATCCTTCTAAAACCCACGATTGGTCCTTTTTAGTCGTATTCACTTTTTTAATTACCTCAAACCTTTGGGGAACTACCCAACAGAGCTAGGTATTCTCCGAAGCTTAATGCTAAGAAGAATTTAATGTTAAATTAATACCAGTTATTAATTATCTAAGCTTTATCTATAGTCAATTCTAGAACATATACGTTTCATGGAAAATGGAAATATTTGAACCGGAAATGAAAGAAAAAGTAAACGAAAATGAAAGAAAAAATAACCGGAAATGAATTAAAAAATATTCGGATATGAAAATCGCTAGTGAAACTCCTATATCTTTCAAAATTTATTGTTTAATCTAGCTATGAATCATCATTTAATCAGTATCTATAGGAAATCCTGAAAAATATTTGTTTTAAGGTAAAAACAATGGTACAGAAAACAATGTCTACCAATAAAACATTTAGTTTAATAATTTAAAAAAATACTTTATTTACATTATCTCTTACCAGAATATATCAATTCTTGGAAAATGAATGTTAGAGATAACGAGGACCAATTAAAATGAGTTCAAAATATCGGCTTATTGCAGAGAAAGTTCTCATCAATAAGCATATTTATTTGTTTTGGGGAAAACTCACAGTTTCTCTCTCACATACAACTTTTTACTTTGAAACTGTTTCAAATGTACATTGCCAGAAAGGTAGAAATATAAGTTTTTGTTTAGGAGCTTTATGAAACATTTCCATGAAGAAATGAATACAGTGCAATGAAGATTAATTTATACCTTTTAAAGGTTAATTATTTTGTATCAATAAGCATTTATTATTAATGAATTCACTAGAGGCATTCCATGTTTAATGCCCACAATATTTCTGCGGTATTTTAGAATACAATATCATTTTTAAATCTATTGCTACTAAGCGAAATATAATATGGAATTAAAATTTATCATGAAATTTATAATTAATTAAAGAATAATTTTAGTATATACTAACTACGTTCATGTTGAAATACTATTTTATATACTTCTCTGAGAGATTTTCTGCGATGTGGTAAACTGTTATAGAAGTACACTATTGCGTGATAAAATTGTAGGAAAATTGCAGGAGTAAAACTAAAGGATGATGATAGGTTATTTCCAAATTACTACTTATAATTCTCCTTGTGTTTTAAAACAAGGTTATCAGACATCGAAGTAAATATTAGAAACGTAATTTTGCAATAGCATTTTCTATTTTATTTTCATTTTATTTGAGTTTAAATTGTATTTGTCCATCACATACATAAATTCAAATCTAAAGGAAAAGAAATTTTGCATTGCCCTGTGATTTCATTCCGTACATATAAAGTCTAAAATAAATTTTACAATTCCGCCTATTTCCGAATGGAGAAAAATGTTTGAAGCTCTCTGATGGAAGTTATTTTCAATATGCCAAATTTTATCAAATTATTTTTGAAAAACTCATTTCAAATATTTTATTTTCGATGTAAATTTTCTCTGAATATAAGCCGTCAGTTTTGGTTTTGATCTAGTACAAGATCAGAATGCTCGCAAAGCAAATAGGGTATCTGCAAAATATGAATAAAATATATGTGTAAATTCGAAAGGGGTGATAGAATCAAAAATTTTTTTCTTGAAACAAATATATGGTTTATAAAAATAATTTTTGTCTGGTAATCTTTATTACGTATAAAATGTTTAGGTTACGTAGGTGACACCCTGCACCTCACATAGAGAACCTTATTACTACGAATTTTGGTATTGTGTTACTTGACGTAGTGACAACTTACACTACATATAAGTGACTACGTGTGAGCCTATATATAAAATATATTACTTCATACAGATAGAAAAAACAATTTATCACCAGGACAGTACATCTTTCGTCGCAAGTTGAAATATATTCTGTCTGGCTTATCAAGGACAGAAGACACGTGGCAGTGGATGAAGGCTGATAAGCAACTCCTCGTCCTCCATCTTCACCCACTTACAGCTATATCCAGTCGATTTGCTTTTAGGCAATGTACTGTTGTGTCATATTCCTGGTGATTCAGGTATTATGTCGGCTAGTTTGAAGATTTTCAGTAATATTTTATAATCATTGTGATTGCTTACTAATTTTGACTTCAATTTTGACGTTAATGTCGCTTACCTAAATTGGCATCCATGTCATCAATATGAGAGAAAAGATACGACTTGAAAGTTATACACGGTATTCGGTTATTCTGGAGATGAATGTGAGCTTTCTCAAAATAGCTTGCTAATTTGTTAAATATATGAAACATCTGCTCTTGCGAAAAAACTTATGTAAGAACAATACGATTGTTAGAACAACACGATTGCATGAACAATACGATTGTAATAAAAATACGATTGTATAAACTATACGGTTGTAAGAACGATTCGATTGTATGAACAATACGATTTTAAGCAAAATACGATTGTATGAACAATACGATTGTAAGATATGCAGACTGCACGCTGACGATAAGAGCTTGCAGTGTCGTCGCAGTAACTCAACGGTAGAAAGTCGGCTGGCCAGTTCCAAGATCCAGAGTTCGATACCCGGTTGGAACTGCAAATCTCTTTACTCGCCCGAACGAATTAACCCTCTAGGTTAGTACAAAGATGTCGGAGATCTGAAAGTGACCCCAGTTCGCCTACGGATTCGTTGGATTCTGGGATATAGAGTGCTGATTTCAAAGCGAGAGGATGACGAACATGCAGAATACTAACTTGGGTAAACATTGTACTATCAGGAGAATAACCGAGGTAAAAAATTTGCAGGAGGTGGTTAGTCAGATTGTTAGTTGTCCGCCAATTTTGCGTCCGCCAATTTTGAATGCAGTGTCCACTTCGCCGATAATAGCAGACAGTTTCGTCCCAATAGCTCAACGGTAGAGCATAGGCTGGCCAGTTAGGAGATCCAGGGTCCGATTCCCGGTTGAGACAGCAAGGTTCTTTACAGATGTAAGACCAATATGATTGAGTGTTCTGACAGAAGTTTTATTTGAGTTGCAGCTGCAAATTCAGAGAAAGTGCGGAAATGTGAGCCATTGACTGCGCTGCAAAAATAGCACATTGTTAAGATGATAATAACGTATAGCAACAATTTTTGGTAGTGAACAAAATTGTAGGTTCAGGTATAAACTGCGATTTCAAAGTGCATTAGCAAGCAAATTAGTAGCAATACATGCAAGTGTGTGTGGAAAGTCCGGAAACCCTTCTTACATGATTAATAAACAAATTAAAAGATGGTAATTGGAGATGTTGATATCCAGTGACTGTGTATATCTCCTCAAACTACTTCTGGTATCCTACTTATAAATTGTCTGGAGAAAAAAAGAAGCAAAAGTTGTTAAAAATCGAAGAAACACGCAGTTCACATCAATGGTTTTTGCTGCGAGAAAATTAGATTTTGGATGTATTCACATAACGAATTAAATAAAACATCGAACAGTGATTTTTAGCTGTGCAGAATGTCAACATTCTTCCGCAAAACTGGAGCAAAGCTCAGTTCTCCTGTAAGGCTGCATTCGGCCAAGTGTGTCTACTGGAGCAGGGATCACGATAGCAACTGCAATACTAAATATTTGGATCTATTGAATAAAGCGAATACCTTAGCAGCCTGCAATATTAGCCCAATATTAGCAGTAAATAATATAGACTCAGTATTGGGCCATTACGGAATGCGAATATTTTGATAATATTGTGCTAATATTGACTGGTTTTTTATTGCTAATATTTAGCTAATATTGGTTGCTAATAAATTTTAAATATTTAAAATTTCAAATATTGACAAATATAGTCGTTATATTGTAATGCCAATATCTAACCACATACTGCTAGGGATTCAAGGCAGTGGATAGAAATATATCTTCTTATGACTTATTTTTTATGTCACATTCCTGCAAATGTTCAACCCCCCCCCCCTCTTTTTTTTAAACTATCTGGAGTCTTCTTCATCTGGAGTCGAGCTTCTACGTCGTTTTTCTTAATTGAGTTACAGTATACTAACTTGGAAAACAGTTCATATTATTTTGTATATTACTGTTTTTAAAACTAAGCAAATTTCTAAAAGTAGGTCTTTTTTTAATTCACTGTGCCCTCTTCAGCGACTTCAGAAATGTAATTTTTTCCTTGTCTCGAACCATTTGGATTGTTTGTATTCCTATAAAAATTTTGTAATGGAAGTTAATTGTCCATCCCTCAATATTTAATTGTAGTTTGTTTTCTCATCAATTTGAAGCATTGGTTTTATTTTTCCTTATTTGGGTTAAAATGATGTAGATCTAATATTTTTGCTTAACGGTGTGTGCATGAATTTTTACACAACTAAAAAAAGAGTGACAACATCGTATTTTCAATGTCTCCTGCCAGTGACATTTTTTTTCTAATATTCTCGAATAACCCTATAGTTTTTACTCCATTTGAGTGTTCGTATTGTATTGCAGCTGTCACAATCACACATTTTAGTACTCCCTTATTCTTCTAACTAAATACTCCCATATTATTTTAATTAAATACTCCCATATTCTTTTAATTAAATACTCCCATATTCTTTTAATTAAATACTCCCCTATCTTTCTAATTAAATAGTTTTCCCTTCAATTTTTGTATTGAAATTATATAAGTGTGATATTTTTTGCATAACTGTTTATTCAACACATTTTCCGCAACTAATGTAAACAAAAACTTACAGTCTTTACTCCCCTTTTTCAACCCCTTTTTTCTTTTTGCTCTTAGTCAAAGATTTATACACCATTTGAATATTTTACTACATTATAATATTAATATCCTTCTAATTAGTACTTCCTCTTTTATAAACAGCATAATACACTCTAGAGTATTTTCATATAGTTGAGATTATATATTTCTAATATTTCTTCATTATTTTTTGTTCATTTCTTGTCCGCATTCAAGAAAGAAAACAAATTTTTCCACTATCTGTGACTAAAAAATACAAACTACATTATTTTATTCGGAGTTCTGCGCCCTATTTTTTTATACCTCAATCAAAAATATTTTATTTCTATATTTCTTCCTCTTCATTTTATTACTTTTCTCTATTTTAATTAGCTTCAAATGACATCTATTTATTCTTTTTGCTTATAGCTATTTCCAAAATAATGAAAACCTGAAACTTATTTCTATTTACCCCTATCTTTCCTTCATTGAATTTAAAAAAGGAAAATGTGGTGTCTGTATTCTATAATGCTCTCTATAATTCTATAATGCTCGTTTTATATTTCTCTTAATTTGTTTCAATGCATTTTATTTTTTGGCAGGTTAATCTAATCTGTAAACGAAGAATTAGAAAACGAATAACACAAACTTTAAGAATTCTAGCTGTAACCGTTCCCAAGATATTGTAAGTTTTTAGATAAATTTATCTGAACAAATGCATAACACTCAATAGTGATATTGTAAAACACGTTACAGTTGGCAATAAATTTGCTGAATATTACCAACTTAGTGACTTTTGGAAAATTTTGCCAAATTTACAAAAATATTGCCAAGTCAGCAATAAATGACGCCAAATTGATGAATTAAAAATAAACATCTTTTAAAGTATGGACTATATGTATTGCTAAGCAGATGCTAACAATATTTCCAATTCCCAAGTTGAATTTGAGCAAAATATATGTTAATTTGATACTTCGAAATAGCATTTATTATATGTTGTCATCAAGAAAAGTGTCAAATGTTAGTGTACTTTACAACGGTTAAAAGTATTATGCCGTGGATCTTCTGAATTATTTTTACGCATTGTAGGAAAAATCTTGTGATGGTCACATCAGACTTCATCCTTTGAGTAAATAAATTGATACTAGTTCGAACTTGAACTAGTTTGTAACTACTCTAGTATTTAATTTAATGAATCACTTTGAGTTATGCGTTATTAATAAGGCTAAATTTTTACACTTTTTTAGAATGCAATTTGATTTTAATGATTGACATTTCAACTGATCGTTAACTGATAGATTATCTATGTAGTTTTAGAAGAAAATGAAATGAAGCTTAAGCAAAGAAATTTGAAAATCTTTTGTCAGTTCTGATAACATTATTTATGACTAAGCTGTCTTTCAAAAAAGTTATTTTAAAGGTAATATCAAAGATCTAATAAAATAGTAAAATTATATTAGAACAAAATTATCCTTGTTTAATAAAAACAGAAAATACTTAAAGCTGCAATTTTAATTTCTAAACTTATAATGTGAAAACTCGATTTGTTATAATCTCGCAGTTTTGTTAAGATTACTTTTTTAAATAAAGATAATATTTATGTAAGTTTCGATTTCGAAGTTGTTTGGATTTTCAATTATTGTAAATATTTTCTTATTAAAAAGGGATTGGTACCTTAATTTTATATTTAAAAGATGAAGTATTGTTATTCTAAACATTTGGATGAAAATTATTATTTAAAATGTTCAACAAGTCAATATGTTTGAATAAAATTACATATTTAGGCTTGAATAAAAATAAATATTTTAAACAATTGCACAATGCATCGGTCATTCATTAATCGGACAATATTGTCATCATTAATCTTAAAAAGCGCTATTTAACCAAATAAACTAATAAATAAAATATGCTTGATGTTTGTTGTATTGATTATGAATATGATGAAATTATAAAATATGTAAATTATTTATATAGTCTTATATGCATATACTAATGAAATTGAATAAAGCGTGAAAAGCATATAGCTACAGGATGAATATTTATAGATAATAAAAATAAATATTGTAGACATTTTATCAATAAATTTTTACTACAAAAGTCTTAAACAGCATGCTATAGTAAATATGGTCAGTTATATACAAATTGCAATACACTTGTAAGAAACTTGCTGTCACAAGCGAGAATCGGACCACGAATCTTTGTACTGGCCAGCAGCAACGTTCTACTGCTGAGCTATTGAGACGGAATTGCAAGGTCTTATCGTCGAAGTGAACACTGTATTCTTCTCCTGCTAATGTAATATTACAGAGCAACATGGCAGTCTGACTGTCCACTTTCACTTATTTTACCTCATGTTAGCTTTCTAACACTACTATTTTTATGCAGGCTAGTAACGTGTGTGGTCGTTGGATTCCTAAATTGAAATCGGCTCCGAATATGACAGCGTCCACTGAATCTGTACTGAATCCTATCTGCCCAAACTAGGAAACGAACCACCGAACTCCGTACGGCCAGTCGATGCCCTACCGCTGAGCTACCGGGACGGAATTGCAAGTTCCTATCCTCGAAGTGAAGTCAGAAGACTATATTAAAATTTTTAATTTAACACACTGAATAATTTTTATGTGTGTTGCGTGACAAGTATATAAATGGATTCAAGGTTATGATCATCATGCATTGTTCCTTATTCGGAAAATAGGCAATTAATGGGCATTTTCTACATATTTTAACGGTAATTAGATCTGTTCTCACTATAAGGACTTTCATGCAATGCATTTTACCTATTCCATATTATTTGAAATTCAGTGTATTTTCCAGTAAATGGAGTGTGATGAAGAAATGCCCAAACATTTTGTTAATTGGTACTCGATCAAAAGAGCAGAAAACGGTATCTCTTGTTTGTGGCTAATATTTCGATTGGAACAATGGTCTAGACAACAAGGCATCAGTTCGTAAAACCAATAAAAAGTTTATGTCAAATAAATTTATAACAATTTTTTATGATATTATTTGGAAAGTTTTTGATAAAAACGTTATATGATCATCAAGTCGAATAAGTAATATACAAAACTGAATCCATACGGATAAGTATTAAGGCGATGCAAACTAAAACAAATTGCAGGCTGTAGAGTCATGAAATATGCATCTTGATTGACCAATGGCGATCTCCTAGGACTCTCAGGTATACACAAATGGAAGAAGTACAGTTTAGAAATTCAATTAAAGTATGGTGAAGGACTTGGAAAACATAGCCAGACTAGGTCAGATTAAACAGTTTTGCAAAGTTAGTCTTCAGACCACTGCATGTTTGGTATGCAAGATTACCAGTGCAGTCTAGAACACTTACAACTTTTACTATGATAACCCAGCGGCTCAGGTATTTGAGGTTAAAAAGTTATACGTTGAAAGGTGATTTTGTTTATGAAAGTAATGTAATAAAATACCATGGTAAGATATTTCTATATAGTATATGTAACTAGTTTAAATGTATTACACAAGATTTATTTTTTACCATATAATCAACGTTCGATCTTATATTTCTCTCCTTATTACATATATTGTTCTCTTGATTGCATAAGTGACTCTTAACGTTAAATTTGGGAATTTCCTTTTTATAACAGTAATATCTTCAAAACGAGTACAATCGATTTCAACCACTTTTTGTTCCACCAAATTTAATACAAATCAAATATAACATCATACATTTTTTTAGAAAACATTTTCTTTGAACTATCATACCGTAAATGAGTCAATTTCATATATCTATAATCTGATCAAATTTCCATGTCAAAATTGGCAGAAACCATACATATTAACAGCAAATATTTTCCGTAATTTAAGTAGATTTAAAGAGCGCCCTGGACAAACCTAGTTAAGAATTTCTAGTTTATCTTTAAAAGATATTTTGCTGTAGCGCGTCGATTATTGCTCATAAATTTAGTGGAAAATAAAAAAAAATGTCTTTGTAAAATTTCTTACATATTAAGGGCAGGCATTTTCTGTAAAACCGATTGATATACGAATTTAATTATTTTAAGCTTATCAACAACAGGTAGTATACCTGAACTTCGAACGGAATATATAATATAAAGAAACTTAAAATTCAGAATTTAAGATGAAGTTCGATGATTTGATTTTTTTTCTTATTTTATAGAAATTCTACCAAAAAGTAAAGTGGTGAGTTCTACTGACCGTGCTAATATAATGAACAAACAAATATAAGAACGATGTGCAATTTCATTTACATAGATAAAGAGATTAAAATATAAGTTTTAAAATTTTGTGGTGTTAAAAGTTCGCGTGAAGATTTGCAAGTGGATTCTTCAATTTCCTTATTTCAATAGACGAGTTAGGCTGATAGAGATTTCTTCAAGATTTTAATTTGGCATCTTAATTGTAGTATTATTTGGCGTAAATTCAATTTGACTTCTTCGAGCTTTGAATTCTAGCTTTGAATTGGACAGCTTAGAGATAAGAGCAAAAGAGATGGTCAGGAATTCAATATATCTGAGTATTATGTAAAGTTTGATTAACATACTTTTAAAGAAATCACAGCTAATGTCTACATATTCTAGAAAGTATGTTACATTACTAAAACATATGTACTTAAAAATGCTTCTCAATCATTTGCAATCTCAAACATTGCGGATTGGCATTTATTAGACAACATAAATAATGAATATTGCGAATCATTTGACTGATCACAACCCATGAAATAAAAATAAATTATTCTTACGTACTGTAGCTCTCAAACAATGTAATAAATATCACGTAAACAGAATAAATATGAAATATTTCTGATTCATTTCCGCTTCCTAGATAATAGTATGAAAAAATATCCCTTTCATAAAGTTTTTGTAAGATTGATTCTCTTCAGGATAAATATTATTTTTTTACTTTATTACCAAACGTAGTTCGAATTACTTTTGTACCACTTTTGTTTGCTTCAATGTATTGCAATAGTTTGCAACATTTTGTTATGCAATTGTAATCACACGTAGCCATTTTTGGTCATAGTCAAACCTGTTTTTAATTGATTGCAACTAAACAGGACTACGGGTGATTTGAAAGAGGGTTAGAATCTTTCAGGAGTGTATCTTTAACTAGAAAGTACATCACCGGTCCAGAATGAGCATGGCGCAATCCATTTTGCGATTTCATAACTTTTTGGAAAGGGGTAAGGGGGCATAATGAACAGATTTTTACCCTGAAGTGGCATTTTAGTGAGACAAAATATTGTTCGAGGAATGATCACTACTTCTCATAGAATATAATATTATGACAATTCAAAATTTCGAATATCTAATCTGACGAATTGCAAAACATATCTAAGCGTTGAATAAGTAAAATTCAGTTATAAAATCAACGACACAACATCATAGATAAAAGATTATTTAGTAAAATCATCCTACAAGACGTACAGACCTTTAAAAATCCAGAGCGCTCTCGGGCGTTACTATATCCTTCATCAGTGGCTATACAAAACAGTAAATTCGGAATGCTTATATGTAGACCAGATCAGTAGATAAATTTGCATAAATACACAAAATAATGGAAGTACAAGCAGACTTTAAAAATTAATCAATTACAAATACAAATTTAGGGAGTTATACCCAAGAGATTAACTTTAAACAAGTGGTAAATATTTTACAAAGAAAAGACACAATTCAAAAATGCAGCCAATTACAATAAAATGATGTCACAGATAACTGTGAAGAAGTTTGACTAGCTACTAGTTTCGTATAGCCACCGATGAAGGGTATAGTAATGCACGAAAGCGTTCTGGATTTTTAGAGCTCTGTACGTCTTGTAGGATGATTTTATTAAATGACATTTTATCTATGATGTTGTGTCGTTGATTTTATAACTGTATTTAGAATATACGTGATACCCCCTTTATTATTAAGTATTAGTATAATTAAACTTGTGCAAAGGACAAATATAACTTCAGCAACGTATATAAGCACAAGTAACACAATGACATAGCATACAGCTATTTCGAGGATCCCCTTCGTCAGTACAAAAAATCCAACAAACCTGAAGTCCAAAAGAGGAATGGGCGCAAATAGAAGAAGCATAGGGGTTACATATTCACGACCAGGATTAAGAGCTAGCTCACTTAATAAAACCAATCAGAAAGCGGCGAGAAGAACATTCCAGCCCATCCGATACATTCATTTTGCAGAATGTATCTAACTACAAAAAATTGCAAAATTATATGCGCAGTTAATATATAGTTATCATATCCATATCTCAAAGATTTTCATGCATATAAACACATACCTGAATGTAAACACGCGTGCGCATAAATACAGTTGCAGACAAAACATCTGATATTACTTTAGATAAAATTAAAAGTGTTTTAAATGTGTTGTTAAGAAGGTACTCTAATATATGCTACGCCACTCCCCCAGGTGGGGGGGCACTCCTAGAGGGTGGTGTATGGATCTTAGCTCGTTATAGCTCTGGTCCTCCGATACTGGGGGTACACAAATCTGCTGAGTGTTCCCACAAAGCAGATTCTTTACTGGTTATGGGGGACTAGCCTTTATGACCATGATCCCAATTCCTAACACGACTAGATTCAAATATCTTCGCGACCACCTTCCGGCTCCAACCCGGTGACTGGTCCAGCTGATTTCGCTACCCTCGTCACATTCTCGCCTGATTGAGGATAAACTCCCCTTGTTCTTCCATTCCTAGCCGGTATAAATCCCCAGGTTGCCACGGAAGTTCCTATTGAAGTTGTCCCTATATTTTTCCCAATAAAATCTCCAATTTGAAAATTTTCTGAAAAGAAAATTGCAGCTATAAAATATAGTAGGAAACAATAAAAATTTTATGTACATCCATTAGGTCCACGTATGATTTAACGATTGCCAAATTATAGTCTTAAGATCATAAGGACTCTGAAATTCAGTAGCAATTCAATTTATATCTCAATATTTGAATACAATTCAGAAATCTAAAATAAAGATTTCATTTACAGTTTTACTTTTAAATTAAGGAAAAGGGCTTTTTAAAACTTCAGTTTTAGTCTCATAATATTCCCTCAATCACATTTTTTCAAATGCGTTTACTAAATACGAAGATGGAAATGAGGATCTGTCTAAATGAAAATTTAAAATGATTTTGTCCGAGCAATTATTCGCAGCTTCTAATGACGGGGGGAAATATTTCAAAAACTTTGGGAGCTTTAATTATTTCTTTTCTCAGACTTCCGAAATGATAACTGTTTCTGGCAAAGTTTCTAAGTGCAGCAATTATCGTACTTTGAAAACGATTTCAGGATCCTAAAAATCACATTCATTATTTGCGGAAGAAAATGTTTAAGCGAAAGTTAGAAATTGTGTAGAAACTAAAACAATCGAAATTACATTTTTAATGACAAAAAGCTACATTTTTTTCCTAACGGACTTTCTTTTCGCTTGTGTTTAATGAGAATAATAATTTGAAGAAAAACTTATATAAACAATATTAAAAAAGGGGTTTATAAACGGATATAGTTTTAGTAATTTGATTAAAGGGTCAGTGGATGTTTATTGTACGTTCTCATTAAAATAGCAGTTGAATACAACTGACTTCTGTAAAATTAACTTATTATGAATAATTATTATTGGTTACCTTCAACTAAACATATCTTCTGAATTATTACTGGTACCTTCAAGAATTTACTCACTGTATATTGCATATTTATTTGTAGTAAATTTTGCTATATTTTGTGGTGATAGAAAACTTGACGACGGAGTAACAAAGCCGATTTAAATTTAAGTTGGCATATAAATTACAAGTCTTTGTGCCGCATTACCCACCATCATTTCTTAGTACAAGCCCACTTATCATAACCTATAAATCAAAATTTTACACATTACTATAAGAAATTTTAACTTTAAAAATTAACATTTATTAGGACTAATTATAAGCATAATTAAAGGGTCAGTGGATGTTTACTGTACGTTCTCATTAAAATAGCAGTTGAATACAACTGACTTCTGTAAAAATAACTTCTTGTGAATAATTATTATTGGTTACCTTCAACTAAACATATCTTCTTAATTATTACTGGTACCTTCAAGAATTTACTCACTGTATATTGCATATTTATTTGTTGTAAATTTTGTTATATATTGTGGTGATAGAAAACTTGACGACGGAGTAACAAAGCCGACTTAAATTTAAGTTGGCATATAAATTACCAGTCTTTGTGCCGCATTACCCACCATCATTTCTTAGTACAAGCCCACTTATCATAACCTATAAATCAAAACATTACACATTACTATAAGAAATTTTAACTTTAAAAATTAACATTTATTAGGACTAATTAAAAGCATAATTCAAGGGTCAGTGGATGTTTACTGTACGTTCTCATTAAAATAGCAGTTGAATACAACTGATTTCTGTAAAAATAACTTCTTGTGAATAATTATTATTGGTTACCTTCAACTAAACATATCTTCTGAATTATTACTGGTACCTTCAAGAATTTACTCACTGTATATTGCATATTTATTTGTAGTAAATTTTGTTATATATTGTGGTGATAGAAAACTTGACGACGGAGTAACAAAGCCGATTTAAATTTAAGTTGGCATATAAATTACCAGTTTTTGTGCCGCATTACCCCCATCATTTCTTAGTACCATCATTTCTTAGTACAAGCCCACTTATCATAACCTATAAATCAAAACATTACACATTACTATAAGAAATTTTAATTTTTAAAAATTAACATTTATTAGGACTAATTATAATCATAATTAATATTACACCAAATCTTACTTGAAAATTTTACTCAAGGAGAAAAGAACACCCACGTGACACCATATCATTTTTATTTTATTCATAAGAGCAAAACTCGACCTTCTATATAAAGACCAACACATACCTTAGAATTTTGGTTTTGTTCTGATGGACCGTTGATCTGCATTGATCTGACTCAGTCGTTTATCGAAATTGATCTCACTTTCTGACTCATCGGCATTTCTCTGCGTCTATCGTTGATCTGCATGAATATTATTCACATGACGGATCTGCACCGGATTTCATTCTCACATTTATCTCATTGAACTTTCTGATCTCTATCTCTTAACTCATCTTGATCGGTTCTGATAATCATATCTTTACCTCGCTACAAACGTAAGTCACGTCAATAGTCGATCTCTTCTTGCTAGGATCAGCCTTTTTTGGCCTCGGGTAAAGACCGTCCTCTTACTCCCATTGGTTATTCTTTAGTATGATATTGCATTGAGGTTTAATTGGTTGCTCTGGCTCGAATGGCACTTGTTTTAAGTTCTGGCCCTAAGCATTGTTTGTGCCCCAAGTCACACGTGTAATTTGGATGATATGTATTTATTTGGTGTCATAACTTCGTCGGACCATGACTGTTGAAATTGGTGCCATTTTTCTGTTCATTTGTTTGACTGCAAACACCAAAATCATGCATAGAACTGTTTATCATTTTTATCTCGACATTATGTTTTGCTTTCTGGTTTTGGGCAGATATTCCTCCACAATAGACTGTAAGTACTGTAAACCTTCAGGTTGGTGAATATAGATGGTTAATGTCTTAATCTGTGAAAATAACTTCATGAGTAAGTCAGAATATAACAATAAAGTTCATATGTCAACCTATTTTAAAGGCAAATAAAGACACCTTCATCAAGAAAAATGAGCTTAGCAGTCGCATCACTAAAAGCAGTAAAATGTATGTCTTGGCCTCAACGGTCTGATTTCTTACATATTATAGATATACATTTTCTGTAAAATCGAGCGACATACTACTATTCGTCCGTTACTAATTCCCCCGTGGTGAAGGGACGCCTACGTACCACGTTCACAAGACCCCCTATGGGATATTATATCCCATAGCGAAGGGGAGAAGAATTGCAGCTTCACTTTTATAGAGGCTCGCTGCTACATTGGAAGTTTGACTTGGCTTCGACATGACAACATCCATTCCCGCTGGCGGGTTTCGAATCCGCAACCCGGCAATCCAGCGATCAGACGGAAACACATTCCAAATAAATGTATCCCAAATAAATGTATCAAAAAATCATATAAAATTAAAAAAAAATATTAACTATTGCGAAATATGTTCACTTTCCATATATAATACGATAAATTATGCGATAAATTTTTTATCATCATTCTCGTGGATCTAGCTCGTTCCATTCACTGCAGAAGATACTTTGGGTAATAGTTTTGTACTTAAAAGCTATTAGTCGTTTATCTACTGGATAACCTATTTCTCTCTAAAACGTTTACCGAAATTTTGGCGACGAATTAGACAGAATATAGTCAACTTGGCGGGTTTTTCAAAATATTGTAAAATTGACGAAACTGTCGACAAATTGATAAGAATGATGCTACATTGATGAAAGTGTAGCCAAATTAATAGAAATGTCGCCAAATTGATAAAAATGAGGCTAAATCAATGAAAATGACGACTAATTGATGAAAATTCAATATCTTGGAAAGAATATAAGAATCTACTCCCGATTTCTCCGTCTGTAACGCTTGGCAAAATTCTGGCGACGAATTTTAGCTGCATTTGGAATTTTGGCGAGTTTTTTAAATCTTATCAAACTGACGAAAATGTCTCCAAATTGATAAAAATGACGATAAATCAATGGTGACGACTAAAATTCAATATCAATAACAATACATAATATATATAGTGAATAACAATAACAGAACATAACAATACACTAGAAGAATAACCCACTTATCAGTGTATCAGGTAACGCTAAGCGAAAAATTTGGCGGAATGTCGTAAACTTGGCGACTTTTTAAAAATATTGCTAGATTGATGAAAATGTTTCGAAATTGAGAAAAATTTCACCAAATTGAAAATTGGCACTAGATAGGAGGCAATTATTTGCAGATTTTTAATTCCGTCATATAACAGGCATACTTTCTACTATATAAGAAATGCACTTCTCTCAGTTTGTTTGTAACACTTAACGATATATATTGCGAACTTGGCGAATAATCTAGCAAAACATCGTCTACTTGAAAAGATTTATCTCCAGATTGATGTAAATATCGTCAAAATTGCAAAATGACACCAAGTTAATGAAAATGACGCGTAATTGTTCAATTTATTATTCAAATTGTTTAATATATTGACTATGTTGTTTATTGAGGATGCTATCAATATTGATAATTGTTAATTTAATGTTGCGTGAAATAAAAGTTAATTGAATACAAATGGTTTTAAATGTTGTTATCCGGAAATGCGCCAAATGTACAATTCAACGTTACAAACACTGTGCCGTGAATCTTTTCATCATTTTTTAACCTTGAAAGAAGTAAATCCATTGCATTGTATAAATAAAATCATGTGCTACCCCCATCAAACATGATATAGTTCTTCAAATAAATTTGTGGAAAATATATCGTCTGAATAATGTTATTTCTGTTGGCAGTTCGTTTCTTATTAATATCTCAACAACAGCTGGTCCTAAAAACTCAAAACATAGACGACATTTTAAGTGGAGACATTACAAATCTATGCACAAAATTTCCAGAAATTTGGTGAGGCTGATCTGTGATGAGATAAACTCACAGACAGACAGAATTCAATAATCTTTATATAGATTGCAGTAAGTATAATAGACTTTAACGAAAAATGTAAAACAGCAGGAAATGCATATGGTAAGCTTTTCATGTAGTTTATTTCATGTTTCAAATGTTTCACTTTAAATTTCATATAAATGAATTAGTGACATGGAATATTTTCTGAACTAAATTATAAAATTGTTCAACTGGAAATTCGCGACATGATGAAAACATCTTAATGTGCGGAAAATCGCAAACTTTGTATGAAATGGAAAACATGATCCAATATAGCAATGTAAGGATTTTTTTTTTTAAATTAGCGTATTTATAAATATTTTTATACTTCGAAAGGGAATAAAAGCAATATTTTCCGCTACATGAAATTATTTTCACTCCCCTTGGAAGAGGAAATTATTTTCAAACAAAATATTCGATTTGTAAATTATTTTTTTTTTTGTTCTCTTAGCAAAGGAATTTATATGAAAGAAAAAAAAACGTAGTTCGCACTGATTGCTTTTTGTGCTTTATTTTGTTTATCTGAAATCTAAAATAATAACTTTTCCAAGTTCAATTACTTTTTTCGAAATACAAAGGAATTGATTCAAGTTATTCGACTGGAAGTTATTCTCAATACTAGATTTTATCGAAATTTTTCCCGACAATCATATTTCGATATTTTCTGGAGTAACACGAAGTTGTTTGTTTCGATTTATTTTTAAAATAAGATTTAACAAAATTTATGAAGACATTTAATAAGAATTAACAGTAGCCATAACTTATTGAATATTATTTTATCTCCTCCTCAGCGAAACAATTTCTACAAGGAAATGTGCCACAAGAAGAAGTACGCGCACGCGTGGCTTTGACTATTATGAGGACTCATTTGGCATAGTATCAGAAATTTGACAGAGTTTGGTAAATTACCGGAAATTACATAACACATTGTACTGTAAATGACATAAATAACAGAAATATCTCAAAATGTATACGAACCTGTAATAATTCTGGCAAATTTACAAGACATTTAGTGAAAAACGAAACTAAATTCAGTGCATCGTTAGAGAAGATTTTCTTGGATTAAACGAGATTGAATTGACGGTTTTTATAAAATATTGGTTTATACACACGCATGCATAGACTTCAAATATTTAATCAATTTTCTAGATATTTTATAATAAGAGATTTCCTGCGTGAATTTTTTACTATTTCTCTTTAAAGTCCATGACTTATGCTAACAAATAAATGTTTTTACAATACTGGAAAATAACTTGAAAATTAATAGAGCCAATCACATCCATCATTTTGAAATGTCAAAACTTCGATTAGAGGCAAATATCTGGAATCTTAACCATCACTGAATTTCTTCAGTTATTATTTTTTCTTAATATATTTAAGTACTCTTATATTTTAATGACTCCAATGGTAATTAAAGATGCCTTGATGAATGTAAATCGATTTGTTTTGCAGTTACATAAGGTTGCAGAATATAGGAATATTTTTTAAGTTATTAATATTGCACAGATGGAGTTTTATTTTATAATTTTATTTTCGTTCTTTTAAATATCAACTAAATATCACGTCTTTTGCATAATTCTGTCTTTTGCAATTTCATCAAAATATTATATTTAAATTCTTTTAAACTTATATTAATATTCTGTAAAACATTGATATGACATAATAGTTAACTTTTTTGGTGACCCACATTTTCAATGTTCTTTCACATTTGAAAAAATAATAAAAGAACATATTTATTACAACATTTCTTTTATGCAAGGAAACTACATTTAAAAATAAATAAAAATCTATTTTAATAGGTACATTTTTCATTGATATATATCTAAAACTCTATTTGAATTTGAATAAATCAAAATTAGAGATTTGAATCTGTCACGTCTAGATGAAAACACATTTAAATTAATTTTTAGAATGGGAGGGGGTATAAATGAAACCAAGTATCTGGTGAAAAAAAATTTCATTTTTCCCATTTTTGTCTTATCAATGGGCCCAACACCGAGTGAGACAAGCACAGTGAATTAAGTTAAACAATTTTAGCTAAATTAAATGAATTATTGAGGATGAGTTTGTAGGATAGAATAGAGGAACTATAATTATTTAAGGTGTCCCGATGTTTTAGTCATTGATTGCGTTGTTCACAAAAAGTAAACTTTAAGTTGGCTTTCATACTTATTGAATGACTCCAATGGTAATTAAAGATGCCTTGATGAATGTAAATCGATTTGTTTTGCAGTTACATAAGGTTGCAGAATATAGGAATATTTTTTAAGTTATTAATATTGCACAGATGGAATTTTATTTTAAAATTTTATTTTCGTTCTTTTAAATATCAACTAAATATCACGTCTTTTGCATAATTCTGTCTTTTGCTATTTCATCAAAATATTATATTTAAATTCTTTTAAACTTATATTAATATTCTGTAAAACATTGATATGACATAATAGTTAACTTTTGTGGTGACCCACATTTTCAATGTTCTTTCACATTTGAAAAAATAATAAAAGAACATCTTTATTACAACATTTCTTTTATGCAAGGAAACTACATTTAAAAATAAATAAAAATATATTTTAATAGGTACATTTTTCATTGATATATATCTAAAACTCTATTTTAATTTGAATAAATCAAAATTAGAGATTTGAATCTGTCACGTCTAGATGAAAACACATTTAAATTAATTTTTAGAATGGGAGGGGGTATAAATGAAACCAAGTATCTGGTGAAAAAAAATTTCATTTTTCCCATTTTTGTCTTATCAATGGGCCCAACACCGAGTGAGACAAGCGCAGTGAATTAAGTTAAACAATTTTAGCTAAATTAAATGAATTATTGAGGATGAGTTTGTAGGATAGAATAGAGGAACTATAATTATTTAAGGTGTCCCGATGTTTTAGTCATTGATTGCGTTGTTCACAAAAAGTAAACTTTAAGTTGGCTTTCATACTTATTGAATGACTCCAATGGTAATTAAAGATGCCTTGATGAATGTAAATCGATTTGTTTTGCAGTTACATAAGGTTGCAGAATATAGGAATATTTTTTAAGTTATTAATATTGCACAGATGGAATTTTATTTTATAATTTTATTTTCGTTCTTTTAAATATCAACTAAATATCACGTCTTTTGCATAATTCTGTCTTTTGCTATTTCATCAAAATATTATATTTAAATTCTTTTAAATTTATATTAATATTCTGTAAAACATTGATATGACATAATAGTTAACTTTTGTGGTGACCCACATTTTCAATGTTCTTTCACATTTGAAAAAATAATAAAAGAACATCTTTATTACAACATTTCTTTTATGCAAGGAAACTACATTTAAAAATAAATAAAAATCTATTTTAATAGGTACATTTTTCATTGATATATATCTAAAACTCTATTTGAATTTGAATAAATCAAAATTAGAGATTTGAATCTGTCACGTCTAGATGAAAACACATTTAAATTAATTTTTAGAATGGGAGGGGGTATAAATGAAACCAAGTATCTGGTGAAAAAAAATTTCATTTTTCCCATTTTTGTCTTATCAATGGGCCCAACACCGAGTGAGACAAGCGCAGTGAATTAAGTTAAACAATTTTAGCTAAATTAAATGAATTATTGAGGATGAGTTTGTAGGATAGAATAGAGGAACTATAATTATTTAAGGTGTCCCGATGTTTTAGTCATTGATTGCGTTGTTCACAAAAAGTAAACTTTAAGTTGGCTTTCATACTTATTGAATGACTCCAATGGTAATTAAAGATGCCTTGATGAATGTAAATCGATTTGTTTTGCAGTTACATAAGGTTGCAGAATATAGGAATATTTTTTAAGTTATTAATATTTCACAGATGGAATTTTATTTTATAATTTTATTTTCGTTCTTTTAAATATCAACTAAATATCACGTCTTTTGCATAATTCTGTCTTTTGCTATTTCATCAAAATATTATATTTAAATTCTTTTAAACTTATATTAATATTCTGTAAAACATTGATATGACATAATAGTTAACTTTTGTGGTGACCCACATTTTCAATGTTCTTTCACATTTGAAAAAATAATAAAAGAACATCTTTATTACAACATTTCTTTTA
Source organism: Amaurobius ferox (assembly GCA_951213105.1). Lineage (NCBI taxonomy): Eukaryota > Metazoa > Arthropoda > Arachnida > Araneae > Amaurobiidae > Amaurobius > Amaurobius ferox. The sequence continues at coordinate 97,688,077 of OX578136.1, forward strand.
TGCAAGGAAACTACATTTAAAAATAAATAAAAATCTATTTTAATAGGTACATTTTTCATTGATATATATCTAAAACTCTATTTGAATTTGAATAAATCAAAATTAGAGATTTGAATCTGTCACGTCTAGATGAAAACACATTTAAATTAATTTTTAGAATGGGAGGGGGTATAAATGAAACCAAGTATCTGGTGAAAAAAAATTTCATTTTTCCCATTTTTGTCTTATCAATGGGCCCAACACCGAGTGAGACAAGCGCAGTGAATTAAGTTAAACAATTTTAGCTAAATTAAATGAATTATTGAGGATGAGTTTGTAGGATAGAATAGAGGAACTATAATTATTTAAGGTGTCCCGATGTTTTAGTCATTGATTGCGTTGTTCACAAAAAGTAAACTTTAAGTTGGCTTTCATACTTATTGAATGACTCCAATAGTAATTAAAGATGCCTTGATGAATGTAAATCGATTTGTTTTGCAGTTACATAAGGTTGCAGAATATAGGAATATTTTTTAAGTTATTAATATTGCACAGATGGAATTTTATTTTATAATTTTATTTTCGTTCTTTTAAATATCGACTAAATATCACGTCTTTTGCATAATTCTGTCTTTTGCTATTTCATCAAAATATTATATTTAAATTCTTTTAAACTTATATTAATATTCTGTAAAACATTGATATGACATAATAGTTAACTTTTTTGGTGACCCACATTTTCAATGTTCTTTCACATTTGAAAAAATAATAAAAGAACATCTTTATTACAACATTTCTTTTATGCAAGGAAACTAAATTTAAAAATAAATAAAAATCTATTTTAATAGGTACATTTTTCATTGATATATATCTAAAACTCTATTTTAATTTGAATAAATCAAAATTTGAGATTTGAATCTGTCACGTCTAGATGAAAACACATTTAAATTAATTTTTGGAATGGGAGGGGGTATAAATGAAACCAAGTATCTGGTGAAAAAAAATTTCATTTTTCCCATTTTTGTCTTATCAATGGGCCCAACACCGAGTGAGACAAGCGCAGTGAATTAAGTTAAACAATTTTAGCTAAATTAAATGAATTATTGAGGATGAGTTTGTAGGATAGAATAGAGGAACTATAATTATTTAAGGTGTCCCGATGTTTTAGTCATTGATTGCGTTGTTCACAAAAAGTAAACTTTAAGTTGGCTTTCATACTTATTGAATGACTCCAATGGTAATTAAAGATGCCTTGATGAATGTAAATCGATTTGTTTTGCAGTTACATAAGGTTGCAGAATATATGAATATTTTTTAAGTTATTAATATTGCACAGATGGAATTTTATTTTATAATTTTAGTTTCGTTCTTTTAAATATCGACTAAATATCACGTCTTTTGCATAATTCTGTCTTTTGCTATTTCATCAAAATATTATATTTAAATTCTTTTAAACTTATATTAATATTCTGTAAAGCATTGATATGACATAATAGTTAACTTTTTTGGTGACCCACATTTTCAATGTTCTTTCACATTTGAAAAAATAATAAAAGAACATCTTTATTACAACATTTCTTTTATGCAAGGAAACTACATTTAAAAATAAATAAAAATCTATTTTAATAGGTACATTTTTCATTGATATATATCTAAAACTCTATTTGAATTTGAATAAATCAAAATTAGAGATTTGAATCTGTCACGTCTAGATGAAAACACATTTAAATTAATTTTTAGAATGGGAGGGGGTATAAATGAAACCAAGTATCTGGTGAAAAAAAATTTCATTTTTCCCATTTTTGTCTTATCAATGGGCCCAACACCGAGTGAGACAAGCGCAGTGAATTAAGTTAAACAATTTTAGCTAAATTAAATGAATTATTGAGGATGAGTTTGTAGGATAGAATAGAGGAACTATAATTATTTAAGTTGTCCCGACGTTTTAGTCATTGATTGCGTTGTTCACAAAAAGTAAACTTTAAGTTGGCTTTCATACTTATTGAATGACTCCAATGGTAATTAAAGATGCCTTGATGAATGTAAATCGATTTGTTTTGCAGTTACATAAGGTTGCAGAATATAGGAATATTTTTTATGTTATTAATATTGCACAGATGGAATTTTATTTTATAATTTTATTTTCGTTCTTTTAAATATCAACTAAATATCACGTCTTTTGCATAATTCTGTCTTTTGCTATTTAATCAAAATATTATATTTAAATTCTTTTAAACTTATATTAATATTCTGTAAAACATTGATATGACATAATAGTTAACTTTTTTGGTGACCCACATTTTCAATGTTCTTTCACATTTGAAAAAATAATAAAAGAACATCTTTATTACAACATTTCTTTTATGCAAGGAAACTACATTTAAAAATAAATAAAAATCTATTTTAATAGGTACATTTTTCATTGATATATATCTAAAACTCTATTTGAATTTGAATAAATCAAAATTAGAGATTTGAATCTGTCACGTCTAGATGAAAACACATTTAAATTAATTTTTAGAATGGGAGAGGGTATAAATGAAACCAAGTATCTGGTGAAAAAAAATTTCATTTTTCCCATTTTTGTCTTATCAATGGGCCCAACACCGAGTGAGACAAGCGCAGTGAATTAAGTTAAACAATTTTAGCTAAATTAAATGAATTATTGAGGATGAGTTTGTAGGATAGAATAGAGGAACTATAATTATTTAAGGTGTCCCGACGTTTTAGTCATTGATTGCGTTGTTCACAAAAAGTAAACTTTAAGTTGTCTTTCATTTTTATTGAATGACTCCAATGGTAATTAAAGATGCCTTGATGAATGTAAATCGATTTGTTTTGCAGTTACATAAGGTTGCAGAATATAGGAATATTTTTTAAGTTATTAATATTGCACAGATGGAATTTTATTTTATAATTTTATTTTCGTTCTTTTAAATATCAACTAAATATCACGTTTTTTGCATAATTCTGTCTTTTGCAATTTCATCAAAATATTATATTTAAATTCTTTTAAACTTATATTAATATTCTGTAAAACATTGATATGACATAATAGTTAACTTTTTTGGTGACCCACATTTTCAATGTTCTTTCACATTTGAAAAAATAATAAAAGAACATCTTTATTACAACATTTCTTTTATGCAAGGAAACTACATTTAAAAATAAATAAAAATCTATTTTAATAGGTACATTTTTCATTGATATATATCTAAAACTCTATTTTAATTTGAATAAATCAAAATTAGAGATTTGAATCTGTCACGTCTAGATGAAAACACATTTAAATTAATTTTTAGAATGGGAGGGGGTATAAATGAAACCAAGTATCTGGTGAAAAAAAATTTCATTTTTCCCATTTTTGTCTTATCAATGGGCCCAACACCGAGTGAGACAAGCGCAGTGAATTAAGTTAAACAATTTTAGCAGCCGTTCTTAACATATCTCTAGAACTTTCCATATGTTGCAACCTCATTTCGCTAGAGGTCTGACACTTCTCGTTGGCTATCGCCAACGGGCTTACCGTGCAGATAACACCGGTTCTCGTTAGATCACCGAAGTCAAGCAGCATCGGGCGTGGTTAGTACTTGGGTCAGTGACCACCTGGGAGCACCGCGTGCTGTTGGCACATTTCAGGCGCGGTTTTCCGGTGGTTTGCGCGCTGGATTTGCACGCTGCCACAACTGCCGCCGTGTTCATGCGGAGTACGATCACGTTAAACATGTGGGTCCGTAAGTCCTTCCGAGAGGTTGGTGGTAGGGGGAGGGGAGGAAGGTGCAACCCCTGTGGATGCCTCCCCCACTGGGTTCCGGTATAAATTGGGTGGCACTTCCCGGTCGCCCAAACAGTTATCTTGCACCTTTCTGGCAGATCGGACGATCTGGGTCTCAACAACAACAACTTGTCTTTGGCGGCTCTGATTGGCAGACCTTAGGGCAATGCGACCAGACATCTTGAATAATTGATGAGCATATTTACCCAATCTCGTGCCTTCACTTTATCCCCCTATGTTTATGACCTATTTGACCTCTCGGGTCAGAGTCAATAAAACTGGCGTCTTTACCTCTGATGCATTGTTTGATATTAGAGACAATCATAAATATTCAACATAAAACTATCTCCGCTAAATCGTGTTTCAAATGTGGTCACACAGATTGCATAACTAAACCCAGTTGTAATTCAGATCCTACTTATTATCTGATTCATCTCGCGTGTCAAGGATTAGCACTACTTACATAAAATTGAAATATTTACAAATTCCTGAATCCTTTCTCATTTTTATTTTTTGATTAAACAAAAATTTAACTTTTATGTAAGATGCGAATATATTTTTATAAGTTATGTGAAATAAACCCATTAATTAAAATTTATTTAAGAAATTATCAGAGTATGATTAAAATATTTGTGCAATCTAATTAATTACTTATCAGACTCAATCTAACTTACTACTCAAATTTCAGTTCATGAAATTTTATTTTATAGATCATGTGAGATAAGTTTTATGTTCTTTGTAGTGAAAAAGTTAATTAATCTAAAGTGATTGATAGCATATATCAAATTATGAAATTTGAATAATTATTCAAGTTTCCTTAGACAAACATGTAAAAAATCAGTAGCCTTCTCGGAGCTCAATTTATCATAAATGCTGATATAGATGAAGGATTATAAAGAAACAATGTAATTCGATGACTTTAAAATATTCTTAAAAATTTTTGCGCTGGTAAAAAATATGTAAACAAATTATAAAACTGTTCAAAATAAACTAAATATGTTTTTAATAAAAGATTAAAAGAGTTATCATTCTTTCTGTCTTTAAGGTAAATTATGATTAAATTCATTCGTAAAAATAAATGTTGTTTTATATGTAATTATAAAAACTAAATGAAAGAATTCTTCTGCACAAGAACTTTTTGCAAACTTCATGAAATAATTTCATGGTACACAAGAATAGGTCGTTTTCAATGTATTTGAATTTCGTTTGGTTGGCGGTATTCAAAATTTTAAGAAGTCATAAAACATAAACCAAAATACTAGTAAACTATAAATCGATATTTAAGATGTGTATTAATGCCATAAATTATTACTTTCCTTATATACATAATATAATGAATATAGAAAGTATTGTAAGTTGAAAATTCGAATTCAATTCGGAAGATTACCTTTGAAGCATCCCTGGACTCGCATAGAACGTTTTTGAGGTGATGTGTGTGTGTGTGAGAGAGTATGTGTAATCTGTGCGATATTAGAGACTATATTTTAAGAACGAATAGAGCGTTTCAAACGAAATTTAGCACAAAAATTACAATCAGTGAATATCAGTGAATCTGAGAGCCCATTGATTTCAAACGCAATCAAATGTTCAGAACACCCCTAAATTTTCGAATGAATATTTGAAATAAATAATAAATAATCATAATATTCTATAATGTTACGTAAATAATAATGTTATATGTAATTTTTCATTAAAAACGAATGAAATAAACTTCAGCTAGCACGAACCATTCTTGAGATGATGCACTTCTTCAAACAAATGTATCCCATAAATCACATAAAATTAAAATAAGCATGAACTATTGTGAAATATGTTTACTTTCATATATAATATAATGCGATGAAAAATAAATTCACATCATTTTCGTGGATCTAGGTTGATGAATTAATTATTAAAATATATATGAACTATATTGCTTATTACGGATGCTATCAATATTAATAATTGTTAATTAAGAGTTGCGGGAAATATAAGCTAATGGGTTAATTTGAAATAGTTCTATATGTAGTCATCCAAAAAAGAGCTTGACGATTTATCATTAAAATCATTTTGCCGTACATTCTAAACATAATTTCTTTACTGGGAATTGTTTGCTTTATATAAGGATAAACATGCTTTACCCACATCAGATTTTTTTAATGCAACAACATTCTGTGAATTAATACCTGAAGAAACAAAATAATATTTAAAATCTGCATGGAAATTAATTCCCTTCTCTAACGGAATTTTAAATGTATTTAAACGTAATAATAATTATTATTATGGCCGTGTAGACTTAATTTTTATAGACTATCGATGCATGTTGGAAAACACAAAGCAAACGAAAATGACGAAATTAAGCAACAAATAATTCACTGGATTATACTGAAATATTAAAAATTACTTAAACGAATCAGTACAACTTCAGTAACTACGTCAAAGAACATAATTTCGAGTGGGAGTAATTTACACACGCTATTATCGTTTGCCTAATGGCAACAAGCATATGCGCATGTTCTACGATTTTGGTTTGTTTAAGTAATTCACTTTAAAAATCTGATGTGGGCAGAACATGACTTTCCCTGCAGACTCAAATTTATTTTTTCTTTATTTCTTTAAGAACTCGTTAAATTGAGTTTAATTGCTCAAAATGACATTAAATTTGTATTTTAAATCGATTTCTGCTTTTATTTGGTAATTGGACATATTTCCAAAGGCGGTATAAAAAAATGCGAAACATCTCAATATCTCGAGAACGGTTAGTCCTAGAGTAATAGAGTTGTTCTTATTCTTTTCCTCGTCAAAAATTACGTATAAAACAAGCATTTAATTGATACATTTGAACGTACGTAGTCTTTTTGTAGATATTGGCGATTTTTGCGGGCTGTTTCGTAAAAAAAGGCAGGTTGTTCTTTTCCGAATCGTACCAAAATCTAATCAGCACAAGAGTATCCTGCATGCGATTTATCTACCAAATTTTGTGAAATTTGGTCAATTTGTTTTTCAGCTAGAGTGAATACATGAGATTTTAGCAGGACATTTCGCAAAAACAGGCGGGTTTTTTTTTTCCGAAATGTACCCAAAACTAATCAGCACCAGAGTCACACCCAAGGGTCCAGAGTCACACCCAAGGGACCTACCAAATTTTATGAAATTCGGTCCATTAGTTTTTCAGTTAGATTGGATGCATACATTGCACAGACACACAGACACACATACAGGCACACATACACACATACAGACACACAGACAGACATACACACATACTGACACACAGACACACATACTGACACACAGACACACATGCAGACCCATTGACAGACAGACACACACGCAGACGTCAGGCTAAAAATAGTTTTTTTGTATTCTAGAGGTCTCGAAACGTGTAGATCCGTCGAAAACTCGAGTTGCGATTTTCGACATGATTCCAATACGTTCCCTATACATTGCCGTGTATTGCAGGGAGAGTAATAATGTAAGAAATTACGCTATTTAAAAATACCTTTCTGCAATAATAACACTTTAAATACGATACTTTTGTCTGATTTAATAATTATTAGCTGATTAATTAAATCTCAAATTAAAGTAAAATTTCCATATGTTCACCGAAGATATTCCGTGAGAGTTAGGCCAAACAGACACTTAATGCTTCCGCTGTTATTCCCGAGTAAATTTCCGGAAGATAATTTTCAGTCGTTTTTAATAAAGTAATTAATATTACACGAAATTTATAATAAACATATTATTTTTGGAGATAACGTGCACCTAAAAGAAATCACACTGAAAGATCGTTTACATTTATTAACTTTTAATGAATAAGACTTTCCCCTTGATTTCATACTCACTAACTGCCCTCTATAATTGTTACAAATTTTACAACCGGAAAATTGTATTTTAGATTCCAAATAACATTTATTTATAGAGCAAATCGACATACCGATATACACATTATTACCGATACCACAGTGGTTACATTAAACTCCATATGAACATTGTCATTGGACTGCATTGCAATGTAATGATATGCATCTTTATTACGTATTATGTATATCGCGTTGAATAATACTGTTAGACAATTTCGTGAATGCTTAATAAGGTTTACTAAATATAGTCAACACTGGAATAACATTCTTAGAATAGTGTTCGGTTCGATCTGGTTACACAAAACCTGCATTTACAGGGAGAAATAAATTATTGGTCAATTTTTATAACAAGAGAGATCAATCATGCTTAAAGCATTGATTATGAAATACTTTCCAACTGCAATGCAATTTTTTAAACATCTCTAAAATGCGATATATTCAGAGAGGACAATTTAAAAATTATCACAGTACAATAATTTATTTTACTTGGAAACATCATCAAAAAAGGCAATGCTATAAAATCGTCTGGGCATCTATGCAAAAGCAATGAATATTTCATTCATACACATTTATTCCAGACTCCAGAGTTAAATGAATTTGCGTGAAAATAATTTAGAAATTCTTATACAAGTCATCTTACAATCACTTGTTTACATTGTGTGTCCATTAAAATCAGGCCTCGTTGTAGAAATAATCAAAGTTTGGTAATCATTTATACTCAAAATATTGTAATTACGTTGGCGCAGAATATAGATGCACAGAAAATACGCAAAAATAAAGTGGTTCAGGGCGGATGCAATATTGAATATAAATTTTAAAAACTTCAAAAATCACGATATTGAAACTGGGAAAAAATGTAGTTGCCATATTTCATTTTGAAGTGGTTCACCTGATTTCTTCATATTATATGGGTGTTATTATTATTTTAAATTTTATTTAAAATACTACCAAATACATTTTGCTGATTTTTTTGTAAACTTTATGACATAATTTGAATATTTCCTAAAATTTTCAAAGCAATTTGGGAATTTTAGCTTTGCTTAAAAATTGTTTGCAAAATTAGGTCCCATAGTGCTCAATGTATTTGTTATCCAAAAGTAATTGGGATATAGTATTCATTTACATTCCCATATGTCCAACGGTCCGTCTCAACAGCATACTAAAATTTCATTTTGATAGGCATTTTTACGGCAGCTCTCTTGCGAACGGACATACAGAATGAACAAACTCATAAACACTTTTCAACTATGTTGTAAAGTGTTGAAAAATGTTATAATTTTTCATTTTTCTTGTTGATATTGTAAAATAGACGAAAAAAGCAAATTGCAAAGGATAGGGTGTTTATTTTCAGCCACATTTATAATGTTCTCTATTAGTATCAAGACTGTAATTGATCTGATTACTGTCGATATGTGGCAACAGAGTTTTTAAATTGATAAAAATGATGACAATGATGAAACAAATAAAATGAATTTCATTCTGAAAGGGGATAAAATTGTAATGATGTTTCGGTTGCTTTTGTCTGTTAGTCCAACCATCCCATTTGACAACAAATTTGGCGACTTTTTTAAATGTGGGCAAATTTATCAAATATCACTAAATTAACGAAAATATCGCTAAAACGATAAAACTGTTGTCAAATCGATAAAAATGACACTAAATCAATGAAATTAATTGCGTTTTGAAAGATAATAGTATTGTAATAATATTTCGATAGCGTTTGTCTCTTAGTAGAACTGTGCGACTTTCCGACAAATTTGGAGACTTTTCAACATACCGTCAATTAATGAAAATTTTGCCCAATTGATAAAGTGAAACTAAATGAATGAAAATGACACCTAATTGATTAAAATTCCATATTTTGCACAATTAAGTTCCTTTTAAATTATAACCCCTGTCGCTTTGTGGGAATTAAATAATAGTTTTTGTAAACTTGTTTACACACGGGATCAGGATGTTTTTTTCCTTCAGATCTGAATGGGAAGATAATTTTGTATAGCGAGAACATATATTCTTATACATCTTTGTAGGATATTTAAATTAAATATTTTAATAAAATGTTTAGAATAACAATGTCATTTAAAACATTATAGGAATTTTCTCATAATTGAAGTTTTAATTTATTTATATTATATATTCCCTGGCAAGAACGTTTATACTTACTGGTATTAAGTGATATGAATGAAATATTTATTGATTTCGCATTGAGAGGCAAACGATTTATATTTCGATGAGGTTTTTGAATAACGTTTATTTGTTTAACTATACTTGTCTTTTTCAATGAAGTTTTAAATTTTCAAGTGTAATAAATTACTATTATACTGTAAAAGTTTAAAAAATGTCAAAGCGGAATGTGTCACATTTTAGAAATATTTAAATAAAATTACATTTTAGTTTGAAAATGTTTCATAACAAATGTTTTATGATTCATTCATCTTTCTTGCAAGAAAAAATTGCGTGCAAGAAAAAATGCTGTGCAAGAAAAAATTGCGGCAATTCGGGGGCAAGTTTTCTTTCTATTGCAATACATGATGTTGCTGAAAGTTTGCTGGAAGGAATTTCTACGTGTAATAAGATTTATAACATAAACAATTTGATTTATCTGCCATCTATCTATATCTGGATAACGCTTGGCAAAAATTTTGTCGATGAATTTGGCGAGATATCGCCAACTTGGCGACTGTTGACGAAAATGTCGCCAAATCGATAAAAATAATGCCAAATCATTGAACTTAATTGCGTTTTGAAAGGGAATAGTATTGTAATGATATTCCGACAGCGTTTGTCAGTTAAGTCCCACCATCCCAATTGGCAACAAATTTGGCGACTTTTAAAATGTCGCCAAATTCATCAAATGTTGCCAAATCTATAAAAATGCTGACACACCTATAAAAATGCTGCCAAATTGATAAAAAAGACGCCAAATCAATGAAATTAGTTCTGGTTTGAAAGCGGATAGTAGTGTAATAATGTTTTGGAAGCATTTATTTGTCAGTCCAACTGTCACACTTGGCGACAATTTAGGAGAGATTTTTAAAATGTCTAAAAATTGAAGAAAATATCACAAAAATTAAAGAAAATGTCACCAAATCGATGAAAATTCAATATCTTGGAAAGAATCTACTATAAGAAAAAGTCATTTATCTGTTCGTTCGTCGTTGACGTTTGGCATAAAATTGGTCTTGATATCGTAAATGTCGCCAAATGATTAGTAACATATTTCAAATTTTGAATTTCGTCATATGACGGACATACCTTCTAGTCTTAAATAATTGTTTTGAGAAAGCTTAGGGTTCCCGAAATATCCAAAACGTGCAATACCATGTGCCAGCAAAAACGCTAAAAAGGTTGTATTCATTGCTGCACTTAGTGGAGTATGAGCTAATTCAAATGGAATCGGAGGAAATAATGTTAAAAAAATTGATCCTCTTTTGAAGGTTTTAACAAAAGCGTGCCCCAAACGATCGCATTGGTTTGTTTGCTCTGAAGAGTGCAGTTCAAGCGTTTTCGAAACTGCCATCTGGCTTTTATTATATTATTTGTGCAGAATTTTAGTGCTAATTTATTTATTTGTTATTCTCAAATTATTCATGTGATAACGTAACTACTACGTTACAAATATATGCGTTGTAAAATTTTTACTGATTGTTTACCATCTGTTAGGTTAATAATTGCAACATAGATTACAGGTGATGCTTCAAACAATTCAAACAGCGCACAATCACTTATAATTTGAACAAAGAAGTAGGCAAACTTGAACCAGATTCCAAAATAAATCGGACATTTTTGTGGTTACACGCCAATAATATTTATGAGAAAGGTAAAAGCAACATCACAAAAATTGTACGTCCTCTACATGCTAACGTCAATTATTCGACCGACATCCGATCACAGATAACTAGAGGATATCAGAGGAACCAGATATCAGGATACCAGAGGACACTGGAGGATTCAAGCACCAGAGGATAACAGATAACCATAGGAACCAGACATCACAGACAACTAGAGGATCAGATACTAATGAGTTGTTAATGAAGGAGCAGAGTATTACAGTTAGGCCCAATCTCGGAGAAAAGTTTTGTTGGGGGCAAAAATGCGCATCAGAAAGGCATTGTGTGCAAATAATCCAAATTGTAATTTAAAAGAGCAGTCGAAACATGTTGCATTATTATATCTATTGTACTTGTATTTCCTGATATAAATGATTTTTTTCAATGGATATGTCACAAATGAGTTTTCAGCGTATATTTCATTAAAAGCAGCAGCAGATGACTATATCATATATTTTGCTTGCGAAGACGTGTATGTGTTCCTTTTGAACAGTTATCTAACATAAAGCATCAATTTGGGAGCATTAATTTGCTGAAACTAACTAGGAATTTAATTCTTACCAGTTAAGCGTAAGCATTTTAACGATTAGAATAACTCTTAACACTTCAGTTTATACAGAACTCTATATGATCTACGGTAATTGCAAATGTGGACATAGACTTTATAAAAGCAAATGAAAGTAGTAAAACATTTGTAGCTAACATGTGGTTGTGACTAGTACCATTAGTGTATTCTTTTTGTCTGTTTCAAGTAATCCGGGTGTTATGCAGTAAATCTGATAGAGCCTTACATTTTCTCAAAGCACGAATGCAAATACTATATATACGCCTATATTCGAAATGCGAAACCCGTATGCACAAATCGAACAATTTAATCATGAAAGTACAGTTAATACAACGAATTATATCTAATACCGATTATATTAATGCAAATAATTGTTTACGCCTTAAAACCACAATAGAATTGCAGGGAACATAACCTATTCGTCGTTAATCTCAGTGCATATAAAGTTCATAATGAACTTGTCTCTTCGGTTGCGAAGTAACTTAATGATATGCCTTTCGATTAGGCGGTACGTAAATGCCGTTGTATAATAACGTCAGAGAGCAACGCAATAGTTCTGTGCAATAATAGGTAATAATAGAGTTTAGTAAGCAAATTCTAAAGTAACAGTGTCTTAGCATATTCACAATATTCTCCATTTCGAGATTTGCTTGCATTTGACGTATTATAGCAAAATGAGCAACAGTGCTTAGTATAAAGTTTGTTGAAGTTGTTTCAATCAACATTCTACATATTAAATATATAAATAATTTATATATTCTGAATTATAAAAAATTTATTAATGAATTATTAAATAAATATTCTGAATTTTAACTAACTAGGAGGTTCAAATCCATATACTAACAAACTTTTTCAATATGTGCATATCAAAATTTTAAAATAAGTAAATATATTTTCATTGCAATAGCACAAGCTATAGACTAGCAATACAACACAAAAAAATCTGATGTGGGCAACACATGACTTTCCTTATATAATGTAATGAATTTACTTCTTTTACAGTAAAAAAATAGGTTTTTCTTATAGTAGATACTAATATTCTTTCCAAGATATTGAATTTTCGACAATTAGTCGTCATTTTCATTGATTTAGCATCATTTTTATCCATTTGGCGAGATTTTCATTAATTTGGCAACATTTCAAAAAAGTCGCCAAGTTGGCGACATTCCGCCAAATTCGTCGCCAAAATCTCGTCAAGCGTTATGCACTAAGAAAAAAGTTATTCTTACAGCAGATAAATGACTATTGGCGTTCAAATACAAAAGTATTATTCAAAGTATATTTTTTCATGAATGGAACGAGCTAGATCCACGAGAATGATGCCACTCAATTTATCGCATGGTATTACATATGAAAAGTGGACATGTTTCTCAATAGGAATTTTTTTTTTATGTGACTTTTTCATAATTTTTTTGAAAAATGCACAATATCTCGAGAACGGTTCATGTTAGCGTTCTAAAATTTATGCCAATCGTTTTCTCATGAAAAATTACATAAGAAATGTCTATTTGCGTAACTTTATTAGCGGTTTTGATTTCTTGACGATTTTTTCAAAATTTCATTCGAAAATTTAGGGGGGTTCTGAACATTCGATTACGTATAAAAACAATAGGCTTCCAGTGTTTATGGATTGTGATTTTTGTACCAAATTTGGTTCGAATCGGTCCATTCGTTCGTCAGTTACCGTCTCCACAGACTCACTGACACACACACACACACACACACACACATACTTTCACACACACACACACACACACACACACACACACACACACACACAGACATCACTTCAAAAATGTTTGATTCGTGATCAGGGATGCTTGAAACGTGCTGTCCCGTCGAAAACTCGAATTCGAATTTTCGACCCCGTCACAATACTTTCCTTATACATTATGTATATAAGGAAAGTAAAAATGAGTAATGGTGGGGGTTTAGTGTAGATCATCCTCTTCGTTGTGTCCCCTGGATAAAACTAAATTGATCTACAAAGCTTAGGAAAGCTAAGGATAAGTTAATATCCATACTATTGTATACGATTGCATAGGTTCATATGATTGCAGACGATTGTATAGAAAGATTAGGAAAAATAATTCGAATTAGATCTTTTGATAAGAAAAACAATTTTAAAATCTCCTAGACACATTCCAATATCGCATTTCAAATATTTTTCAAAAGGTATCCTTTTTACTTTCCTTATATACATAATGTATAAGGAAAGTATTGTGACGGGGTCGAAAATTCGAATTCGAGTTTTCGTTTCAAGAGCACGTTTCGAGAGCACGTTTCAAGCATCCCTGATCACGAATCAAACATTTTTGAAGTGATGTCTGTGTGTGTGTGTGTGTGTGTGTGTCAGTGAGACTGTGGAGACGATAACTGACAAACGAATGGACCGATTCGAACCAAATTTGGTACAAAAATCACAATCCGTAAACACTGGAAGCCTATTGTTTTTATACGTGATCGAATGTTCAGAACCCCCCTAAACTTTCGAATGAAATTTTGAAAAAATCGTTAAAAAATCAAAACCGCTAATAAAGTTACGCAAATAGACATTTCTTACGTAATTTTTCATTAGAAAACGATTGGCATAAATTTTAGAACGCTAACATGAACCGTTCTCAAGATATTGTACATTTTTCAAAAAAATTTAGAAAAAGTCACATAAAAACAAAAAAAATTCCTATTGAGAAACATGTTCACTTTTCATATGTAATACCATGCGATAAATTGAGTGACATCATTCTCGTGGATCTAGCTCATTCCATTCATGAATAAATATACTTTGAATAATACTTTTGTATTAGAACGCCAATAGTCATTTATCTGCTGTAAGAATAACTTTTTTCTTAGTGCATAACGCTTGGCGAGATTTTGGCGACGAATTTGGCGGAATGTCGCCAACTTGGCGACTTTTTTGAAATGTTGCCAAATTAATGAAAATCTCGCCAAATGGATAAAAATGATGCTAAATCAATGAAAATGACGACTAATTGTCGAAAATTCAATATCTTGGAAAGAATATTAGTATCTACTATAAGAAAATCCTATTACTTTCCTTATATACATAATGTATAAGGAAAGTATTGTGACGGGGTCGAAAATTCGAAATCGAGTTTTCGACAGGAGAGCACGTTTCAAGCATCCCTGATCACGAATCAAACATTTTTGAAGTGATGTCTGTGTGTGTGTGTGTGTGTGTGTGTGAAAGTATGTGTGTGTGTGTGTGTGTGTGTGTGTGTGTGTGAAAGTATGTGTGTGTGTATGTGTGAGAGTCTGTGAAGACGATAACTGACAAACGAATGGACCGATTCGATCCAAATTTGGTACAAAAATCACAATCCGTAAACACTGGAAGCCTATTGTTTTCATACACAATCGAATGTTAATAACACCCCTAAATTTTCAAATGGAATTTGGAAAAAATAGTCAAAAAAATCAAAATTAGTCAACCACTAATAAAGTTACGCATATAGACATTTCTTATGTAATGTTTCATTAGAAAACGATTGACATAAATTTTAGAACGCTAACATGAACCGTTCTCGAGATATTGCACATTTTTCAAAAAAATTATCAGAAAGTCATATAAAATAAAAAAAAAATATTTCCTCTTGAGAGACATGTTCACTTTTCAGTAATACCATGCGATATATTGGATGACACCACTCTCGTGGATCTAGCTCGTTCCATTCATGAAAAAAGATACTTTGAGTAATACTTTTGTATTTAAACGCCAATATTCATTTATCTGCTGTTAGAATAACTTATTTCTTTGTCCATTATGCTTGGCGAGATTTTTGCGACGAATTTTGGCGGAATGTCGCCAACTTGGCGACTTTTTGAAATGTTGACAAATTAACGAAAATCTCGCCAAATGGATAAAAATGACGCTAAATCAATGAAATGACGACTAATTGTCGAAAATTCAATATCTTGGAAAGAATATTAGTATCTACTATAAGAAAAACCTATTTATTTTACTGTAAAAGTGGTAAATTCATTACGTTATATAAGGAAAGTTATGTGTTGCCCACATCAGATTTTTTTTTAAATGGCTTATAAACTTTGTCTCTTGCAGGGGTCTACAACCTCTGCAGGTCTCTCTGGCCTGCAGGGGTAAACGGGAATAATTCTCGCGATTTAAATTTTTTCAATTACTTTTTTCATACTACCGAATGAAGTATTATTTGTTTCGACAGTTTTCAAATTTGAATTTTTGACGGATTTGAATATTTTTACTTTCCTTATATACATAATGTATAAGGAAAGTATTGTGACGGGGTCGAAAATTCGAAATCGAGTTTTCGACGGGAGAGCACGTTTCAAGCATCCCTGATCACGAATCAGACATTTTTGAAGTGATGTCTGTCTGTGTGTGTGTGTGTGTGTGTGTGTGTGTGTGTGTGAAAGTATGTGTGTGTGTGCGTGTGTGTGTGTGCCAGTGAGGCTGTGGAGACGATAACTAACGAACGAATGAACCGATTCGAACCAAATTTGGTACGAAAATCACAATCCGTAAACACTGGAAGCCTATTGTTTTTATACGTAATCGAATGTCCAGAACCTCCCTAAATTTTCAAATAAAATTTTGAAAAAATCGTCAAAAATTCAAAACCACTAATAAAGTTACACAAATAGACATTTCTTATGTAATTTTTCATTAGAAAACGATTGACATAAATTTTAGAACGCTAACATGAACCATTCTCGAGATATTGCACATTTTTCAAAAAAATTATTAAAAAGTCATATAAAATGAAAAAAAAATATCTCCTATTGAGAAACATGTTCACTCTTCATATGTAATTCCATGCGATAAATTGGGTGACATCATTTTCGTGGATCTAGCTCGTTCCATTCATGAAAAAAGATACTTTGAGTAATACTTTTGTATTTGAATGCCAATAGTCATTTATCTGCTGTAAGAACAACTTATTTCTTTGTCCATAACGCTTGGCGAGATTTTGGCGACGAATTTGGCGGAATGTCGCCAACTTGGCGACTTTTTGAAATGTTGCCAAATTAACGAAACTCTCGCCAAATGAATAAAAATGACGCTAAATCAATGAAAATAACGACTAATTGTCGAAAATTCAATATCTTGGAAAGAATATTAGTATCTACTATAAGAAAAACCTATTTTTTTACTGTAAAAGTAGTAAATTCATTGCATTATATAAGGAAAGTCATGTGTTGCCCACATCAGATTTTTTGTATCGTATATCGTGAAGGCGTGCCCAATATAAACCCAGAACATACACACAGATCGCTAAATTTTACATGACTAAATATTTGTATGATAAATAAGATAAAAACTATAACTGAAGAGATTGTTTTATTATAACCACTGATTAGAAAACAAAATTAAGTAAAGTCTGAAAAATTTCAACCATCAGTTCTTATTGCAATCAATGATAATAACTTAAACAATGGTGGGGTTATAAAGCTTACGGGAAAATGGTTGTTTGAACAACGATAATGGTGTAAATTGCATTAAAATATAGATTAACTCCAGCAGCGGAATACATATAATCAATTAATGTGACTGACCTGCTGCAAAGTTTAAAAATATAAAATTACGAAAGAAAAACCTCTAAACTGATAAATATAAAAATTAAAATGTTTTCTAGTCAGATATTACTAATGAATGAAAGTGGATATAAATAATATATAATAAGGATGTATGAGGAACTCCAGTGGAGTCTAGCACTCCAGATATTTATCATTATGAACAAACCTATCATTATATTAATGATTATCCACCACTGTCTCAGTAGTTAGTTGTATTAATGCCATAATGGACATGTCTATTCAGCTTCAACACAATTTAATAGTATTCTACTCTTAGCTAACGCCCTACTGTAATGACACTAAGTAATAACGCTCTGGGTTATGTTTCAAACTAACAGAATTTAGCCAGTAAACAGTAAACTGTATAATAATAATTTGAGCATTGTGGCATAGACAAGAGGGATTAATGCGTGTCAAACTTGGCACCTGTAATAATTTTTTAACAACCAAATCTAATAAAATTTACTTCGTAATTTGACATTATATTGTAGTAATTCAAAATTACATATTTGAGCCTATACAATTTTTAAAAGCAAAAATCATAGTATTAAATATATTTTGAAATATAAAGATGATAAATGCGTATTACTTTTGACCAAATACATCAAATTCTGCAACCAAAAATTAGGTGTCATGAATTCGTAAATATGAGTTATGGCAAATTATATGATCACAAAGCAGATTCTTGAGCAAATTCCTCCCATATTAGTGACATAAATGACATTAGTTATAGTCTAATGATACTCTTGGCTGGATTAAATGACTGGAAAAGTAAGAAATTAAAATGATTTTATTATACAAGCAAACAATATGGTCATGCTGTAAAGGAACTAACACTTTGTACATCACATTGCAAGCATTGTCATTCATAGTTCTGGGTGGATCCATAGAAGACGTTCCTATAGAAAATCTACAAACGCAATTGTATTTGCAATAGAATTTGTTGTTTCTCTATAGGAGATCCATCTATCAATTGACTCGAAACTACAATCAAAAAGCTTGGAAGAGGACCCCTCACTTCATAAAATAAACAGTACTGTATTTTGTTATATTAGAAAAACCCCCAAAACAATTGAAAGCATTTGATGGGTTCAGTCTGATGTCACCTCACTGGTAGCGGAATTCTGATGGGTTATCTATCTGTCTGGGAGTCCGCTTAGAGCAGGAATATCTTTGTATCTGTCCTGTAAGGGAGCCCGTCCTTTCGGAGTGGATGGGCGTTGGCTCTGTATCCTCTGACCCAACTCCTCTGAGGGGGAATATTAATCCGAGGGATACAGCTGTTGGACATTCCGCTCGGCAGACCGTGGGGACAGACTGTGGCCAGCCGATGACTGGAGTCCAAACTCGACAGTACCATCTTCGGGCCTCTTCCCGTGAATTATTCTTCTGGTCTCGCTCCCCTGGTTGTGCCCTCATTGGTTAAGATATTTGAACCCATTCGATTCCATTTTCACGATTTTAAACCCTAGTGGGTTGCTTAGTACGCGAGATTATCTTGAATCCTGCTGGGTTTCACCAAGCGTGCTGGAGCATCGCTGGGCAAGGTCGAATAGCCAGAAATAAGAGAGGAACACAGGGAACAATTGGATTTTTAAAAATCGGTGCGTTCCTATTAGTCGATCTCTTTCAGTGGAAATTTAGGAATCGTCGCCTTTAGTTTAGCACCAGATTTTAGTAGTCAACGCTGAAAACGATACGTCATGAATACATATATGAATTCATGGTCAACAACGAATGGTCATTTGATTTTTAATTTCCTCAATATGCATTACATAGCTGAATGAGCTTGGGGTGCATTTAACCTAAACATATTGTTTTGTCATGAGTAATACCGGGATTGATATTAAATAATCAAAGCTTATGAGGCAGGATAAGAATCATGTTTAAATTCGCTCTAAAATAATCAAGTAATATAAGAAACATTGCAGCAACCATGTTATCCATGTGTATTTTTTTTGCGTGTAAGTTTTAAGAAAATCATTTCTTAATTCGGGGGTCTGGATTGATTTGTGATCTGTTTTTAAATACTTATGAACATCGTTCTATTCGAGATGAAGCAGGTTTTAATTATTCTATAGTTAAAAATACTGCTGAGGTGGTTTCGGATTATAAATCTGTAACTGCAAAATAGACGAGCTAAATTTATAAAACTTAGATTTGCGTACACCTTTATTATACATATCGATTGATGTAATCGATTATTTAAAAATACGTATATCATGATTTAAATGTTGTTTACCGATTTTAGAAGCATATCATGAATAAAATTTGATTGATTACAATTTTTAGACTATTGACGCGTCAGAATTTGTTTATCTACCAGAAGAAAATTTTGCTTGATAAATCATTTACTATGGGAGAAAAATGCATTGATATGAAGTTTTTGTTAACTCTCCGCAGTTTTACCTTTTATCAAAATTGTCCGTTTATAAATAATAATGAATATTTTAGTTGTCTATTTTCAGACCATTAATACGCAGTGTAAGAAATTATATACAGATTATTTTAATGTTTAAGGGTGAACTAAACAACGTTAAATCAAGTTTTATTTAAAATTATCAAAAAATGTATTTGTCAGATATGAGTGTTATAGTACGTTTTAATTTTACATGCATATGTATCACGAGTTTCAAGCACATATACATACAAGCAGAAATACCCAGCTTCGCCCAAGAAATTATTAAAATACAATTAACGTGATGTGAAAGATAAAATCTTTCAGCCATTAATGTACTTATTATTAAGCTTAACAAACCCGTCAAAGAAGGATGAAAATGAATGGAGTCGTTTTCAAATTATAGGGGTCACTATAGACCAACAAAACAGGCACTTTAACTCCCGTCGCACCACACGGTGGAGTGGGAGTATAAAACTTGTAATAAAGCGAAATCTGATCCAGTTTTATCGACTGTAAAAGTTTCATCCAATTATATTGCATATTCTAAGAAATAATTTGGTTGGAAGCGTATATTGAAATTTTCCCTTTTTATATATTAAATCGATTCAAAATTTGAAACATTTTAGTCACAAACCTGATCTTTATCCGTATCATTCCCTGCTCAGTATATCAGCAAACTAGTCAAAAATATGAAAATTCTTTGGGCCTTTCTCGTGTTATATGTGGCAATAACAGACAGTCGGAAACGAATTTCTAATTCGTGTCAATTCGCACTTTGTAGAATGATTATATACATCAGAATATTTCTTGAACTTTGCCTCATTGCCTCGAAAAAAATCCTCTAAATTCATCGCGTGGTTCAGAAGTTAAAATCGTGTATTGAAAAGTTCCCTGTGACTGAAGTGTGCATTAAAAATTTCCCTGCGACTGAACCGTGTATTGGAAATTTATTTCCCTGTGACTGAAGCGTGTATTGAAAATTTCCCTGTGACTGAAGCGTGTTGTCATCGATCGGCATCGGTTATATCCAGCAAAGTTTTGAAATTAGCAAAATCATTTAAAATTTCAATGTAATCGCTCAAAGCGTGCATTCAACAGTTAATTAAGTAATTGCTATAGAGCGTGAGACGTTCTATATTATTGAAAATATAGTTTAAAAACTATTAAATATGAAAAATTCAATGTTAAATGTCATATTTTAAATCCGTGTAAAGCCTACTTAAATTTGTCGTAGGACAAAATAATTTCATAGTATGTCTCCTCTATGTTGTGAATGGAATATTTCTGTCAAATTTCAAATTTCTTACTTCAGTAGTTTCCAAGACTCGATGATGGGTCGGTGAAGGCTTTTAGTTTTATATAATGATAGATTTTTTTTCGTCTAATAATCTTATACAAGCAAATTCAAAATGTAATATAATTCTAATGAAAAAATCTGATGTGGGCAACACATGACTTTCCTTATATAATGTAATGAATTTACTACTTTTACAGTAAAAAAATAGGTTTTTCTTATAGTAGATACTAATATTCTTTCCAAGATATTGAATTTTCGACAATTAGTCGTCATTTTCATTGATTTAGCTTCATTTTTATCCATTTGGCGAGATTTTCGTTAATTTGGCAACATTTCAAAAAGTCGCCAAGTTGGAGACATTCCGCCAAATTTGTCGCCAAAATCTCGCCAAGCGTTATGGACGAGGAAATAAGTTGTTCTCACAGCAGATAAATTACTATTGGCGTTCAAATACAAAAGTATTACTCAAAGTATATTTTTTCATGAATGGAACGAACTAGATCCACGAGAATGATGTCACCCAATTTATCGCATGGTATTACATATGAAAAGTGAACATGTTTCTCAATAGGAAATATTTTTTTTCATTTTATATGACTTTTTATAATTTTTTTTGAAAAATGTGCAATACCTCGAGAACGGTTCATGTTAGCGTTCTAAAATTTATGTTAATCGTTTTCTAATGAAAAATGACATAAGAAACATCTATTTGAGTAACTTTACTAGTGGTTTTAATCTTTTGACGATTTTTTCAAAATTTTATTCGAAAATTTAGGGGGGTTCTGAACATTCGATTACGTATAAAAACATTAGGCTTCCAGTGTTTACAGATTGTGATTTTTGTACCAAATTTGGTTCGAATCGGTCAATTCGTTCGTCAGTTATCGTCTCCACAGACTCACTGACATACACACACACACACACATACACAGACATCACTTCAAAAATGTTTGATTCGTAATCAGGGATGCTTGAAACGTGCTCGCCCGTCGAAAACTCGATTTCGAATTTTCGATCCCGTCACAATACTTTCCTTATACATTATGTATATAAGGAAAGTAAAAAGAGAGCATAATTTCAATTTCAGTCTGCAATCTCTGACAGGAGTTCATGACAGAAAAATATTTTTGCATATAAATTAATTTTACACAAATGCAGTATCTCTTTACTATATATATCATAGACGTGCTCAGTGTAATTTAGATTTCTTATAATATGAGTAGCAGCGATAAACTTTCTTGATATATATGTCAAATTAATACGTCAAATAATATGAAGAATATGTCAAATAATATGAAGTGACCAAATAGACGACCTCATTCTGCTTTTGAAAAAGCATAACATGCAATTCGGAGAAATAGTGAGAACGGGCCCCCTTTAACTAAAACTATAAAGATCTTACTTTCGCTACATACACAGCATTGCATAGGGTACTGTGACGTTGTGAAGAATTTGAATCCGAGTTTTTGAAAGAAAACTTTCGAGGAAGAGAACATGCCAAGCATCCCTGAACTCAAATAGAGCGTTTTTGAAATTATGTATGTGTGTGTGTGTGGGAGGGTTACATGAGGCTGACTCACGAATAAATGGAGCATTTCAAACGTAATTTAATGCGATTATTACTGTCCGGAAATACGAGAACCCTACTTATGTTCAAGACGATTACACGCTGGAAACACTCCCTAACTTTTGAATGAATATTTGAAAAATTCGTAAAATAATCTGGACATCAATAAAGTTAAATAAATAATCATTTTAAACATAATATTTTATTCAAGACAAACTGACACAAACGTTAGAACGCTAGATTGAACAGCTCTCGAGATATTGCAAGTTTTTCAAACAAATTTATATATTCAAATCTGTGACACTTGACGATTCCTTTGCGGCTTTTGGTTAGTTCTTAGCGAATGTTTGAAAAACTAGGAGTTTTTTAATCTTACACAAGGCCGAAGACTCCTTTATCGCTTAAAATTATGGCGTTTAAATTAATATTAGCAAAAATTACTCGACACATAGTGCATGTTCGAGGAATTAGAAGTATGTGTTTTCGATATTCCAAGAGGTCTAAGACCCTAAAATTTCATGATTTTAGTGAATTGTTTGGTTCTTAGCATATCTTTGGGGAACTAAGAGTGAATTTTTTAATGTTACATAAGACGTAAAACTCCTTCAGCGCTTAAAATTATGATATTTTAATGACATTAGTAAAAATTGCACAATACTTAGTGAATAATTACTGAATAAGATATATGTTTTTAATGTTACAGCAACATCTAAAGTCCTTAAATCGGTATATTTTTAAAACTGCCATGAATTTTAGGGGAATAGAATATCACTTACCGATATTTTAAGGATATGCGATTGTCAACATTGAATTTAAATGAAAGTCTGACCCTCTAGGCCAAGTGTAGTACATTGTAATAATATTAAAATATGAAAGATATGCATTTAACCCTTTAAAAGAAACATGTAATGAGTTTTGAAATCTTAATACGAGACATTATTGACATACAAATAGGAATATCATGATTTCGCGGCTGTAGGTGCAACATAAAACCATTCCATTCATAATGAATGCCCACATTTGAATGTACATATTTAACAACACGTGAAAAATGATAGGACTAAACTGAGGTCTGAGACAAAATTTACATTTCCTACGAAATAAATCCCAAATTTCGTAGACTTTTAGGAAACTAGGGCTGAATTTTCACCTATTCTTAGAGATTGAAACACCACATTCTTTATGAATCTTCATACTTTTAGAGAATGGAACATAAAACTTAGCATTTATTTTTAATGAATAAGGGTATATAATTTCAGAATTTCATCACTGAATATAAATTTTATAAATGAATCTCTGTAAAGTGTAAATATCGTTCATTACGAAACTCACACTGTAAACATTTGATATGATTCGAATAAATTTATATTTAATTTTTTTTTGTATTTTATTTTAAAAAGCGATATTAGTAAACCTGTTATACTTGAATGTACAGATACATAACCTACGAGCACATAGCATTTTTAATTTGAATATGTTAAAAATGAGTTGATGAACGTAAATAAGGAGTTCAGTTTGAAAGATAAAAATCCGTTTAAATAATCTATTCTTCATAAAATACACATTAAGCATTATTTGTTGAACATTTAAACAAACAAGTTAAAATAATTTTCTTATTGCGCATTCATAGTCCTCTGATGTAAATGACTTGAAAAAATTTCGATCATACCAGTAAAAGACTGCTTCACCACCCAACAAAACTTTCTTTGCTATGTTATTAATGTCAAGATTTAGAAGTACCTGTTCAGCCACTGTGTTGTACATTTCTAATGGAGTGCTATAAAGGCATTCGTGGTAACTTTGATCTTCAATTTGATCAACACAGCCAACACATTTGAAAAGTTTTCTTACATGGCAAATCATGCTGTCATGAATACAAGAGATTAATTGTTCGAATGCAAAATTTTTGTCACAATTAACTGATGGTAGAAAGGTTATAGTGTCCTTTATTTTTAATATTTGAGCAGGAAGCCACTCTAGAAATATACTTTCTCGAAGTTCCATACTAATGTTGCTGACACAATTCATTAAACATGCTATTTGATTTTTATCTAAAATAATATGACACTGCGTTAGACAAAATTTTGAATCATATAATTGAATTATCTTCTGTAAATGAAGTTTTCCATTGTCATTGAAACAGAATAACTCATTGCGACTGGCGAAAGAGGTACCCGCTTATAGACTATTGAACGACCTCAATTTTTGTGAAAATTCACTCCAAGTAGCAGGTGACAATGTAATCCATTCACGGGTAGGCACTAGTTCATTTCGTTCGTTAGATATATATCTCCATATATGCACTTTTAGCTTCTCATGGCGAAGTTTCAAATATACATAGGCACCAGAACCTAAATACCAATGACGGAGAGCATCTTGAATGGAATCTGAAGAAGTAGATTCAGTCGAAACAGATTCTGTAGTGAGGATAACACTCCGCTGTGTTAGAGCACAAGAAGGCAGATCTTGAGATGAGTTTCCGGCCTTGGTGAGGACTTGTGAATTCACAACAGTAGATGTTTGTGCTGGGGGTATGGAAGCCATGAGATAGGTGTCTAACCAATCTATCGCAAACTTTTGTGAGGGTGAATTAATCACATCTGAGACAATATCCAAAGATTTTGTTTCATCAAGGACAGGAACCGACAACTCCACACTATTTCCACTAGAAATTAGCTGTTCGAGTGACGACATACTTTGAATTTTAGACATTATTTGCAGATAGTAACATCCAAGTACCACATTCGCAGTATAAGTTTTATTTTTAAAACTCTAAGATCTTAAAATACTATAAATTTGTCGCAGCTATGAACGAACCGAACCTATCCACGCAACGTCCAAGATTGAAAGGACTTATCGGGCCACGTCATAGGACTGTTGTTTCAACTGACTTCAACTGTTGTTTCTCTTCTACTCCCAACATCTCACGTATGGACTTACGTTACTTGGTTTTCAAGTCTGAAATTTTTTAGGCTTAGTCTCTGAGTAAACAAAATAAAGTATAAAAAAATCAACTTTCATACTTTCATCCTATCTATACACAAAATATAAATGGAAAACAGCTTTATGAGAATTATTTTACAAATTTCAAATTCAGTTTTTGCATTTAAATTCTAACATGTGTCATATACAATAAATGCAAATTTTAGTTCATCTTAATTATAATAGAATGGTTGTTTATCTATGTGTTTAGCGTAAATCGTTTCTGGAACAATAAAGTTTTCATAAACGTCGAATTGTGTCAAAAATCATTAGCGCATTTTATAAAAACGGCCACTGTAAAAACCTGCGACTGACAAAACTGTCAGAGCATATAGAAATACATGTGTAAAAATAAAAATAAAAATAAATGGCCATGCAAACATTTTGGATGATTTGACATGGAATGACACTATGGGCATTTCTTATGCATATTTGCAGTAATACACGTTACACACATTATATCATTATAATACTGTAGGAAATATGAACTCAAGTGTGGGAAAGGGGGATTTATTGCTATGTAGGAAGTAGAAAATTTGCTTGATACATAAATATGATTTTTCCCTTGATCGATACTTGCAGTTCTGCGATTGAACTGGAATAGAAAGCTTAAAAGCGTTATTGAATTTTTAATGCAAGTGGCAGCTATTTACTGAGAAAAGGAAATTAAACTAAATTATTTACATTTATACTGTATGTATATAAATGTGTATTACGCCGATTTCTTCACTGTAGTCTGAATTCACACTCGACGTCTTCTGTAGACACTAAAATGAACTGTTTAACCTCCGGTGAGCCGAGTGAGAGTATATATTAAAAGAAATCAACCCACTTTTATTTAACTAATCGTGTTTTGTAATAAAATCTCAAGAAATCGTTAACCTTAACCAATATAAAAGTTGCATAAAACCTATGTATAAAATTTTTCTTTACATATGATGGTCTGAATATTTGCAAAATAAAGCATTATTAACAATGATCTCTTTTTCAGCAAAACATATTTTTCAGCTGTCGGGTTTTATTATCCCACTTTTAATCATGTCGTCCTTTATAAAAGCAGATAAATTCCATTTTCTATTATTAAAATCTTTTATTTAAAAACTGGTCATTAGGGTTGCTATTATATGTCTCTGAAAACTGCTATGCACCTCATTATAAAACTATCAGATAATTTTTATCGCCAGGCATGAAAAGGAGTGATAACTCAATGCCAATACTGATGATGATACCTATTCACGAGGGAATGATTTATTGCTTCCGACATTGAATGGAATTGTGGAAAATCGCGTATAGAACAGAACGCCAGTACCAATAATACAAAGCAGGAAAAATCATTTATCTTTTTTATCGTACAAAATTTGTGTTTTAATTAGAAATAATATTTTAATGAAAATGTCAAAGTAATTTAGGCAATTCCTTACATGGAGGGAATGGTATAACTAACAGCCTATATGGATTCTATTCAGAAGGTAAAGCACCATCTGACAGATATTTTGAGTCATAATTAAGCACAATATTCGAATGCAACCAGGGCGAAATTATAGCATTACAGTGACAGTTGGGTTTTGTTCGCTTCTCCTTGCAATGCGATTAAAACAATTTCTTTCATCAGCTTTGCAATTAAGTTGATAACAGATTGGACGTTATAATTTGTACATTTTATAGTTTTCACCTAAATGTTGCTCTGAATTCCAAATTATGCTTAATATTCTACAAAATATTTTTTTTCAATATTGTTTGAATTTTTCATATCATCGGAAGCGATTGAATACTCTAAATGTATTGATTATTATTTTCCTTATATACAATAATGTATAAGGAAAGTATTGGGGCTGGGTCGAAAATTCGAATTCGAGTTTTCGACGGGAGAGCATGTTTCAAGCAACCCTGATCACGAATCTAACATTTTTGAAGTGATGCCTGTGTGTGTGCGTGTGTGTGTGAAAGTATGTGTGTGTGTGTGTCAGCGAGTCTGTGTAGACGATAACTGACGAACGAATGGACCGATTCGAACGAAATTTGGTACAAAAATTACAATCCGTAAACACTGGAAACCTATGGTTTTTATACGCAATCGAATGTTTAAAACCCCCTAAATTTTCAAGTGAAATTTTGAAAAATCGTCAAAAAATCAAAACCTCTAATAAAGTTACACAAATATACATTTCTTATGTAATTTTTCATTAGGAAACGATTGACATAAATTTCAGTACGCTAGCATGAACCGTTCTCGATATATTGCACATTTTTCAAAAAAATTATCAAAAAATCATATAAAATAAAAAAAAATATTTTCTATTGAGAAACATGTTCACTTTTCATATGTAATATCATGCGATAAATTTGGTGACATCATTGTCGTGGATATAGATCGTTCCATTCTTGAAAAAAGATACTTTGAGTAATACTTTTGTATTTGAACGCCAATAGTCATTTATCTGCTGTAATAATAACTTACTTCTCCATCCATAACGCTTGGCGAGATTTTGGCGACGAATTTGATGGAATGTCGCCAACTTGTCGACTTTAAATGTTGCTAAATTATCGGAAAACTCGCCAAATGGACAAAAATAACGCTAAATCAATGAGATTGACGACTCATTGGCGAAAATTCAATATCTTGGAAAGAATATAAATATCTACAATAAAAATAATATATTTTTTTTACTGTAAAAGTAGTAAATTCATTGTAATATATACGGAAAGTGCTGTGCTGCCCACATCAGATTTTTTTTATTCGTCATACTTTACTTACATTGCATATTATCGTTTTAAGAAAATAGCCAAGAGTCAAATGTTAAAAAAAAATCCCTATTGATTTGCAAGTTTCTGATATAATTAGATCAAAAACTGCTTAAGTTTAACGTCTGTGCAGCCGGTCTTCTCTATCTGCAGGTATTAACAGTGAAAGCCCCAGGCCGTCCGGCTCGTGCATATCACATTTTGTTCGAGAGCAAACACTTAGATTTTTATGCAATTTATCAGCTAAGATGTTTTATACATAACTGTTTGGCGGATTGTATGTCGGTACAAGTATAAGATATAACAGGAAACATTAATCATGCATAAAGCATTAATTATGAAATATTTTTCAAATGAAATGCAATTTTATTTAACCTTCTCAAAAATGCGATACATTCAGTGCTGGTATATTGTAAATTATCCTAGTACTACAATAATGTATTATATTTGAAAACTTAAAATTTCATCGAAAAAAATGAATTTTATACAAATGACGTCATAAAAATGTAAATCGTCTGACTCTCTATGTAAAAGCAATGATTCACTCATATCACTAATAGTCCAGACACCAGAGCTAAATTTTGCATGAAAAATATTTAGCAATTCTTATAAAATTCATCTTACAATCACTTGTTTACATTTTGCATCCATAAAAATTAGGCTTCATGTAGAAATAATAAAAGTTTGATGATTATTTAAATTAAAAATATTGCAAATATATTTGCGCAGAATTTAGATGCACAGAAAATACGCAAGAATAAAGCGGTTTTAGGACGGATGCAATACTAAATAAAAAATTTATACGAACTTTAAAAAATCCCGATTTTCAATACACTCAGAAAAAATATGATTTCTGTTCATATGATATGGGTCGAAAACCCAGGCTGTCCGACTCATCTGAAGCCATAGAGCAGCAAAAGAGGGCGGCCGGGAAACAATCCACACACTGAAGCCACATTTAAATTTTTATTTAAAAAATACATATTTTACTGAAATTTATTTTAATTTATATATTTTTAAGAATAATTTTAATATTTCTAAAAATTGTCGAAGCAATTTGTGAATTTTATCTTTGCTTAAGATTTTTTTGAAAAATTAGGCACCACAGCGTTCAATGTATGTCACTATTACAACCCGGGTTGAATCCAAAACTAATTGGATGATATTATTCATTTACATTCCCGTATGTCCCACAGACTGTCTTAACAACATAATAAACTTTAATTTTGATAAAGTCATTCTTATGGCAGCTATCGTGGCAACGGGCAGATAGACAGAATGAACAAAGTCATAAACACTTCTAAACAATGTTGGAAAGTGTTAAAAATCGGTGTTTTCAAACTTTGCTGTGTAAAAACGGTGTTTTTACTCAGCCAAAAATAAATAAAAAACACTTTCCTCGCAAGTATTTGTTTTACGGCCATTTAATATCTTAATCGCTAAATTTAGAAGTTATTATCCTATAAATGTGATTATTTTCAGGGAATGATGTTGCAATCTTATATTTAAAAATTTAAAATATGTATCTGTAGCACTCAGGATTTTTCATTTCTGAATTTAAATCCCACTACCAAAGCGCCAGCCGTTTTGAATTCTCGTTTGCGAAGGTAGACGATTTTTTAACACTTCCCAACATAGTTGAAAAGTGTTTATGACTTTGTTCATTCTGTCTGTCTGTCTGTCTGTCCATCCGTTCGCATGATAACTGCCGTATGACTTTAATGACGCAATGACTTTATAAAGATGAAATTTTAGTATGTTGTTCAGACGGTCTGTGGGACCTATGGGAATATAAATAAATAATATCACCCAATTAGTTTTGAATTGAGCCCGGGTTGAAAAAATGAAATGCACTAAATCCTATGGGGGGGGGCTAAGTTTTCAAACATTTTTTAAGCGAATTTAAAATTCACAAATTGTTCGAAAGTTTTAGGAAATATTCAAGTTATCCCATAAAAAATATAAAAAAAAATTAGCAAAATATATTCTGTAGATTTTTAAGTAAAAATTAAAACAATAATTACATCCATATTAAATGAAGAGATCAAGCGACCCACTTCAAAATAAAATATGGCATCCATATTGTGTCAAAATCGTGTTTTTAGAAATTCTTTATAATTTATATTTAGTGTTGTATTCGTCCTAAAACCGCTTTTTTGCTTAATTTCTGTGCATCTATATTCTGAAACAACGCAATTATTATATATTTCAGTTTAAATGATCATCAAACTTGATTATTTCTTTAATGAAGGCTAATTTTAACGTATGCAGAATGTAAACAAATCAAGCTGTAAGATGAGTTGTATAAATATTACTGATTTTTTTAAATCAAAATTATTTAGCTCTAGAGTCTGGAATAAAGCTGCTATGAATGAAATATTCATTAATTTCACATAGAGAAGCAGACAAATTTAGAGCAGTCTTTTTGGATAAAGTTTTAAGCACAGAGTTAAAGTTACATTTACCTCCATGATTTTAAGTTTTAAAGTAAAATAAATTATTGTAGTATTGTGATGAATCAAAGGAATGCAGTAAAATTATATGAATGAAATATTTACGGATTTTACATAAAGAGCCAGGCGATTTATACTTCTGTGACGTAATTTGGATAAAGTCCATCTTTTTCGATTAAGTTTTAAGTTTTCAAATATAATAAATTATCGTAGTATTGTGATAATTTAAAAAATATTACTGATGAATGTATCGAATTTTATGAATGTTTAAATAAAATTATATTGCAGATGAAGCATTTATTTTATAATCAATGCTTCATGCATGATTGTTTCTTTTTAACTAGGGACATGAAATTGTGTGCAGTGGAAGATCATATGATAAAATCAACAATGAGAATTGCAACAGACTAATCATTTTTAATTGACAAGTCAACAGATAATGTTTTTAAATAATTTGAATATTTAAAATGCAATTAGCAAAATGAGCTGTTGACAGATCATGCAAAAAAATGATGAATTTTATACCCATTGAACGTGTTGCAGATTTAGACGTTCAAATTTTGAAACGCATTTGAATAAAATATTGAAAGTATCTATATTACTAGACCGTTATGTAACAGCAGCGAAGATACTGTGCTACCGCCACGAGAAAGTCCCCAGACAGCAGACGTTTTGGTGGCGGTCGCTATGGAAACAGGTTATTCCACTGCATTTTAGGTGTGGCGGAAAGCGCTTCTTTCGATTTGGCGCAGATAGAACCGACGAAAGTCGCATTTCGCTTTGTACTGGGGTCAATGCTAGACGCTCGCATTCTGTGATTTTTAAAGCTGTAAAGTAACTTGTACTATGTTGCACACTTTGTGGATTTTGTCTAGTTGAAAAATAAAAAGTGGAAAAAAAAATTTAAAAGTCATTTAAAAGTGGAAATACTTTGCATTCGCAAGCATGTGCAATAGTCCACAATGTTACGACATTTTTTGAAGAGGGAAAACCGCAAATTCTCTAAAAATGCCAATTTCAAATTCAATGAAGAGAGCTGCGGAAGCGACAGAGGTTTCAGCGTCATCAGTTAAAAAGATAAAACGTGAAGGGAAATCGCTTAATGACACTGAGATAAGTACTTTATCTATTTGAACAACTTACAATTATTGTGCTTAAAGAAGCTATTTTAAAAGTAACACAAAATGAATGGAAAAAACACTGTGAACACATTGAAAAAATAGAGAATATTTATTGGAAGAAAGATGGATTGATAGAAGATATCGTGAAGAAATTAGCGATAAATCTGTCGGATAGCGATTCAGACTCTTCTTCAAGTAAAGACATTTCAAGTGATTCGGAGATAGTAGATAATAGTTATTCCAATGAATGTGAATGAATATTTTATAATTGATTGAAATATATGAAAAGAATGAATATTTTAAAGTCATAATTTTGCTTATTTATCATTTATCTTTTTCTTTTTGCTGCCTAATAATTGTGTAACTTGCTGATTGAAAACTGTAATAAATTTCAGTTAATTCGAAATTTAGTTTTAAACAAAATGATATAAATTCTTGTTTTAAATTGTAAGCTTTTCTCTTCCAAAATCGCCCGAACCTAAAAGAAAATATCTAAATCTACTTTGTTCTAATAAATTGACGGCTTCCCGTAGCCTCTGTCGCCTATAATAAAATTATTTTCTGAGTTTAAATGGCTAGAAATTTTTAAGTTAATTTATAATTTAATGTCATTTAATACGAAAATTTTGTTTAACTGTCGCATAAAAAACATCTACTATTTTCTTTTAGTACATCATGTTAAACGGAACGGATTCTCTGCTTAACGAAGTGCGCTTGATTTGCCAAATGTTGCAGTCGATTTCAAACCTTTCTCCCTCCTTTCTTCAACTCGTCTACTTGCGGCAACCCTGTTCAGAGACTTTCTCGTGGCGGTAGGTCAGTAATCACACTTTGGAAAATGAACTATTTTAGTAGTGACGCAAACAATAACATTCAAATTGAAATTTTCGAATAAAGTAATGAAAAAATGTATATATGAGATAAATCTAAATTTTGGCTAACGTTTCGTTGTATATATATATATATATATATATATATATATATATATATATATATATATATATATATATATATATATATATATATATATATATATATATATATATATATATATATATATATATATATATATATATATATATATATATATATATATATATATATATATATATATATATATATAATGTCCCAAAAATTTTTTCTTCTCAAGAATATTCATGTATTTAGGTTAAATATAATTTCAGTAATCCCCCTATTATATTTTAGGGATACATGGAGAAAAACTATAACATAAGGAACATTTTCATTTTACATACTGACATATTTTTCTCAATGAGTATATTACGTGCTACAGAAACAATACCCAAGGTCATCAATCAAACGGAGTGCGAAAATGTGTATTTTTTAAAACCGGCTGTGTTTTGACTTGACAGTAAGTTTTGAATCACGCGAATTTTTAGTTAAAAGACAAACAATTGTGCGTTTCCTGCAACTTTTATTTCCTTTCACGTGTTTCTTGGCACTTTTTATTATGACTAAAAATAAGTTTTTTTTGTTGTTTTGTTTTCAAAGAATAATTATTGTTGAATGGTCATTGCAACATAACGTATGATTAAAAACATGTTTCGAGTTTGAACTAGGAAATAATAAACATGTTCACTAACATTAAATTAACCATCTTATCGTCTCAAATCGCTACAAATGCAACTGTTTCTTTCCCTACATCTATCTTATTTAATGAAGGAAGATGCCTGCCTGTGGTTGTGTGTGTGTGTGTGTGTCTGTCTGTCTGAGCAATATGAAAGGGAAATCAAAGACTCGTATGACCAAGACAATAAATTTGGTACACAGGTACTTCTGGACCCAAATAGGTGCACCACCCTTTTTTAAATTTCGAATTATTTCTAAATACTTCACAAAATAGTTGAAAAATGTGTATGACTTTGTTCATTCTGTCTGTCTATTTTTCTGTCCTTTAGTACGATAATTGCCGTAAAAATGACTTTATCAAAATGGAATTTTAATATGTTGTTGAGATGGTCTATGGGATATACGGGAAATGAATAACGAATATGAGAATGTAAATGAGTAATGTAAACGAATAACATTACCCAATGTAAACATTTTTCAAGTGAAACTAAAATTCACAAATTGCTTTGAAATGTTTAGGAAATATTCAAATTATCTCATAAAATATATAAAAAAAAATCACAAAATATGTTGGATAGTTTTTTAAATTAAAATTAAAATAATAATTTCACCCATATAATATGAAGAGATCACGTGACCCATTTCAAAATAAAATATGGCAACCATTTTTTTGTCCCAGTGTAAAAATCGTGATTTCAAATGTTCCTTTCAACTTATGTTTAGTGTTGTATCCGTCTTAAAATCGCTCTATTTTTGCGTATTTTCTGTGCATTATATTCTGTGCCAACGCAATTGCAATATTTTTAATTTTAAATAATCATCAAACTTTGATTATTTCTACATCAAATCCTAATGTTAATGGATGCAGAATGTACACAAGTAATTATAAATGTTGTGTTGTATAAGAATTGCTAAATTTTTTTCACTCAAAATTATTTAACTCTGGAGTCTGGAATAAAAACGTATGAATGAAATATTCACTGCTTTTTCATAGAGAGCCAGACGATTTATATTTCGATGAAGTCATTTGAATAAAGTTCATTTTTTTCGATGAAGTTTTAAGTTTTCAAATATAATAAATTATTGTAGTATTGTGATAATTTAATATATATCAGCGCTGAATGTATCGCATTTTAGAGATGTTTAAATTAAATTACATTTCTATTGGAAAGTGTTTTATAATCAATGCTTCACGCATGATTGATTCTTCTTGTTTTTTAGATAACCCACACCAAATGTGTTCAATTATATCAATTAAATAGGAAGACGCTAGACGCTATGGGTGTGACAAATTAAAAAAAAATATTTGTTAAGTGCATAGGGAATATAATGCATAATCCATATTTTTAATGGTACAAGTATATACATTATTTCTCACCCTGTTCTGCTATAAGTTGAATAATAACTTCACCACTGATCCAAGTTTCTTGTGTAAGCTGACCCAAGTTGCTTGTGTAAGCTGACCCAAGTTGCTAACCCAAGTTGGTGACCCAAGTTGCTTGTGTTGCTTATGCCAAGTTGCTGACCCAAGATTTGTATTGCTTGTGTTTGGACCACAAGCAATACAAGTTCGCTTGTATTCCTTTTCTACCAAGTGACTAAGCAGCTTTGCCTGGATAATGTGAAGGTACGATTTATTTTTAAGATGGCTACTTGCATTTACTTTGTTCTTATTTTGTGTCTGGTTAGTCAATTAGATGCTTTTCATTTGTTATTTTTATTGTGAACATTTTGTTGGGAAAATTAGCTAAATATTTATCTTGATTTTTAAGATTAATGACTGATGAAAACGATCTTAACATCAATATTTATAATAAATATATTTTCTTTATCAACATAATTTATCTTATATCATTATTGTAGTCAATATTATTTGGCAGAAAACGTTACATTAGCTAGTGGTAGACATTTCTCGGATCAAGACGTAGACAACAACCCTGAAGGCGATAACAGTAGTTTTAACTCTTCGGAAGCACCAAAGGACACATAGATTAATGCGATAGGTTTAATGAGCTATTAATGAGAGAGATTTAATGATAAATTAGTGAGAAAGATTAACCAGTAGATACCACCTACCCGTCTCACTGAAAGGGTGAGAGTCCGTTGATCAGAAACTTGGAAGCGACAAAGAGGAAAGAAATTTAAAACTGGATGACAGAAATATTTAACCCAAAGCCAGGAAGATTAGGAATATAACATACCATGAGAACACTATCATTAATGGTATTATAACTGTAATATTAATGTGCCCCGAAATTGACTGGCCATTTAAATATGTTTGAAACGTTGGGAGATTCAAACTTTCTTTTCAAAGTGAATTATTGAATTACAACATGTGAATCGTTTTTACAGTTTAAATGATATTCAACTGGACTGGCAGGAACACAATTTCTCTATATGAACTTCCTATTGACAGCCAAAAATCCAAATTCAAGTAACCTAAGCTTGCAAATCTCATGTATAGCTTACAGTATGTGCTTCTAACCTCTCACGACTTTTAAAAAATTGTTCCTCATCAAAATCCATCAGAAAAAAACCGGGAAAATATTGTTAAACCATACGCCTAAATTGATGCCGGAAAAGTCCACAAACTGAATGAGATCTATTATACGATCATTAAACATTATTATTATAATATGGATTGAAATGTCAAAATTTTTAATAAATATATGTGTTTGTACAATAAACGTGTGAGGCTTCTCTTGTATCCACTATTCTTTATACCTCGCATTACTTTTGTCAGTCAAAGGGTGCCAAAAGTGAAAGTGCAAATGATACCAAAACTAAAGTCAAAAAGTTTATATTTTTTACATATTGCAAAGATTTTTCGATGAATTAAGATAGAAGTTTTATTATCAGTATGCACTAATGGAAAATTTGATGGGTGTTTCTTTTAATTACTCTTGATGCTCAAAGTTGAGCTCAATCACATAGAAATTAAATTTTGGGGCGCTTGAATCCTTGAATATTAGGGTCTTCATATATCTTTACCTCTAAAATTTTAATACGGAACAACTTTAGCAACTTTCCCTTTAGGAGATTGATTGCGACACTTGAAAATTCAAATTTATGCAAAATTCAGAATTTTATATTATTTATGAAACATTTAATTATTATTTAATTATTTATCATACAAGGCACCGTACTTAAATGTTACTTTCAACAAAGTTAATTTAGTTTTGTTACATTAGCAACAGTTTGAGCTGTACGTTTTCTGATTTTAAACAGTGTTGAGCATGGCTGCAGAAGAGTGATCTTATGAAAATTATACGTGCTAATAAAAGGTTTGCAATGGTATAATTATATTTAGCACTGCCTTTTAAGACGTCGAAAGTTCATTCGTTTGTTGCAGTTTATATTGACTCTTCCGGAGTGTTTTCGTAATTTTCTCTACATGTAACAACATTTCAGTCCAGTCCCTTTTAGAAAATCTCAAGTATTGTCATAAGGCATTGTCAGTCTTCAATTCTTGGGTAATTTTGGTTTTCAGAGCAATAGAATCTGCATTCTTCTACCCTTGACATTGAATCTTGTGGTCCTATTTGGAGTTAATTTTGACCAGAGGATGATTATTTTCTATAACGGCATTCAAATTCTTTCAATTCAATACAATATAAATAAAATTTGATGTGGGTAGCACATGACTTTCCTTATGTAAGGCAATGAATTCACTACTTTTGCAGTAGAAAAAAAATAG
The DNA here is from genome assembly GCA_951213105.1 of Amaurobius ferox. NCBI lineage: Eukaryota > Metazoa > Arthropoda > Arachnida > Araneae > Amaurobiidae > Amaurobius > Amaurobius ferox. The sequence continues at coordinate 97,725,492 of OX578136.1, forward strand.
GTTATTCTTATAATAGATACTTATATTCTTTCCAAGATATCGAATTTTCGTCAATAAGTCGTCATTTTCATTGATTTTTATCCATTTGGCGAGATTTTCGTTAATTTAGCAATTCTGAAAAAAGTCGCTAAGTTGGCTAGATTTCACCAAATTTGTCGCCAAAATCTCGCATAGTGAAATGGACGGAGAAATAAGTTATTCTTATAGCAGATAAATGACAATTGGCGTTCAAATACAAAATTACTCAAAGCATCTTTTCGCATGAATAGAACGAGCTAGATCAACGAGAATGGTGTCACCCAATTTATACGTATGATATTGCATATAAAAAGTGAACATGTTTCTCAACAGTTAATATATTTTTTTTAATTTATAGGATATTTTGATAAAATTATTTGAAAAATTTGCAAGATCTCGAGAACGATTCATGCTAGCGTGTTAAAGTTAATGTTAATCCTTTTATAATGAAAAAATACATAAAAAAATGCCTATTTGTGTAAATTTATTAATGGTTTTGATTTTTTGATGATTTTTTCAAAATTTCACTCGAAAATTTAGGAAGGTTCTGTATATTCAATTGCGTTTAAAAACAATAGGCTTCCAGTATTCACGGATTGTGATATTTGTACTAAATTTCTTTCGGATCATTCCATTTTTTCGTGAGATATCGCTCAACAGACTCACTATATATGTTATCTGAAACACGCACACACACATATATATATACTCCCCCCTCCCCCCCCCACACAGACATCACCTCAAAAATGTGTTATTCGTGATCAGGGATGCTTGAAACATGCTGTCCCGTTGAAAACTCAAATTCGAATTTTCTACCTTGTCACAATAGTTTCCTTATACATTATGTATATAAGGAAAGTAATAAGAAATGATTTACAAACTAGAACAATATTGCTTTCTATAAATACATTGGTTATATAGTACACATTTATAGATAGCAGTAATTATAATAATGATTAAACACATTTAAATATTTATACTACATGTAAATAAATAAATAGTTTTTGGAACACTCAGAATACGAAATTACTTAATTGTGTTGCATTCTTATAATTCTGGAGATACAAAAAATTAAAATTGACTAGTAAGGTAATAAATAAAATTAATATTTTTTAATGATTTGTGATACACTTTGGTATTTAATTATTTAGTATTTTAAAATTTAATTTTAAGATTTCTTTACATATTTCTCAGATAACATATATAGCTTACAAAATATGTCGTTGCAAAATAAAAACTCGCAGTATAACATTGAGAAATACTGTAACTATTTTCTTTTTACGAGTTTCGAGATATGTAAAAAATCATGAATGATCCAAGTATCTTTAGATCAGTTGTCCGCTATTGTTTATAGATTTGTAAAGTTTAAATAGTTATTTTTATCGACATCATTAGAGATAAATGTATCACGGATTTAAACATTTAAACGATGCAAATTTGGAATAAAATTCGGTCTAGAGCTTTTGATTCCTTTTCATATCTATCTCTATGCATCAGTGATTACAGTCATAGTACTGAAAATTCACGAAAGCTTACCGAAAAACATTTTGAAACCCACGTCTTTGTAATGAGGTAAAATGTTATTAACGCTTTAACGTGGCCTATATAAAATCAATAATGCATTTAACTTTTAAATCAATTGAAGCATGCAGGTGGTAGTACACACGAAACCAAGCATTTTTCATTACAGTTTAGAAAATGAAACTTAAAAGCGTTACATGGTTTTATTCGTTGGAGAGCTCCCATAGTTTGGCTCCTACGATCGCCCAATGTATCGTGTCTTGACTTCTTTTTGTGGGGATATCTCAAGAGTCTCGTCTATGACACTCCCCTTGAATCTGAAGAGAACTCGTTGTCTGTATTTCAGCCGCTGCTGCCGAAGTGCGCAACATGTCTTGTCTGTTCGAGAGTTTACCAACCCCACCATCGTCGCCGTGAGACGTGCGTTCAGGCTATTGGTCGCTCTTTTGAGCCATTGTTGTAATTATTGTTTATTAAATATCATATTAAATAATTTGGTATCACGTCTGATTTCAACTAAATAAGATTAAGGACGCAGCGCTTAGACAGAAGGTATTTTATTAAAACTTCTTATAAGACGTAAAATGTATTATAAATGCCAGAGCGTTTTTGAGCGTTAATACGATCTTCATCAGTGGCTACATGGAAAGTAAAATAGGTCGTTGCTATATAGACCAGTAATATAGCAAATTTGCATAAATAAATAAAAAATTAGTAAATGAACAGACTATTATCCAAGAAATATACGCAGAAAATATAAAATATATTTTAAACGGATTCCAAATGCAAGTGTATCACGAGAAAAACACAATTGTAAAATATCCTGTAATCAATAATATTTTACAATTGTACTTTTCTCGTGATATACTTACATTTCGAATCCGTGTAAAATATATTTTATATTTTCTGTGTATATATCTTGGTTAATAGTCTGTTATTGTAAGTATACCACCAGAAAAGTACAATTGTAAAATATCCTGTAATAAAATAATATATTACAATTGTACTTTTCTCGTGATATACTTACATTTCGAATCCGTTTAAAATATATTTTATATTTTCTGTGTATATATCTTGGATAATAGTCTGTGAATGTAAGTATATCACGAGAAAAGTACAATTGTGAAATATCCTGTAATAAAATAATATTTTACAATTGTACTTTTCTCGTGATATACCTATATTTCGAATCAGTGTTGGGTTGCTTTAGAATTTAGGTAATTTGGAGGTTTGAAAATTTACTTTTATTTCTTTTTCCCTGGCTCAATATTCTTAATTTGGTAATATTTAAATAATATTTATTGGCTTTTTCATTTATTCTTTAATTAGAATATTTTTAATCTTCTAAATTAATTTTCTTTATAATATTCTTAGTTAAAAATGTTCCATTCCTTAAATTAATATTACTTTTGATTTGCAAATTTTAGAAATTATTTATTTATTTGATTCCCCTTAAAATTCCCTTTAATTTGATATCCCATTTTTGGTTAGAAATTCCGTTTGTTCTTCAGTTTCAAGTTATTTCCATGTCTCACTGCAATTCAAAAATTTCAGTTGCGGCCATTTTCGGAATTCTGTTTTGCGGGCTTTTTACTGCGATTTAAGGCGCCACCTAAGCGTTTTTCGCGCCTCTTTGGAATTCGTGAAATTTTTTAATTGGTTCGCGTTTTTACGGATCGTCTGCTCTCGGAATTATGAGTATTATTTTGGCAATTCTAATTTCGGTAAGCGAATTTCAATTGCTGCCGTTTATCTAAATTCCGCGTTTTTGCCGCACATATAAATACGCGCGTAGAACTTTTCAGTTTCAGTTTTTTGTTGAAATCCTTCGTCGGTGTTAGCGCGAGAAGCGCGTTGTTTATTTTCGAATGGAACTTATGTTCCACGCGAGCTTTTCAATGGAACGTTAAGTTCATCGCGTTATTTTTTTTTACATTAGTTGTTTTAATTTAAATGATGGTTTTTTCGAGCTTTTATCGCGAAAGTCACGAAGTAGCTCTCCGGAAAAGTGTGTATTAAATTTTCTTATGCGCGCTACGTGAACGTAGCTTCTGCCGAGGACGGACGTTCTATGAAGATCCGAGTGTACCAGAAGTAGCTGTTAGGTCTGATCTCCTGAGTTTACAATCCTTTTCAAGAAAAATGCTGAATCCTCTCCTGTTTCAAGTTTGGTGATTTCCAGTAAACCAGTCTACAAAATTTGTTTCCTACCAGTGAAGTTCTAATAAATTGGAACTTTTCCCCCCTGTCTGATGACCCATCTGGTGAATATTGCTGTTATATTTAAACTCCTAATTTCTTAAATTCTCAATATTTGAGATGTATTTAATCAAATTTTATTCTGTAAATTTAAAATTCTAAAACTTTATTCTGAGAGCAAATTTCTAAACCTTCATAAATTTATAAGAGCCTGGGAAAATTCTAAAATTCTTTTAAATTTAATATTTTTTGTTAATGATTTTCTGATGGAATTTAATATAGATTGTTTTGAGTAAAGTTTTTATGCTAATTTCTTAATTTTAACTAAGTTGATAAAATTCTAAAATTCTAATGTCTAAAATTCTAATGTTAATTCTCCCTGAGTTGCCTGCCTGTGAGCAGTGTTTTTGTATTTGTTAATTTGAATTAATTTGAAGTACTATTTAATAAACTAATTTTCTTTAAACTAAATATTATGTCTTCATTTATCTTTTTAAACACAGCAGGTTTTATTCTATCTGTCAAACACAACAGTAGTTTTGGTGCCGTGTACCAGTCTAGAAATTGCTCTCATGTTTTATAATATTTATTAGTAGTATTAAACTTTCAATTGTATTGCAATTATGGATGATGTTAGAGAAAATAACTGTATGTATATTTCTGTATTTGGGTCAGACGAAACTGGAGATGGCTCTAAAGATAAGCCTTTTGAAACTTTATTATATGCAATGTTCTCTGTTGGTAAAGAGCCATTTCCTTCATTTCTCACAAATTCAAAGGATGGTAAAGATTGGGATTTAATTCCCAGAAGTCAGGTTGCTAGTACCAAGAAAACTTGGTTATCCTTATTGGAAAGAAATTTACCTTCTAAAATAAACATTGAGGCAACCTCTGATAATGTAAATTCTGTTTGTAACAAAAATATTGATTCAAATGTTAATAGTAAACAATATGACTTAAATGAACAGGGATTAAAAATGGATTCTTCTAAATGTAATCTAATGAGTAATTTTAAAACAGTCTCTTCAATAGGAGACTTTTTAGATTCAATCCCAGTGTTTTCAGGAGAGGAATCTGGCCTCCCATTAGAGGATTACATAGATAGGATTAAAATGTTAGCCGACCATGCAAATTGGTCAGAGTCAGACAAGGTCTTAGTTTTAAAGTTAAAACTGTCAGGCATAGCTGCAAGATTTATTAGAGATAATCCTAAGTTAAAAGAAGAGAAATCTTTCTCTCAAATTCTTAAAGCTTTACGCGACAGATTTTCCTCAATAGAATGTTTACACAGTAACTTGAGAGCATTTTTGCAAAGTTATCAGAGACCAAATGAATCTGTGCGTCAGTTTACTGCCAGAGTTGTGGCTTCCTCATATAAAACTGTTTCACCTGCCTTACTGAATGACAGAGTGGCAAACCAGCAAAGACTTGATGTCTTGTGCTCGGTTTTCATTGAAGGCTTGAAGCCTCATTTCAAAAGGCTAATCCTACCTCAAAACCACAAGAGTTTTGACTCTGCAAAAAGGCATGCTGTGGCAGAGGAAGAGGTGTGGAGCAAGCAACATGGGGATGACCCCCAATATGTGATGAGTCTTGGAGAATCTGAAAATAAGCAGCTCCATGATGAGCTTAAGAGAAATAGAATGGAGGTAGAGAACCTCACTAAAAGGCTTGCTGAGTTGCAAACTCAGATTAACACCAAACCACAGCTGCCTCAAACTAGAGTGACAAAGGATAGCCGAAGGTGTTTTTCATGTGGTCTATTAGGTCACATAAGTGTGGATTGTAGGAAATTTCCTCAATCACACAGGTTCAGCAGAGATTCTAGGTCTCTGCCTACTCAAATGTATCAACAAACTTTTCTTTTCCACAACTACACAAAACTATCCATATGGTTTTCCACAACACCATCAGCAACACCATCCACAACACCATCATTTTTTTACCATCAGCCAAATCAAAACTTTCAGCCTGACATAAATGAAACTAAACCTAAAATGAGTTACAACACTTTTTATACACCTAGGAGTGATAAAAATGACAGTGAAAAACAGAATTTAAACTAAGTAAGGGTGAAGGGAGTTTTCACTCCAACTTACCTTCTGAGGCCCTTGGGGTGTTACCAGTGGTGCAAAATTCAAATTTGATTTCATTACAGAATTTGTCTCTACCAGTGATTTCTGGTATGATAAATAATGTTGATATTCCTATACTTATTGATTCTGGTGCTTCTATTAATGTGTTGTTTACAAATGTATTATCTCATTTAAATATACCTGACAGTCAATTAACTAAATGTAATATAAATTTAAAAGGCATCTCTAGTGATATTATAAAAGTTTCCAAAAAATTGAATATTAATTTAAATTTAAATAACAAAATATTTAATGTTGATTTTTATATTATGGACTGTGATTCTTGTAATTATTCAGCAATACTTGGTGTGAAATTTTTAAAGGGTTATAAGATGTCAATAGATTTTAGTAATAATGTTTTTTACAATAATATTGTAACTGTGCCTTTTGCAATTAAGGATGAATCTGTATCATTTTCATTATCTAATGCAACTCAATTCTTTAATAATTATGAAATTAACAGAGAAAATACTTTGAATTCTGAAAAATATAGGAATAATTTGTGCTATGCACTTAGGAAATACACAATTCCTCCTCTATCGGAGGCTTTCATACAACTAAAATTAAAAGAGATTGTTAAATTTAATTCACCTACTGTGATGATTGAGCCTTTAAACAGCAGTAAAATTCTGGTCGCTAGATCAGTAAATAATGTATCTAGATCTAATATATATAATGTAAAAGTATTGAATTTGTCAACTGATGAGTTGCACATAAATAAGCTTTCAAATTTAGCAAAAATTGTTCCTATCACAGTAGTATCTTCCTTTTCAGTTAACAATATTACTGAGTCAAGTGCAGAGAGTGGTGATAATTTTGATGTTTGAGGAGGAAATTTTGATCTTTCACACTTAGACTATAATGAAAAAAGACAAATAGAGAGTTTAATTAATGATTATAAACATATTTTTGCTAATTCTATTCCAGATTTAAAGGGGTGTGATACAGTTTTTCATAACATTAACTTAAAAGATGATATTCCTGTTAAACAGAAACCTTATAGAGTTCCTTATCATGTAAGAGATGAATTAGATAGACAAATTAATGAGCTTCTTGAAAATGACATTATACAAGAAAGTGATTCACCATTCTCCGCACCTGTACTGTTTGTTAAAAAGGCAGATGGAACATTAAGATTAGTAACAGATTTTAGAAAATTAAATGATAAAACTATTGATGATATTTTTCCACTGCCAAATATCACTGAATTGATTGATAGTTTAAGTGGTGCGAAATATTTTCTACATTAGACTTAACATCTGGATTTTATCAAATGAAATTGCACCCAGATGACACACACAAATATGGCTTTTCTACACCTTTTGGCCACTATGAATGGAAAAGAGTCCCTTTTGGTTTGAAAAATGCCCCAGCTCCTTTCAACGACTTATGTCCATCGTCCTAGCTAAGCTTTCCCCTTTACAAATTTCTATTTACATAGATGATATTGTTATTGCATCTAGAACCTTTGAGGAACACTTAATGAAATTAAAGGTAGTATTTGATAGATTATCTCAACATAAATTATGTTTAAAGCCAAGTAAATGCAATTTTTTTAAATCTTCAATAAATTATTTGGGTTTTCAAGTTTCTGAAGGTATTGTCCAGCCTGACCCCTCAAATTTAAAAACTGTTAAAAATTTTCAAAAACCCACCTCTAAAAAACAAATTCGCCAATTTTTAGGATTAACTGGTTTCTACAGAAAATTTATTGAAAATTACTCCTTAAAAGCTCTTCCCTTAACTAATTTAACTAAGCAAAATATTAAATTCTCTTGGACCCCTGAAGCAGAAAATTCTTATCAAACCTTAAAATCCGAATTACTTAAAGAACCCATTTTACATCTCCCTGATTTTTCAAAACCGTTTTCGGTATGTACCGATGCATCGAATTTTGCTCTTGGAGCAGTTCTCTGTCAAGAAGGAAAGGATGGATTTTTGCACCCTATTGCTTATACTAGTAAAAAACTAAAAGATGCAGAAATAAACTATAGCACAGTCGAGAAAGAGACTTTAGGAGTTGTCTGGGCAACATCCTATTTTAAGCAATACCTTTTGGGAAAACATTTTACTGTTTATTGTGATCAGGCCTCCCTTTCAAATGTTTTGAAATTAAAAGACCCCACTTCTAGGATAGCACGATGGATAATGTCCATGACCCAGTTTAATTACAAAATTATTCATAAACCTGGTCGCCTAAATTTAACAGCTGATTATCTATCTAGATGTGTAAATAATGTAAACGTAAACACTATAGACCTGGATGTTGATACTAACCTTCTTTTAAGAGTACGTAATTCTCAAAATTCTGACCCCAATTGTATAAGAATTGGCTCATGCTTAGATAAAAATATTGACCCATTCCCTAAAAATTTAATGTTTTTCTTAAAAGATGATGTATTATATTGTACTAATAGAAAACCTAAATTAAAATATCAAAGAAAAGAGCGTATTGTTGTTCCACAAAATTTGATCTCTGATATTCTAAATTATTGTCATGATTCGATTACTGCAGGACATGGTGGTTTTAGAAGGACTTTAAGGAAAATTCAGCAACACTTTTATTGGCCTAGGATGTATGTTCAAATTTTAAATTATGTTAAGAGTTGTCCTGATTGTTTACAGAAAAGAGGATTTAAACAAAAACAAAAAGCTCCTTTACAGAGGTTTCAAAATTCTACTTACCCTATGGAAAGAATAGCTATGGATTGTATTGGCCCCATGCCTCTAACTTACTCTGGCAATAAGTACATACTGGTAATTACGGACTATTTTACTCGTTGGCCAGAAGCTTATGCCATCCCCAATATTAAATCTGAAACTATTTTAAATTGTCTAGAAAACTTCTTTTCTCTTCATGGTGTGCCAAAACACATTATCACTGACAAAGGATCTAATTTCATTTCGAATGCTGCCATGAAGTTGTATGAAAAATTAGGTATTGAAAAACATACCACTACTAGCTATCACCCACAATCAGATGGAGTTTGCGAGCGTTTAAACAGTAAAATAATTAACACACTTAGTCATTTAGTGTCTGAAACACAAGAGGATTGGGATCGACATTTATCTTTTGCCTTGCTGGCCCACCGAACTTCAATCCATTCCTCGACTGGTGAGTCTCCAGCTAATCTTCTCTATGGTAGAGAATTAATTTTGCCACATCATCTTCTTTTTAATTTAAATGAACAAAATTTTACCACTGTTAGTGACTATAGTCAGGATTTGGCAATTCGTATGAAAAAATCTTTTGAAATAGTAAAGAAGAACTTACTTAAAGCAGCTAAAACACAAGAGACATACAGAAATAAGTCTGCTGTTATAAAAGATATAAAAGTTGGAGATTTAGTATATTTATACATTCCTGTTTTTCCAAGAGGACATTGTAAGAAACTCTCCAAACTTAATAAAGGTCCTTTTAAAGTTATACAAAAACATCTAATGTAAACTTTAAAATTCAACATGTAAATGACACACGAAATATTCAGTTGGTGCACATTGACAGATTAACAAAAATTCCAGAAAGAGATTCTGTGTTCTTTTCTTGTGCACAATCTGATAATTCAGCAAGTAATACATCTCATGAGAATGATATAATTCCAACACAAAGATATAATTTACGACAAAGGAAAAACTAGAATGACATTTTTTTTATTTTATTGTTGCGCAACATAATTTTTTTTAAGTGTATAATTTTTATATGTGTGTATTTTGTTATTGGTACATTGCAGAATGCTCCAAACTGGATTTAATTGGTGTTGATTTTAAGATAAAATTTGTTATTGTTGTTATTGATATTGCAGATTACTGCAGGATTTAGATAAATGATTGAGAGAAAAGATTAATTTGAATTATATGAATTGATGATAATATTTATAGATAGAGATATATTGTTACTTATTTGTTGTTATTGAGAGTGCAGATTTCTGCAAATATTTAATTACGTGGTCCATGACGTAAGTTCTGATCACATATGTTGATCTTTTTTTTGGTATATATTTGATGTCGGTAAAAGTATTAGAGTTCTGCAAAGATAAAAGGGCAGTGTATATAAGATAACTTCAGAATACAGATGATATTGTTTGGTTTTGAATGGACATGAATAGATACTTGTGTCTTTGAAATTTTAGTATATCATTGTTGCTTATTGATAATAATTGTTATGGTGTCAATTGTCATTTGACACTTCTATTGAAATTTTATTTATTTTATACAACTTATGTACATTGTTTTACTTTTTTAGATCACTCTATTTACACATTTTTTTTTTCTTTCCAGCTGGTATTTATATTTTGTAGTGGAAATGAGAGTTGTTTCTCATTGGTTATTCAAGGTACCTTTTCAAAATTCAATGTTTCGATTCTTTGAAAACTATTTGGCTGGTCCAATGTTTTCGTAAAAATTTTTATTTTTATTTATAGCTAATGAGAATCAATGTCAAATCCTCTACCTTTACTTTTGTCTACACAAATTTAGTGATCTGATGTACAAAAATTTATTCATTATATAATTCTTGTTTTAGTCTATAGTTTGTTAACAAACTGCTTATTCCGAAATAGAGGTTGAATTCGGATAAAAATTGCTATACTTAAATTGGTAACTTCTGATAGATATTTTATTTTTATTATCAAAAATTTTTCATTTTTCAAATGAAAAATTTTGGGGGGATAGGTGGAAGGAATGTGTTGGGTTGCTTTAGAATTTAGGTAATTTGGAGGTTTGAAAATTTACTTTTATTTCTTTTTCCCTGGCTTAATATTCTTAATTTGGTAATATTTAAATAATATTTATTGGCTTTTTCATTTATTCTTTAATTAGAATATTTTTAATCTTCTAAATTAATTTTCTTTATAATATTCTTAGTTAAAAATGGTCCATTCCTTAAATTAATATTACTTTTGATTTGCAAATTTTAGAAATTATTTATTTATTTGATTCCCCTTAAAATTCCCTTTAATTTGATATCCCATTTTCCCATTTTTGGTTAGAAATTCTGTTTGTTCTTCAGTTTCAAGTTATTTCCATGTCTCACTGCAATTCAAAAATTTCAGTTGCGGCCATTTTCGGAATTCTGTTTTGCGGGCTTTTTACTGCGATTTAAGGCGCCACCTAAGCGTTTTTCGCGCCTCTTTGGAATTCGTGAAATTTTTTAATTGGTTCGCGTTTTTACGGATCGTCTGCTCTCGGAATTATGAGTATTATTTTGGCAATTCTAATTTCGGTAAGCGAATTTTAATTGCTGCCGTTTATCTAAACTCCGCGTTTTTGCCGCACATATAAATACGCGCGTAGAACTTTTCAGTTTCAGTTTTTTGTTGAAATCCCTCGTCGGTGTTAGCGCGAGAAGCGCGTTGTTTATTTTCGAATGGAACTTATGTTCCACGCGAGCTTTTCAATGGAACGTTAAGTTCCTCGCGTTATTTTTTTTTACATTAGTTGTTTTAATTTAAATGATGGTTTTTTCGAGCTTTTATCGCGAAAGTCACGAAGTAGCTCTCCGGAAAAGTGTGTATTAAATTTTCTTATGCGCGCTACGTGAACGTAGCTTCTGCCGAGGACGGACGTTCTATGAAGATCCGAGTGTACCAGAAGTAGCTGTTAGGTCTGATCTCCTGAGTTTACAATCCTTTTCAAGAAAAATGCTGAATCCTCTCCTGTTTCAAGTTTGGTGATTTCCAGTAAACCAGTCTACAAAATTTGTTTCCTACCAGTGAAGTTCTAATAAATTGGAACTTTTCCCCCCTGTCTGATGACCCATCTGGTGAATATTGCTGTTATATTTAAACTCCTAATTTCTTAAATTCTCAATATTTGAGATGTATTTAATCAAATTTTATTCTGTAAATTTAAAATTCTAAAACTTTATTCTGAGAGCAAATTTCTAAACCTTCATAAATTTATAAGAGCCTGGGAAAATTCTAAAATTCTTTTAAATTTAATATTTTTTGTTAATGATTTTCTGATGGAATTTAATATAGATTGTTTTGAGTAAAGTTTTTATGCTAATTTCTTAATTTTAACTAAGTTGATAAAATTCTAAAATTCTAATGTCTAAAATTCTAATGTTAATTCTCCCTGAGTTGCCTGCCTGTGAGCAGTGTTTTTGTATTTGTTAATTTAAATTAATTTGAAGTACTATTTAATAAACTAATTTTCTTTAAACTAAATATTATGTCTTCATTTATCTTTTTAAACACAGCAGGTTTTATTCTATCTGTCAAACACAACATCAGTTTAAAATATATTTTATATTTTCTGTGTATATTTTTTGGATAATAGTCTGTTCATTTACAAATTTTATATTTATTTATGCAGATTTACTATGTTACTGCTCTATATATGAACGATCCATTTTACTTTCCATGTAGCCAATGATGAAGAGCGTATTTAAGCTCGAAAGCGCTCTGGAATTTTTAATACTGTGTACGTCTTATAAGAAGTTTCAATAAAATATCTTCTGTCTAAACGTTGTGTCCTTAATCTTATTTATTAAATATCATTTTATAATTTCGAAATCATTCTTGTGTTTTCGCCTCACCTCATCGGTTTCACCATTAACCGTCCGCTGGCGCCTTACTTTTCATTTCTGACCCAGTAAACTATGACGAAAAATGCTTGGTTTGGGTGTGCTACCACCTCGTAAGGTTTGGCTCATCTTTTTTTTAACCACTCTGTATTTGTAATATGGTTTTTATTCAGAGTTAAATATATCAAACAGCATCCATTGTAGTTCCATATGTTTGTAAACTATAAAGCAGCTGTAAAGTGAAGCTATTTGTTAATTTTATTTTCCTTATATACAATATTGTATAGGGAGAGTATTGTGACGGGGTCAAAAATTCGAATCCGAGTTTTCGCGGAAGAGCACGTTTCCAGCATCCCTGATCACGAATCGACCATTTTTGAAGTGATATCTGTGTGTCTGTGTGTCAGTGAGTCTGTGCAGACGATAACTGACGAACGAATGGACCGATTCGAACGAAATTTGGTATAAAAATCACATACTGTAAACACTGGAAGCGTATTGTTTTTATACGCAATCGAATGTTCAGAACCCCCTACATTTTCGAGTGAAATTTAAAAAAAACGTCAAAAAATCAAAAGTGTCAATACAGTTACGCAAATAGACATTTTTTATGTAATGTTTCATTAAAAAAGATTGACATAAATTTTAGAACGTAAACATGAACCGTTCTCGAGATATTGCACATTTTAAAAACAAATTATGGAAAAGTTACATAAAATAAAAAAAAATATTTCCTATTGAGAAACATGTTCTCTTTTCATATGTAATACCATGCGATAAATTTGGTGACATCATTCTCGTAGATCTAGCTCGTTCCATGCATGAAAAGAGATACTTTGAGTAATACTTTTGGATTTGAACATGAATAGTCATTTATCTGCTATCACAAAAACTTATTTCTCCATCCATAACGCTTGGAGAGATTTTGACGACGAATTTGGCGGAATGTCGCCAACTTGGCGACATTTTTAATTGTTGCTAATTTAACAAAAATCCCGTCAAATCAATGAAAATGACGACTAATTGAAGAAAATTCAATATCTTGGAAAGAATATAAATATCTACTATTTTTTTAACTGTAAAAGTAGTAAATTCATTGCATTATATAAGAAAAGTCATGTGTTGCCCACAGATTTTTTTACTTTCCTTATATACATAATGTACAAGGAAAGTATTGTGACGGGATCGAAAATTCGAATTCGAGTTTTCGACGGGAGAGCACATTTCAAGCATCCCTGATCACGAATCAAACATTTTTGAAGTGATGTCTGTCTGTGTGTGTGTGAAAGTATGTGTGTGTGTGTGTGTGTGTGAAAGTATGTGTGTGTGTGTGTGTGTGTGTCAGTGAGTCTGTGGAGACGATAACTGACGAACGAATGGACCGATTCGACCGAATTTTGGTACAAAAATCACAATCCGCAAACACTGGAAGCCTATTGTTTTTATTCGCAATCGAATGTTCAAAACCCCCTAAATTTTCGAATGAAATTTTGAAAAAATCGTCAAAAAATCAAAACCGCTAATAGACATTTCTTTTGTAATTTTTCATTAGAAAACGATTGACATAAATTTTAGAAAGCTAACATGAACCGTTCTCAAGATATTGTACATTTTTCAAAAAACATATCAAAAAGTCATATAAAATAAAAAAAAAATATTTCCTATTGAGAAACATGTTCACTTTTCATATGTAATACATTGCGATGAATTGGGTGACATCATTCTCGTGGATCTAGCTCGTTCCATTCATGAAAAAAGATACTTCGAGTAATACTTTTGTATTTGAACGCCAATAGTAATTTATCTGCTGTAAGAATAACTTATTTCTCCGTCCATAACGTTTGACGAGATTTTGGCGACGAATTTGGCGGAATATCGCCAATTTGGCGACTTTTTGAAATGTTGCCAAATTAACGAAAATCTCGTCAAATGGATAAAAATGACGCTCAATCAATGAAAAGGACGACTAATTATCGAAAATTCAATATCTTGAAAAGAATATTAGTATCTGCAATTAGAAAAACCTATTTTTTTACTGTAAAAGTAGTAAATTCATTCCATTATATAAGGAAAGTCATGTGTTGCCCACATCAGATTTTTTTAAATGCATACTTAAAATTATTATTCACTTATCATGTTGTCTTACACGTCTATATTATGTTTCACTCCTGTAGAACTTAATATATGCCATCAAGTATAGTTTTTTCCAAAATTTTCGAAATATTTCAAGTGTTTTACAAACATAAATGTTTGGGAATCACTGCTATACATATACTGCATTTGTCATGAAAATAATAACTGCCGTTCAGGTATTTTTGATTGATGTAGTTACAGATAATGCGATATATATTCAGAAAACATTTATATTATTCATTCCTTACTCTGATGATATATTTTTGAGAGATAAATTATATGTGGCGTCATCACCATTCTTCTTTTATGTCAAAGCCACGATTGCTGTGTTGAGGAATAGTGAATTTAAGATGATCAAATAATATATCTCAGTTTCTACTGAATTTAGGTGCCGTGAATATCAACACACAGGAAATATTCTTAATGATTATATTTCAACATGATTAAATAATTTGTATTATTTCATGCTAATGTATGTGAAATATATAGTTGTAACTAGCATTATTTTATTTCAATTTTTAACAAAAAAAAAACCTCTTAAGACATTCTGAACACACAACAAACACTTAAGGAAAGATTTCCGTCTAAAACAAAATACCTCCCTACAATCTGACAGCAATATAGTAAATAAATGACACTAATAATCTGAAATCTATATAATAATTAACTAACGTGAGTTTGCTTTCACAGGACCTTAAGAAGGCCCTGGTTTTCTAGAAAACTGAATTTTTTCACACGTATAGTATCATTTTCACGCTGCCACAACTGCCGCCGTGTTCATGCGGAGTACGACCACGTTAAACATGTGGGTCTGTAAGTCCTTCCGAGAGGTTAGTGGTAGGGGAAGGATCCTCCTGCGGATGCGTCCATTGGGTTCCGGTCTATATTGGGGTGGCTCTTCCCGGCTGTCCAAACAGTTACCTTACACCTTTCTGGTAGGTCGGGCGGTCTGGGTCTCAACAAGAACACGTATAGTATCGGGCGCGGTAGCCCAGTGGCTAGCGTGTGGGAATTGCAATCGGTAGGTTCGACTCCTTGCGCTGCCAAAACTGCCGCCGTGTTCACGCGGAGTACGATCACGTTAAACATGTGGGTCGGTAAGTCCTTCCGAGAAGTTGGTGGTAGGGGAAGGAGGGTACGGTCCCTGTGGACGCCTCCCCGACTGGGTTCCGGTCTAAATTGGGTGGCTATTCCCGGCCATCCAAACAGTTACCTTACACCTTTCTGGTAGTTAAACCTTTCTGGTAGGTCGGACGGTCTGGGTTTCAACAACATCAACAACAACAACACCTTTCTGTTAGGTCGGACGGACTGTATCTCAACAACAACAACAACACGTATAGTATCGACCAAGAAACAGAACGAAGCCAGATTTTTGATTTTCCCAGGGGGATAGAGAAAGTGGAATATTTTTAAAAAGATTTCCAGACACACTAAAAGCCCCCTGAGTTATTTAAACACTTGTAACTTAACAACTTTTAGTATTGTCTAAGGTGCAAAGCCAAATGAAACCGGATATTTTATTCCCCCTATGGGGGTGAATAAAGGAAGGTTAAAGAGTATTTCTAGACCATTTACAGTGACTTAAAAGGCTGGGTCTTTGCATGTTTCTAACAGTTATCTAAACATGCAAAGGTAATATAAACATGCAAATACTTAGAAGGCCGAGTTTTTGCATATTTATATTACCGATCAAGAAACGGGACCTGATGTACTCGGATTTTCGATTTTTTCCATGGAGAATACAGATTGCAAAGCGAAAATCCTTTTCAGATCTTCAACAAGTCTTTCATCATCTAAACCGATAGTAAATTGCATACTTATACATATCCCGAGGCATAATCTAATACAGCCAATTTTCGATTACGGTGGATTTTTCGACTATAACCCATACTAAATTTTTAAACAAAACTTTAAAGAATGTTATTTCTCTGTATTTAGCAAGGTTAAATACTAGTTCCTTATACATAAGCATTTCGTAAATGTGATTCAAATAGTAGGAAATAACACAAATCCTTTTATGCCGTTAAAAAACTAATCAAAGTAATTAAATAATTAGCTTGAAGACAATGATCGTTAATTTAAAAATATTACATTGTCATTATGATAACCAACAAATTATTTGTCAGATGTCCGGTGTTATTTGAAAATAAAATTGATTAATGAACATACATTGAACTCTTTAACTTCGGAGATAAACAAGATACCTTTCGCTCCAACTAAATATTTATTATAATTATTTTACAACTTGAAAATACACTTATTATTAAATTTCACATTAATATTTAACACCGTAATCATATTTGATTTTATATTAATCAACATCTCAATATCTCTGCTGGAGGTGAAAGCGTGATCCGAGATTACATTGTAGTGTGACTTTATATGTTTCCTCAGATTTGTCAGATTGTCAGATTGTAAGATTCCTCATAACTGATATATATATATATATATATATATATATATATATATATATATATATATTGTTATTTTCAATAATAATTTTTCAAGGAAATAAATTATACTACAAGTCTCAGGAGTTCCACAGGGTGGCTGCAGTAGCAGTATGTTAGCTAATTTATACCTTTATCATTATGAACAATCTTTTACTTCAATAGATTATACTTTTTACAGATAGGTTGATGATCTGATTTGCTTAGTACATACAGAAATTTATTTCATAGATATAGATTTCTATCCAGACAAATTGAAATTAATTCCTCTCTCTCTAATGAAACTACTATTAGTAATAATGTTAATTTTTTTAATTTAAACCTTTTTATTGATCCTTCTAATAGAATTGTTACAAATTTATATGATAAAAAATACTATTATAATTTTAATATTAATAAAATCTTACCATTTAATTCCTGTTGTAACTCGATTCAATTTTTTAGAAATATTGTACTTAATCAGCTTTTTAGAATTTATAGATTATCGGATAAAAATTTCATGCTATGCATATAAATAATCTCAAAATTACCAGCAATTTATATAAATATCCCTCTTATTTAGTCAATTGTATTGTTAAAAAATTTAGAATAGCTGGATATTTATATTTCTTTTCATAGTATCTTATAATTCTATTCATAGTATCTTATATTAGCCAGACATCTCCATTCACTTGTATTATTAATACATTTATTTTTACATCCTCTTCCACGTCAGCATTACTATTATTAGCCCCACCTTTTAGTAGCTCTTTTTGTATATTACTACTTTTTCTTACCTTTTCGCTTTACTGTTTTTCAATCTTTACGAATGGCAACAGTAGACCATTTTTTATTTTTTCTTTGCGAATGGCAACACTGGTCTCTTCATTCAGAGTTCCCGGTTTCTACTCGTTTGTACATATGTTGTACATTTCCAGGTAATCATATTTTCTTTTTTATTCCTTCTTTATGTATGTCGTCCAAGTAGAAATAGTTTATAGATATAATCTATCTATTTCTTCAGAAAATGACATATTTTGTGTTTGCTTCGGCAAAATACTTGGACTTGAAAACGAATTTTAAAAGTGAACATTTCCATTTTTTCAGGCTTAGCCCTTTACCACGTGTATAGCGATATAGATTGATATTTTAAGTTTGTCTTTATTCGTTTCCATTCCATTGAATTTTGTTGATTTTCTATGACTTGATAACTCGTGTTTTGTATTTTTTTCTATTTGTTTGATGATTTGCTGTTTTATACTTTATTCTGTGAGTCTTTTAGAACAACTCCTCACAAGATCTTTTGGTAATTAAGCCCTGGCTGACCACAGATATCTATGTCGAGACTGGTTCCTGGTTTCTATTGGTCCAAGTTTCTAAGGATAATACATTATTTACCGCGGAATAAACTCATCATTGGTCGGCCACCTTGACCACCTTGAATTTAGCAACATTATATGACGTGATATTGTAATTCCTTGTTCGCCCATCACACCAAGATTGCTGCCTTGTTGTCACGTATTTGTTGCCTTGGTATTTATTAATATAACTAACATTACCTTTTAAAAACCATCTTTTAAAAGCACATTTTAAAACCTCTGCATTACTCCTTTTTACGCTTCAAATTGACCCGATATATTAACCATTTGTCAAGTTATGTTTTTTAGAGTATTGACATTTTTATAAGATAACAGAAACTCTTAAATTGTTTATTTTTTTTACTATAATACCCTTTTTAAAATAAGAGTAAAAATTATAGAATATGCATTATGATAATATCAATTGAAGACTCATGCTTCAGTATTTTTTATAAAATGTTTATTTAAAAAGTTACTATAAACTTTTGCTTTCTTTGAATATTACACAGGTTTCGTGCTCTCGTTTTTACTTAGCTCAGTGAAAATGCACTTGGTTATTATTGCTTTGTTCTACATAAACCCAATCTTTACACATATTGAAGCAGACTACGTAATAGAATCAAATTAGTCGGATTTTATAGATGTTCACATAATTGTAATATATAGAAAGTTTTCTTGCTTCCATTCCAGGTATCAACTAGTCTGAGCTGATGACCAACTTAAGAAAAGTGAAACTAATCCTTGGATGATGCTTATCTACAATGGGGGCTGGTTTCCTGCCTTTCGAACACGCCTATTTATCTAGTTCTGTAAATATGAGTATATTTTAATATTCCCGCAATTAAAATATGTTTGCTCATTATTGAAAACAAACAGTCGTTGCAAAATTTTAATTACATAAAACAAGATATATTTTAAATATACTTAAATTATGTATACAAATCTCAATGACACATTTAGGGGATGAATAATGATAAACGATTCTTAAGCTATTACTCTACCATTTAAATTGTCACATGTTAAAAGTGACCAATAACAATGCACTTCATCTCTTGTAAACCTAAACCGATGTTTAACTTCAATCCATAGGGAGCTACAAAGTTATTTTGTTACACATAACAATTGAACTTTAAAACTACTCCCAAGTGACTGATTGTTTAAAAATGCGTGATTTGAAACACATTGTTGGACTTTTACAACATTTATGCTCTTCATTGTTGAGGTCAAATAAAATCTGGCACAATTTCATAATAGTCTATCAAATGAACATTTCATTAGATTTAAAATAGATTAAAATTTGTAATATTTTGCAGCTACTATATAAACTTACTATTTCGTAATATTCTATTTTGTGAGGAAGCTCTTTTATAGCCTCATCTAGACATGAGTTATGTTTTAGATATGTGTAAATGGTCCACATTGTTAGGGGCATTGACTGCTTATGGAACAAATATTGACTTAACAGGTAAATCAAACTTATATTATTTGTCCATTCAACTTGCAATTTGTCATCCAGAACTTGGATATTATATAATACCTACACTGATGCTCTTTAGAAATGCCAGCCATTTTGGCGCTGCTTGTCTCCTATTGCGAAACTACGCGGTTAAGAAGAAACTGTTAGTAAGAAGCACAATGTAAGTGGCAAAATGAAAAATAATAGAAATAAATTTATAGGCATTAAAATGATAAAATATCTCTAAATAATACTAAAAAAATATCAGCAAGTTCTTGGTTACAATTTTTAGAAAAGTGAGCTTTAAAATATTTTTACTTTTCATTGGTTTAAAATGTTGGTACATCTCGGTGCAATTTTAACAAGGTTTATTCTTCTTGCTGTTATTGGGCACTACAGCCTATAGTGGACCAAGACCATACCAATCAGGCTTTACCATTGAGATCTATCGGACGCCACATATCTCCAGTTTGTAATTGTAATAATCTTGAGGTCACTATCGACATTGTCGAGTCACCTAGTGAGAGGTCGATCTCTCGCTTTAGCACCTCCTGTTTTGGTAAAAGTTATCTTTTTTAAAAAGATTTTCATCTTCAGTAATAAATATATATCCAAGCCACCTAATTCGTTATGCTTTTATGAGTTATACAAAGTCAGTCTGTCATTATTTGTAGTACATTTCGAGGTTGTAGCAGGTATGCCAGTCATTATTTTCACAGCTTCGATAATTCCACGTATTTCATTAGGAAATTAATTGTAAATTACGATGGGCAAATAAATTTGTGCCTTAATAAATAAGCACAAGCAAAAAATGGGTTAACTTTCAACTTACTATTTAATTATGCACTTTCAACTTTCTACTTCAACTTACTATTTCTTTATTTCAGCTTACTATTTAATTATTTAATTATTTACTTTAAATTTTAACGAGCTATTTCTTCATTGATATATTGGTTTATCCCTTTTAAATCGTTATGGATATAATCTATTTAATTTCATTGCATAGAGTTTGTCTTGGATGCATTGAGAAGCTCTTTGAGATGCACGTATCCCTTGAAAAGATCGCAAAGAAGCCTCATGTTTCTTCATCTCCAGATGCAGTTGGTAAGCTATGTGAAGCAGCGAACAGGAAGGTCATCTGACACATTGGAATTGATTCTTAGGGAATTAGCTCTGATACTGGATAGCACTTTGGATAATCTAAGGAAGGTTAGTGCAGTACACAAAAGTAGATATCGTACAATACAGTACAACATGTTTCTCTCTTGCTTTATACAAGCAGCAAATTTACCGCATTTTAAATAACATATTTAAATAAATTACATAATTTAACTAGTGTAGGAACTTCAAATTTGGTGCATAGTAAAATGACATATACATGATAATAATATGAACAAAATGTAATCATTTGTTGATTTTCAGATGACAAGATAATTTAGAATTAGTTATATTTCGTTTTAAACTTTGGAAGATAGTACCACCTTACTTTATTTATATTCCTGTACTGGTTTTTATACTACAGTGATATGGAAAATTTCATCTATTTACATGTAATATCTAAATCATTCTTACACGCTCTTTTGTAACTATATTTCTAACTATATCTGCATGATTCCTATAGTGTAAGTATTATTTTAACAAGTTTGATCAATTTTTTTCTCATGACATACATGTTTATGAAAGTTCTTCATACTGATCTGCAACCGTAATATATATAGCTGATATGGCGTCTCTATAATATGCGTCTCTGAGTTACCTCAGACATATATGTGCGACCAGATTTTAAATATAAACAAGAAAGATCAATCATGCTTACAGCATTGATTATGAAACACTTTCCAACTTCAATGCAATTTTATTTAAGCATCTCTAAAATGCAATACATTTCTTGGTAATATTTTAAAACTTATCACAATACTACATTAATTTATTATATTTGCAAACTTAAACCTTCGTCGAAAAAAATGAACTTTATTCAAATGACAGCATTGAAATATAAATTGCCTGGTTAGACATCTCTAAAATGCGATACATTCCTCGGTAATATTTTTAAAATTATCATAATACTACAATAATTTATTATATTTGAAAACTTCGTCAAAAACAAATGAAAATCATTCAAATGACGTCATAGAAAAAATAACACGCCTGGTTCTTTCTATAAAAGCAGCGTTTCATTGATAAACATTTTCCTATTCATTTCATTCATCACAGTACTAAAATAATTTATTTTATTTAAAAACTTAAGACCATGGAGCTACAAGTAATTAAACTCTATGCTTAAAACTTCATCGAAAAAAATCGTCCTTCTCTCTGTAAAATCAATGAATATTTCATTCATATCAGTTATGCAGACTCCATGAGCTAAATAATTTCGTGTTAAAGAAATACAGCAATTCTTATACAACTCATTCTACATATTTTGCTGTTTACATTTTACATAGGTGAAAAATAGTCTTCGTTGGAGAAATAATCAAATTTGGATGATCAGTTAAGCTCAATTATATTGTAATTGCGTTGTTTCAGTATGTACATGCACATAATTTAAGCAAAAATAAAGCGGTTTTAGGACGGATACAACACTCAATATGAATTAAAAAGAACTTTAAAAATCACGATTTTGAGACAAGATGGATGCCATATTTCATTTTGAAGTGGGTCACGTGACATTTTCATATCATCGTTATGTGATCGCTTCATATAAGACGTGTAATTATTATTTTAATTTTTATTCAAAAAACTACTGAATATATTTTGCTGAATTTTTTTTTATATATTTTATGGAATAGTTTGAATATTACCTAAAATTTTCGAAGCAATTTGTGAATTTTATATCCGCTTTAAAAATGTTTGAAAAATTAGGTCCCATAGGGTTCACTCTATTTCATTTTTTCAACCCGGGTTCAATCGAAAACTAATTGGGTGACATTATTAATTTATATTCCCATAGGTCCTACAGACCGTCTGTACAACCTTCTAAAATTTCATTTTGATGAAGACATTTTTACGGCAGTTATCGTGCTAACGGGCAGACAGAAATAATTACACACATTTGCCATAAAAATATGCATTTGGGAATTTGTAAATAGAAACAAAATAGTGATTTTCAGCTGCGGGGAGTAATTTTTTTTACAGTCTCTGAAATTAAAGTGCATATGAGCATTGCTTTTACGGACACAATCAAATATATTAATGATGTAAGAATTATCTTTAATTATAATACCAACATAAAGAACCAACATAGCAATACAAACATAAAGAATGTTAAAGTCACACTCATTAAAACCTCTGCACTTAAACTAAAAAAATGTAAAACGAAATAACTTTATATAGACAGACGTAGTATTAATGTAAGAAAGCTGAAAGGGCATCTATATGACTACGTTTTAAATTTAATATGTAATTTGAAAATTTGTGTTGCCTATGAACTGAGATCTCAGATGAGCTCAAATGCTTTAAACAAAAGCTAAAAATGTAATACAGTAGAATTTCTAAATCCGAGGCTGTCGGCGGACATACTTTATCCCAGCATTATAAATTAACGCTTATCTGAATGAACGTTTCTGTTCATTTTATCACAATATTTAAGTGTTCTAATGGAAATATATCAAAATCTTTTTAAATCACTGTTGAACGCTAGCCAGCTGATTAGTGTACTTGTCTAATAATTTTGTAAAATTATTATTTTATTTTTTTGCGTCAAACATGTCTATACCTTTGAACAATGGCCGGGTGTTTGGTGTGCATTTTCTATGCAAAAAAATGTTAATTCTAATTGAAATATATGAAATGGATTTAAATCCCCATCCTCCGCCGGCAGAGGAACTACCTCTACCGGCGATACAAGCAGCAACCCGTCGAGGAACAAATGCAATGAGCATACGGATAGTTTTCTGAGAAATGGATGACCACATGCCTTCAATCATCCTCCGCAGGTCATCCTCTATTTGAGGCGGGGCAGGGTAGTCAAACGACTGCCAAACACGTCTCATACATGCGGGATGGGCGAGAAATCTAGAGACAGCGGAAGACAAGGAAGCAGCTGGATACCTTGCAAGGCTTATCTGCTGATGGTTGTCGTGTGCGGTCGCGCATTATATGACTGGAAAATAGCATTTTGCAACCGCTGAATGTAGGGCAGTGCAATCGGCCGCAGCACCTCATCCACATATTATCGTTCCTTCATTGTGCCTCTGATACGAACGAGAAGTGACTGACAATCGATGTCCATGGCACATCATACTACCATGCCACGTTGTCGAGCAGTATGGTGTTCAATAGTAGTTGCAGGATTGGATACGTTTCCACGTCGCCTCCAGACTCACACACTGCGACTGTTAAGAGTTCGGGCCCGATACCATTGAAATCTTTCACGTCGGTGTCTTGTCGTCAATGGCAGTCTTTGTAAAGGACGGTTTGAGTGCCACCCGCGTTCTGCCAATCGTTGAGAAACTGCAGAATGTCGACAGTCGTCTTTTGGTGGGCCGCCACCGCATGACTGCGAATGCGTCAATCAAAGCTTGCTGACGTACTTTTGGATGGACCTGTACCACTTCGATGATTCACATGTCCTTCTTCTGTCCATCTGCTCCAAATCCTTTACTCAGTGGACTCATCTACGCGTGTTTCAGTGGTAATACGTCAATACGACCACCCAGCCGTACGTAGGCCTAAAATGAAACCCCTCATACGATCGTCCAAATACTAACGTACTTCGGGGTCATCGGCCAGGCATCTCTTCAACAACACGTGTCTTCTGAAATGAAAAACAGCTTGGAAAACGGGTTTTCCTAGGCAACAGATAGTAACAACTGTTGTCTCATTTGATGTTTTCATTTCTTTTGCGCAGAGCCTAATCACCAACTGACCAACTTGCATTCCAGATCATTTGCATGCATCTGTTGGGGGGGGGGGGGGGAAATGCATTTTATGATATACTAAAAACATTCTATCTCATTCTATCATTCAAAATATTCTAAGTTCTTAAATGTTCTTACTGAAAGTTCTTAAAACCTAAATGTCATCTGAAAATAAATCTGAAAATGCTTCTAAAATACACTGAAATTTGTAAAGTTCCTCAAAGTTCATCTAACCTGAAAACATTCAAGAAATATAAACTGAATTCTTAAATAAACAGAAAGTGGACCTATTGACCAGTTTCCCTACGTGTACAAATATGTACTCCTGTAAAATATTAAAAATTGACACTTTACCTAAAAATAAAAACATTAAAAGTAAAAGAAAGAACACAGATTTTAGGTTTTCAAAATCTAACGTTTATTAAAATTTAAACTTCATTTTTAAAATAATTTTTAAAACATTTTACATCTCATTAACTAAAATCAAACATCTTAAATAATAAAAATAAATGGAATGGCCGGTCGTATAGTGGTAGAAAAAACGTTAGAATATTAAATTTTAAAGTTAACAATATTAAACTTATTCAATTATTTATCAAAACTAGAATTTTAGATAAAAAAAACATAAGTTAGCCAAAAGGGAATTTAGAACAAAATTTAAAAAGATAACCACAGGATTCGCAACTTAAAATATATAAGTGAAAGGGGTCTTAGTCATGCCAATTTAATTTAACTTTAAATACTGCAAAAGAATAAAATTAATGAAAAGATATCACCCATAAACGGGAAAACGCTGAACGGCAGTAATAAAGTCCCGAGGACGAAATTGATGTCAGTCATCATCAGCTTGGGTGCAGTCCCAAGTCATCCCAGCTTGGGTGCAGTTCCTGCTCCAGAAGAGGCCAAACGGAGAAGTACCTCCCGTAGGGCATCGGTACATCAAGTGAGTCCAACCATTCAAGTGGAATATGGTGTTCCAAAACTCCGCGAAAAGAACACTCCCAAGGCCTGATCTGCACAAAAACGGGCAGCTCCTTCACATCATAAAATTCTCAGCCGAGAGTAGCAGAGCGCCAGTGGACATCGCTCGGAACAAAAGAACAGACAGCTCCATCATCAAAACCGTGAAGTAAACAATTGGAGGTCCGGTCCTAAGACTCGGAAAATTTAAACTACTCAGTTCACTATGAAAGAACAAATCTGACCTCCGGAAGTAAACAACTATTCCAAAGGCGCCGACGATACTTCAGTAGACATCAATCACTTCGCTCGCAACGTCATTTCAAGTAAAAAAAACACTCTGATATCAGGATTCCACACACATTTACAGGCAGGCCTGGAAATAAGGCGTTCGTTCCTCAGAACGCATTTCGCTCGGCTCGCGCCGAGGCGCTGAAAACAACAACTCTATAAGACTACATTTTAGTTCCAATCAAAAGAGCAAAAGAGCAAAGAGCAAAGAGATCGAAAACGTGCGCGATTTGCTTATATACTGCGAAACATCGCTGCCACAGATTGTAAACAAAACTATCAATGAACGATAAAATAATTAATGACAGACGATTTTAATATTACGATCAACCAATTAAAAACTCGAAACTTTAAAGAAGAGAAATGGAATTTCAAAGCAGACGAAAATTAAAAGGAAATGAAGTGAAACGATTTGGAAAATACGAATTCGGCAATAATTTAAATATGGACGATTCTGAAATATTTAAAAAGCTGAAAATAGAATAAAACCGAAAATTGCGATGAATTAACCAATTTTTAATCGAGAGCAATAAATTTGGAATCAAATTAAAGGGAATAAAAAGGGCAATAAATGGAATTGCAAATTAGCAAATTTAAATAAATTTAAATTGCTAAAACCTAAAAAGAACGAACTTTTGCCGTTTTTAAAACAAAACCTATGGAATAGAACATATTTGGAACAGAAGAATATCAAAAACCTAAACAATTGGAAAATGGATAACTAAAAGAGAATGACTATGTAAATAAGACCCCTGAACACATTTAAACAAAAAGCAAAACTCTTAAAATAATTAAATATCCAAAGGTATAACCCAACAACTCCTTCGAACGTCCCAAAAAAATTTTTCATTTGAAAAATGAAAAATTTTAGCTAACACATGACAAAATTTCGCGAAACGAAGGAGAAAAAAAAAAAATCTAAATCTCAACTACAGCTGTAACATGAGCCATAAAAATCACATAAAAATCAAATTCCTTATAAATAAATCAATAATCACTTCACTAAACACTTTCATAATAACACTTATCATATTTCTCAACATTTCGTCTAAACTCTTAAACATACATATAGATTCAATATTAAATACTTCAACTTCATTGTAACTCTATATTATGAAAATTCATCAATTCATTTTAAGATGCTCCAACAAATACGTCATCAAAGAGAAACAGTAGAAAAATAATAAACAGATCTCCATATCATTAGCTGTCATGAATAAACATAAATTTTAACGAAAACTTTGGACCAGCCAAAGAATTCCAATAATCTAAACAATAAATTTTGAAATGGTACCTTCAACAATAACAACCAATACATACAAATCAACAAATTCATCATCAATCTCCTCCTCTACAAAGAAAACAATTATTCGAAGCATAATTTTCAATTTAAATAATAATATCAAAGTTGGCTCAAGTTACAAACAAAAAAAAATTGTGGAATATTTACCCCCAAAATAACAAACTCAATTCCCTAACAATTTGGAACTGAACACAAATTTAACTGACTTGCTTACAAATTATACTATAAACTGATTACTTGGCAAATTAGGTCGTTTAAACGACAAATATACACTAAAATGACCTTATGCATCATTTTACACTAATATCAGTAAACGCGATTCCAATAAATTTTGTGCAACATCTTGCACTCTCAACAACAATAAACTCAAATATCATATCTGTAACTCTGGAAATCTCAAACAATTCTCATAAAAATAAAAAAAAAATTAAGACAAGGGGCCGAGGGTTGTGAGTCCTCTCAAAGGTTGTGAATCTTTTTTGAACCCAAAAAAATAGCACAAAAATATCCATCAAGTATAAGTAGTACATTTAAATTCACTAACAGCCAAGTGTATCACATTACTTTAACCAAAATATCAAAGAAAAATCAAATTACAAATCCCCATTTAAATTTCAAAACCAAAAGTACTCAAATTGCATTGCACAATTTTAAATATTCCACTTAAAAAAAATTTAATTCTCCTATAATAAAATGAATTTTTCCACTTTAACGACCAAAAAAATTTTAAAGACAGTGTTAAAAACATCAGATTCAGAATTAAGAACAAACAAACTGATTTGTCACCACTCTATTTGAGTGTGAAAACCAAACACATGATCAATGTGAAGAACAAGATAACTCAAGTTGATATTTATGTCACACTCATATTGGAGTGTAAAAAACACCTGCATTACCCAATTTTTCAATTAATCAACAGCATTTCATCATCTATATTCACATATCAGTGAGGATTTAAATCTCAATTCCAAATCAGAACATAAAAAATTCTAAGTCGAAAAACTACTGCTTTAATTCTATACAATTTAACTTAAAAAAAAATATTCTCATTAAATTTACTCAATTAATTTCATTCTATTTCATCAAAACAACTTCTAAGTTGCTGGGAGCGTGGGTTACAAAAACAAAAAAATAAAAAAATTTGTTAATGAGATGGGATTAGAACAAAAAATGTAAATACTATAAAGTGCGTTCTTCAAATACTTATAATCTCTTAAATTTATGAATTAAATGCAATTTCACACTACTTCAAATAATAAAATTCAAATCAAATTAATTTACATTAAGGAATGCTTAAATAAAAATTCTAAATGAAAAAGTCAAATTCAAAAATTCCAAAGTTTCCTCAAAAAATTCTAAATGAAAATATTTAAGAAATATAAACTGAATTCTTAAATAAACAGAAAGTGGACCTATTGACCAGTTTCCCTACGTGTACATTGTTGGGGGGGGGGGAAAAATGCATTTTATGATATACTAAAAACATTCTATCTCATTCTATCATTCAAAATATTCTAAGTTCTTAAATGTTCTTACTGAAAGTTCTTAAAACCTAAATGTCATCTGAAAATAAATCTGAAAATGCTTCTAAAATACACTGAAATTTGTAAAGTTCCTCAAAGTTCATCTAACCTGAAAACATTCAAGAAATATAAACTGAATTCTTAAATAAACAGAAAGTGGACCTATTGACCAGTTTCCCTACGTGTACAAATATGTACTCCTGTAAAATATTAAAAATTGACACTTTACCTAAAAATAAAAACATTAAAAGTAAAAGAAAGAACACAGATTTTAGGTTTTCAAAATCTAACGTTTATTAAAATTTAAACTTCATTTTTAAAATAATTTTTAAAACATTTTACATCTCATTAACTAAAATCAAACATCTTAAATAATAAAAATAAATGGAATGGCCGGTCGTATAGTGGTAGAAAAAACGTTAGAATATTAAATTTTAAAGTTAACAATATTAAACTTATTCAATTATTTATCAAAACTAGAATTTTAGATAAAAAAAACATAAGTTAGCCAAAAGGGAATTTAGAACAAAATTTAAAAAGATAACCACAGGATTCGCAACTTAAAATATATAAGTGAAAGGGGTCTTAGTCATGCCAATTTAATTTAACTTTAAATACTGCAAAAGAATAAAATTAATGAAAAGATATCACCCATAAACGGGAAAACGCTGAACGGCAGTAATAAAGTCCCGAGGACGAAATTGATGTCAGTCATCATCAGCTTGGGTGCAGTCCCTTCCTGCTCCAGAAGAGGCCAAACGGAGAAGTACCTCCCGTAGGGCATCGGTACATCAAGTGAGTCCAACCATTCAAGTGGAATATGGTGTTCCAAAACTCCGCGAAAAGAACACTCCCAAGGCCTGATCTGCACAAAAACGGGCAGCTCCTTCACATCATAAAATTCTCAGCCGAGAGTAGCAGAGCGCCAGTGGACATCGCTCGGAACAAAAGAACAGACAGCTCCATCATCAAAACCGTGAAGTAAACAATTGGAGGTCCGGTCCTAAGACTCGGAAAATTTAAACTACTCAGTTCACTATGAAAGAACAAATCTGACCTCCGGAAGTAAACAACTATTCCAAAGGCGCCGACGATACTTCAGTAGACATCAATCACTTCGCTCGCAACGTCATTTCAAGTAAAAAAAACACTCTGATATCAGGATTCCACACACATTTACAGGCAGGCCTGGAAATAAGGCGTTCGTTCCTCAGAACGCATTTCGCTCGGCTCGCGCCGAGGCGCTGAAAACAACAACTCTATAAGACTACATTTTAGTTCCAATCAAAAGAGCAAAAGAGCAAAGAGCAAAGAGATCGAAAAAGTGCGCGATTTGCTTATATACTGCGAAACATCGCTGCCACAGATTGTAAACAAAACTATCAATGAACGATAAAATAATTAATGACAGACGATTTTAATATTACGATCAACCAATTAAAAACTCGAAACTTTAAAGAAGAGAAATGGAATTTCAAAGCAGACGAAAATTAAAAGGAAATGAAGTGAAACGATTTGGAAAATACGAATTCGGCAATAATTTAAATATGGACGATTCTGAAATATTTAAAAAGCTGAAAATAGAATAAAACCGAAAATTGCGATGAATTAACCAATTTTTAATCGAGAGCAATAAATTTGGAATCAAATTAAAGGGAATAAAAAGGGCAATAAATGGAATTGCAAATTAGCAAATTTAAATAAATTTAAATTGCTAAAACCTAAAAAGAACGAACTTTTGCCGTTTTTAAAACAAAACCTATGGAATAGAACATATTTGGAACAGAAGAATATCAAAAACCTAAACAATTGGAAAATGGATAACTAAAAGAGAATGACTATGTAAATAAGACCCCTGAACACATTTAAACAAAAAGCAAAACTCTTAAAATAATTAAATATCCAAAGGTATAACCCAACACATCGGCCAGTTGCATTTGTCTCGCAATTTGCATAATCATACGGTCAAAGCTTCATGGTAATGCATTTTCTATGTCAGGTATTGTATATATAAAAATATAAAAATAACGTTTCACAGACGATAACTAGCTCAATATTTCAGAAATAAAGCTGGAATTTTCATGAATGTCTGTAATTGCGACTTTTCTGATAGTTTGCCAAAATTACCATAAAAGTAGCTGCAAATTATGGGCAAAGGTTACATATTGTCTTACTGTATATAGAAGTGCAGTTTTAGAACATATACCATCGCAAGTAAAGAGTGTTTAAGTAAAGTGCAATTCATCCTGCATTTAGTACATACTTGATTATTAGGATATTTCCCAGATATCACACGCAGAATACAAAATATTTCATTTCGCATTAAATGCTCAATAACTTTTATCATATAGAAATTTGATGCGTTATTTTACTTTGAATGCTAGTTGTTTTTTTAGTGGTGATAATTAAAGCATTTACTTTTCTAAAATCATCATTTTGGTTTAAATTCAGTAGTGTAATGTCTTTGCATGCAGTTAATATAATAGGCTTCCAATGCTAGATTTTTCTTTAGTGGTGATATTTAAACTACTTTTCTTTTCCAGAAATCATCATTTTGGTTGAATTTCTGTAATCTATTATCTTTCCATACAGTTATAAAATATTAGATCCACGTTTTTCCAAAAATATATATTTAAGACTTTGTACCTTAGGCAAAAGCTCAAAAAAGAAAAAAGGAAAGTTCAAGACATATCTATAAAAGCTCTTCTCTATCACCATCAGTTTAACCTCAATGTTATCGATTTTTGAAATAAAATATTTAAATTGAAATGTACTATATTAAATTTCGGGCACTTTTGGATTACGAACTTTCAAAATTGTACGTTTAAGAAAACTTTCATGATTCAATATCTAATATATAGTCGAAATAAATACATAGCAAATTGATTTGTTTGTGATGACACCTTGGAAAGAGTAATATAAAGAACGTTGTTAGCACAAACATTTTGGTAAAGATTATATTTTTAGAAAAATCATTTAGAGTTATAGTTGCTCTTACAAGTTGTTGCATCTGATAGTGGGTAAAAATAAAGATTATCAGTAAAAGAAAATAGACAGAAAATAATAAAATGATCACTAAAAAACTTTCTCTTTATACAAGCTTCGTCAAAAACTGCAAGTCATATTTCTGTTTGCAAGCTACAAGAAAAAAACGGTATAAAACAGTTTACAAACATTTATTTTAAGACTTATTTTTTAATCTTTTCAGAGTTAAATATATTCGTATTAAGTGTATTCCAATCTAATCCCCTATTTTATGCAATTCTATTTAGATAAAGAACCCTCTTTGCTTCCAAAACATTGATGAACGTACGGCAGAAAGTTTGAACGTTCTTTTGGAGATGTGTACAGTTCCTCGACCACTTCCTTACAAATTTGTTTTTATGCACAGGTAAGATATTTTATAATAATATGGAATATATTTATATGGAAGATATTTTATAATAACCTTAATTTTCCTTATTAGCCTTAATTTTCCTTATTAGCCTTAATTTTCCATTGTATGGTTAATATAATCAAGCCTGAATGATGTAATAGCAGTTAATGTAATATAGAGCTGTATAAAATTTATGTTTCAGTAATAAATAAAACCACTTGTCGTTCCTTTGCCCGACATCCAATAAGTTTTTAGCATGGTTGTATTCCTTCTAAATTTAAAGCTGTGGGAAAAATCATTCTACCTCTTGCTATTCGAGCATCGTTCATCGTAGAACAAATGTAATAATGCAATTCGATTAGGAATAATGCTCTCTACAAGTACTTTCGGATAAAATGTGTATAAAGGGACCGTCTTCACAGTAAAACGAGCACAAATTTCGAAATTTTCAATGGAACATTCAAGTTTGATAGCATATTTCGAATCTACACCAAAATTCTACCTCAGATACCAAATTTCAAGTCATGTGGTTTTAACTTTTCCGAGTTATGAGTATGTAAAATTTTGATATCCTAATGTTTAATTAGTTTCCTAGACTGTATATTTTTCATATCTTCTGTAATACTTATCTTTACACATAGATTTTTGTATTACGTTACTATTAAGGAACACAAACATAATTACGCGATTTTCATTTTTTTTAATATTTTTATATGAAATATGAATTCCGAAATTATTATACGAAAAAAATATGACTAGAAGCTTAAATATATTTTGATGGAAATCGATTCACATTTTTTTTATATGAGTTTGCAAAATTCCAGCTGTTTCCTCCTCCTACTTCTTTCTCTATGTTTAAATATTCACGATCGCGATGGCTTAGGAATCGTATATTACTTTAAGGCAAAACGACTACCTTAATGCACTTATATTAATTTTAATTTAATTTTAATTTAATATATGACATATTTCTTTTTACCCAGTTTTAACGAAACTTTTTATACGAAAAACTTTTAACTTATAGTGTAGTATAGCTCTAGTGTAATTCTGCAACTGTATCAAAAATCAAGGAAGGGGTGTAGGGTTGAAACTGTTTTTGTTATAAATGGAACTCTGTAAGACATCTAATGATGTTTTATTAATTACTTCATGAATAATAGTCCCGGAGCTAATGTGAGTTGAATTCAGTCACAAAATTATGTGATAATTTATAATAATAAAATATTTAAAAATAATAATAAATTTATAATAAAATATAATAAATAACAAAACTATGTGATGCTAATTACCATAAGATGTAGTTTTACATCAAAAGACCAATTTGCATATTCACGATTTATTATGATAGTTATTACAACAACATAAGAACCGTTAGTCATCATTAAAATATCTATTCGATGAACTAATCTCACGAATACTCAGGACATATTCCAATGTTATTGCAATGTTCTGATTCCATCATCTGCGTAATTTGCTCATTAATTCAGCCATCTTAAAATACCATAAGATGATTGTTCAAGAGGGTTTTAAATTCTTAAACACAAGATGAGATATCAGAAGAAACCAGCGACGTCTTTCAGAGAAATAACAAGTGGTCCATTGTATTAGAACAGTTGTGACCTACAATATCTGTGACGTGTATTTATTGGGGTCATAACTTTCCAGGCCAAAACTGTCATAAAACTGCGACTAAAAGTATTCGCTTTGCTTAGTCGTAAGCATCAAACACTGCATAGGGCGCCTCCTAGGCTCACAGATATGACATCTGAAAATTGCAAATTTGAAATATTAAATATATCCGGATATAAAGATAAGAACTGCGCGAAAATTTATATGTGATTTAATGTGCTGGTCAAAAGTGTGTTTATGTCGTCAAAATCAGGTGTTGCTATTGAAAATTTCGAAGT
Source organism: Amaurobius ferox (assembly GCA_951213105.1). NCBI lineage: Eukaryota > Metazoa > Arthropoda > Arachnida > Araneae > Amaurobiidae > Amaurobius > Amaurobius ferox. The sequence goes on from OX578136.1 coordinate 97,759,489, forward strand.
TTGTGCACATTTAGATTTGAAAACGGCTCCTGATGCAAATTCAATGTACATGAATTTATAGAGGACGTTATTCCTAATCGAATGACGTCTTTAAATTTCTTCAATGATGAACGATGCTCGAATAACAAGAGGTGAGACATTTTTACTCCCCGTAGCTGCATCTTAAGTTAAACTTTGTTATGTTTTAGATCGCAGTTCCACATCTATTATGTACAGTTTCCTTATTCGTCTGCTTTTAAAATTTCGACTGGCATATTTTTCTGATTATATGTCCTGCTTTGTCATACTGAGAAACGTTGTTTGGCTTTATATTTGCTCCATTCTGTTTGTTTGTTCATTTTAAATCCGCTTATTTTTAAAAAAATATGTATTTTATCTCAATTACTTTTGCTAGTGTTATATTCTATCATCTTAAGATATGCCCACTTCTTCTGGCAACATGTAATTTTTGTCCTTGCATGTTCATGTATGTGTAAGTATATTGTAGTTGCATATGTATGTACAGATGGGTAAAAATAATACGAACACCTGCGCAAAAGTATTCTGCGTTCCACACCTATAGTACCGTCGGCCACCTAGAATAGAAGTCTGCCACCTAGTGGCCGTGAAAAGGAATGTATCATTCTCTCAACAGCAGTTACACGTCTTACATGTCGCTATCATACTCTCTGAGACACGCTGCAATGACAGACCTGACAGAGTTCCAAAGAGGCATGATTGTTGGTGCGCGTTTAGCTGGAACCTCGGTGGCGGAAACAACAAACTTTTCGGGGCAGCAAGAAGCACTGTATCAGCCGCTACGACAGCGTACACGAAGGACGCCAACGTGGTATTTTCAAAGCCCAACAGTGGGCGTAAGACAGAGCTTAATGATAAAGATAGACGAGTGTTGAAGCGCATAGTGGCCCGAAAGCACAAGCAATCATTATCAGAGAAAACAAGTGCAGAGAGTGGTGATAATTTTGATGTTTGGGGAGGAAATTTTGATTTTCACACTTAGACTATAATGAAAAAAGACAAATAGAGAGTTCAATTAATAATTATAAGCATATTTTTGCTAATTCTATTCCAAATTTTAAGGGGTGGAGTGGATTGCAAATTAGCCAATTTAAATAAATTTAAATTGCTAAAACCTAAAAAGAACGAACTTTCGCCGTTTTTAACACAAAACCTATGGAATAGAACCTATTTGGAACAGAAGAATATCAAAACTTAAACAATTGGAAAATGGATAGCTAAGAGAGAATGACTATGTAAATAAGACCCCTGAACACGTTTAGATTAAAAACAAATCTCCTAAAATTATTAAATATCCTAAAGTATAACCCAACACAAGCAATCATTATCAGAGAAAACATCCGAAATGAACAGTCATCTGCAGGATCCCATTTCCACCAAACTGCCAAAAGGGAACTCCATGCTGCGAACAGTTATGGTAGAGTGGCAATTCGTAAACCGTTGGTGATATCCCGTAATGCTTTCAAGCGACGCCAATGTCATAGAGTTCACAGAAGCTTCTCCCCACAGCAGTGTCAACAAGTCATCTGGTCTGATGAATCAGCATTCACTCTATTTCAGACCACCGGGCGTGTTTATGTCTGGATAACGCCCAGAGAAGCGCTTACTCCTGATTGCCTCTTGCCGACTGTGAAGCATGGAGGTGGCTCCCTTTTATTATGGGGTGCGATATCTTGGCGCGGTCTTGGGCCACTTGTTACTCTGCATGGGAAGTTGATAACTATCGGAGCATTCTAGGTGATCATGTTCATCCTTTTGTCCAGGTTTTTTTACCTGGAATGCAACCAGTTTTTCAAGACGACAACGCTCCTATCCATACCGCGCGGTGTGTTCAAGCATGGTTCGAAGATCATGACGATGAAGTAGGACATCTGAGGTGGCCCCCACAGTCTCCTGATTTGAACATTTGTGGGGATATTTGGAGTCCAAACTTCGAGGTCGAGTTCCACATCCAAATACACTTTCGGGTTTAGAAACTGTTTTACAGGAGGACTGTCTTCATATTCCCTTAAATATTGTGAATGATCTCTATGCATCTATCCCACGTCGCATACAATGTGTACTTCAGTCAAAGGGTGGTCCAACCCCCTATTAATAAATATTTTCTCTTACTTAAGAGGTGTTCGTATTATTTTGTCGCCCATCTGTATGTCTATGTATATTGTCTTTCCATGTATATGTATGTCTATGTATATTGTCTTTGCATATATATGTATGTCTATGTATATTGTCTTTGCATGTTTTTGTATATTGTCAATGTTTATGTGTATTGTTACTTCTGTATTTTTTCCGGATGTCTTTGTAACTGCTTTATACCCTTTTGGTGAGCTGGGTGGACTGGGTAATAAGAAAAGCAGCATCCATGTACTGCATATGATCTTAAAAAAAATAAAGTTTCTTGGGCGTAACTGAAAATAAATTCCCCAAAGCACCAATTTTTAGTTAGTTAGAGGACTCATTATGAATTTACCTTCCGAGATAATTCCCTTTTTATCTGCAAAAATAAATACTTTGTAAATAACATAATATACAATTTATTAAAAGTTACATTTGATTAAAAAGGCAAAGAAAAACTTTTTGGTCAGAATAAGAAAACAGACAACCAGCACCAAACGAAGGAAAGAACAAGTCTATTGACAGACTTGTCCTCGTCTTTGTCTTTCTTGATGTTTTTAATCAGCCTAGTGTGCAGTTTTTAGATAGCATATATGTACAGGTAAATTCAGATAGCAGTTTGAGGGAATTTTATAATTTATATGCTTGAGAAAGGAAGCCTATAATTTTAATTATTACATTTCAAACTTTCTATCCTATTAATATTAATAATTTTAGTGTTAAACTATGTATATTAAAATAGTTTGGAGTCATGCCACTTCCGAAAACGTTATTAATGACAAGATTTCGTTTTTGTAAAACCCTGCTCTCCCAAAAGCCGTGGCATCAAGTGATAATAAGAATCAGCAAGTCATTTTTTATGCGTCACAAATTTGAAAACCTGTGATCATAAACGGAGAGATAGTCAAACCAAGCAAATACAGTTGCAGCGTCCACTTCCATATGAGCTTGCAATTTCGTCCGTGTAGCTCAACGGTAAAGCGTCGGCTTGCTAGTTCGGAGACCCAGGGTTTTATTCCCTGTTTGGGAAGCAAGGTTCTTTATAATGGCGCACGAATAATTCAACCCTGTAGGTTAGTGCAAAAATGTCGGAGGTCTGAAAGTTACCCTAGCACGACTAGTACGAATTCAGTGACGATTGAGCTCCGATTTCAAATTAAGAGGTAAACAACTATGCAGGATACTAGCCTGGGTACACATAATAGTAGCAGGAGGATAACCTGAGGTAAAAATAGCAGAAAGGGGTCAGTAAGATTGTCAGTTACTCACGAATCTGACACTAGAGGGAGAAAAATGCAGAGTCAACTTCGATGGTATGGACTTGCAATTTCGCCCCAGTAACTCAACAGTAGACCGTCGGCTGTCCAGTTAGGAGATCCATGGTTCGATTCTCGGTTGGGAAAGCAAGGCTCTTTACACAGTCTTTTTCAAATTATTAATATTTTCTTGCACAAGAAGATGCGATGTGCAAAACTACGGTACCCGCTGATATAAGGAAGGCTCAGAAAAGATTTTGTGTAAGCGTACTGTAAAACATTACCATAAAAGTAACTATTTATTACTTTTAAAGGATTTCTATCAGTGAATTTTGTAGCTATCAAATTTGCCCTTGGACTTATGGAGTTTGAGCTGAGTATTATGAAAATGAATGTGTACTGGCTCATTACTACTAGTTACAATAGTTAACTAAATGATTTCCATAACAATCCTGATTTTTCAAATTATGACACGCATCAAACTTTCTTGCTTTCACTGTAGGTAAAGTACTGTTGACCTTTAAAAACAGTGAAACTCAAGCACTGATTCTGATATCTTCACTCTGATTCTAAATTAATCATATGGAGCTATTATAGATATTTTTGACTAATGTAATAAATGTTAAATAAAATTATTTTATTTCATATTTAGATCCGGCCCCGCAAGCATTTAATACTTATAATAAAATGTTAGCATTTTGTTTGCGAAAAATTATATGACATTATACGCATTTAATATCCTATTTCACGACGATATATGGTAATATATCCTTTTCTAATTGTAATAATTATGCATTTTTGGTAATATAATAATAATAGTAAATATTTCAAAATTTTTACCAGAAAAATTATTTGATTCTTTATATATAATTTTTTTACGATCTTGTTCTTTACTGCTTAATTTTGTAATACACAAGACATTGAACGACCCGATACCACGTCCAAGATTAACAAATATATTAAGAAACAATGATGTAGTAAGGGAGTTCTAACCGTCCAATGCTACTTTTCATACTAAGTATAGAACATTGCTAAACAGATTGTTTTTCTATGGATACCTACCTTCCCATGTGGGAATCAACGGAAATGAAGCAGCTGATCTGCTTTCGAAGAAGGGAAATAATGTAAACATTAATCAAATACTTGTCCCACCGGAATCCTTTAAAAAATGTGTACATAGAGACATGATAAATACTTATAAAGATAACCTCATTACTAAATTTAGGGGTAAAAAGTGGCTTGATATCCAAGATAATTGGAAAATTTTCAACGCTAGACCACGGAAAGAAGCGGTTGCCAATTTTAGATTGAAAACCGGACATGATTGTTTAGCAGAACACCTAAATAGAATAGGTGATCTCCCCACGAACATTTGCCCAATATGTAATGTTCGTAGAATGAACTCAGAAAATCTTCTTGGGTGTCCAGGACTGGATAGGGATGTCCAGCGCCAGGGAGATTAAACTTTATTGGGATGCTAGGAATCTCTTATGGAGTGATAAAGAATATCTGCCACCTCTTCGTCGTGTGCTTCCTTGGACCCTTTTCTTTTGCATTGGCGGTATTCTCTGTGTTCCCCTGTTTGTTGCTTTGCTTGTTCTTGCTATTTTTCTTTTGTATGTGATGAGATCTCTATTTATATGGACTAGACTCCAATAAAGCCATATGTTACAACATACTAAGTATAGAGAAAGTAATATTTTCATGAACATTTTTTATTTCGAAATGTTGATGCCAAAATATATTTTAGAACATGTTTTGACTATATTTAGAGTGATATCCGTCTGTCTGTCTCTCTGTGATCGATTATTTGTGTAAACGATAGTTATCACAAATGTTAATCAATTTTCATGAATCGGACAATTTTCATTCGGCTTTGTTATCAAAAGATTTAGAACTAGATAGAATTTTTTGAAATCCAAGCAGCATTTATTTGAAATTTACATAATTTTAGCAAGGCAGCATAGGATAAACTATGACCATAATCATGTCTGAAAGAGACTATTTACAGATGCATGATTACGAAACTTAACAGTTCCAATCATTGTAGTGTAAAACCAACGCTACGAAGTTTGAGTTTGTGACGTTATCAACCCTCATCGGGGGAGGCAAGTTACAGCCACCCCCGCGAGGATGTATTGTCAAACTTGATGTCAATCAAAAGGTTTTTTCATGACCTTTATAATGAAGAGTAACATGCTATAATTGTGATCATTTGAAAAAAATATAAATTTCCAATTTTCTTTTCAAAATAAATAAAAACAAGAGCAAGCTACTCGGAAATGGATTCTGGTATAAGAAAGTTGAGTAGAACCGCACTCTAATTAATTTCAGAAATTACATTGGTTCTCCATTGAATATATAACTCTATCGCTAATTAATATCAAGTATTGTAACCCTCCCCCCTCCATATACAATTACAGCGTCATTACAATATCATCAACATCCATTACAATGCATCGATACAATTACTGTATCCAGCTACTATGGGGTAGAAACTGTTTCACTTCAACCCGTGTTTAGATTGTCATTTTATTGTTCAGAAAGAAAATCTTAAATCGTCAAGATTTTAAAATAATATAATTCTATAAGTTCCCAATATATTAATTTTCTTCTAGAAATCCATTTAAAGTGCTGAAGATTAGCGAAGGATCCTATGGCGAAGTGTACGTGATTGCTCGACATCTTCAAGAAGTAAGAGTTATAAAAGTGATTGCTACTTATGGTTTTCATCATGATTCGCCACATGAAAAATTTCGTACAGATGAAGTTATTCCTGACGCTGCTTGTTCGAAGTAAATAATGCTATCTAAATTTTATTTAGAATCATATTATAGCAAGTTAGAAGATAATTTATTTTAATAAAAATATGTTTTATTTACAGGTATCTCTCCAAACTTCGAGAATCTAGGGAATTCCGTGCTCCAAATTTTCCACTTCTGCACAGGTTTGTTAAATTTTCCTAACACAGAACTTTATTTTTGACCTCCGGAAAAAGCTTTTAAAAGATGAAAAGTTTTGTACAGATAATAGATGCTTAACTAGAGCATACGGTTGAAAATCTTAAAAGCAATTTTAATACATTTATAATTCATCCTGAATAGCATTGTAATATTAGATTTTAAGAACACGTAAGATTTCCCATGGGTTAAGTCATGATCTTCGAATATCTAAGTGATGCGTCTATAATATATTTGACGTGACAAACTCCGATTTTCAGAGCCCTTTAGCTCAAATCTTAAGAAAACTAAAGTCTTGTTTCGTTTTCCTTTGTGAAGTCATCTCAAAAGGGAGAAAAACAATAAAAAAAATATAATTGGAATGACATTACCTCAGAAAGAAGAATTTTAAAATTGGAATTATTTTATGATGGTTGTTCCGGTTTTTTATTCTTCAGTATTGATGGACCAACAGCCTTAACTTTTGAAATGAATTTTAATGAATGATTGGTCATTTTCTGTGTTTTGGTAGAATGTACTTAATTTTAATTTAAGTTTGAAGATAACATTTATTTTAAATTTTATTTTAAAGCTTGAAGACAAATTTGAAGATACATTTGAATCTGTCGTTAAGTTTCAAAAATTGAAAAAAAAACATGAATAAGTGACGGTTGGTGCAACACCTGCTATATCATTATTATATTAATCATATCGATCAATATTTCTAATTTATGTAAAAAGTATTAAAATGTGGCAAAATACAATATATCAGTGTAAACAAATCTCCTTTAAGTACAGGAAACATAAACAAAAAATTAAAAAATAATTTAAAAAAAATATAAATAATTTCAAAAAAATATAAATAATTTTTAAAAAATTTAAAAAATCAAAATATTATATTAATTTTTTTAGAAACAGGGTTGTGTTTCTTGCACTTGGCAGGGAGTTTTTATCCTGAAGTGATGTTTTTGGGGAAACAATTTTTCTTTTGTGTACTAAACTATTTGCTTTTAAACATATTTTCTGTGACACGCATATAAGCTTAACGAATAGGATGCTAAACTGCATACTACTACAGAGGATGAAAAATGCCGTAAAAAACAGAAGTTGGGCTTAAATCTGAATGAAAACCGCGCAAGATTCATTTTTAAATGCTTAAAAGAATCTAATCATGTGATTGCCTTAGTGTATTTTAGCATCGTCGTCTGGCTAGTTGATGACCTTTAGTTCGATTTCATTACGAGCCAAGTTTATTAAAATCGCTGAAACGAATAACTTGGGTTTGCATAAAAGTAAATAAACTCCCAGTACTACTCAATTCACCAAGCGCGCTATCCGCAAAGCAAATAATAAATAAAAAAGAAGCCCCTCGCAAGTATTTGTTTTACGACCATTAAATATCTTAATCGTTAAATTTAGAAGTTATTATTCTATAAACGTGATTATTTTCAGGGAATGCTGTTACAATTTTATATTAAAAATTTAACATCTCTATCTGTAAAACTCAGGATTTTTCATTTCTAATTTTATATTCCACAACCAAAGCCCCAGACGTTTTGGATTCTCGTTTGCGAAGGCAGACGCTTTTTAGCACTTTACAACATAGTTGAAAATTGTTTATGACTCTGTTTATTCTATCTGTCTGTCAGTTAGCACGATAACTGTCGTAAAAATGACTTTATCAAAATAAAATTGTAAAATGTTGTTCAGACGGTCTGTTTGACCTATCGGGATATAAATGTATAATATCACCCAATTTGTTTTGGATCGAACCTGGTTTAAAACATTGAAATACATTGAACCCTATGGGACCAAATTTTTCAAACTTTTTTTAAGCGAATTTAAAATTCACGATTTACTTCAAGAGTTTTAGTAAATATTCAAATTGTCACATAAAATATATAAAAAAAATTTCAGAAAAATATATTCAGTAGTTTTTTTAATTAAAAATTAAAATAATAATTGCACCCATTATATGAAGATATCACGTGATCATTATATGAAAAAATCACGTGTCCCATTTCAAAATAAAATATGACATCCATCTTGTGTCAAAATCGTGATTTTTAAAGATATTTTTCATTTATATTTGGTGGTGTATCCGTCAAAAAACCGCTTTATTTTTGCTTACTTTCTGTGCTTTTATGTTCTGAAGCAACGCAATTACAATATATTTGAGTTTAAATGATCATCAAACTTTGATTATTTCTACAACAAAGCCTAATTTTCACTTATAGAGATTATAAACATATCAAGCTGTGAGATGAGTTGCATAAGAATTCAGAATTTCTTTAACACAAAATTATTTAGCGCTGGAGTCTGAAATATAGTTGATATGCGTTGATATGAATGGAACAGTCATTGAATTTACATAGAGAACATATGATTTTATAGTAGAATTTTTCGGTGAAATTTTAAGCTCAGAGTTAAAATACATTTACCTCCATGGTTTTAAGTTTTTAAGTAAACTAAATTATAGTATGGATATAGTGATGAATGAAAGGAATAGAATAAATGTTTATGAATGGAATTTTAACTGCTTTTTCATAGAGAGCTAGGAAATTTATATTTCAATGACGTCATTTGAATAAAGTTAATTTATTTCGATGAAGTTTTTAAATATAATAAATTATTGTAGTATTGTGATAATTTAAAAATATTACAACTGAATGTATCGCATTTTAGAGATGTTTAAGTAAAATTGCATTGTAGTTGGAAAGTGTTTCATAATACGTGTTCAATGCGAAAGTGTTCAATACTTTATGCATGATTGATCGTTTTTAACACTTTACAGCAAATTTGAAAAGTGTTTATGACTTTGTTCATTGTGTCTGTCTGTCTGTCTGTCTGTCTGTCCGTTAGCGTAATAACTGCCGTAAAAATGACTTAATCAAAATGAAATTTTAGTATGTTGTTCAGACGGTCTGTTGGACCTATGGGAATATGAATGAATAATATCACCCAATTAATTTTGGATTGAACCCGGATTGAAAAAATGAAATACATTGAGCCCTATGGGACCTAATTTTTCAAACATTTTTTAAGCGGATTTAAAATTCACAAATTGCTTCGAAAATTTTAAGTAATAGTCAAATTGTTCCATAAAATATATAAAAAAAAATTCAGCGAAATATATTCAGTAGGGTTTTAAATAAAAATTAAAATAATAATTACACATCTTATATGAAACGATCACGTGACCATGATATGAAACGATCACATGACCCACTTCAAAATGATATATGGCATCCATCTTGTTTGAAAATCGTGATTTTTTAAAGTTCTTTTTAATTCATATTGAGTGTTGTATCCGTCCTAAAACTACTTTATTTTTGCTTAAATTCTGTGCATCTACATACTAAAACAACACAATGACAATATATTTGAGTTTAAATTCTCATTCAAATTTGATTATTTCTACAACGAAGCCTATTTTTCACTCATGTAAAATGTAAACAGCAAAATATGTAGAATGAGTTGTATTAGAATTACTGTATTTCTTTAACACAAAATAATTCAGTCCATGGAGTCTGCATGGCTGATATGAATGAAATATTAATTGATTTTATAAACAGAAGGACGATTTTTTTCGATGAAGTTTTAAGCATATAGAGTTTATGAATTGTATCTCCATGGTCTTAATTTTTAAATAAAATAAATTATTATAGTATTGTGATGAGTGAAATGAATGGGAGAAAGTTATGAATGAAATCCTGCTTTTATAGAGAGATTCAGGCGTGTTATTTTTTCTATGACGTCATTTGAATTTATTTCAGTTGTTTTCGATGAAGTTTTCAAATATAATAAATTATCGTAGTATTATGATAGTTTTAAAAATATTACCGTGGAATGTATTGCATTTTAGAGATATTTATACCAGGCAATTTATATTTCAATGCCGTCATTTGAATGAAGTTCATTTTTTTTCAATGAAGATTTAAGTTTTCAAATATAATAAATCAATGTAGTATTGCGATAAGTTTTAAAATATTACCGAGGAATGTATTGCATTTTCGACTTTTTTAAATAAAATTGCATTGAAGTTGGAAAGTGTTTCATAATCAATGATTTAAGCATGATTGATCTTTCTTGTTGTTTATGATCATGCTGCGGTGTCTCGAATAAAATTGGAGCATAATTTTTCTATGCGTTTCATGGTGTTTTCAGCTGTCGCAAAGGACATTTCATCTTATATAATAAATACATTAATTAGAAACTTAAAAATTAATGCCGATATGCATCTACTCTGGTCGTCAAGTACCCGTGTACCAAATGTCAGTGTCGTATGAAGCTAGATTCCCCAGTACAGACTGCACACACACATAAATACATCTTCTTTTATTATAAAAGGTTTAAGCTTTATCTACATATGGTATATTTTAGAAATGTTTTATAGTTGCTAAAATTAATTTAGTACTTTGAAAAATGTAAAGTAAATAAATGTTTTGAAATTATAAATTCATTTTTGCAGAGTTTATTTGGTTGATGGCCTACCTCCTGAGTGCGTAATAGAAGCTTGGAAAAAATTCAAACCAGATCCTAATTTTCCAGCTCATAAAAGACCTGGTAATTATGTACTAATTAAGTGATCACCTGTCATTTTGCAGCATTACATTATATAAAGTGATCACCAATATTTCGCAGTGTAACACTCTATAAAGTAATCAACAATATTTTACAGTATTTCATTGTATTTTTTTCAGCTGTCAAATCAAAGTGTACATATCAAATGTTTTGGATCATGATTCGTAAAAAAATAAACTTTATATAAAAGGATTAACCCCAAGTCTGATGAAAATTAACAAGCCATCTCTCGGAGTGAAAAAAAACAATATTTGTGATAATAATGTCGTTATTTGTAATATGAAGCATTAGACTCATTTAGAAACTTTAGATTGCAATATGTCGATATCAGTATTACAGTAGGATAATAGTACTTGGTTCCATAATCAGCAGTGCATGATTCAGATAAACGGAGCTCTAAATTTTATTTGTCCTGTCAGATAAGAGTTTGCATTATCTGCTTCATCCTACGAAATACAGCAAGACCGTCTGAATGCAGCCATGGTACATTTTTGCTCCGGTGCTAATTATACAGGGTGTCCCAAAAAGATTGAAACGCACTTTAATTCTTTACCTGTTGGAGATAAGTGGGCAATGTAAATTGCAAAAATGCTGAAAGTAAGGTAGGAAATAAGACTACGTTAATGAAATAGTCCTCCAATTCATTTAAAAAAAGTTACACTTCTTAAATTTTTATACGACCCCCTTACACAAATTTGGTCAATCAGAATTTTTTTATTTTTAATGCAACAAGATCATTAAAAAAACAGCATATATGCGTCTTTAAAATTGAGCGAGTTACATTTAATTGAAAATTGAACATTAAGAATGGGGACTCTATATCACATTAGAAATATAAATTTTTGTCATATCACAAAAAATGATAAAACTGGAGGATAATACATAGGATACCCAACCTCGTAGTGAGTGCCATTGCTTTATACGATCTCTGTCTGCGTAATGCTTATTTATATGCATTTGTGATACAAAAACTTGCCGCATATTAACGCATTTTCTATCTAAATAATTTTTATCGTCAATTTTTTTATGATCCCTATTTTCACTGATGAAACAGCCTTTCACATGGTACGGAAAAATGGCATAAGTCAGATTTTTTCCTTTATCATAATTCAGTTGATTTTAAAGATACAGATATGCTGCCTTTTTAATGAGCTTGTTGCATTAAAAATTTAAATTTTCTTATTGACCAAATTTGTCTAAGGGGGTCGTATAAAAATTTAAAATGTGTAACTTTTTTAAATTAATGGGCGGACTATTTCATTAACGTAGTCTTCTTTCCTACACTTACTTTCAACATTTTTGTAATTTACATAGATCACTTATCTCCAACAGTTAAGGAATTAAAGCACGTTTCAATCTTTTTGGCACACCCTGTTTATATAGAAGGTTAGAAGATAATGTTATACATAATTCAAATTACAATAACGTTTGTTTAATCCAGCAAATTACAAATATTCACCATATTTTTCTTTTTCATATAGACGGCTAAATATAAAATTAAATGCGGATACCATTCTTTTTTTAATGACTGCATGGGTCCTTATATCACAAAGACAGATATGCACAGAAAGATGAACATTCTTTCCAAAAGTGTTCAAAAGTAATTTTAAAATTTAAAAATCTGTATTTGAAATCATACCCAATCTTACTAACGCTTGTAAATCTGATGGATCGTGACCCACTAATGATAAACAGCTGTTTTGCATGATTACAAGGATATAAAATTAGAGGAAAGGATATAAAATTAGAAGATGAAAACCGAGAATAGAAAATGACAAAAAAATACTGTCATAAATAAATAAAAAATATTTGTCATATTTCCTGTCATCGAGAAAAAATTATATTTATAGGCAGCCGTTGATATTGTTTGAAGGTCATGGTCGATTGACTTTGGAGAGAAATTTGGTGATTTTCATAATAAATTTGGGAAAATATCGTCAACTTTTCGAATTTTGTTGTTTGGTTAAGAATTTTAAAAATTGTCTCGATATTTTAAATCTCTCCACAGAGGGGATAGAAGCGAACCATCGTTCATTCAGACTGAGCTGATGTGATACGAAAAAGAAGTTAATTCTGAATATTTTCCTTGATTTTGAGATTTAGTTGAACATTTGATTACTATTTATTGTGTCTGATTGTCATTTTATGACTTTGTTGGATATCTAGAGAGTTATTAGTTTTATATTGATCCTGCGTAAGCTTACTGGTCAGTTTAATAGAGCATTGGCTATCCAAATTTTCGGACTCATACTAGTATCCTGATCCACGGATACTGATACATCCACGGTACTGTAGGAAACTTCATACGATACGCCTCTTATATGGAAACCGACCACGTTTCTAAAATGTTTGAAGATTATTACAGTATATGCAATTTAAAATAATTAACTGTAATATTGTTTATCAGTTTGCATAACAATTAATTTAAAATTTCGAATTTCTTAAAAAAAGAACGATATTTTAGCGAGTAAAATTATAAATATCAATTTACACATTTTAAAATTATTAACATATGTCTTTTCAGAGGGATATTCCATATACTCACTGTTTCTTATTATGGAGTTGGAATATTGTGGAGACACTTTCTTCAACAAGGTACGTAGTTCATATTTACTGTAATTGATTTTGCTGCAATCATAACTAAAATATCCGTATCAGTAATATTTTTAGACAGATTCTTAAACCCAACAAAAGTTTGCGAAAACAAAAAAACCTCTAATCGCAGAAAAAAAATGTTATAAAAACTATAATTTCGGGTATTTCGCTGGACAATAGTTTGATGAAATGTCTTCAAAACCCAGAACTAGGGTCTTTGAATCCTTCCCTGCGCAAGATTTCATACTGCCTAGTTGATATATCAGCCGTTGTTTGGGATTTAAAATATGTACAAGCTCCAATAATAATATAAATAATATTTTAAGTCAAAAACCCCCTATGTCGTATAAATAAAATACATGGAATGTGAGACTCTTTGTATTCATATTGCAAATTATTTATGCCAAAGCATTTATCGGATAGTTGAGAGTATCGGCACATTTTCATTCAGATATCGATATTTTCATAGATATCTATATTTTTATAGATATTCCTATTGAGTATCGATATAGTCTTTCGATATTGGGGATTCTTGCTGACGGAAGCAAAATAACATTTTTAAAAATATGCCCACTTTCTGTTTTACAACTATAAACCATAAAGTATCTGCTTTTAGCGGTCAATCCGATAAGCCGTTCTTAAAAATAGCTTGTTGCTAATTAGTTTTGGTTTATAGAGGGAAAAAGACTATGAAGCAAAGGTTACCGAATGTGATCAAATTTCTTCCAGTCAATTTGGTAGGTACAGCTAAATGTTTACTAACCATCTAGAAAAACTTAGCAGCGAAATAAGATACAATTTAAATTAATTTAATTTAAATCTAATAGAGAAAAGAGTAAATATAAAGCATATACACATGTGAAAATTTCTATATTATTCCAGCTACTTAAAATCAATTTTCCTCACCCAGCTCCTAGCATTGCATCACTTTAAAAATTGAATCGCGAAAACGCAAGTATGAAAACATTTAAATGTTACTTTTTAAAATATATTGCCAACATTTTAAACACTAAAGCATGTATGGGCATGCTCTGCATGTTGTAGTAAAAGGTAGGCAGTCAGCTTTTACACATGGAGTATCTGCCGTTTTCATCGGAAATGTCATCCGCATCATGTTTTTTTCCTTTTGGAAATGTGGGCGAAGGTTAACCTAGGCTTCAATTCAAAGAGACCGACATTCAGAAACCCTGGTCATAAAAAGCCTCATGATCCAGGAAAATTGTGTACCTCATGGTCCAGGAAAAATGTACTAATTCATGTTAATACAGCAATACAAAGTTTATAGTATGGCCATTCAGAGCCACTTGAATTAAGAACCCAATTAATTTTGTATTGATAGTCTAAATTGAGGCTCGAAAATTTTGATGGCGGCACTATTTGGGAATATTTAAGATGGGTTTTTTCTATTATATTTTTCTTGTTACAAATTATCAAATAACTATAAAATGTACCCAGCATTTCCCGAGATTAAAGCAAGGATTCGATGAATTCATTCGTTAAATTTTCCAAAGAAGACGACAAGGCTGATGTTGGATAAATGAACCTCTGCTGTAAATTAAAGGCAACGCCGGTTACAAAATCAATTTTCAATAATTGGATATTGGGGGTGTCTATAAAATATGACTACGGATATTTCCGTGGATTCTTAGATTGATATTTTTTTATTTAGGTGTTAGCCCTCTCCCTCAAAACACGCAACATCGTGCCACTGAACAATACATATTAGTTCCCGTTTACAGCAGGGAATTTGATTTTAAAGATGACGCAATACGCATTAATTTTCTAAACGAGTTAAAATTATTAGTAAGGTACTTTATTAGAAAAACACTGTATTTTCTGATGACATAAAGATTTGATGAAATATGCAAAATTTCCAAATTAAAAATTTAAATTCAGTCTGAAAGACTTCACAAAATATCAACAACACGTTGGAATCGAATTTATTGACCTCAAATAAAACTATAGATGGCACCATCAGCAAAATTTAAAGCAATTAAAAAGTTGCAGAGTGTCACGAGTGAAAATTGGACCCAAATATGGGATCAGAGCAGATTTACTGGTGAGCCGACCCCATCGGATTTAAATGTTGTTCTTATCGATAATGTTTATATATAAAAGATCGCAGTTCAAAAGTTAAATCATGCTTTCTTGAGCTGTACATGAATTAAAAAATAATTGAAGTTCAAGCAATTTATTTCAGAAACGTGTAATAGGTGCTACCGATCAAAATATGCCACTGTATTGAAAAATGATCGAATTTCGACTATTAAATTCCTAACTTTACTAATTTAAATTAAAAGGAAAATCTTGAGAAGGTGTTTTTGAACCTAAAAGGAAGTATCACTGTACCAAATTTCGTACATGTGGCCCTCTTAGATTTTCTACTGTGTGACCAACAAACAAACCAACATCTTTCTTTATTACTATAGATAACATTTATTTACATCGCTTTAGATAATTGCTAAAGTAAATTCCCCGATTTATCTTTCCTTAGACAAATATGACTTCTGAAGAAGCTTTGTCTGTATTCTTACAAACAGTCAGTGCACTTGCTGTTGCTGAAGAAGCTTTTGAATTTGAGCACAGAGATTTGCACGGCGGAAACCTCTTATTCAATTTTATCTCAGCTGAATATCTTGATTACAAGACACGTGACAAGAAATGGAAAATTAAATCCAACAATGTGCAAGCGTATATTATAGATTTTACAATGTCCAGAATTAATACAGGTAAGGAATAACAAATACACTGTTACAAAATAAATGTTATACTATCTGATGCTTGTGCAATTTATCTTATTTATTATTTCTCCGCGAGTGTTACTTATCTACAGCATATCTATATAAATAAAATTGAAAATCTGTATGTCTGTATGTTCGTCTCGTCATCATGGCAGAACGGCTGAACCGAAATTAATGAAATTTTGTGGGTAGCCGGGAAATATCCCCATTTACAATTTAGTCAATGTTTAGAGTTTCTAAGACCAGGGGCTATCTAGATACTAATTAAAAACAATTAAACCTTTCATAACATTATGTAGACGATATATTTTCCGACAATTTATTTGAAGGAAATGATATCATGTCGCTTAGCAAGGGATTTAAATCCAATGTGTTTATGCAGCAGAAGATTTTTATTAAATCTTTTCCGATTTAAATAATAAAGATATGTATATAAAAATTTTTTTACCAATATTGCATTTTTGACTGGATTATATTAATTACGGTCTTCAAGTTTAAACATCATTATTATTGATATTTTCGGGGATTATTGATATTTTCACTTAATTACGTCATTGTTTTATTTTGTTGAATTGTTGAAGCTCATATATTGCATGAAGTACGATTGCTCTTCGACACATGCAAGGGTATACCTTCTAATTTACAAGAATATATACACATATATGTTGACATAGTATATTGGCATGGATTGGAATGAATTGCGGCCTTTAGGGTTAAAGATTATGGGATTTTTGATATTTTCAATTTATTACCTCATCTGTTTTATTTTAGCAAAAATTTTAGAAACTCATATGCAGTAGTACGTGTAAGCTTCTACTAATACACGGGTGCATCTTCTAATATTCACGAATATAAGTTGTACGGGTTCCATACAATTTTAGCGCTTTTATTCTGCATATATGGGTTCAATTTCATAATTTTTGTACATTCGTTTACAAACGGGAAAAGGATGCTTTATTCTTCAGATCTAATTTTGTATAGCGAGAAGATATATTATTAAACTTATTTTAACAGCATTAATTTAAATATTTTTAATATAATTTTTTGATCAACAATATCATTTAGTATACTATAGGAATTTGCACATGATCGTGAATTTTAAGTTTCGTTGTACTACTTACTCCGTACGAAGAACGGGTATACAGCTGGTAATATATATAATATGAAGCCCTGCCATTAGGTTGATAACAATTTTCACGTTTTGAGTAGCTCAAAATTCGATTCATCTGATTCTGTTTAATAGTCGGTCTGTCTGACTGTGAGTCTTTGCCTACCATAACTTTTAAGCAAATTGAGTACATGTAATGGAAAGCGATACGATTATTTCAATCAATGAACTTTAGTCTACTGAAGGAACTACAAGCTCTACTGAATTTAAAGATGAAATATGAAAATTGTTTTCAGAAATCGAAAGAAATTATAAATAAATAACTGTGTTGACATTTGTTTCGATACCAACTAATTTATGGTAATTTTTATTTTATTTTCGGAGTGAAGGAATTTATATCCAGAACAGTACATATGTTGTTCTCCCCATATTACACTATTATGATTTATGGAAAGAAATGGAAAATTTATGGAAAGAAATGGAATTAATGGAAAGAAATCCTTAAAAATTTTCATTTACTATTATCAAAAGAATTATTGCTTTTTGATAAATGTTTAAAAATTTTAATAACCGTAAAAAAGTCCAACAAAATAGTTTGAACATATTTTTGTATCCTGTTAAACATATGTACAAATCATATTGAGATACCTGAAAATTCCGTGTGCAAGTGCTTTTAGTAACATTAAGCCTCGTTTATATTTTGCAAAGGTAGATTGAGTCTTCCATCATTTATTAACGCTTTACAGCAAAGTTGAAAAGTGTTTATGACTTTGTTCATTCTGTCTGCCTATCTGTCTGTCTATCTGACTGTCTGTCTGTCCGTTAGCACGATAACTGCCGTAAAAATTACTTTATCAAAATGGAATTTTAGTATGTTGTTCAGACAGTCTGTGGGACATATAGGAATATAAATGAATAATATCACCCAATTAGCTTTGGATTGAACCTGGGTTGAAAAAATGAAATACATTGAACCCTATAGGACCTAATTTTTCAAACATTTTTTAAGCGGATTTAAGATTCACAATTTGCTTCTAGAATTTTAGGTAAGAATCAAATTATTCCATAAAATATATAAAAACAATTTCAGCAAAATATGTTCCGTAGTTTTTTAAATAGAAATTAAAATAATAATTACACCTCTTATATGAAACAATCACGTGACGATTATATGAAGAGATCACGTGATCCACTTTAAAATGAAATATGGTATCTACCTTGTATCAAAATCGTGATTTTTAAAATTCTTTTTAATTCATATTGAGTGCTGTATCCGTCCTAAAACTGCTTTATTTTTGCTTAAATTCTATGCATCTACAAACTGAAACAACGCAACTACAATATATTTGAGTTTAAATGATCATCTGAATTGGATTATTTCTACAACGAAGCCTATTTTTCACTTATGTAAAATGTAAACAGCAAAATATGTGGAATGAGTTGTATAAGAATTGCTATATTTCTTTAACGCAAAATTATTTAGCTCATGGAGTCTGCATAGCTGATATGAATGACATATTCATTGATTTTACATAGAGAAGGACGATTTTTTCGATGAAGTTTAAAGCATAGAGTTTGATTACATGTTCCTCCATGGTCTTAAGTTTTTAAATACAATAAATTATTGTAGTATTGTGATGAATGAAATGAATGGGAAAATTGTTATGAATGAAATGCTACTTTTATAGAGAGAGCCAGGCGTGTTATACTTCGTTGGGGTCTTTAGAATTAATTTCAGTTGTTTTTGATGAAGTTTTCAAATATAATAAATTATTACAGTATTATGATAATGTTAAAAATATTATCGAGGAGCCAGGCGATATATATTTAATTGACGTCATTTGAATAAAGTTCATTTTTTTCGATGAACTCTTAAGTTTTCAAATGTAATATATTAATTTTGTACTGTGATAATTTTTAAAATATTACCGAGGAATGTATCGCATTTTAGAGATGTTTAAATGAAATTGTATTGAAGTTGGAAAGTGTTTCATAATCAATGCCTTATGCATGATTCATCTTTCTTGTTATTTTTATCTTCTTTGTTAAATTTCTGCCTGAAAAATGTATTGCTAATAATTCTTAAATAATAAATTTTCTATCTGGAAAAAACAAATTTTGGAGTTAAAAAGTTATAAAAGCAAGAAAGAAATATAGCGACTTTGGCATCATCAAAATGACTGTATAACAAAGAATATTCTTACGTTGCAAATAATATTTAATCACGAGCGTTACTCGCTATGACCTGGAAAGTTCTGATGGGAGATTTAGTGGGGCGAAACTGACACAGGACCTGACACATTGCCAAACTGCGATTCCCTTTGTTATTTAGACACATGTGCAAAAGCACTTTAGACGCAATGAAGGAAAATTAG